>CAWUFW010004555.1:0-1200000 GCA_963921515.1 Calotriton arnoldi | reverse complement strand
CTGAAGCAACCATAGCAACGAGACCACCCTACTCGCTGCCACAGACAACGTCCGCACCCTCCTTGACCGAGGCGAAACTGCAGCCCTCATCCTCCTGGACCTCTCGGCCGCCTTCGACACCGTCTCCCACCGTACCCTATGCACAAGACTCCACGACACCGGCATCCGTGGCAAAGCCCTGGAATGGATCCGCTCCTTCTTCACCGGCCGAACACAGAGAGTCAGACTACCTCCGTTCCACTCTGAACCCACAGAGATCATCTGTGGAGAGCCTTAAGGCTCCTCCCTGAGCCCCACTCTCTTCAGCATCTACATGGTCCACTCTCAGCCATCGTCAGGAACCACAGACTCAACATCGTCTCCTACACCGATGACCCCCAGCTAATCCTCTCCCTCACCAACGAACCCACAGTCGCCAAGAACAACTTCCACGACGGGATGAAGGCTGCCGCTACCTGGATGAAGGACAACAGCCTCAAGCTCAATTCAGAGAAGGCCAAAGTCCTCATCCTGGGCTCCAACCCCTCTGTCAGGGACGATTCCTGGTGGCCTGCAGATCTTGGATCCTCCCCCCACACCCACAGACCATGCATGAAACCTTGGCATCATCCTGGACTCCTCGCTCACCATGAACTGGCAGATCAACACTGTCTCATCATCCTGCTTCCACACGCCACGCCTGCTCTAAAAGATCAGAAAGGCGGTCAACCACACTCTCATCAACAGCAGACTCGACTACGGCAACGCACTCTAGGCCGACATCACCCAGAAACTCCTCAAGAAACTGCAGAACATTCAGAACGCCTCCGCTAGACTAATCCTCAATATCCCCCGCCACAGCTACAGCCACATCACCAGCCACCTGACAGACCTCCACTGGCTCCCAGACAGCAAAAGAATTCTCACACATGCCTACAAAGCCCTACATGATGTGGGACTGCGTACCTCAATGCCCACCGATCGCATTCTGCGCACCCACCAGAGACCTCCGCTCCACGCAACTGGCCCTGGCCACCGCCCCAATTATCCGCAAGACCATGGCTGGAGGAAGATCCTTCTCCTACCTCACAGCAAAGACCTGGAACACCCTGCCTCTCCACCTCAGGCAATCACCGTCACTGCCTCAATTCAGGAAGGACCTCAAGACCTGGCTCTTCGACTGAACCACAGTGCCTTTGACGGATCAGCAGTCCCCCCAAATCCCCCCCAGCGTCTTGAGACCCTTACGGGTGAGTAGTCACGCTTTACAAGTCACTGATTGATTGATTGAGTGAGGCACTGAATGCCTGTGCATTTTGATGTCAATGAATTACACACACTCCTTTTGATGTGGCTTACTGCCAGTACTAATGATGACGGTGGTGTGGCTGTGGCATCCCTCAGTGTGTGGCCTGTCCCTTAGTCAATAGGAAATTTTTACTCATATGATGTAAACATGTCATTTTGTGTTCTGTGTACTGTTCTAGAGCTTGCTGGCTTACATTCCCCTTTGAGAAGAAAGGGCATGAGCCAGCGCATAATGGCAGCAAAAGCAGCTTCTAATTGGAGAGTTGTTTCTACAGCATTACAAATAAGCCATTTGTTGGGCACTGGCACCTAGGACTGTGGGTGATTTGTGGGTGTGGTCTGGGGTGATGTCCACTGGCAAAAGACACTCCAAAGATCAGGGATCTGGCTGCCTCAGAATGCTCCCTTGCCAGCTTGTGATGGTATGGTATGTTATATGTTGTAATGTTTGTAAAGCGCATGGCTGTCCTGTAATGGGACGTCCCAGCGGTGCAGCAGAGAGAGGAGGGTGAGAGAGGAAACTCACGGTCAGCGAAAGAGCCAGGTTTTCACTGCCCTTCTAAAGGACAGGTGGTTAGGGATGCTTCTGATGGAAAGAGGCAAGGAATTCCAGAGGACCGGTGCGAGCACTTTAAATGAACAACCTCCAGCTCTGGATCTGTGAAACCACGGAACTCGCGCCAGATGGAGATCGGCCGAGCGTAGAGCATGCGTCAGGATATAGGGAAGGCATAGATCGCTCAGAATCACTGGGTCCGAGTCAGAGAGAATCTTGTGAGTGAAGCAAAGCTCTTTAAATTGGATTCTCTGCTCTATAGGCAACCAGTGAAGTCGGCGTAGAGGGCCTGAGATTGAGCAGTACCTGGAGAGGGCAAACAGCGTGCGGGCTGCGGTGTTCCGGGTGCGCTGTAAACTTTTAGTCACAAACTTGCTGGAACCAAGGAGCAGCGCATTACAGTAGTCCAGCCTGGCTAAGACAATAGCTTGAACAGTCAGCTGGCGAGTGTGGGGATCAAGGAAGCCTAGTATGGGTTTTTGGCCCTGGAGCATGCCGAAACAAGTTCCTGTAACAGATTTGGCATGATCTTCGAAGGTAAGGGCACTATCGACCCAGATGCCTAGATTTTTTACAACAGTTTTCGGCAGAGGGGGAGCGCCACGCTCCGGTGGCCACCAATTACTGCCCCAGAGATGGGAGTCTCTGCCAAGAAGGAGGATCTCAGATTTGGTAGAGTTCCGCTGAAGACAATTGTCCTTCATCCAGGCAGAGATGGCGGTCAGGTCCTCCTGAAATTTAGCAGCATCTTGACTAGGGTTGTTGGTGAAAGAAAGCACCAACTGCATGTCATCCGTATATGACACCAGGGAAATGTTACGGGCTCTGGCCAGCAGAGCCAGCGGCCGGATGTACACATTGAACAAGGTAAGGCTCAATGCTGAACCCTGGGGGATGCCACAACGTAGGGAATGTTTGAGGGAGTGGAAAGGCGGAGTGATGACTTGAAAGGTCCTTTTAGTCAAAAAAGAAGTGAACCAGGGGGGCTTTATCAGTAATACCGATCTCCCGCAGCCGAAGAAGCAGGTTGTTATGGGAGACTGTATCGACAGCGGCACTGAGATCGAGTAAAATCAGTGCTGAGGTTCTGCCCTCATCCAGGGAGGCTCTGAGTTGCTCAGTGACTGCCAGTAAAGCTGACTCAGTACTATGGCGGGGTCTAACGCCATTTTGGGAGGGGTCAAATATGGAGTAGGATTCCAGGTACTGAGTCAGGATGGTGTTCACATGGGATTCTGTGATTTTGGCTTAGAAAGGGAGCAAAGAAATAGGGCGGTAATTCTCTGATCTAGAGGAATGTAGAGACGGCTTTTTTAATAGGGTGATCACTTTCGAATGTTTCCAGGATTGCTGAGTCGCTGCCGAGGATAGGGATAGATTAATAAGTTCCAGGCAGCTGGGTAGAAGACAGTCTAGGAACTTTATGAAGAGGTTGGGATTTAAAGGTTCGTCTGGAGATCCGGACTTTATCTTAGTAAGCAGAGCCTGAAGGCCTTCGGTGGTAATCGAAGGAAGGGCTGGGAGGGAATAGTTCTCAGTGCCTATGGGGTGGCCTTCCAAGCAGTCCGGGACTGTCCTCTCAGGGCAAAGACTGTTATGGATACACTTGACCTCAGTCATAAAGTAGGTGGCCAATACCTCACATTGAGCATTAGACGTTATAGTGTTTTCAAAGGCCAGAGGGGATTTCACCATATCCTTTATGAGAGAAAAGATCCTTTTAGAGGGGTTGTTGCTAGTATTGATTTTATTGGCAAAGTAGGCAGCACGGGACTTCCGAACCAATTTATGGTAGGCTTTGATGGCAGTTCTGTATTGGGCTTTAGTGGTGGAATCATACAAGCGTCTCCAGGCATATTCCAAAACCTTGCAGTTCTTCCTGGCTGCTATGAGTGATTCCTCAAACCAAACATTGGCCCGTGCTTTCTTGGGTTAAGTCCATTTGGCTGGGATGCATTTGTCCAGTGCCTGATTGACCCACCCCCTAAAGCAGTCATTGGCTGTCTCGATGTTGGCGGGCAGTGCTGGTTGTAGAAAGCCAAGAGTATCTCAGAAGGTATTGGAGACTAGTTTGTGCCATGGCGCTTGTATAGAGGGTTGAGGTGGGGCTGTGTTTTAGAGCCTGCTAGGTGCACAGAGAAATGGACAAGAAATTGGTCAATCCAAGCCATGGGTAACGGGGTCGGGACCTCTAAGAACAGAATGTTAAGGAAGAGGGGGTCAAGGAGATGGCCAGCCTAATGCGTAGGCCCTGGAGCCCACTGTGACAGTTGGCACGCTGCCATATCGCCCAAAAATTGTGGATGCCTGGGTCTTTTTGGGACTCCAGGTGATGATTCAAATCTCCAATGATGGTGAGGTTGGCGGATTTAAGCGCCAGTGTGGTGGCAGCATTAACTATCGCTTCTCTAAAGGATTTGGACGGACCTGGAGGGCGGTAAATAAGTAGTGCCGAAAGCATAAAATTGTCTGTTAATGCAATTTTAAAGATAGCGCTTTCACAGTCCGGAAGGGTTTCCTGAATGAGACTGCAAGCGTAGGTGGCTTTATATATCACTGCAATGCCCCCACCTCTCCCCGTCTCTCTATTCACATTCCTCATGGCATATCATGAAGGCATGGCAAGGGCAGGGATAGCGACAGAGTCCTGAGAGAGCCATGTCTCGGTCAAGAATAAAATGTCAAGAGACTGTTCGGCTAATAGGTCAAACACTTCTGCATGGTGTTTGACCAGAGAGTGACAGTTTAAACTGCCAATTTTGTACTCTTTCATGCATGAGGGGGGGCATGAGCAGTGGTTGACCCTGAAATTGCACTGGCTACAATGCGGGGAACCAGCGGTGGGGGACCAGCTATGGCTCCCACAAGGGGGGGGCTCCTTTGCAGGGCAAGCAGGGCCTCGCGTGAGTAAACTATCCTGTGGGGGGGGCAAATGGGCATAGTGCCTGGCTCCTGGCGAAGTCCAGGTGCGGACGGGTGCAGCCGGGCTTGCCTTTGGCGCACCTTCGACGCGCCAGAGGCGCGTCCGTGCTGTGGCGTGCATGAAGTAACTGGGGCACAAATGGCTCCTCCCCGGCACAACTCTGATTAGTGGGACACAGGCCAATCGGAGCGCGGCACCGCCGTGAATTCAAACAGCCCAAAAAGTTATAAAACACAGTCACAGTAGAATAAAATATGCACACAGCGTAGAACAAAAGTGAATTTAAAATGGAATCCGCCTCAGCGATCCTAAGCCGAGCAGTTCCTCCCCGTGCTATACACTCTCGCAAAGCTGCACATCCACGCTGCGGCGTGCATGAAGTACCTGGGGGCCACAACTGGCTCCTCCCAGGCACGACTCTGATTGGTGGTAAACAGGCCAACTGGAGCGTGGCACTGCCGTGAATTCAAACAGCCCAAAAAGTTAAAAAAAACAGTCATAGTAGAATAAAATATGCACACAGCGTAGAACAAAAGTGAACTTAAAATGGAATCCGCCTCAGCGATCCTAGGCCGAGCAGTTCCTCCCCGTACTACACTTTCAGTAGTAATAGCCTAAAAATATTATTGAATTAGCTCTGAGTTAGTGTTAATGATTTTAATTTATTTTACATTTACATTTTACACTAAAATATATTTTCATCTTCTTAAAAAAAAAAAGGTTTATTAAATTCCTATACAGTTTTCCATAGGGGGATCTCCACCCTGGGTGTGAAGTTTTCCATCAACAAGTGAAAAGTAACTCAAAAGTTGTTGTTAATTTGAAAGGTGTTGCCACTACATTACACCAAAAGACCCTGTTTCTTTTTGTAGTCAAGTCAAAATAACTTTATTCGGTTCAAATGGACCATAAAAGTATAACATATAGACAAAAATTAATAAAATTTACATGTCGAATTTGTACAATAATATGGCTCATGACTCAAGTGCTCCGCAATTATAAAAGAAATTTAAAATTCAAAGTTCTAAAAGGAAAGTACCAATTTCATTTACATTTCATACCGTTTCCTTATTAAAAATGCAATTCTAATAAAATGTAATACTGCGGTGCAGATAACTTCAGTGGACAAGGAGCGTAAGAGATTAAAACCCTCCTGATGGTTACGGGGGCGGGTTTCTCTTAAGATTGGGATAAGAAACTGTGCAGAATAAAATAAAGTGCAAGGTGCTTTGTTGTGCTGAGTTATTGCAGGGACAAGGGGTAAGGTTATTGCACCATCCAGCCTGTTTGGGAAAGGCCACTAGAAAGTGCAGTGTGCAAAGCCGGAACCTAGTCAAAAGGAATCGGAACTGTACATTCGTGGTAAAAGACAAATAAAATTGTTGATATAAAAGGGACCGATCTAAATGAGGTTGCAGCCCTGATTGCCGCCGGTGATTGTTCAACTCAACAAAATATGCATCTTTTATGATCAGTTTCATGTTTGTATCGATACTGGCAGGATTATCATAATAATGCCCTAGGCCTATTTCGTTGAATTTTCCTTTAACAAATCGGAGCCATGGAATAGCCGCCGCATTATCCAGAGTCATACAGTCCTGATAATTTCCCTTGTGAGCTTTAAGTCTTCCGACAACCAGACTTTAGCCCAAAGGATCAGTGGGGCGATGTTGATTCGATCCGCAATAAAATCCATCCCTACCTCAGAGTGGCAGAACGCCGTGGAGGCACCTTTTGGGATCATCAACAATCTTTTTATAAACTTATTTTCTAGCGTTTGTAGTTGTGTACTTTTGTGGTTTCCCCATACTCCTGCCCCGTAGGTAGCAACAGACAAACATTTTGATTTATATAGAGTGATCAATTCCACTACCGGCTTGTGGCCCAGCTTACATGCAAAGCGGAAAAGACCTTCCACTGCACGGCTAGTATTCTGAACCCTAGATGTAATAAAATGGTCCCAATTCAGTTTATTATTAAAAACATTCCCCAAATAAGTGAAATTGGAGACCTTGTCAATTGTCTTGCCCTTTACAATACATTTTCTTGATTTAGTTTGACTTGGGCCACATACCATAATGTAAGATTTAGTAAAATTAACTTTTAGGTCCAAAGCTAACATAAAATCAGTAAAAACATTCAGGGACTTCTGTAAACTATTTGCAGTTAAAGCCATTAAAACCGTGTCATCCGCATACGACAGCAAAGGGACCGGTTTGCCTCCAGTTCTGGGGAAGTCTAATTCCTGATCTATTAGCGATGATTCTAGGCCATTTGTGTACAAAAGGAAGAGAAAGGGGGCCAGTATGCACCCCTGACGAACTCCCTCTGTAGAAACAATGGGCCCAGTCCTCTCTCCCCCAGGGCCAAATCGTATGGCTACCATGGTGGACGCGTGCAACCTACGCAGGAGGGTGATGAGAGATTCCTCAAAACCCATTTCCCCCATCATGGACCACAGTTTTTCCCTATTAACCGTGTCAAAAGCACTGGACAAGTCCATGAAGGCAAGGTGGATTGACCCCTTCCTTGCCTTCATGTACTTGCCCATGATCAATGCCAAGTTAAGGCACTGTTCATTTGTCTCCATGCCTCTCCTAAAACCGTATTGTGTTTGGGACATTAGCCCAGAAGAATCTGCCCAGGTCTCGAGGCGCGCAAAAATGACTCTCCCCAGAACCTTAACCGTAGCGTCAATTAAGGAAATAGGCCTATAACAGGCCGGATCTTCCTTGTTTCCCTTTTTGTACACAGGTACCACTATGGCCTCTTTCCATGATGGTGGGATAGGGCCGGTTATTGCTGCTCTAAAGACATTTGTCAGGAGGGGTGCCCAAAGTTGGGGATTACTTTTAAATAAATCAAGGGGTACTCCGTCAGGCCCTGGGGCTTTGAGGTGTATCCCTTTCGTGAGGGCGTCCTCAACCTCGCTCACTGACAGGGAAGAGCTCAAGTGGTGTGCAGTAATTGGGTTTAATGTGACGTCTTGACATGTTTCCTGGTTAATAATACCATTCGGGTTGAATATGTTTGTATAATGCGATTCCCAGACTTTCCCTGGTATCAATGAGTCCATTCCCCTTGAATCCTTTGAAAATAATGGGCGATTTATTACCTCCCAAAAGCTCCTTGAGTCTTTGAGTGCACTTGCTCTCTCTAAATCCGCCCAGGCCAACCTTCTCAGTTCTTGCTTCCTCTGAGTGACTATGCTCTTGTATGCTTGCCTTGCATTTTTGATTAGGGTTTTATCTCGAGGGATTATATGCAGTGCCTTCTTAAGGTCCTTTTGGGCCCTTGTGCACTTAGCGTTAAACCATTTAGTCCCCCGAGTTTCCCTTTTTACTGTTGAATTCATCAGGTTTATGGATACGTCCCTGAAAATTCCCTCGAATTCCTGTATGACCATATCTGGGGGGGAATCTTGATCTAGGCATTTCAGGATGGAGCTTAGGCTAGCTTTAACTATGTTCTCCTCAAATTGGGAGGGGTTTATTTTGCTCCATTTCAGTCTCACCCCTTGGTTTAAATTATACTGGAGAGGGCGACCATCACCTTCCTCCTCCTAGACAGTTGCGTGTAGGAAGGCAATGAGGGGATTATGGTCGCTGGCGTTATTGGGCTCCGCCTCAAAACTGTCAACCAGGAGGGCAGATTTTCAAGATATTAACATGAAGTCAATGACACTTTCCCTGCCTCTGCCCATGTAGGTAGGATATTGAATTTCCGAGTTACTGACCAAGGTGTCAACAAAAAGCAGATCATTCACAATAATGATATCATTTAATGCATCACCCTGTGGGGTATGTATGAAGTGCGTCAGTGGCTGCCCCTCAGTGTCCATTAACCCGCACACTCTGCTTGAGCTATGCCGGCATAAGGTGCAATTGAAATCCCCCACCCAATAAATACACAGGGGCTGCCACTTCCCCGCGATCTTGTCAATTTCCTCCTTAAGAGTTACAATGATATCACAAATATTTTGATCAAAAACATTATAATACCAATTAATCAAAAGGGTCTTGACCTGAAACAAGTTGAAGATCAGAATCAGTTGGTACCAAGGTGAATCAATAACTGACTCTGCTTTGATAGACCCATACTTGACAGAGATTAGTGTCACCAGCCCTCCTTTTGCTCTCCCTGCTGGTGAGGCGGTTGCATGGACATTAAAAGAACAGTAGCCATCTAGTTCAATATTCTCCCTGTACCATGTTTCCTGGGCACAAATAATGTCTAAGGCATTTACATACTTTAACCACACTTCGTCCTCAAATTGTGAGCGGATACTTGCGATGTTCCAGGAGAGAATTCTAAAAGGGCGGGCTTTGTGGGGCCTTGTAACTGGATCCTCCCTATAGCTAACAATCGCGGATTCCAAATCAGACCCCCCCATTCCTGATTTAGGAGAAATAGAAGGGCTAGGTGAATCAACCCCAGTCTCCAATTCGTGATTGTTAATAAAAGTATCAGGTGGTTTATGTGTATGGTGGTCAGAGTGATTTGACACCGGCCCATTCCCTACTGTTCTATCCACTACATGATGGACTCCCCTGGTTAACCCTCCTGTCATTAACATCTTGCCTGAGCTACTTGGGTCCAAGGGTAGTCAATCAATTTCTGTTAAGCCAGACAGTACCTCAAAACGGTTGGGATGAAGCCATTTGGAGGGCTGAGGAAGGGGGTTTCTATTCTGGAATCGCGGGCGAGATTGTAGGCTCATAGTGCCCCCTTGGTGGTAAGGATAAAAGAAACCCAATGGGCGGGCCTGTATCTGCTACAGAGGGGAGTCTCTAACATGACATAGAGCAAAGTCCACCCACAACCTATCATTAAAATTTAGGACCACACAGTCACCTTCTCTATCTTTTTGTGTTTTCCCCAGCCAGCTCACCCGCCTTGCCATGATAATATGATTGTGCCAGTTTACCTGGGGCTGTATTTTACTGGTACACCAGTGGGCAGATTTATTAATAAGGCTCTGACAACTTTCATGGTGTCCTGGTGGAGGATGTGGAACCCCTGTCAGAACCAACGTATAGGGCGTACACTCTGGCGGAAGGTTTAATATGGTATTATCATCCTGCCTGCTTGGCACGGAGCCCCTATCGGGCCTTTTCTCGTTCCCTTGACTCTCCCCGCTATCCCTATCAGAGCTCAGGGGATGAGAAACTCTTTGCTCACTGTTAACACTCCTCTCTTGGCCACGTGCCCGAATTAGCGGCGCCGTTTGACGATCGGTGCGGTTATCCCTATCCAGGTGAGGATCTGGTGGATTGGCCACTACAAATGTAACTATAGGTCCATCTGTTACAGCCCTCCCGCTCTTGGGAGCACTAAGGGTAGCATTTTCTCCCCTCTCTACTGGGCCTTTACCCAAAGGACATCTTTCCTTGTACCCACTTTGCTCCGTCGAACTCCCTGAAAACAGCAGTAATTGGCCAAGCTGCTCCTCTATGCGGGCCAGCCGGGACAAAATAGGCTCCAGGGAGTCCGATACTATTTTCCCAAATCGTGCTGACACTATATCCACATCAGACAGAGTCTTTGCAGACCCACCTCTCCCACGGGGTCTTCCCACAGATCCAGGGGGGTTTTGCTTTGTCCTCTTGACCCTTGGCAAATGTCCCAAAGCTCGATGATCAGTCCCAGTCGGGTCAATGCGCTTCCTTTTTCCCCCGGCCGCATTCTGGTCCCCCATAGATGTAGATGTTACAACATCCATGCCTTTTGGCTCTCCACCTGGGAGGGCCTGGCTCAGGACAATGACGGTGGGTGAAAGTGGAGTTGGGGGTTCTTCCCGCGGGATGGGGGGCGTTGCAGGTGTTACTAGATTAGGGTCCTTTATAGATGTTAAAGGGACAGGCTGAGCAGAGCGCATATTCATGTCTGCAAGTAGTGGTAGTGGAGCCAACGAAAGCCTGCATTCGGCCAGTTCAATTTCTTTATTTATTGCCCCCACGGCCTTCTGTAGGAAGCCATCTAAAGTGGCATCTGTGCGTTTAGAAGCAGGCGTAGGTTTCTTTCTCCCCATCTCAGGGAAATACGTGGATCCTCAATAAGCCAAGTTCAACAATAAGGGTATGGGTTATTTCCTTAACATACCATCCCCTTCTCCTTACTTGGTTTTTTTCTGGTGTCGCCGTTGATGGAATCAAGAGATGTTGCCTGGCCCGGCCCCTTCCGGCCGTGGACGGGCGCAGATGGGCCCGCCCTTGGCGGGGGACGCCAGGGAGTGTAGTCCTGCACTCTCCCGGTCCTGGTCTCCTTCCTCCTATCACTCGGGCCCCCAGTGGCGTAAGGGCAGCTGGGTAGCAGGTAGTGGCACCGACAGCAGGGCTTCCCGCGCTGCGGGAGCCCTGGGGAGTTCTTGTAGGCGCCTCCTGGCGCTAGGATGACGTTGGCGGCTGCGCTGCCGCGGGGGACGCCGGGGAGTGTAGTCCTGCACTCTCCCGGTCCCGGTCTCCTTCCTCCTATCACTCGGGCCCCCAGTGGCGTAAGGGCAGCTGGGCAGCAGGTAATGGCACCGACAGCAGGGTTTCTTTTAGTAACTTTTGATTTGTTTGAGGTAGAAACTGTTTTTTTCCCCTTGAACTATGCAAACTATTCAGCAGATGGGGAATTTGTTGCAAGTGCGGAAAATCCATAATTAATCTGAAAATGGCGTAGCCACGTGACTGCATAATTCCAGCATGTCCCACTATTACCATCAGATTCAGGAATTCAGATCATTGAATATATTTTAAGTAACTAAAACAATCATGAGCAGAATATGAAGTTGAACACTGTGAGAGAGTCTTCATTTAGAGCTGAATGTCAATTTAAAGCCGGATGTCAATCACACAAAATTACCATAATGTTAATAATGTACTTGAGTGTATTGTACTAATCCTGCATTTAAAGATTACCACATGGGCAGTGCTTAAATATGGGACGGAACATGCAAGGTTTTTCATAGATTTGATCAAGAAAACCCTACTGTTCAATAGATCATTCCTCCGCAATTTTTACAGATGTTCACACCTTTGTAAGGTTCACAAATTTGGTGAAGGTGTAGGAAAAACAGTCAGCTTAAAGCAAAGTTGCACCACTTTGCACCCCTGTAACGACAATTAAGTAATTGCCCTTGTACTTACCTGCCTTGAGTGATAGTGTAATGCATTCATAATGATTTCTTGACATTCATAGCCTACAATGCTGACAAAAAACACTTCAGATGATGAATGAACACATTAGGAAAATGCCACTATTTGACCGGGAAAAATATACAGCAGTGCCAGCTGTAGGCTTTATGGAATATAACAGATTGTTTCGTTTTTATGAAATTTTGCCCCTAGATTTTGTTAGATTTAGCTTGGCAAATTACTACATGACGATTTTACCTCATATTTAGTAATACCAGCATTTGGTAACATCACCAAATTGTTATCCTACAGATACTGTAATTTCTTGTAGTAATTCCGATTGTACTGAAGTTGAGAGTTACCATTTTACCCTAATTGAGGGTCACAGTCACTCCAGAGTATGATCTCTGTAGTAAAAGCAGAGAGACAAAGGGGCAGACAGATTTACTAAGATTTTGTACTATGTTTGTGTCACAAAAGTGATGCAAACCAGCGCAGGCCTTGTCAAATACTATATAAGAACAATTTCAATTTGAGTTGCCTAAAGTAATGCAAAAACATACTTTCAATCAAGGGGGGCGTTCCATCAGTGCTTTATGGGTGTTCCTATGTAACCTCCCATGGTTTTTGACACAAAGACCTATCTACTAACAATGGTACCCAGGTCTTTGCGCCAAAAAATAACACCTCTTTGAGGCAGGCGTTAAAAAAAGAGAAATAGTTTATATTTCTGCAAACGTTTCCGACGTTTAATGTGTGCTGCACTGTACAGCACACATCCAAAGAGGGGGGGGGGGGAGTTTTAAAATTATTCTAGGCATAGTATTGTGTACTGATTGGGTATGCCTCTTGTACAAAACCTAAGCGACATATCACATAAACACCTTTACACTGTGGTGCAAAGGGTTGTGTGTGGTGCTAGACATTCTGATTGTGTGACAGAGAAAGAGCTACATATCTTATGAGCTTGAACGCTGTTCTGTTCTCTCACTATCACACAATGTAGTGCAGCAACTTTAACTGCTACTCTGCGTTGCATGACAACTTAGTAAATCAGCCCCTTAGAAACAGATGACCCTTGCTACATATGGTAGTTTTTCCACCCCTTAATTCCATACCAGACCTTAAGGGCTGCTGTAAAAAGTAACGGAAGAAAATAAAAGACAGCGACTTAATGATTAAGGTGCACTCTTCAACGACTAAATACCATTATCTACTCTTCCAAACATCAAGCTTTTCATAGAGATTGCTACTGAAGGTCAGACAAGGGTATACAATCCGTGAACTCACAGAGGAGGCATTAAATAGCAGAAAGGACAAACCACGCACATTTCAGTTTCTGATGTATCGAACGTCAAGTTTTTATCCACTTGACGCATGTATGTATGAATATATTACATATGCACAAGCGTAAGCATGTATGCGGATTTAAGTAACAGAGAGATCCTAGACCCAAATCAGAAATAAACCTCAATGACATTACTTCGCAATAGATATTTAGAAAAAGGCAGAGCAATCTTGTTAAAGCACATTGTGATTTGTAATTGTCCCCATTGCTAATAACAACAGGAATCCAGGTAATAAAAGTGGTAGCAGGGCGTCAGATCTGAGTTAATGGACTCTGAAAAGTCCAATACTACATTCCATGCAAGCATAAAGCTTTTGTGAAGGATCACAAATAAAAGCTTGTATTACAGGGTGAGGCAGCTGAATGGTGTGTTGGCCAAAAACATATCATTGGAAGATCCCAATTTTGCTTTTCAAAGTAAGGAGCCTCTAAGAATTGCTGGAATGTGCGGATTGGCAGATTCCCAACCTTTTCCTTTAGCATGAAATTCCATGCTTGAAATGTATAGGCAGGTGACAGTAACTTCCTCCAAGACATTGGAAAACATAAATATCACAAACATTTTGACCATAGCAAGTGAAATATGCAGTGCTCAATTTGTAAAAAAAAAAGCATAAGTGCCAGCGCCCTCGTCGCGAGGCCACTTCACCTCGCACCACCCATTGCCCCTGCCAGTGCTGACTATGACAGAACAAAGCAAACACAAGGAAATGATGGACGGAGCGCTGAAACTTTTCAGACACTCACCCCCAGTCACAGATTTGGGTTGAATCCATCATCGTTCTTTAGCTCACTTCGTCACCCCAGTTGAGACACAGCTATATGCAAATCAGTCTTGACCCTGTGCCTCATGGGAACAGTCCAGCCCGAACTGCCAAGCCATGTCTTCCCTGGACCGGAAACAAGCATCCTGGGAACGGTTTCGGGCTCAAACCCCTCATCAGCCACCGGTCCCAGGGTGCTTGTTTCCGGTCCAGGGAAGGGATGGCTTGGCAGTTCGGGCTGGACTGTTCCCATGAGGCACAGGGTGAAGACTGATTTGCATATAGCTGTGTCTGAACTGGGGTGGCGAAGAGAGCTAAAGAACGATGATGGATTCAACCCAGATCTGTGACTGGGGGTGAGTGTCTGAAAAGTTTCAGCGCTCCGTCCATCATCTCCTTGTGTTTGCAATGACAGAACAAACACAACTACTAACTGTGATTCACACTCCTGCAAGTTTGACAATTCATGTCCCCAGAGATATAAGAATGGCTTGAGCAGCCGGTATTAATAATTTAAAAATATGTATTACATTAATAAACAACTGTTGTACTCATCTCTAAATATGATAAACAGCGCTACCATGTGGCAGACTTTCATAGTTGCCGGTTTTGACAAAATACGTGCCGGTATAGGCTCAAATTAAGCACTGGAAGTATGTGCACCGATCCTCACGGAGAGCCCATTCCAGAGGTTGAAGGTAGTTGCCCAAGCTCCAGTCTATCAGAAAGGTTAAATTGAAAAGGACACCGTTTGCTTTCAAGCACTCGTGGTAAATCTCAGTGCTGGACTGACTTTTCAGGCAGTCTGACAGTCTAGCACTGCCTGATGGGGCAGCTTGAAAGGGCAAATGTGAGCAATTTCTGCTCCCCACACAGGACATACACTGTTAGGGGCAATCATTGCACTGATCACAGTTCTGATGATACACCTCTTAAAAGTATGTATCTAATGTATGTTTGACCCACAGACTAATTGTCAAGGGGAGATGAGTAAATGTACTTGTGTAATCTCAAAAGTTCCGCCAATTCTAGTCATTCCTTAAAGTTAGGTAATGGATGTATATGAGTTTACATTAAGTATGCATCTCATTTAATATATGGGGGAACATTCTTTTGGAAAAGCAAAAATAGAGGTTAGAAAAGGTATACAGAAGATGGTCACATAGGAGTGGGATAGGTGCTTGGAAAATGACTGAACGAATGTGTACAGAATGCTTCCTAGCAGAACTGTGATAGGCTGTGGGGCCTTCTCACACAGGTCTGGAATCAACAGAGTAGCACAGCTTTCCTTCCTATGCAGATCATTTTATCCATACTATCCTGCCCTCCAATGTCTGGCACTTTTTCATACCAATTTCTTTGGTGTGTAGTTCAGACCAACAGGAAGCTTGTCATTGTACAAAGAGACAGTGAAAATGTCAGGGCAACATTTCAGATTTTCTGGAGCTGCAAAAGAGACAAATGGTACCCCAGGTTGGTTCACTTGTTTTGATCACTATCTGAGTTGTGATTCTACATAGTCTTTTTCGATTAAGGATGCCTGGATAGTGCCATCTATACCTGGGCAGTGCCCTCTATACCTGTACCTTAGTGCACCTGAGGTGGAAAGGGATGCAAGAAGCACCTTTTACAGCGCTCCAAAGCAGTGTGCCATCATTGCTGCCACGGGAAACAAGGGAGGGAGCAGGGCTCGATGTACCTGGACTGCAGCTCAGCCTTGTAAGGGTTCATTGACCTGTCATGGCATCGGTGAAGGCTCACTGCCAGTCTCTACCTCTCCCTTTCTGCCCAAATTGCTCTTCAAAGCAAATTCTTTCTCTTTGGGGGACATATTGCCTGCACTTCTTAACATTGTCTGGAGGCAAACCTTTGCAGTGAGAGCCCGCACGCAGCCGGTACCACAGTCCTAGCCCCTGGAGTTCTTAGAAAATGTGTAAACCTGGATGCAATACAACTATCCAGAAATGAATACAAATAAGATCGAATTAATGCTAGCCAGAAACAGAAACTCAGAGCAGAATATGAGAGCATGAGCAGCGAGGATCAAGAACTCATTGAAGACACTGTACGATGTGCTCGATAAGCGATTGGCTTTGAATGCACACATGAATCTATTTACTAGAACCCGTGGGGTATGCAGACAGAATATCGAGTTGGAAATGGCGGCCTACACAAATATCGAGTTGGAACTATCGTGACACGGAAATATCGACAGCAAGAATATTGTGGTCAAGAATATCGAATTTAAGGTAAGAAATATCATTTTCAAAAATATAGAAGTCATTCATATCGTTTGCAAAAATATAGTTGTTTAAAATATCGTTTTTTTAATTAGTGTTATGTATTTTAGTTTATATTTTAAATGTATGTGATGTATGTTTTTTTGTATAAGTATTTATGTTTTTTAATATATGTGTTACATTTTTAGTGGTTATCAATTTTATTTTAATTAAATTTTGAGTTTTTTAGTTCCGTAGCGGGTTGTGGGTTTATAGGGGAATAGGGTGGGAAGTAATTTAATTATAATAAATGAATGAATATTTTTTATTAATATTATTTATTTAATTGAGATTTTATAATGTTAATTGTGGGAAGTAGTTTATTTGTAATTAATTATTAATTGGTTGTTAATTAATATTAATTAATTAATTGGTAATTAATTATGGTAATTGTCTACTTTCTTTTTAGGTGTGGGTTGTGAGGTTTAAAGGGGGAAAGGGTGGGAAGTACTTTTTGATTAATTAATAATTAGTTGTTAATTTATATTCATTAATTGATTGCAAATTAATTATGGGAATTGTGTAATTAATTTGAGGTGCGGGTTGTGGGGTTTATAGGGGTAAAGGGTGGGAAGTAATTTAATTGTAATTAATTATTATTTAGTTGTTACTTCATATTAATTAAATAATTAATTAATTAATTAATTATTAAATATGGAAATTGCGTGATTAATTTTAGGTGTGGGTTGTGGGGTTTATAGAGGTAAATGGCGGGAAGTATTTTATGTTTAATCAATTAATAATTAGTTGATCATTATTAATTAATTAATTGACATTTAATGAGGGTATTTGTTTATATTTTTGTGTGTATGGGTTTTACTTTTATAGGGGGAAAGGGATGGGAGTAAATTCATTTTACTTACTTTATAATTAGTTGTTAAATACTATTAGTTTTTTAATTGAAAATAAGTTTTAATTTTGTAATTAATTTTTTAACAGTTTAATTTTAGTTGTGCATTGTGGGGATCATAGGGGTAAAGTGTGGGAAGTTAATACATTTTTATGAGTTTTAATTTGTTTTTTAAATAATAATATTAATTTAATCGGTAATTAATTATGTTAATTATGCAAGTTATTTTTTTATAAAATTTAGATGGGGTTTGTGAATTGTGAGGGGTTATAGGGTAGAAATAAAAAAGTAAATGTATGTAATAATTAATGTTTTTGTTTCTAAATAATTTGTAATTAAAAATATTTATTTGTTTGAAAATTACTTTTTATTTTATTTAATATAATATTTGTAGGTATTTGTCATATGTATTTAATATTATAATATGTTTTTTAATTGTTTTATATTAAATATATTTGTATTTTAATTTTTATTATATTTATATATTTATTTATTTATTTATTTTTGAATATTTTTGTTATGGTTAATATTTTGTTTTTTTAAATTTTGAACTGACTGTAGTGTGAATATCAATTGTTAACACTCCACAATCCAGCACTTTTCTTACTGTTGCACTGATTGGAGTGGGAATAATAAATGTTATACCATCACTATCCAACACTTCCCCTACTGTTACAATTATTGGAGTGGGAATAGTAATTTTTACCCTCCGCAATCCAACAATTTCCCTACTGTTGCACTGACTGGAGTGGGAATATTAATTTTTACCCCTCCGCTATCCAACACTTTCCCTACTGTTGCACTGATTGGAGTGGGAATAGTAAACTTTATCCCGCCACAATCCAACCCTTTCCCTACTGTTGTATTCACTGGAGTGGGAATAGTAATTTGTACCCCTGCCCTATCCAACACTTTCCCTACTGTTATACTCACTGGAGTGGGAATAGTTATTTTTAACTCTCCGCTATTCAACACTTTCCCTACTGTTGCACTCACCGGAGTGGGAATAGTAATTTTTACCCCTCTGCTATCCAACACTTTCCCTACTGTTACACTCACTGGAGTGGGATTAGTAATTTTTACCCCTCTGCTATCCAACACATTCCCTACTGTCACAAATATTGGAGTGGGAATAGTAGTTTTTACCCCTCCGCAATCCAACAATTTCCCTACTGTTGCACTGACTGAAGTGGGAATATTAATTTTTACCCCTCCGCTATCCAACACTTTCCCTACTGTTGCACTGATTGGAGTGGGAATAGTAAACTTTATCCCGCCACTATCCAACCCTTTCCCTACTGTTGCATTCACTGGAGTGGGAATAGTAATGTGTACCCCTCCGCTATCCAACACTTTCCCCACTGTTGCACTCACCGGAGTGGGAATAGTAATTTTTACCCCTCCGCTATCCAACACTTTCCCTACTGTTACACTCACTGGAGTGGGAATAGTAAATTTTATCCCGCCACTATCCAACACTTTCCCTACTGTTGCACTCACTGCAGTGGGAATAGTAATTTTTACCCCTCCACTATCCAACACTTTCCCTACTGTTGCACTGATTTAAGTGGGAATAGTACATTTTGTCCCGCCACTATCCAACCCTTTCCCTATTGTTGCATTCACTGGAGTCGGAATAGTAATTTGTACCCCTCCGCTATTCAACACTTTCCCTACTGTTATACTCACTGGACTGGGAATAGTTCTTTTTGCCTCTCTGCTATCCAACACTTTCCCTACTGTTGCACTCACTGGAGTGGGAATAGCAATTTTTTCCCCTCTAATATCCAACACTTTCCCTACTGTTGCACTCGCTGGAGTGGGAATAGTAATTGTTACCCCTCCGCTATCCAACACTTTCCCTACTGTTGCACTCACTGGAGTGGGAATAGTAATTTTTACCCCTCCGCTATGCAACACTTTCCCTACTGTTGCACTGATTTGAGTGGGAATAGTAAATTTTGTCCCGCCACTATCCAACCCTTTCACTGGAGTGGAAATTGTAATTTGTACCCCTCCGCTATCCAACCCTTTCCCTACTGTTATACTCACTGGAGTAGGAATAGTTATTTTTACCTCTCCGCTATCCAACACTTTCCCTACTGTTGCACTCACTGGAGTGGGAATAGTTATCTTTACCTCTCCGCTATCTAACACTATACCTACTGTTGCACTCACTGGAGTGGGAATAGTAATTTTTACCCCTCAGCTATCCAACACTTTCCCTACTGTTGCACTCACTGGAGTGGGAATAGTAATTTTTACCCCTCTGCTATCCAACACTTTCCCTACTGTTGCACTCACTGGAGTGGGAATAGTAATTTTTACATCTGTGCTATCCAACACTTTCCCTACTGTTGCACTCACTAGAGTGGGAATAGTAATTTTTACCCCTCCGCTATTCAACACTTTCCCTACTATTGCACTCACTGGAGTGGGAATAGTAAATTTTATCCCGCCACTATCCAACACTTTCCCTACTGTTGCACTCACTGGAGTGGGAATAGTAATTTTTACCCCTCCGCTATCCAACACTTTCCCTACTGTTGCACTGATTTGAGTGGGAATAGTAAAATTTGTCCCACCACTATCCAACCCTTTCACTGGATTGGAAATAGTAATTTTTACCCCTCCACTATCCAACACTTTCTCTACTGTTACACTCACTGGAGTGGGAATAGTAATTTTTACCCCTGCGGTATCCAACACTTTCCCTACTGTTGCACTCACTGTAGTGGGAATAGTAATTTTTACCTCTGTGCTATCCAACACTTTCCCTACTGTTGCACTCACTAGAGTGGGAAATTTAAGTTTAAAGATTTTTAAACAGTTTAATGTTTTAATTTATGATAAAATGTTTTTTTAATAAAATTTTATGTTATTGGTATATATATATATATATATGCCACCAAAAGATTGCAGGTAAACCGCGTAGCTCCAGACCGAGAGGGCGTGTCACAAAACCAGCACCTGCAAGCTGGTAAAACATGAAGACCAGGCTCTCTCTTACTCAAGAAAAAGTGTGACACAGCTCCGGGGGAATAAACAACAGATTTATTGATTTTCTCGCGCTGGCAATAAATGTCCCTGAAACGCTGGGCAGATGCGTTTCAGCCATCAATTGGCCTCATCAGTGCCTGTCTCAGCTGCCTTCTCGCTGTTCCCGGGGGTCCCTTATGACGATGTTTAAGTCCGTGACCACTCCTAATCATGTGATCACTCGCCCCTCCTTTGCCTCACAGGTGTAAGGCACCTCGCGCTCTCCTGCAGTACCGCTGCATGCTGGGCGTTGAAGTTCTCCGTTAGAGTCCATGCAGTGAAATGATTTCTAAAACACCAAGTGGTGCCTCCAAACATTCTTGGCTGGTGATACCATGCCGCTGCAGCCGGATTTGCAGGTAAATCTGTCCTTTGTCCCCCTTATCAGGCAAAAGGCATTTGCCTCCTCTCTCCCCATGTGTCAATCTTCTCCAAGTGGGAATCCAACACCGTTGGGGCGACGTGTTTAACAATGCCACCAAAAGATTGCAGGTAAACCGCGTAGCTCTAGACCGAGAGGGAGTGTCACAGAACCAGCACCTGCAAGCTGGTAAAACATGAAGACCAGGCTCTCTCTTACTCAAGAAAGAGTGTGACACAGCTCCGGGGGAATAAACAACAGATTTATTGATTTTCTCGCGCTGGCAATAAATGTCCCTGAAACGCTGGGCAGACGCGTTTCAGCCATCAATTGGCCTCATCAGTGCCCGTCTCAGCTGCCTTCTCGCTGTTCCCGGGGGTCCCTTATGACAATGTTTAAGTCCGTGACCACTCCTAATCATGTGATCACTCACCCCTCCTTTGCTTCACAGGTGTAAGGCACCTCGCGCTCTCCTGCAGTACCGTTGCATGCTGGGCGTTGAAGTTCTCTGTTAGAGCCCATGCAGTGAAAGGATTTCTAAAACACCAAGTGGTGCCTCCAAACATACTTGGCCGGTGATCCCACGCCGCTGCAGCCGGATTTGCAGATAAATCTGTCCTTTGTCCCCCGTATCAGGCAAAAGGCATTTGCCTCCTCTCTCCCCATGTGTCAATCTTCTCCAAGTGGGAATCCAACACCGGGGGGGGCGACGCGTTTAACAATGCCACCAAAAGATTGCAGGTAAACCGCGTAGCTCCAGACCGAGAGGGCGTGTCACAAAACCAGCACCTGCAAGCTGGTAAAACATGAAGACCAGGCTCTCTCTTACTCAAGAAAGAGTGTGACACAGCTCCGGGGAATAAACAACAGATTTATTGATTTTCTCGCGCTGGCAATAAATGTCCCTGAAACGCTGGGCAGACGCGTTTCAGCCATCAATTGATATTTCAAATTCGATATTGTGGTATGGGGATATTTTAGGTGTTGATATTCTGTCAGTGAACCAACCCTTGATTTCCATATTCACATTTTGGCTACACTCTGGTTATTCCCAGAAGAGAAGAACAAATCAAGAACCTTAGGGACATGCTTGTCCATAGCGATGTCACCAGGCACATGACCAACAGCGAACACAATCTACAGGGATTTTTTCCCTGTGGACACTGTAAGGCTTGCAAACACAGCATGTTCCGACAAGAGTATGTAGTAGGGACTCAGAGAAAAGTTATCACACAATTTCTCACCTGCAGTACCAAATATGTGATATATGTATTAGAATGTCCCTGTAAACTATGGTATATTGGCAGTACCACTCTTATGGCCAAAAAACGCATCCTAGAACACATGCGGGCAATAACTAACAGAGATCCTAAATACCCAGTTGCCCGCCATTTTGAAACCAAACATTTTTCTGACTCCTCTATTCTCAGCTATTTTATCTTGGAGCAGATTAGCAATAACCCCAGAGGAGGAGATAGAACACTCAGACTGAGGCAGAAAGAATCCAAGTACATAATAGACTATCAGACCAAGATCCCGGGGGTTGAACCAAGACGAGGAATTAGCCATTCACCTTAAAATGGAATAGGATGTTTCTGTCTTACTTTCTCTTTCTTTTTCTTTCTCTTTTTGTCTTCTTCTTTTGTTCTTCTCTTTTTTCCTTCTTTTTCTCTTTTCTTTATCGTTTCTCTTTTTCTTTTTCTCGTTTCTCTAGACAGATGTACCCTTGCTGTCAATTAGTTTTTATTGTCTCATTTAGAATAGTTTCTTACCTCCTTTTTTCAGTAGTGCATTTGGAACCATGTATATTCTGACCCTTGGAGGGGTCTACCATTTTAACATTTGTTTTTGTTTGTTTCTTTTGCAGGAGGAAAGGAGGGGGCCCACATGATTGGATGTCACGAGCACGGGCCACCCAACCTTTTCTTCGATTTTCACTCCATTTGATCATCATTTCACATGGTAAACTGTCTTCAGTTCTGTCTAGCGTGGAATTCACATACTGCTGTCCTGTTTGCGTTAAGGTTTTAAACTGTATTGGGCCAAATCAGCCTGTTTCCATTACTTCTCTGGGACTATAGAGACATTTGCCTGTTCAATTATGGAGGTTTCACCAGTGTAACCGGAACGTATTTGCCCATCATATTTCTGGTGTATCCTCATGCCATTTAGGATTTTTTACTCTTTACAACTTGGGTGTATTTCATCTTTGACACCTGACGTGCAGACCACCAGATCACAGGCTTATTTTTGACTCATAACCCATGCACAGGCTTTGGCCCACTGGGGCATTATTCTTTGGCTCATACTTCTCGCATAGATTGTTGCCCATTGGGGCATTTTCTTGTGGGTGATTTACTTTCACCATGTAGGTCGTTGCCCACTGGGTTGGTATGACAATTGTCAATTTTGGAGTAGGGCGCACAGTTTTATGCACTTTGCAGTATATTTGTCCATTCTACTTAGCGTTGATAATTTTTGATATTTTTATATCCATAAATTGCAGGTGTGTTGCCCTTTCCTTTGTATTTTACTTTGACTATAATGTGTTCGTGCATTTGTATATGGTAGTTTCACCACCATAAGATGGCTGCCACGCACTTCTTGCATAGATTAGACCATGTGAAGTGTGCTATTCATTCAGTTGGCATGTTATGTCATCTGATGTACATGTGTTAATTTTGGATAACATCGTTATTTCTTTATTTGAAATGAACAAACATGATGTAATTTTGTATCTTGATGTTGAGTTTAAACGGGCCTTTTACCATGCACCTCACTTTTGATTTCATTTGTACTCCAGTGGGCCATCTGTACTTGCATGTGTATATTGTATTTTAACCACTATAAGATGGCCGCCATGTATTCCATGTACAGACACTTCCTGTCTACAGAACCATGTGACACATTTTTTATCTCTATTTAAGTGTTTCATTGGGTGTGCACCTTACACGTGACCAAGACTGCGGCTGCAGTCGAAACGCGTCGTGTAAATAAACGCTTTGCCAAATTACCGTGTCGTGGATTCTGGTTTCCTGAGAGCACACTCATCTTTGGATTGCATGTGCTGTTAATTGCCGGTACGCTCTGCCGGCGTGTGTGCCACTTCTCTTGGGTCCCTGTGTTTCCGGAAGGAGCTCTTGTTTGCATATATATATATATATATATATATATATATATATATATATATATATATATATATATATATATATATATATTTGTAAATATTTATATAATTTAAAAATGATAAAATAAATTTAAATTAATAGTTTATTAATTGTTTTAAAGTATATATATATATTAATTATTATGTATGTGTGTCTAACTTTTTTTAATTAAGTTTATTTGTTATATTTGGTAAAATGTTTATTAAATCTACTCTTTTTTATATTAATTGTATTATTAACATATTTAAAATGTATTATTTTATTTTATATATATATTTAAAAATCGATATTTTATACAACTATATTTTTTACATCGATATTTTTGTACTTACCATCATAAATATAGGATGTCGATATTTTTGACATCGATATTTCAAATTCGATATTGTGGTATGGGGATATTTTAGGTGTTGATATTCTGTCAGTGAACCAACCCTTGGTTTCCATATTCACATTTTGGCTACACTCTGGTTATTCCCAGAAGAGAAGAACAAATCAAAAACAATCGTTTATTTCAGAAACAAATCTTAGGGCCACATGTATCAATAATGGAAATAGTGATTACCTAATTGCAATTTTCTACGAATCGCAATTAGGTAATCGCTATTCCTAATGTATGAAACTCCATGAGTTTAATTTAGCAATTCCTAGTGGGTCGCAAATCGACCTGTCTCATGAATATTAATTAAGTCGGTTGCAATTTACGGCCCATTGGCAATCGCTAAAATCACTGGGATGGTGGCCTGCTGGGGTCAACAGACCACCATGTCCGTGATAGCTATAAAATAAAGCAATCATTTTTTTTGTAAATGCAGCCCATTTAAAAACGAAAATTGAAAAGTTTTCTTTTCATTTTTTGAGAGCAGGCAGTGGTCCGTGGGACCACTGCCTGCTCTGAAAAAATGTTTGTACTACCATTCACAAAGGGGTCCCTTTGGGACCCCTTCCCATTTGCGAAGGGTCACCACCAACTTGAAGTTGGTGGTTAAATGTGTATGTTTTGTCACAGCATTTAGACGCAAAACATCCTCACATAGCGCTGTATTAGGAAGGGACGCCCTAAACACTCCCCCTCCTAACACCGAATAGCAAACCCTATTTGCGATTCTGTAATAGGTTACCGAATCACAAATAGGGTTTGTTACATCAGAAAATGCTTTTTTCTGGTCACACACGGCCCGAATCGGGTAGTTTCTGAGCAGAAAAAAGCTTCTTTCATCTGGCCCTTACATCTTTATAAAAACAATGCAATGAAAACTTATTTCCCACCAAAACAAATTTTGGACAGATGCATGCAATCATTAGAATAGTTCATAAAATGCATTAAAATGGCAGTTTCTGCAGCACTAATAAGTTTCACCTCAAAATGTTCCCTCATAAGCCACACAGACAGTAGGTACCTTGATATGCAACACACTGCAAAAGTGTCCATGTCACTTCTTAAGAGCCTAAAAGCCTCAATATGTCGTCTAATACCAATGAGCCTGCCTAGGGGCACTACTTATTTCTTCTTTTGTGGAGTGTACGCCCCACAGAAGAACAGTAGATGCACAAGCGGTTCAGCTCCTTGCTTGCAGGCGGGGCAAATGTCTGAGACAGCCGCCACTGAAGACCACTTTTGCAAAAAGATCTAGTGTTCAGGTGCCGTATATGAATAGCAAATTGAGGTTTTTTTGGCAAGAGGGGGAACCAAAGTCCACAAAGGCTTCATATCAGGAGGCCGATTTAAAATTAAGAGCATTTCCAACAAACCCTCCCTCTCTTAGAGTTGTATGTAATTTCCTCAAGACTACATTTCCAATACGTCTCCGTATAATTTCCTCTCAATTTGACGCCAGTTCCTCTGGGTAGAACTAAAATCTTTCAAGACACAGTTTGGATAAAAGCTGACCATAGCCAATGGACCTTGGAACTACCAGTTGACTTTAGGAGGTTCTTAAAGCCCTCTTTAGAAGCAGACAGTTAATTTGAAGAACATAAGCAAGTCCAGAATAACAAATGTCGGTTACAAATCTTAATTCTAATTTATCTGTGTGCCACATCCAAACATACGGGAATCATGGGGGTGCTCTGCGGCAAAACTAAAAGTGATCTAAAAAATCTATTCTCAGTTGCGGATAGTAAATTGCAGTTAGCAGACCCCCACATTTCTGCTCCATAAAGTGATCCCTTTAAGGCCTTGATGTTATATATCCCAATGGCAGGGAATAGTGCTATTCTGGCCTTACTTTTACACATTTTCACTATACTGGCAGAGTAACGTATAAGATTAATTTGGCTTTTATGGATTTGGGGTACCCAAGACAAATTCTGGGATAATCTTATTACCAGGTAATCAGAATTTGGGACTTGCTCGACCTCTGCATTCCCTACATTCAACCTTGTTTTTGGGGATCTGTCAGCATTAAAAATCATGAATTTTGTTGTTACACTATTGAGCTCCATTCCCCATTCTAGACAAAATGAATAGAAGTCATTTAGCAGCTGCTGTAAGCCTTGAGGGGTCTTGGATAGCAAGAGGTTGTTGTTGGCAAACAGTAAGGCTAGGGCCCGCTGCCCTCCTATTTTGGGTGCATCACAGCCATCCCGATCCAGAAGGTCTACTACTCTATTGATGTGAAGGGAACCAAAAGTAGGGGTCAGGACACACCCCTGTATGACATCCCTCTGAACTGTTCAAAAGTAGGGGCCAGGACACACCCCTGTCTGGCATCCCTCTGAACTGTTATGGGCTATGTTAGTTGTCCATCTTTTCACCATCTAAATTGGGCAAGGTTCTGCGAGTGAGCTGGACTATTAGGGACAGCCAATTTGCCAGAAGACCCATTTAATCCGGTGCTGTACATAGCTTTGTTCTAAGTATTGGAACAAAGGCAGAGTGGCCCTTGTTGATCAAAACGGTCTTCCAGTATATAGTAAAAAAACGGAAGACCTGATCAATGGTGCTCGTACCCGATCTCAACCCTGCCTGAACTATTGAAAAAACATTGTTGCTCCCTATCCACTCTTGAAGTTAATTCAATACGTAATACAACAGACAACAACGCTCTGCCCAGAAATTATTTTAACTAGTGCTAACAAGTCACCGGTAGAAGGAACAAAGTCCTGAAAACCAAATGCCCTCCCAATTATGATATATACAATTGAATAGAAAAATATTTTATATTTATTTTCATTCTTTAATCCGCACAGATACAAAAGACATAAAAGGATAAATATCACAGTAATCAATAAACATCATGCGTCTCACACACTCATTCTATCAAACCAACCACACATACACCTACTCAGACAAACTCAAACAAGCCATCAAGTCACAATTCATTGGATCCCAATAAATCGTGCCTGCAGAACATCTTCTGCAGGCTATCAAGAAAACTGGTGGGCCGGTAATGATTTGGGCGATCACCCATTCCTTCTTGTATAGAGAGAGCAATTCTGCCTTGTTCGTAGGACCCTGACGATACGTAGGTGACACGCTGCACCCAGCACGCCGGATTCAGACTTTTGCACCAAAAACGCCAACAGCCAGTGAAGTATTGGACTGTCGCGTAAGGCGCGGAGCTTTTCTACATAAGAGACACATACTTGTATGCACTTTCTGCCCCACCAGCATCCATCTCTCCAGACAACGGCTTTGTCGGTAGCCGACGGGCCTTGCAATAATTTCCTGCTTCCCTGTAGCTGAAGATTTGGAACCTTTCTCGCTTGACATGCTACCAGCTTGAGATTTTTGTGTAGCCAATGGGCCTTGTAATAATTTCCCGCTTTCCTGTAGTTGAAGATTTGGAACCTTTCTCGCTTGGCATGCTGCAAGTTTGAGATTTTCGTGTGCTCCTTCTTTCATTATGTCCTGAAGAGGCCTATAATCTAAAGGCCGAAACGCGTCGACACCCCATCTCTGAAGTCTCTGGAAGGCCTGGACTGTCGAATGTATTAAATACACTGTGTGTCTCGCTAAGATCTAAGATTTTCTTTTGTAAATACACACGGACCCCAGAGACTATCGCTTAGAGTGATTGTACAGGAATTTTATGCACAGCTTCCCACAAGTAGATGCGTGGAAGATAGGAGTTTTCTTTATAAGGATCAGATTTGGTTTTGGTTTTAAGTTTTGCAATTTTTTGTCGTACTTTGTTGAATTTTTTTGATATAGCAAAACTGTATGTTTTTTGTTTCATGTACTGCGATTTGCAGTTACTTTATTTTAGTCTGGGTGAAACATGAATACCGGAGAGATCCAATAAAAGAAAGATCTCGAAATGTTCAAGCTGTGTCAATGATTAATTGATGTAATCATTAGAACTAATAATAACTGTATCTTTTCCTGCTTCTCAATTGTTTCCCGTTTTCCTACATATAACAAGCCCTTGAGAAGTATGGTGATTAGGGCCACCCCCGTTTTTTTGCTCCCTCTTGTTCCATGTATTGGTCATCTTGGTACCCTGAAGAACAGAATTGGAGATGCAGTTGATATAGTGGGCCCAAACGTCTGGATAGGCCAGATGAAGAGCTCCTTGTATTTTGCCAGGACCAGGAGTTTTCCCCGGAATAATACTTTTGATGGCCCTAATAGTATCATTGATGGGGATAACCAAGGAAGTAGAATCTTTTAGCTTTATCTGGAGGAAGGTGTCCACAGAGTCAGCCATGGATGTGGTGATATCCTGACTATACAGGGCGCTAAAGTGGTCCACCCACCCCTGTGGCTGGATAACATATTCTATATTATTTGCTGCTTTAGAAGATCCCGTACCTACTAATTCCCAAAAAAGGCATTGTTATCTTTATTTTTTGTGGCTGCCCATAAATCCTCCAAGAGAGACTTTTCTCAGTTTCTTTTTACCTTAGCTAAGGTGGCTTTGTATATCTTCCTTGTAGCGATTGGACACTCGCTGGTGTTTGATTTGAATGCTAATACCAGACTGCCTTTCACTTTGCTGAAGGCCTCGTTATACCAGAGCGCAGTGACATTTTTATTAGTTTTATTTTTTCTCTGGGACCTTATTGACAGTGAAAGGGCCTAGGCCCATTTGTTCAGTACTCCCCCAATGTCGATCCTTCGATGGTTCTTTTTAGCAGAATGAAAGTGTAAAGGGGAGCAAAATTTTGGAAATCAAATTTGTATACAGTGTAACCTAATGTGGCCACACAATAACTCAGGTCGACAACCAACTGAAGGTTAGTCAAATTTATTACAAATTTAAAAATAGTTAGACATATATGAATCTCAGTATAAGAGTATAAATATACAGAGGAAACAGAAGAAATCCAAATCTTCCAAAGAGATTCACTCGGTGCAGCAAGAAAAGAACAACAAGTTCTAAGAATATTATTCATGTAATAAGAAAGCAAAAGTTAAGGTTCCCCTGCATCGGCACTTCGTTGTTCAAAAGCATTAAGTTCTATCTATCCCTACTCTTACTGTAAAAGTGGCATCCCTAATTTAGCAATTAATCAAAGAGTTCGAAAAAGGAAAGGTGTCAGCAGTTGGAGCCTTCCTAAGAAGTCACTCCAACATCCGATGGGTCAAGCAGCATAAAGCCACAAGCAGAAAGTAGCAAGCTAGCACTCAGGTGCTTTCTGTCGGAAGGGCAAAATGGATATGGGCATCTGTCTCTCTCTTCAATGCATCATATATCTAAAATTGTATTCAGCAAATGTCCCATAATGCTTTTCTCACACGTACTCTAACAATAGGCTCAGCCACAACATTTTCCATGATGTTGATTTCTTTCGCAGCCTTTCCATGTATGCCCCTCTGAAACAGTTCAACCTTGGCCTCTTTTCCTTCTCCCGTGTGAACACACCTCCTTTCACCTTATGTTGGCCAGGACGAGCTAACTGTAACTCCTTAATTCCTCACGTATCTATTGAAACAATACATCTACTCTTCACTAACGGAGCGTTTGTCCACCAGCAATGCAAAACATGAAACAAATAACATCCTGCAAGACTCACATGGGAATCTAAGCATTAGTTCGAAAACGAGAACAGCTTTGGATTCAGGCCTACGACTTAGGCTAAAATAATAAATGAACCATGTTATTCACAATTAGTATTTTCATAAAGTCATTAGCAATTTCAATAGAGGCATTCACTAAACTATATTAATATGTATATTTCCACTACATCACTGGCCTAATAACATTTCAAATACATTTAATGTGTCAATGCGTCACATCACTAACGAGCCCTATAAGTGTGTTACATCGTTTACATGTATTCAGTAAAATTCTATAAATCATTTGTTAAACTTCACATCGGATTGTGCTAATTCCACAAGAACATGTCAATTGATTCACACTTATTCTAACATCCAGTTTTACCAATAACATTGAAAAATATGTGAATGCATACTACAAGTGGTTGCGTTGCACTCCTAACAGGTACCCTATGTAGGGCATGAATTTCCGTTCAATCAACAGCTTGCACAAAAGCTCTCTAATGGGACTGAACAGCAAATCATGGCGATCTGAGGCCATTACCCTTCTTTCCGTGAATGTGGCCAATTGAAAGCTCTCAGTTTAAGTGCCATCATTGATTCAATCTCAGATAAGATCTCTAGTTTCTTTGATGCCCATGCCCATTTAATGGTTTCCTATTTTTTAGCAGCATAGCTTTACCTAACGGTGTGGGTAGGGGATCTTCACAAATTTTCTCAAGTAAACTCATCAAGGTTAGGGCAAGAGAATTATGATCATCGGTTAAATCCTGAGGTGCTTTGCAACTTTCTAGTTGTTGAAGGGTGTTGGTCTCTCTATTGTAATCTTCTACTCGATTATAGACATTGAAGACCCTTTGTGTTATACCTGTGGGTAAAGTCAAGCTAATAGGCATTATATCTTTAGAATCAATTATAACTTCAGTAATCCTATAATGTAGGACTCTCTTCGCCCAAATTGCTAGTACTCCAGAGGGTCTTCCTATCCCAGAATGAACTACTGGCTTATGATAGGAAGAGTAGACTGAATGAAAGACAGGTGAGAGGGACCAAGTCTCTTGTAACAGGCAAATGTCAACATTTTCAATAAACAGTCTCAATCGGAGTCCCCGAGCTTAGAAAGGAACCCAGCTATATTTCAAGATAACATTTTTACCAAAGCAGATTGGCTATTTTGGGAGTTGGTCAGGTTCCTAGCTATATGATCCTGGACAAGATCTCTATAGTTAAGTGCCTCCAAAGACCCCCAAGATATTGTGGTCTGGTTCTAGGTTGCCTTTCAATGCATTCCCGGGATCACAATTAAGCATGACCTCCTTCCTGGAGAACGATGACTCTACTGTTCTGTCCTGTCAACTATCTGCGCAGGATTAGCCCTTATTTCATGAATTTGGGCTAGTCTGTCCACTCTGTCCAGATATGGTAATTGGTCATCCCTCACAGGGTATTCAGTATGGCACCCATGGCCATCTACCCGGGCCCCTCACTCTGCTGGCAATTTAGATCTTATTTCGAATGATGAAGGAGCAGAGCTTATTGACCTTGCATCACCTGGCATTAACTCAACCAACATATCATTACAATGGAAAGCAACCCTAATAATATCCTGATTTTCTAGTGAATTTGAGACCCTATTGACCCTATATATAAAATCTCTGATCATTGAGGTGCAATTCCATGTGATCCTCAACCAACGGATTACTTTATTCTTGAGGGAGTATTCACTTTCTCTAGTAGATGGTCTTAACTTGGGTACGGATATCAAAAAGAGTTGGTGCTGTTTCCTCACATATCTGACCTTGCAGACTACACTGTCTAGATGTACTCTCTCGCTGCCCATGTTTGTGCTTAAGTGAGATGGACTGTCATTGATAGTTAGGCCCTGGGGGTTGCACAGCATGGGTGCTAATGGATATGGAGTGAATGAGTCCCTACAGACTTCTCTAATATTGTTTCCAGCTCAAGTCTGTTGGACAGTATCCTCTCTGGGTTGATATGACAGGTTCCACCTTTGGCCATTGCCTACTGTATGTCTTCTACGTTGTTCAAAGCAGACACAATTATTTTTGGGACTAATTATGGATGGATGGGACAGGGAACCTTTGCTCTCTTTGTAAGTTGTGTTAGCTATACCTTCTTCTCTGTGCGTCCACATAGACATACTCGTGCTATCTCTACTAGGTGGGTTACTTGAGGCTTCAAAACGAGTATAGCTTGCTTTGTTTGCCAAACTGTAAAACACTTCCTTCAACTCTTATACCTTGGTTTTTAATTCATGGATTATCTCCAGGAGGTCTTGTAATAGAAAGTCACAATGATCATTTGCCAGTGGGGCAAATCAATTATGGGCAATAATTATTTGCTCAAGGTGAGTGCTGGTAGAAGTTGCATGTCAGGGATAGTTGCGGTATCACTAGCTCTACTGCAACAGGGTAATTTGCTGTGGTGCAAGGTTTCTTTACTTTATGAAATAATTATGGAATACAACATGAAATTCCTCTAGTTTTGCCATTTGAAATTGTAGATGGATTTAGAATGCTTTCAACTTCATTAATTATGCTATCTATTTCATTTAACATGCAGTTTTTAGACTCTTGACCGAACCGGTGGCTGCTTCAATTGATTTGTGCTTCCCCACGTCTCCTGGGGGATACCTTGAGTAAAACTACACTTCCCAACTGGTTACAGTACAGATACTTTATGTCAAAAATAATGTTTGTGTATATTCTACAAAGGTAATAACTAATGGTCAGAAGAGAAGTATGTGGGATTCTTCGCCTAAATATTCTGTTAGATACTTAAAAGTACATATTAGGACTGTTCGATACAAATAAACATGCTTTTGCTAATTATAATTCCAAAATCCCTTAATATACAAACATTGCAGGATGGTGACAACAATACTCTATTAACCCCTCCTTCAAACTGCTCACAAACAAACCTAATAGGAAAGATTACTTATACCTCCGGCTGTGAGCCGATTTTCCTTCACATGCTATTTGCCGGAAAGGTGACTCTAAAAAAAAGAAAGGGAGGTCAAAGAAAGTCACCGGCCACCCCTACACAAATCAGCTAAACAGCCACTCGAGCAGCCCCCCTCTGCACCCTACTGAGGCTAAGGGAAATGCCCACCCCATAAATGCCTAGACTGCCAGGAGGAGTTTGATTCGTACCTCGCTTCTAAAAGACAATACCAATTGTATAATTGCTGAAAAATACATTTGGTGGAGCAGCTGAGGCAATTAACAGGAATATATGATCCAAAGTGATCAAAGGCAGGAGCTAATGAAGTCAATGAAGTCATTAGATGTTCTCAGAGAGTATTACAGTGGGGGGAAGATCGAGACTTTAAAAGCACTATTTCAAGAATCCAACACTGCACATAATGTTTAAACCACAGCTACAGTGAAAGTCAAATAAATTGAAGAATGAGACGTTTCCGTTGCTTCCAAAGAAGTTGACAGTACCTCGGATCTGCTAATCGACGTTAGGGTGGTGGCCCAGCCCAGCCTCTGACAGCCTCCACTGCCCTCTCCCTGGTTGATGCACTCTTGGGCATGAAGTCCCCTACTGCATCTGGAGTGCGTCCTGTGCTGCGGGTATGCAGCAGCAATTTATGGCAGCTGGAGTTGCTGGGGAGGAGCTCTTCTCTACTACCCTCACCCTGGCTGATGCACTCTGGGGGATGGAGTCCCCAATATCAAGAGGAATTCCAGTGACTTCTGAGTTGCTGTTCCAGTCCTTGGGCTCTCGTGTCTGGATGGTTGTAATGCCAACTCCATGGTCTCCCAGACTCCACAGTAGCATTCCCTAGGCTCCTACACACCTCAGCACGTCCCATCCTGTCCCTGAAGAAATATGATCACGCCCACCTAATGGAACTGCATTGCTCCAATTTCCAGCCTGCACTATCTTCAAACCCTGCTGCATCATTTACAAAGCCATCACAACCAGCACCCCTGGGGATATTGCAGACAAGCTCACCATCTCTGGTTGTTCTTGGCATATCCATAGCGAGGCCACCATCAGACTGCAGATTTAGAAGTGCAAAAATCAAGACAACAGGTTTTTTCCAGCTATGTTATGCCAGGATCTGGAGCAACATCTTGTATCCATCATGACCTCCCCAGTGCTGCACCAATTTAAGAAAGAGTTGAGGACTCTTTCATCGCACATCGCAATGTATTCACTGTCCACAACTCCGCTTCCTCTCCTGTTACTCACCGATGTTAAGCTTGCCTCTGACCTGCCTTTTGGCTAGTGTTACATTAAAGAAATACCATTTACATATATACACACATAGAAAAATACTTTATTGGCTCATGGTTGGATTATGGTTGTGGTAAGTTTTTGGAAGCATTAACAAAATCATAGAAGGCTAAATTACATTCAAAGTCATGTAGCTAGAGTAGTGCCTAATACTGGCTATTGCAACACATTTCTCCCACCTTGCATTGATTGTTCTGGCTCACTGTAGATGGAAACATTGCATTTAGACAGCTAAAATCTGTTTACAGGACTGTTCATGGGGTTGGTCTGGTCCATTGTAAAGAGGTACAGAGGTGAAATGACCCAGGAAGAGATTTAAGATCAGGCAAAAGGGGATTATTGATTATCCCTTGGTACAACAGAAGCTTCCTTGGTGGTAGGATGCTGCAAATGGAGGATGTTACTTATGCACTAACCTTCCACATGACATAAGAAAGGTAAAGTCTTGAGAGATTGTGTTGATTTAACCTAATATCCTGAAGTGATGAACAAGCATATACATATTAATGAAGGTTTTGAAACTAGTAGTCTTGGACTGAACACGACTGGTGACTCCCAGTAAGTTGGCAGTCCCAGCTACAGGGGCTTATCAGCAGTCCCATATTTTACTTGGCATAGTCCAATGGACAAAAACCTTCAACAATAACCTTTGGTATGATGGGGTTAGGCAGACAAACAACACACATAGTGGAAAAATTAAAGAATCTCGATTCTACGGATGGAGGCTACTACTGGCAACATGAGATGAATCTCAAGAATTCTCACATGGCACCCCTTTTACCCACACCGAACCTACACACTTGTTTTACATAATTGCAACATTAATTTTAACAAATCCTGGTGGGCATGGATTGCTCCCTTTCTGAATGGTGATTAGTATTTTTCATATTTCAATATGTTATCTTAGAAAGATTTTTGGTCATTGCTTAATACTTGATCAAAAACTGTCTTTTACATTTTCAAAAGGTTAGCAATTCGAAAGATTTGTGCTGATTTTTAATCTAAGTACTCCTGCATTTTCTGCTACTATTTAGTTCTTAACAATGCATGCCCACTATGGTACTTATTAATAAACCGCATCGTATTAACAGCGCATGTTTACCATTTTCCACTAAAACCAATAGTTATATAGGTTAAAAACTATAAGATTCTTAGGATTATTCGTTACTTAACTGAGCAGCCTTCGAAACCTTTATTCTCATACATGTTATAGCCCTGGCTTTTGCCATTAAGGCATGACTTTTCCCCTTTATGGGTGCACCAGTTATTGAAAGGGAGTTATTTTGTGGTGCCAATCTGCACTGGGACAGGTTTAAATCTTGTTCCAGCATGCATATGCACTATAAGGACACAAACATTATCGGGGCATAACTTCAGGGGGTGTTTGTGGTGTTACATCCCCCAAATAACTGTATTATTTGATAAATAGTTTTGTACCGGAGCTTTCAGTCAGGTATGATAAGATGTCTGTCAGATTTCATCTGGGATTTATAAATACTCACTCAGACAAAAACATACACACACATGAACTCTCGTCTCTGTTTTGAAGGTCTTAAAACATTATTATTTTATTTTACAAAAACTGAGTTTTAAGTACCCCTCACAATCAACACTTGTTTCCCTTTCCACTGGCCCTTTAGCCCCTCTCATGCTCTGCTTCTCATATAATGATTACCATGAAATGCCGTCATGATTGTCGGAAAATCTGAAGCCCCGGAACATTATCAACATACATAGCGTCTCCATTCTGGTAACTGGATCCAAGTAACACTTCATGTGAGTCTCACTCAGACAGAAGAATCTCAAAGAAACATGTGAGGGTGGGTCTGGTCCTCACAATATGGGTTAAACATGCCTCCTCTGCCCCAGAAACACACCCTAACAAGTGCTAAAGTGCCTGTGCTCCCTCCTTAAAATATGGTGAAATTGGCTCACGCCCTACTGGCACATTTAATTTACATGTAAGTCCCTAGTAAAGTGGTACTAAATGCACCCAGGGCCTGTAAATTTAATGCTACTAATGGCCCTGCAGCACTAATTGTGCCACCCACTTAAGTAGCCCTTTAAATGTGCCTCAGGCCTGCCATTGCAGCCTGTGTGTGCAGTTTTAAACTGCCATTTCGACTTGGCAAAATTCACCTTTCTCCAGGCCCAAACCAATCCAAAAATCTCTTAAATTAGTTTTTTGTTACTGCAAGACCTGCCTCTCCCATACGAAAGCATTGGGTTAGCCTATTACATTTAATAAGTGATAACGTTCAATTGGGAGCAGGTAGGAATATTGGATTTGGTGTCTAAAGAATTGTAATTTAAAACCCTCTTTAATGGTAAAATTGGATTGTAAATCATAATTCTGAAAATGCCACTTTTAGAAAGTTAACTAACAGAAGAGGGTTTTGGCTCTCCTCAGTAAGGCTGAGCCCATTATATACTAGAAACAACAACCAACATGCCAATACTGATATTTTTTCAGTTATTTTTCGTTTGGGCATATATTAACAACTTTATGCAACCCAGAACCTTCAGTTTCAATGTATCTTTTATTTCATTTTTTAGAAGACTCTTTCTGTTAAATCTTTTTAAAAAAGCATTACAATTTTTCAGATAAATTATTATAAAACACCACAACCACATTTTACAATAACAACTAATATGTGACAATATTTTTCTAATGTCAGTATAGGTCTAACACATCGTTTTTATCAATGCCTACATCTACCAGAATTCTTAGGGAAGATTGTACGCGTTCTACGCGTTTACGACCCGGAAGTCAAAAAGAACTCCGGTGAAGAGGCAGAACGGACTGACAAAGGAGCGAGTGATGGATGCGGCCATGCGATAATGAGACATCCAGAGGTATGAATAGGAGTCACGGCTTACTAAGCCAAATGTACGGTTGCTTTTTTAACATTAACATTGGAGAGTGTGGCTGTCACACGGTTCATGATCAGGCGCCAACTGTCATAAGTGCGAGATTCACGCTTGTTTCAACATTTGTTTGCACCAATGAATTAATCCATGCTGTGTAAAGATTTGTTCACTTAACTGAACGGTCTAGGAGTGTCCAGGAGAAGGGGCAGATTTAGTAGTAGTCTTGCTCAGAACAGCTAGGCGGTTTTTACGAAGCACAAGCTTTTGACCTTTAGAAAACGTAGCTTTTTGAACTTGGTAAGACACAAAACTAATACATTTGTACAACATTTTTTTTTTTTACAATGTTTTAATTTAGTAGCCTACATCTCCCAGAAGTACCAGGGAAGATTGTATGTGGCCAACATGACCGGGACCCGGAAATTGAAAAGAGTCTCCGGATTAGATGAAGTATCAGAACGGCCTGTTAGAATAGCGAGTGAGGGACGCTGCTACGCGGGATTCTATGTCAGGACCGGAGGCTTCTGATTATGCTGTCTCAATTCCTTTACTACTCACAGCAGCCAATGAAAGTGAAACACATTAATGGAAAAAACTACAATACCCATGAGGCTTTGAACCACGCCTCCTCATACAACATAGTAACAATGTCACTTCAATAAAACACTGAGTCACCATCCTGACTTCCTCTTTCTTTGCTGCTCCGCAGTCAAGATAAGTGCCTCAGTGTTATTGAATTGACATTGTCTTTGCCATGATGTTATTACTGTATTGTGTTCTTATAATGTGGGGGTAGTGAATTCAAGTTAATTGCATTTATGACTATGTATTTTAGCCTTGACGCGCAATCATATCGGCATTAGCTCCTAATTAGGGCGTTCGCTCGCGTCGCCTCTCACCGGTGCTTGTTCTTTCCTTCTACCCCCAGCGCATGTTGCGCTGCTTGCTCTCTTTCTGGTTTGTTCCTGAGGACGAGTCCGGTGAGTTCCGGCCGTCCGTTTGTGCGCGCGAGGGGTCTGGGCCCCCCCGCGGGAGCGAGGCGCACGCCAGGAGCCCAGCTCGGCGCTGGCGTACGTCTCGGGATCCCGCACGCGTCAGTGCACGCATGCGAACCCGATAGTGAAAGCTGGAGCTGACGCCTCTCCCGGGCTGAAACTGGAGTTTCTCACGCAGCGGCAGGAGGTTGGAGCCGGTACCGGGCCATAACTGTTATATTGTCATCAGCGCGCACGTGCAGAAAGCCATTTTCTTTAACCCCTGACTGACCAGCTACTGCTGTACTGAGTCAAGGCAAAATTTTGGAGACCCTGACACAGCAGGCTTTGGGGACGCAAGCCCTCTTTTCAGACCTGCTGTTAGGGTTCTTGGTACCTTGGTGGCCCACCCTGCCCCAGCTTGCTCCCAACCGACGCCCTGGTTCCTTGGAGGACTTGAGGCTGTATAATTTGAGTTAACCCCTTGGGGATTGAGAGTTATCCACTTGTGTGGCTTATGATGTCGGACTGTGAGGTCTACGAGGAGGAGGTGGCTGCGTGTGACAACCCTGGGGGTGAGGGGGATGATTATTACTATGAAGAGTCCATGGAGGACATCATAGATAAGAAATTAGATGCCAGGCTAGATAAGATGTTATCCTCTGCGCTTATGCCCATCTCCCAGCGCTTAGAGCTACTTGTTTCAGGAAAGCCCGCCCCTGCGCATAACCCGGACCCTGTTCCTCCTTCTGATGACCCTTCTGATCAGTCGTGGCCGCACGCCTCTGTGTATTCTTCCATTTGCAAGACCAAAGAACAGGCCGTGCTGGAGGCGCCTAACCCCACCTCCCCCCCCCGCTCTCCCCGCGCCAGTGCTAATCACCAATACCGATGCTGGCACCGACACGGACTCCTCGCAGGAGTCAAGACCGCGCAAGCGCGCAAAAAAGCGTAAGCACGCAGCGTCCCCTCCAACCCCGGCCACTCCTTTCGTATTTGACCCATCGGACATTGTCCATCCCCGCTCCGCCGATTGGGCCCCCCCTTCAGCGGTCGCAGAGTACATGCAAACACACCTCCGTAAAGGGTTTGATAAAGATGTCAGAGCGCGACTAAAGTCCGAATGCCCTCGCCCGGACTTAGCGCACAAAGTAGCCCTTACTCCCGAGATTGATGCGTCCATGTCAACTTTCCTTAAGAAGTATAAAAAGGACCCAAAAAAGGGCATTGACCGCGCCCTTAAGGCCTGTCAAGACAAGGTCCTTGATGTCTCAGGGCCCTTAGCTAAGATTCTAGAACTAGCTTTACAAGCGCAGGAGACAGGAGCGGCCATTCACCCGGAAGTGTTAGCCGGTTGGACCCAAAGAGCCATTTGCCTGCTAGGGAATGCGAACTGTGCTCTCTCCTCCGAGCGCAGGAAATCAGTCCTGCTCCGAATTGACCCTCAATTGGCGGATCTCGCGGATGCGGAACCGGGCCCCCTCGCTGAGGGACAACTCTTTGGGGACAAGTTCGTCAAGGATATTGCCAAGTTTGTCAACACGTTTGCATCCCTGGACAAATCACAATCGTCACTCAAAAGAGTGTTCCACCAGGTCTCTGACAGGGCCGGGCGCGGCAGGGGACGCGCGACCGGCCGCTACTCCAACCCCAGTCCTCAACGTGGCTTCGCCCCGCGACGCAGGGGGTACACCCAAGAACCCGAACAAGCGGGATTCTATCCCTCCAGGTCCCGTGGATACAGGGGCAGATTCAACAGAGGTGTCAATCGAGGATACAAGAACTTTGACAACCAATCCTCTGGTAAGTGCATCCCTATTCCCCAAAATTCCTTTGGGGGGCAGATTAGCGTTTTTTGTCAAGAACTGGGTGCAGGTCACGTCGGATGCGTGGATACTGCAGACTGTGCAGGGCTACCAGATAGAGCTCACGCAGTTTCCGACTCAGCCGCGGATCCCTCCGCCTCTCCGTTTCCCTTCAAGAACAAATTTTTATAGACTCCGAGCTGGTAGAGCTTTTGGACAAGCACGCCATTGTAGTGGGACCCTTCATTCCTGAAGGTTTTTGCAGCAACGTGTTCTTAGTCCAAAAGAAGGGAGGAGGCCAAAGATTGGTCTTAAACTTAAGAGATTTCAATCCTTTCGTGGTATACAGACACTTCAAGATGGAAGGGATCCATCTGCTAAGAGATTTGCTCCTGGAGGGAGATTATATGGTACGGCTGGATCTCAAGGACGCCTACCTTACGGTGCCAGTTTGCCCCTCCCAACAGAAATTTCTCCAATTTCAGTGGAAGGGGCAATGGTATTGTTACCGCTCTCTACCTTTCGGACTGTCCTCAGCACCTTGGGTGTTCACGAAGTTGTTGAAACCGGTGACCTCTCGGTTACGGGAGATGGGCGTGCGGCTCATCATTTATCTAGACGACATGCTTATTCTGGCCCAAGACCAATATCTCCTCCGCACACACCTGCTTTGGACCATTTCCCTCCTGCAAGAGCTAGGCTTTGTGATAAACCTCCAGAAGCCGGTGACGGCTCCCTCTCAACTCATAGAGTTTTTGGGGTTCCAAATCAACTCAGCCTCGGCTCAGCTGTTGCTGCCGATGACCAAGATAAGATCGATCAAGCGGGAAATCTCTGCTACTCTGACCAAACAGATGATTTCGCTTTGGGTGTTAGCACGAATAGTGGGGCTCCTTGCCTCCTCCATTCAAGCGATTTTCCCCGGACCCCTCCATTACAGAGCGTTACAGCGCCTCAAGATATTTTATCTTCAGAAGGGCTTCCATTACGACCATCTGATCCCGCTATCACAGGAAGCTCGAGAAGAACTTCACTGGTGGTTGGACCACATGGTGGCTTGGAACGGCAGGGCGATTTTTGGTACCTCCCCGGACGTCATTATAGAATCCGACGCCAGCAGATGGGGATGGGGCGCACGATGTGGAGACTTTTCTACCGGCGGGCGATGGTCTGCCGATGAGTTGCGTCTACACATCAACTGCCTAGAACTTCTGGCCGGGTCGTTCGCAATAAAGTCCGTTTCGCCGGTCAAAGGCAACTGTTGCATCCTTCTGCGGATGGACAATGTGTCGGTGGTGAGGTATATCAACCGCCTAGGGGGAAAACGATCGAGAATTTTGGCCAATATTGTGAAGGAGTTTTGGCATTTTTGCCTGGATCACAAAATCTCAGTGGTAGCAGAATATCTGCCAGGCAGGTTGAACACAGTGGCAGATTGGAACTCCAGATTTCTTCAGGATTTCAGCGACTGGAGGCTCCATCCGTCATTGTTTGCAGAGATCATGCATATGCGAGGACCGTGTCAGATAGACCTCTTTGCCTCCAGGCTCAATGCTCATCTTCCCCGGTTTTTCAGTTGGAGGCCGGACCCTCTGGCGACGGGAACGGATGCGTTCCTGCAGACTTGGGGTCCGCTGAGGAATTATGCCTTCCCGCCATTCGCCTTGATTCAGAGGGTGGCGGCGCAGGTCCGGCGCCAAGCGGCGTTGTTAGTTCTAGTTACTCCCTTGTGGAAAACGCAATCCTGGTTTCCGACACTTCTGGAGTTGTCGGTGGATCTACCGTTCATTCTTCCCACGTTTCCCTTGCTTCTTCAGGACCCAGTGGGTCTTCCCCACCCGCTGGTTCTGCAGAACCAATTATCCCTCATGGTTTGGACACTCTCCGGAGACACGAGATGCTTGAGGGACTTTCTTCGGCAGCTGCCGATTTTATGCAACAGGCTTGGGCTCCGTCCACCCGTAAACGATATTCGGCTTCATGGAAGCGATGGATGGGTTGGTGCCTTCAACGGAATCTGGATCCCGTGGGGTCAGATGTTACGGAAATCTTACATTTTTTATCGGAATGTGCAGAATCTGGGTTGGCTTATAGGTCAGTCAACAATTTCAGGTCCGCTATTTCGGCAGGACATGATCATATCGAAGGGAAACCTGTTGGCTTACATCCGTTGGTCTGTAAGTTGCTTAAGGGTATTAGAGTGGCTAAACCCCACGCCCCAGATATTCTATCCTCTGGGATGTATCTAAAGTATTGAACCTGTTGAGTTCTTGGCCGGACAATAATCAGCTTTCGCTTAAACAATTGTCAGCCAAGCTAGCCATGCTTTTGTGTCTAATATCCTGTCGCAGAGTTTCTGATGTTAGAGCCTTGGATCTGGCTGGTAGAATTTTTCCCCACAGGGTGTGTCCTTCATCATTTCCAAACGGACCAAGACGATGTCCCGTTCAGTGGAGTATCCCGCTTTTCCTCTTAATCCTAAATTGTGTGTGTTACAATGTTTAAAGGTATATGAAGAACGTACTAAAGACCACAGGGCTGATCCTTTAGGACAGTTGTTAATTGCTGTTCAGAGGCCTTTCCGGCCTGTCTCAGCGGCTACCTTAGCTAGGTGGGTCAGGTGGATTATGGCTGAATCTGGGATTGATGTGGCTGTGTATGGGGCCCACTCTGCCAGAGGGGCCATGGCATCGAAAGCGTATGTCTTAGGGTCTAGATTAGAAGATATTCTTAGAGCGGCAGACTGGTCTTCGGACTCTACTTTTAAGGAATTTTATTATAAACCAATTGCAAGTGTTGCTTCGCTGGTTGTTGATGAGCTTTGAACCAGCATAATCAGAAGCCTCCGGTCCTGACATAGAATACAAAATTTTCCAGCTATCGCGACAAGAATTTTAGATTCTATTAAGGACACGGAGGCGAGGATTATCCCACCCGTTGGGATCAGAATGAAATCGACTGTCATGTTGTTAATATTCTGATGATTGTCTCCCACCCTGCTATTAGAACTCTTGGGGTTTCTTCTTCTCTTTTACACTTTTGTTTTGGTTTCTCAGGAAATGATTCCAAACAGAATTGAGAAGCGATGGTGTTGGAGGCTCCGGATGTCCTGCCAAACGTGGACGTTTCTGGGATCTGATCTTTTTCTCCGTTGAGAAAGGAGTGGTGTTTATGCTCTCCGTTGGGAGCCAAGACTGTTCTTCTGGTTTGATCACTTATGGACTTACGCAAAGAAAGAGGAAGTCAGGATGGTGACTCAGTGTTTTATTGAAGTGACATTGTTACTATGTTGTATGAGGAGGCGTGGTTCAAAGCCTCATGGGTATTGTAGTTTTTTCCATTAATGTGCTTCACTTTCATTGGCTGCTGTGAGTAGTAAAGGAATTGAGACAGCATAATCCTCGCCTCCGTGTCCTTAATAGAATCTAAAATTCTTGTCGCGATAGCTAGAAAATGTTGTATTCATACATTTAAAGGCATGACCAAGCAAGGAGTACTATTTCTGTTCTATGATTTATATCTGAGAACGCGGCCGTCACACGGTTCGCGCTCAGGAATCCTTTGCTACAACTGAGATGTTCACGCTGGCATAGGCATTTGCGAACCATTGAATGGATTCATGCTAGCCTAGTGGATTGTTTGCACAACTAAATGGGCATAATAGCTGCCGAGACTCTCAGTAGTATTTTTTGAGACACGTGACTAATTAGAACCACCCCACAGCCTTTTACGAAGGATGCCACAGCAGCCTTTCATTCATTTTTAATAAAATAGCAGCATTGCCAGAATAGTCGCTCGGTCGTTTACTATGTCCTAATTCAGTAGCCTTTGATGCTTGCAAGTACCCGTAGAAACAGATTTTGACATCATGCAAAAATACTAGCAAGATGACTTTCGCCCACCAAAGTAGATTAGGAACCAAAAAGCACAAGCAATTGAAGCAGCAATGTTATAAGCAAAATACTTTTGGAGGAGGCAATTTTGACAACTTATGGACTTATAAGCATATATCAACTTATATGCAAAATGAAGTTTCATCTGCGTTTTGAATACCAGATCACTCATAAAATGGTTTTTCGAAGTTCCTTGCTGTGTCCCTTACTAAATTATTCATTTTCTACAGAGACACGAAAGAAGGACAGACAATTGGCAGCGTCCATTTGGACGAACAACAATAACGCTTACGGTATGCAATTTTACAACAGAGAAATTATATCGAACTGAATAATAAGGAGCCTCCTTATAATTAAAGCTTTTTCTGTCCCTTGAAGTTACCACTTCTACTTCCAAAGCAATCGGGAATGACCGAAAGAAACACCACGCTATGGGATTGAAGTAAGTTTGCTATACCAATGTATTGGTGAGCTGGAGTAAATAAAAAAGCAATTGATAAGATTACACATAAGACTGATTCCCCCCCTTTTTTCCTCCCCCTTTTTCTTTTTTTCTTATTATTGTTGTCCAGTCAAGTATCACATTGAAGATGTGTTCTTATTCAGCTTGAACAGATGAGATCAGCTGATCTAAAAAATTAGGTAAACCTTTTTAATTTGTTGAAACTGGGAACAGGGAAGTTGTTTTGGTTTTAATATTTTCCTCGACGTGGAAGATAACTGGAGTTTAATTCTCTTTATCTTTGTAGCTTTTGGTCCTGAAGAGAACCCTACTAATTGGAAATTGGGTTCGAAACGCGTCGACCATGGTTATCCCAAACAAGTGCGATTCTAACAAAATGAGAGTATCCCTTGTTATTTTCAATTGCAAGCATTAGTAATAAGAATTTAATATGTCCATTTCTGGAACATAATAGGAATTGTGAAAATAGAGCACTGTTTGGTTCTTGCCCAATTATAAGGTTGTAAAATTGCAAGCAACGGTATAACACCTGTCTGGGCAAGTGTGTTTCGTAATTATTGTGTCTTAACTGTTTTTGTCTTTGTCTTTACGTATGTGCCAATTTGCTATTAAGTGTTATATGTCATTTTTGTCTGTGTTTAAACGTCATTAGAAAAATATTGTCACATATTAGTTGTTATTGTAAAATGTGGTTGTGGTGTTTTATAATAATCTATCTGAAAAAATTGTAATGATTTTTGAAAAAAGATTTAAAAGAAAAAGACTTCTAAAAAATTAAATAAAAGATACATTGAAACTGATGGTTCTGGGTTGCATAAAGTTGTTAATATGTGCCCAAACGAAAAAAAATAACTGAAAAAATATCAGTATTGGCATGTTGGTTGTTGTTTCTAGTACTTTTAGAAAGTTGGCATTTTCTCGTCCCAACTATTTGGTGCCTGCCGTCTGTATTCTGGGTCACATGACTAGGTGTAGCTGGCAGTTGGTCTTTGTGTATTGCTCCCAGACAGTGAGATGAAGGGATAATAGGTGTGGGCAGGATGGGCCATATCTGACATGATAGGGGGGACGGAGCTGTCACCTACCACACTTGTACATGAGAAAGGCTCTCTACCAGCACACTCATAAAGGTGCTCTGCAGTGCCAGCCCAGCTATGGTCCAAGCAGAACCGACACGGCGGGATGCATTGCCTTGCGGCACTGATTCGGAGCTGCCGCTGTGTGATGCATAAATGACGCAGAACCCTGCAGCATTTCTGAACCATTGCTGCGTGGAGCCTCCTCGACACAGGACCTCACATCACAACCCTGCAATTCCTCAGAACCGCTGATGCTCAACACAACCCTGACGCAGGATCTCAAATTGTAGCCCCCAGCTCCCCAGAATTGCCGCTGTGCAGTGCATCCCCAACGTTGGGCCTCACATCGCAGCCCGCAGCCCATGAGAATCACTGCTGAGCAATGCATCTTCCATGCGAGATCTTGCAATGCTCCTCAACCAGGGTTTTAGGTATTTTGGTTCATGGGCCTAACTTGGTACCTGTATATAGCCCACACTTCATTGCAGTCAGCCTGAACTTGTGACTTTTTCCCGGTCTCGCGCGACCAGGTAACCACATTTGGCGCTTTGTGCTTTTAGGTACTATTTTAACTTAAATCTTTAAAAGTGCATAGCTGGATTTTATTGTATTAGCCTCAAATATTTATTACATTTTACTCTATTTTGCTTACTTGGTGTGGGAGTTTTCTTCTGTTGTGTTTTCACTTTATTGCTGTTGGAGGTGGTGCAAAAATACTTTACACATTACCTCTAAATTAAGCCTGACTGCTTTTGTGCCAAGCTACCAGAGGGTTAAGCACAGGTTTATTTGTGTTTGCTTGTGACTTCATCCTGACAGGAATTGTCGTTGCTGCTTGAGTACTGTTTCACCCTCCTCAATCAGCAACAAATTACCTACAAGGGCGGTGCCTTGAATTCTTACCTGAAAGACATGAAGCTTGCACCCATAGACGTGATCAAAGTCCGTGCATCTATCCCCCTGTTTGCTGCTGAGAATTAGGATCCCACCCAGTGACATTCAACTGACCCACCTGGATTTGGAGACTTGAGTAGTGTAAAAGAATTGCTAAAAACGTTTAATTTTGTGCATTTTTAACAATGAGCTAAATGCAATTTCAGGTTTGATTTCACATGTATAGACTGATGTAGCTCAATTGCTTTCAACACATGTTTTCTATGAGGTGTAGAACTGTATTTTTCTACTATATATTAAATATCCCACATCTTAGTGCAAATCACCATCTTGAATACTGTGTCACTCTTGTGCATCTCACCGCTGCACACATCCTCTCCCTACAAGCTCTGCAACACACAGTCAAACTGAAATATAATGGATTATTTTCCACTGTTATTGTTCTGCTTAGGAAGAATCTTCACCATTTCAGCTGCAACTTGTAACATGTTGCAAAGTCCTCCGCTTGTTTACTGAGACCTATTCATTCACATAACATGTTATTGTATCTTTTCTGTTTGAGCATCTCTGGATGATATTAGCATAGAGGGTGCTGAAAAATTATTCATGTAGTTGGTTAGTGCTTAGGTGTTACCGTAATATGGTGTTCATTTCTTCAGTGCCCTTATTTGCTGAAGAAATAATACATTTGCACACCCAACTATGAATATGCAGAACTTTTGATTAAATATGCAAGAATTGTGTATAAAAACACTTGATTTTGGAGAGTGAGCCAGAAGACTTTCCTATTCTACTAGGGATGGTGTCCGGTTCTTACCTGATTTTGCTGCCAATTTACGACTTAGAAAAGTTCTGATTTTTACATATTCTGTATAACTCTGCAATTGAAAGCCTTAATGGCATTGATTCCAAACCGCTTATTTTTTTTAATTCTGTAATAAAACCCTTTAATTTTTCAATGATCTAGATCTCAATTATTGAGTGGGCCCAATTAATGAGTCAAAAGTATTTTCTGATTTTCTTTTACTGTCTTTGGATGTGCGTTAATGTGGGGACACATTGCCTCATGAAATTGAGGTTTAACACTGTCTCTGATCCAGTGAATTGTGGGGAATCTGATTAGGGTAAAATTTGGGGTGTCTCAATTTTGAGGTACCCTTTTTGCCCCAACAGTAGTGACTCCTTGTGCAATGTTCACTTACTGCCTGATCAAGGAATCAACTGGTCAATTCAAGCAACTCCTTAACAGCCTTAAACCACATCCGTGCATTAGGAGGATGGGCTACTGACAGGGTTAATCTCAAAGTACCTGCTTTACAATGGTTCAGTCGAGGATAATGCAAGTAATGTCCAGCTCATATATTCTTAAAGGGTCCCACTTCCTGTAGGGTATTCCTAAACATGTGATGGCTGCCCGCCAACACTGACAGACTTGGCAAGGCGAACACCATGCAGTGCTCACCTTGGCCTAAGCCCATACCCACCTGCTCTTTTGATATTACCTGCAAGGAAAAATAATTAAGTGGAGAATTCCATTCTCTAATACACTCCTGCACCTGCAAACCTAACCATTCAGCACACAGCAGTGCTATTAATCATCCTAAAAGCTGTCCTGAGCATTACCACTTACATAATTTTTCCTTCCTTAAGGAGATATTGTGTAGCTTTCCACATGCCCTCCAAACATGAGGCTTGCCCTAAGCGCAGCAAACCCTTGCACCTGTTCCAGCTTCACAGCGCTTACTCACACATACCTGTGGGAAACAGAGGCCTTTCAGTATTAATGTATTAAAATCTTGTTTCAAGTGGCATCTGGTATGTTCTAATAATAACTATTTATTACATAGCTGCTTGGTACATACATAAAGAGATGTAGAAAAATAAAATATATTCATAATAAGATTATACCAAGCGAGATAAAAAGGAGTGATCAGAATTTATTTAAACCACAGGAACCTTGAAGGCTTGCAATGACCAACTTACAGTACCCCTCTATTGTTTTACAAGGTATGCTCTGGCTTCAAGATTGCAAAGGCTACACCATTCTTGTTGATTTTTTCACTATTGGTGTAATGTAATGTGAATTAATTTAATGAATGAGGAGGTCCCTTCTCCCTGCACTCATAATAGTGCACTTCTAGAGTTGTGCTTCATGAGGTGCGTGGTTACCTGTTTCTGCTTTATTAAGCCTCCTCAAGTTGGTGCTCGATGTCATTGCTTTCCTCTTCCTTCCTTCTTTCTTTCCTCTTCCTTCTAAGTGGTGGTATAGCTGGAAATATCTTTTTCACAAACATCACTCGTAAATTAGTGGTTAGGTGTCAAGGGCCACTCACCTTCTCTCCTGCGCCTGCTTCAGGAGTGACGTGGATTCCACCAATCCCTTCCTTCCCTGTCTCGACAAACCTATAGCAGGCACTAGGTTAACTTGGCAGCCAAGCAAAGGAAAGTCATTTTATGGGAATGGGAGCAGACTGAAATCTTCTTTTGTGCAGCTTTGTGTTGATAAACTAAGGGCTTGATTCACAATGGTATCTTACACTTTTGAGTAAGTTTACACTTTTAAGTAACTTGACTACTTTCTGGTGTTCAGAAACCAAACATTTTGTAGTAACTTACACTTCTTTAGTAAGTCCAGCATTATACATGCCCAACAACTAATTTTGCAACACCCTCCCATGGAAAATAGTGGAGGTAGGGATTTAAAATAAAACCCTCTAGGGAATAATGTAAAATTAAATTAGTTAAAAATAGTTTACAATATAAATAAATATAAATTATTTATAGGAAGATATACAATTAGTACATATTTATTATTTCATTATAAACTATTTATTAACCATTAAATATTTTATAATTAAATAATAAATATGTATTATTTGATTATAAAAGATTTAATAACCATTTAATATGTTATAATTAAATAATAAATCTGTACAATTTTTATGTATTTTTTAACACTAATTTATATTTTTAGCTGGAAAGATCCTTTAAAAAAATATAGGTCCTTATCACAAAGGAAGTAAAACCTCTTGGGTTTTTCTCTCCCATCTATTTCCGGCTCCTCGAGTTCTATCTTAGGCAGAGAAATGTGCCTTGCACCCTTTTGCGAAGTTCAATAAACCTTTACTGGTGCTGTGACGGCCCTCTAGGAGTTCATGATTCCTGTGTGGCTTCAACTACTCCACTCCTTTTGACTAGGCTCCAAATGTAAGTTTGTTTCATGACTATTCTGCACCTTCCTCGCCCGGTGGCTTCTTATTGAGGCGTGCTTATGGTTGAGTCCCCTTGGACCTGTGTGGGGTATGTTTTGTTAATTTTTCTGCTGTGCTGGTGGTTGTTTATCTGCTCTTTGACGGTTTCTCTCTACTGGGCTTTTTCCAGATCATGTTTTTTTTTAACCCTCATTGCTTTGGTTTGTCCTGTCTCTGTGCCTTGTGACTGCTTTGGTGCTGTGGTTGCCCTGATTTCATTGGCTCTCTTCATCTTGCTTTTGTCTGTTCGAGAGCTAGTTATCCTGTATCTTATTTGTTTCCTATTTCTGGGTTACTTGTTGTGCCCCTTTGGGTTGCAAGGTTTGCTTTTTACCAGGGCTCTAGATCATGCCTGGCCAGGTTCCTCAATTCATTGGCAAAAACTCTTCACCTCCCTGCATTATTGTATTGCATCTTCTCTGCTCATTGAATCAGTAGATCAAATTTTGCTTCCCCCTCACTGATGACCATGTGTTTGGCAGGAATTGAATATACCCTTGATGACGGAAGGGGTGTTCATTTGGCTCCTGTATCAGTTCTGTGGGGAGCAAAAATGGTGTTCTTCATTGGCATGCTTTGGTGGCCTTTTCATGATGGATGTTCCTTTTTCGCAACTGAGTGAAGTCATCACTGGAACACTTACCAACAGGCACAGTGACGGAGTGAGGTTCCCTCCCAGCTTGGTTTCCTTTGCTCACAGGAGGTGCTGATCCTATCCATTTGGGGATGTTGTGGTGGCTGCTACTCTTGGCCATGCTTGCATGCTCTTATCATATATTTGTGGTTCCTGCTGCTACCTTGCTTTATTTCACCTTTCTTAGTGGTACTGGATTGTGAAGGCTCCTTCTGCATATCTCATGCTGATCTTAGCCTAGCTTTTTCTCCCCCCTAACATGGCTTTTGCTGGAATTAGACACCATTCAGGTATTTGTCTTCTGTGGAATTCCCTTGGAGTACCCACGGGACCTCCGTCATGTGTTTTGTACTGTGGGAGCAGCTTCACTACCTGCGGTTGCCTTTTGGAACCTCTTTTTGTGCTTCTGTTTGTCAAGGATCTTGCTATGCCACTCTTTGGTTTCAGAGATCAACCCTCTAGGAATCTCGAGGGTGTTTGGAAGTGACGTATGTGAATTAATGGAAAAACAAAAACTGAGAAACTCCATTGGAGGAAACCAAATCATGGAAAACCAATTTTAAGGAAATCGCATTTTAAAGAAATAAAAATAAATAAAAAAATTAAAGAAAACATTTCAAAGTAAAGATAATTTTAATAAAAAATAAAAAATTACAATACACTTGGGTAGAGTTTAGGACTAGCAATGGTTTTTTTCGTTGCAGGGTTTGGAAATGTGTAGGGGTGATGAGGGTTGGTTTTTTTGGGGTCAGTAATGGGTGGAGTTCAGGGCTGGTGAGGGTTTTATTTCAAGTACCAAGAATGGGTAGAGTTTAGGGGAGGTGAGAGGTTTTTAGAATTCATGGATGAGTGAAGTTTAGTGGCATGAAGTGTTTTTAGGGTTTAGGGATGGGTGGATTAGATTGTTGTTTAGGGGTTTTACTGTTTGATGATGGGTAGAGGATAGGGGTGGTTAGGAGTTTTTTTTAGAGTTCAGGATTGGGTGGAGTTTATGGTGGTGAGAGGTTTTAAGGATTCAGGGATTAGTGGAGTTTAGATGTAGAAAGGGTTTTTAGGGTTCAAGAATGGATAGACAATAGGTGTGGTGAAGAGCTTTTAGGGTTCAGGACTGTATGGAGTTTAGGGTGGTGAGGGGTTTTAAGAATTCAGGGACGAGTGGAGTTTTGATGTAGAAAGGGTTTTTAGGTTTAGGGATGGGTAGAGTTTAGGGGTGGTGAGGGGCTTTTAGGGGTCATGGATGTGTGGTGTTTAAGGGTGGTGAAGGTTTTTTAGAGTTGAGGGATAGGTGGAGTTTGGGTGTGGTGAGGAGTTTTAGAGGGCATGGATTAGTTGGGTTTAGGCCTAGAAAGGGAGTTTTACGGTTTAGGGTTGGGTGGAGTGTAATGGTAGAAAGGGCTTTTAAGGTTCAGGGATATGTGTTTTCCAGGTCCGGGATGTGTGTAGTTTACGTGCAGTGAAGGGTTTCGAGGTTTCTCGGATGGTTGTAGTTTAGGGGTAGAAAGGACTTTAGTGTTCAGGAATGGGTGAAGTTTAGGTGTGGTTAGGGGCTTTTTATGGGCCAGGGATTTACAGTGTTTAGGGGCTGTGACGGGTCAGGGATGGACGGTGGTTAGGGGTGGTGAAGCGTCAGAGAATTAAAAGCATCCAAAGTAATTGTTTGACAAATATAAATCTGAAATAATGTCCCCTAAATTAAAGCACTGAAAGAAATACTTCAGACAAAGCTGTTTCTGCAAGTAAGACCTGCAACCATTGTATTTACACCTTAAATAATAAGCATGGAAAAGTCAATTTTGAAGAAAAAGGCATTGTATGAATTGGTTTCTATGAAACTGTAAATGCCATTGGTTCTGAAAATTTCCATTAAACAATTTTGGTGAAATAGTTTCTCAGTAATGGTATTCCATGAAATCGTTTTTCTGTGAAATCACATACAACTGTTCAGAAGCAGCTGGGACCTGTGCTCCCTAGCAGTTCTGAGGTTGAACTGTGACTTAACCCTTGTTCAGGTCTCATGTTCTCACATGAGTTCTATATCTCATATTTAGAGCTCTACTGCTCACTCATTTTGATCCTCTTGGTGAGTGGGAGAGGTTAACTTTATGCACCTGTCTCTAGATGTTCTGTCTCTCGACCATTACCTCTGCTGCTATGTTGGGAAAAGAAGGTACATTTTTCTGTGTGCCTCCTGATCTATGTGTGGGGGTTTCCAGGCAGGGAACTTCTTGGTTTGGCTCTCTGCTCACTCGCCACATGACCATATCTGGATCAGGTCATTGATTCTTGCTGTCCCAGAGAAAGATTAGGCTCACTTAACCCAGGCTGTGCACAGAGTGCTGGACAAGGTTTCATCTTGTGATTCCCTCTTTCTCAATTTGGTTTAACTTCCCATGCCTTCCCTCAATAATTATGTCAGCCCTGCATTTTCTGCAACTCCACTTTTGAGTTTCTGTCCTCCGGCTGTCCTTTCAGAGGATTTATTTGTGAGTTTTCCCTGACTCTTGAAGGAAGGCCTAGTATGCCTCCGACTTGGTTTTGAAAAAAGTAGTTTTCGTGGACTCTGGTTACCACATGCTTTCTCCATTATGGTCTCTGGATGGTAGGTGAAGTGGAGTTGACTTCTATTCCAAGGTGTTCTCTGTGGTATCCTTGGGTTGAATCTATGTTGTGATATTTCGTATTGCAGATTTCACGTGGACTATCTGTCCTTTGGTCCCATGTGGTATTTTGTGCTGTGTGTTTGTGTCAATTCAGAGGCAATACCTTGGTACATACTCACATAGTAAGTAAGGAGACCAGGAAGTGGTCCCAGGGGAAAATGATGTGATGATTTATCAGTAATTTCTTAATGCTGGTGGTCTTGCCTTGCAACTGGATCCATTGGCTTGATAACTGCAGGAATCAATCTGGGTGTCTACCTATTTTATGGCTCCTCCCAAGGTAGGGGAGATATTTTTGAAAAAAAAAGTTAGAGAAGCCTGTCTGGGAGATGTATTACCTTGCATACTAAACAAAAGGACAAACAAGATGGCCCAAGGAGTGATGGAGATTACCAGTAAGTAATCAAGGAATTACATTTGTCTCATTCCTTACAATTGCTGGACAACACAAAAAAACAGAACTCCCTATTTGGACTCCTCTCGCTATTGCACTAATTTTAGTGCAAAAATAAAATTACCCTCCTTTTAATATGAAAAATACAATCAACAAATGGCTGACACCTACAACCAGTTCCTGATGTGGGGTTAGCTTAAAGCATCTATTTGTATAGATAGCAAGAGCTTTGTCACACAGCAAACATGACCTCAGCTGGGCCTAAAAAGAAGTCAACAAAACAAAGTGACAAAGAAACCGTTGTACATCCATACTAATGTTCCTGAGTTTTTGGAAAACAAACACCTTCCACAGGTGAGAGGCAGGGAAGAATATTTGCAGGTCAGCAGAAGGTCAAAAATTACCAGTTGTTTTGAGGTGAAGCTAATTTGCCGGCCTCCTATGGGGCATTTAAGACCAAGGGTCAGATTTATTATCTGACATAGGCTGTTCTAGAAATGACTGCCAAGCAGGTGGTCTTTTTTTTTTTTTTAAATCAATGCCAGAAACCGCTGTCACAGCGGTTCCTGTCAATGCTTTTTGCAGTTTGGAGTAAGTCTTCGGCAACATGACAGAGCCCTGTCCTAAACTGTTTTCATTTTTCTTTTTCTTTTCAAAAAGAACATCCCAAATCGTTGTTTTCTTTTTGAAAATAAAAAAGTAAATTCACCCCTCGCAATGGGAGCCCTCTCACATAAGGAGGGGAGCATTTAGCAGTTTTCCCTGCTAGCGGTGATTGGCAGTGAAAACAGACCTCAAATTCCACCCATCTAAATTAGAGGTCTGCCTTCAATGGCCCTTACTCCACTGGGCCGTTGTAGGGGTTTAATCACTGCGGAGACGGATAGCTCGCCACCGTGATTAAACCAAAGATCCGCCCACATATAAATTTGGTGGGCAGACCATTATGTTGGTTGTATGTATGCTCCATCACCATTACGACGGAGTATACATTCCACCAACAGATATTTAGGACCCAAGTATTGAACTCTGTATTGTTAGTTATTTTTTGTAGCTAGGTTTCTGACAGAAGGTGTTGGGCAGAATGACATTCTTTTAAGGTGGTCACTACAACACTTCACACCATTTACGATACGCTGACTGAATTCATTTGCGAAGAGTACATGTGAGATTATAATGATAATTTCTTGGTCATTACATTTATTTTGTTCTTGTTAAGTCGATTTTATTTTGGGTCTTAATAATTCCCCAAAACTGACAATGTCCCCGGAAGTAATGTTTCCATGTAAAGTCTTTGAGAAATGCCAGGAGTTTGTTCATATAAAACAGAAGCAATGACATCTGTCCTGAACATAAGACATTATTACTTCTATAACAGGTAATAGTGAAACATTAAAATAGCTGTTAGCGTTACTAACTCTGTTTCATGCTAGACTGCAGCCTATGCTTAGACTTAATATCCTGTTAATAAATGCAGGCTTTTTAAAATACATATTCCAGTCTATTTATAGTCAAGCGGAAAATACATTCCAGAAATCAATTGTAGCAGAACTGTGTGATGGGGGTGAAGGAGCAGCAATTTAAATATAAGGTAGCTGATTTTTTCGAAAATGAAATAGGAGACTTGCACTAAATTTGATTGACACTTCTCTAACACCTTAGCAGGTTATGTGCTGAAAAGCAGAACTGCCTTTCATCTTCCTCGGTACACTTGATGCTCGTCTGTATTATTTGGAGAGTGATGGGTTCCTGCATGTGAATGGAAGTGATATAAGAAAACAGTGAACACTGTAAACATCTTCACTTCAAGAAGGATTTTCACTGGAAACGGGAGTGTCAACAGGAAGGCAGCAATTGCTGTGACAAGTTCATGTACCTGCCAGTGCTGTTTACTCAGCCTCAAGTTACATTTCATTCCAGAGAGAATCAGGCAACAATTTCTACAGGATGAGAACTGGAATTAAGAACGATTGAATTTACTTTTAAGTGGAAAGGTGAGCAGACAGTGCTTAAATCTTTTGATCCACTAGCAGAACATATACAACTATTTAGACTGTACAACAAGAAAACTTATCTTGAGACATTCTGGGTCTTCTTTCTGCCACAATGTTCCTTTATTAAATTAAAGGTAGTGTGTGAACTATTGTGTACTTGAGCTATTTTAGAAATATAGGGGCATATTAGCAAGACCCTCGTTAAAATTATCGCCGTTTTAGCGGCAGTAAACTGCCGCTAAAACGGCGATAATGGGCTTGCTAATATGCGTTATGGAATTCCAATAGAAGCCCAGGTTAGATGTCCTGCACATCTAACCTGGGCTTCTATTGGAATTCTATAACGCTTATTAGCAAGCCCATTATCGCCGCTTTAGCGGCAGTTTCCTGCCGCTAAAACGGCGATAATTTTATCGCCAGTCTTGCTAATATGCCCCTCAATTCTTTTGTTCAGTGTTTCTGCCTGGTCACAATTTGGACCCGTCAATGTGTGAAAATAGCCAGTATGCTAGTGTAATGTATTTCATCGTTATAGGATCATAAATGAATGGTTGACCAGTACTGTTCATAAAGAAAGTCGGAACTCCTGAGGGTTTCCCTATCTTTGGAACAGATCTTTCCCTTTTTGTGGATTCACATACCTTTCCAGAGTTAGACCTGGTAATTTACGTTAGTGATATGTTGCAGAAGTTCTTCTACCGGCAAACATTTACCCTTGCCAGTCATGGACACCTATTCACCAAAATGCCAGGGATAGTAGAAGTGACATCATATGACCCTCGACCCAGACTTTTCCAGGAAGACGTCACATGACCCTAACACAGTGGCTCTCAAACTTTTTCGACCCACAGCGCCCTTGACCTATTGTCCGTTGGCCATTTTTCTCCCTGTAAATAATTGGGATGAAGCTGATGAAGGTATTATAATCATATACGCAGGGTGATTCATCTTACTAAGGTGGTTCCTCTAATAAAATATTCCTAGATACACTTCATTGCCCATGCCTTTTTTAGAGAACCCTCTCAAACGTTTTTATTCCACTTACAGTACTAGATAGCCCCCCTATGCATGTAGCTCCCCATTGCTGAAGTGTTTCTGCACTTGAAGAATATTTACATGCACTTCTATTTCCACCCATGTAATATGTGCCAACACACCTGCTTCAGCAAGGTGACTCACGATTTTTTAAACCAAGTACAGCTTTATGTAGCTGTCACCTCCCTAAAATTGCCTCCAATTCAATGCAAAGCAAACAAATTCCTCAGATTTTTTTTTTTAAACATCCCTCTTTCTTGCTTCTAAATGTTGACATTATGCCGTATATAGTGTTTTACTTCCCTGTGCTCATGGAGAGAGCAGGCCTGTCTGGAAATGTGTGTGTACTGGAAGAAATGTGTACTGCAAGTACCTATGGTTCAAGTACACATGTCAATACTTAATAACACATTGGGGTCGATTCTGATCTCGTCCGGAAGCGCACCCAACAGTATTCGTCCGTAAAAAAACCAAGCCGAACGCGTGTTTCCTGACCGAGTCGAACAGTCGTCCGAACGAACAAGTACGATGCGCATAACAGCCCAGATTCCGAGCGAGCCGTACTCACCAAATCCAGCTCCTGTTCCCCGTCCGAGCCGGATCCGTAAACGCCGAATCGAGTCGCACGGAAGAAAACACACAGCACCTTCCGGCCGGACGAGTACGATGCACCTTCCGTACGCGCCGAACCCGTCGCTACGTCTGGCACGTCAGAGCATCCGGGAGAGCTGCACATAAGCTCCGATACGCGCCACAAGACGATCCACGGCGACGAGACGGACAAGCCAGCGACGAGTACGAGTCCAAGCCACGAGAAACCCGAACGAGACGAACAAACCATGAATCCCATCGCGCAGGTCCTACCAATACTCTACATCTATTACCGGGACCGGTACGGACGCGTACGACGCAGACGGTAAGTCAAACACTCGCTACACAAACAAACGACACGTACCCAACATATGTCACACACACATAGGGATGCAGAAATGACGTACACCAGCAACAGCAGAACAATAGGGGTGGGATGGCTATCACCAATGCCATACACACCCATAGGGGGATGGATGCCTACCACTACCACCACCCCTACTCAGGGGGGGCTGGATGCCTGTCACTACCACCACCCCTACTCAGGGGGGGCTGGATGCCTGTCACTACTACCATCCCCACACATAGGGGGATGGATGCCTACCACTACCACCACCCCTACTCAGGGGGCTGGATGCCTGTCACTACCACCACCCCTACTCAGGGGGCTGGATGCCTACCACTACCACCACCCCTACTCAGGGGGCTGGATGCCTACCACTACCACCACCCCTACTCATAGGGGGATGGATGCCTACCACCACCATCACCCCTACTCAGGGGGGGCTGGATGCCTGTCACTACCACCACCCCTACTCAGGGGGGCTGGATGCCTACCACTACCACCACCCCTACTCATAGGGGATGGATGCCTACCACCACCATCACCCCTACTCAGGGGGCTGGATGCCTGTCACTACCACCACCCCTACTCAGGGGGCTGGATGCCTACCACTACCACCACCCCTACTCATAGGGGGATGGATGCCTACCACCACCACCACCCCTACTCAGGGGGGGCTGGATGCCTACCACTACCACCACCCCTACTCATAGGGGGATGGATGCCTACCACTACCACCACCCCTACTCAGGGGGGGCTGGTTGCCTGTCACTACCACCACCCCTACTCAGGGGGGGCTGGATGCCTATCACCACCAGCACCCCTACTCATGGGGTGCTTGATGCCTGTCACTACCACCACCCCTACTCAGGGGGGGCTGGATGCCTGTCACTACTACCATCCCCACTCATAGGGAGATGGATGCCTATCACCAACACCACCCCTACTCATAGGACGGGTAGTGATTGACACAACCAGCACACTCCAACATAAGGAATGTCAGAAAAATACATCCCCTCAACACCATGACAAGCATGTGTAGTCTGTGTCAAATGCCTACTGAACATGACATTGAACATACAATGTGACCCCCTATCACATGTGTCACACATAAATGTGTGTGGCCTCCACAATGCAAGCAGACCATGACCACTGTGGCAATGGGGTCTAACACCCCATCATCACAGTGACCAAAAGGTAAGTGTGGGGTCCATAGCTGAAGCACATTTTGAACATAGTGTCAATGGGGTCTAAACCCCCATCATCACAGTGACCAAAATGTAAGTGTGGGGTCCATAGCTGAAGCACATTTTGAACATTGTGGCAATGGGGTCTAAACCCCCATCATCACAGTGACCAAAAGGTAAGTGTGGGGTCCATAGCTGAAGCACATTTTGAACATTGTGGCAATGGGGTCCAAAACCCCCATCATCACAGTGACCAAAATGTAAGTGTTGGGTCCATAGCTGAAGCACATTTTGAACATAGTGGCAATGGGGTCCAAACCCCCATCATCACAGTGACCAAAAGGTAAGTGTGGGGTCCATAGCTGAAGCACATTTTGAACATAGTGTCAATGGGGTCTAAACCCCCATCATCACAGTGACCAAAATGTTAGTGTGGGGTCCATAGCTGAAGCACATTTTGAACATTGTGGCAATGGGGTCCAAACCCCCATCATCACAGTGACCAAAATGTAAGTGTTGTCATGGAAAAAGCTGCAAATGTCAAACAGCATGGATGATTCCTGGTCACACAACAACAAACACATCAGTGGCATAGTAGTGCTTGTGTCCCATAGCAACATAGATTGGGTGAGGCAAACAGTGCAGTGCAAATAAGACATACCTATGGCCATGTGCAGACAAACATCACCCATGGGGGCTGACATTGTCAACATTCATCAATAACACAATGACAGAAGTGACCATCATAATGCAGAGCCACATATCTGCACCAATGGACACACAAATGTAGATACCCTGAGGAGACTGTAGATGTGAGGTGAACAAATACCATACCATGGCAGCAATGGGACATACAAACCATGATTATTGTGCTGACTGGTGACCTAGGAGTCCCAGGGACAGCAGGGGAAACCCACCAAACAACATACAGCCAATGGCACACTAAAGATATGCCAATGCAGTGGTGCAGATGCACAAACACAAACAGGCAGCCTCACACTGCATATCAAACACAACAGGTGATGGGGGTGTGCCAGTGTCCCCAGGCAACCACACAACACATGAGGAGGCCTGAATCGCAATTACACAGATGTGTATACAGTGCCACACAAAAGTAACTCATGGATCGGATTCCCTATGTGGGCAATCAGGCATTGTTAGATGAGAGGGAGCCCAAATTACACATGTCACACAAGCTTGTAGGAACAGCAACTAACACAGCAAGAGACAGACCCACCACAGCACTACCCCCAGGGACCCCACATTGAGGTGACACTGGCCTGCATGATAATCCCACTGTGATGACAAAGCTAGATGTCGTTCACACTGTGAACCACAGTCATGTGTCCTGAGCAACAAACTACCATCACACCTACACAAGCACAAATCAACCAGCACGGCCTGTCAGCCAAGGCCAATATGGAGGTAGGGGTCTAGCCGTGCAACAACTCTCATTTGCACACACTCAACACCACACCCCTCGACCTCCAACAATGTGCAGCAGTGAAGTACACATGGACTGGTGACATTGCACATGCACCCATGACAATCACAGGGGTGGTGGTGGGAACTAAGGTGCAGAAACCCATCACACATGGCCAGTCAACAAGACTCGTGAATGTCTGACACACTGCACAGTACGCTGTACATGGGCATGACGTCAAATCCACACCAACCAATGGGATCCCGGCCACAGTCACACACCAATGAAGAAGCCAAGGTCACCCACAAAGAACACACATAGACAACTTCCAACATTGCAGCTCTGACACTGAGGAGTGGCAGCAGTCTCACACACACAACGTGTCACAATCACTGAAAGCTACCACAAACTGTAAATTACATGACTTGTGTAACCAACAAGTGCCAAGGGGAATCCTGACTGTGTCTCATCTGCGTTTGCCCACAAACTCAGCCCTGACAGCAAACACACCTATGGATGACACCCTGATGACCAGTAATGTGCCATGCACCCACATCCCAGAGAACCCAGGGCGAAGATTTTGGGGGAACATAGGTCAACTCAGCAAGCATCACAAACAGGAACATCACTAGGGATCCCAGCCTGCGTAGCGAAATGGAAGTGAACACACACAGACATGCTCACACAACACACACCTTGGGCTCAGGCAATGTCACGGAATTACACACTGCCATGAGGGGACTCCACTCCTGTGTAAGGAAAGCTGTGCCATACGTTGACTCTGCAGGGCTCTATCATGTCAGCAGAACACTTGGTCACTCAGTCAACAATTAGCACAAAATGAAGGCTCTCGTCACATCAGCCTGGTCATGGGAGTGTCACCGAAATCATCTGCACAGATCCAACACACATGTATAGCAAGTTGCACTGATAACACAGATGAGTCCTTCCCCATTGATGCCCAAACTTGCATGTCCAGTGGAGATGGTCACACGGTCAGGGAAATAGACAAATTGAACAATGGCAAGCACAACAGATGTGCAGGGGTGTAAGCCACAGATGTGATATTGCAAATAAAAGTAGGAAATCCCATTGGCAAATATTGAAAACATGACACCCTCATATTGCTGCAAAGGATGACATGGATACACACCAGGATAGGACACATTCCCCCTGGACCACATGGGGTCCTGTACAGTAACACTTCATTTTCCTGATATCAAAAATCACCATCACTGCAGCAAGGGCATGGTTAGCATCCTCAACATCATGTACAACTGAAGCAAAACCACTAGAGAACTGAAAGGAGCTTTATTCAGCATATGTGAATAGAAAATAGGAAGTCCAGACAAAAACCAAAGGCCAATGGCCAGTCCATTACTAAGGTCCAAACAGGGTGACAGTGGCAGATGTCACCCTCTCCTTGCCTGCACTGCTACGAACCAGGGACACTCCCCTCGGAGGGGCATACGGGGGGGCAGGCCAGGCACCGCAGGGACAGGATCAGGGCTCACCAGAAGGAGGCAGGGGAGGGGTGGCTGGTGCGGGAGAGTCACTGACAACTGCAGTGGAGGTGTCTGACATGGTGTGTGCCGGCACAACTGGGGGCATGAGTCAGATGGTGTGGGTGCCGGCACAACTCCAGTGGGCTGGCCAGATGGAGTGGACAGGTTCCCCACTGCAGTGCCCAAGTCAGACGGGGTGGTAGTGGACTCCACTGCAGTGCCCATCTCCAGGGAGTAGAATGGGGTTCAGGTAAGGTGGGCAGGACAGAGGGGGAGGACACAGTCTCCACACCAGTGGCACAAACATGTGCAGCGGGGGGTGTGGGGCTGGAAGAGCAAGTGGTAGGTGGAGAAGGCCGCATCATTTTGGGGATGGTGTATCTGTGGGTGGGGGAACCTGGGGCAGGATGTGGTGGGGGAACCTGTGTTGTGGGGGCCTGAGGAATGGAGGAAGGAGACTGTGTGGATGACCTGCAGGGCGGTGGCGGGGTCTTGCTCTTCCGGGCCCGGGGGACTTGCGGGTGGGGGCCTCAGTCTGTCTGCGCCTGGGGGAGGGAGTCCGGGGCGAGGGGCACTCCCTCTGTGTGGGTGGACTTCCTCTTCCCCCTGTATGCTGGATCAGCGGGATCGGAGGGGAAGAGGCCGAGGTCACAGAGGAAGAGCTGCTTTGTAGGTGGGGTTGCAGGTGAGGCAAGGGAAGGGGTCTTGGAGGGAGAGGATATTGAGGACTGCGGAGTGACCGTGGATGCCTGTGTGTGTGTCTGTTCCCCATCCCCTGTGGGTGTGGTATCAGTCCCCTGAGGATGCTTGTGTGCACGTTTTGCCCTTGTTTTGTGTGTTTCGGTGCTGCTCGTGTCTGTGTGTTTGGGTGATTGTGCAGGTGTGCATGTGCTTGGGACAGGTAGGGTGCCAGGAAGTATGGATGGGGCAGAGGTAGGAGGGGTGATGGACTGTTGGAGGAGGGACACTGCTGCCATCAGTGAGGAGTCCATGGACCTATTGCTCCTCTGTAGGGCAGACATGCCCATCGAGATGCCCTCCATGAACGACACCAGCTGTGTCAACAGAGTGGTGTGTGCATGGAGGACACTCAGCATTGCTGTCTGCCCTACATGGAGCTGGCGAAGGAGGTACACAGACTCCTCACTCAGGGTAGCAGGGGACACAGGGACAGGGGCTGCGGTGCCTGGCACGAAGGAGACACGCTCCCAAACACGGGAGCCTCCACGGACCTCTGGAATTGGAGCCAATGGGAGGGCGGTGGTGGTGGTGGTGGTGGTGGTGGTGGTGGTGGTGGAGGCGGGGCCAGACATACTAGCTGGGGTGTGGTGGCTGCTGACAGCCGCCTCCACAAGGGAGTCATCCTCCGAACTGCTGTGGTCCTCAGCTGAGGTGGATGGTGCTGAGGACTCCTTGGTGTGGCTCCCCTCGCCCTCCGTGCCACTGGGTCCCTCCGACCACTCCTCGGCTCCTGACCCAGTCTGGCTCTGCTGCTCCTCCTGGTCCGTGGAGCTGTCCCCTCCTGTGGCCGTGGATGTATCTGCAAACAATTAGGGAAACAGACAAACATCAGTCACCTGCACTGACCGCACACACTACAGTAAGTACAGCACATTACAGAGCAAGCCCTGGCATCCTTAGTTGAACAGTGCCAAAAGTGCTCACACAGATTAGGAGAAGCCAATTGTCAGTCTGATGGTCAACCATGGCACTCACACCCCTCCTGCCCTTGCACCCATCTGTCTGGTGCCTGTTGGATGGTAAGACCCCAGGGTGGACACATGCACCACGTACACAGTTGTTGGACATTGCATAGAACACGGTGAAGTATGTGAACATGCACACATCACATCTCTTGCCACTGAGTCAGTACAGGTGTCCAGATAAAGGGATGGCCAGAGTCTAATTAGAGATGCATGTGATGCATACCAGCACCAGACACCATGATGCACCCATGTCCGGATAGTCAATGCCACAATGGGGTGCATGTTGCACATGTCACTCCCCTGCAGGATCACTCTTAGGAAGTTTAATGCCATGGCACAGGCATGCCTGCAAAGTCATACATCACTGTCTCCAGTCACATGGGTATGGCAGCCAGCCAACAACAGTCTGCACTGTGTCACAATCCTAGGTAATGGGGAATGCAAGTTCTGTAGCTGACAAGTGCACATGTCCATCCCCCACAAACCACATCATCTGAACTCTTATTTGTCCACGTCATGCCAATTGGACATATGGGAAACATGAAACACAACTCTATGAACCTGAGCACCTCACAGTGTGCTGTGAATGAAAAACAGCTGCATGGAATTCACAGTCGCATACACCTGTGTGCACAGTCAAGTGGTCAAACACCTATAAGTCACACAAGTATCATCTCTCATGGTCACATCTCAGATGGCATGCTGAGCCCTAAACGATAAACATCCCAGTAGTCCTGACAACGAAGCCACAGCACAACGACACAGAGGCAGACACCTGAGGGAACATTTCACTGATCACAACATGTCAGCTGATACACGGGAGTGGGAGTACAGAGTGTATTGTATGCCCTGGAGTAGGCATGACTGTCCTGCTCCACCTGAAAGAGGGATGAGCCCTGGACAGTAGGCAGGTGGCTAAGCATGTGTGACACACTTGATATACATACTCCTGAGGCCCAAACATTGTTCCCACCCGCAGCATGGGGGTGTGCCAAATACCCCAGGGACATGTGGTGATTCAGATCAGCAAGTGGACCACATATCAAAGTTACACCCAGATTACATGTAAGAACTCAGGCATTGTGTAGGCAATTGACCCACCCATGAATCCCACCACAAAGTCACGGGAACAAATGCTGTCCCCCACCTTGAGCGAAGCAAAATGCAAGGACACAGTACCCAAGTGACACAATTTCCTGACTGTAAGGGCCACACCTGCGTATCAGATGAGGAGTGGGCATGTCACAATTGAGGGACATGGGTCCTGGACCACAAGACTGATGTACTGTGGAAGTTTAACCAGGCCAGAGGAGGGCACATAGCTTGTCAGACAAAGTTCACAGTGCAGTCATGGACTCACCCCCTCCTTGCTGCTGTCTGTCCTTCAGCTGCCCATCCAGGTCAGGGAAGACCACCGCCAGGATCCGGTGCATGTGGGGGGTCAGGGTCCGGTGTCTGCCCCTCCTGCGAGGAGGCGACAGCTTCAGCTGGACCCTTGCGATCCTCCGGGTCCAGCCCCGAAGGTCCTGCCACCTCTTCTGGCAGTTGCGGATCCGGCGCTTGTAGACCCCCACGGATCTTACTGCCCAGGCGATGGTCAGCCAAATTTCCTGCTTCTGGTGGGCATCAACTTGTGAGGATGACAAAGTGAAAATGCCATTACTACACATGCAACATATACGTGCATCGCACAGTTGGATATACATGTCTCAATCACAGGGGCATATGATGTACACAGGCAGTGCAACTATGGCTATGGACAGTTTGCCAGCAGTCACTACATGGTATCATTGTCTGGGAAGTAAAAGCTTTTGGAATGCACTGTTACTGCACTGTACCTGTTCAGTGCATGTGACTACACACTTTGGGGGTGAGAACTACTCAGTGAGCATGCTAGCCAGTGGTGTGCACACTGTAAGTCTTGCTAGTCAGACAACATGCACAATTAGTAAGGCAGTGGACAGCACACTCACCTGCTCCCCTGGTTTCCCATACAGCTTGCTGTACTGTGGAAGGAGGCTGTCCAGCAGGGCCTGGTTCTCCTCAAGGCTGAAGGCTGGGGCTCTCTCCACAGTACGTGCCATTGCAGTACCCAGAGGATGCAGAGACAGCAGCAGTGTTGGTGGCAGATGTCGTCCTGGAGCATGTAGTGCAGGCAAGTGAGCTCTCAGGGGAACAGCCAGCATTATATGTGTGCTGCAGAGGCAGATACTGTCCCATGTGTCCAAAGTGATAGGTCCAAGTCGTTTGCATCTTCTGAATCTGGCCAATCCATGGAATTGCACCACTTATACACGCCCACAGCATCCTTCAAAAGTTAAACTTCATGACACCCATGAATTTGCAACATTGTTGTGGCTGGCCAACTGAATTCACTGCATCAGACTCGTTGAAGCTTCGAAACGCGTCCTTTGCCATGCCAGGCCCTAGCCAATGCATGCGCAACGATCTGACCATTGCTGTACAACGCGTATTCCGGGATACAACGCGTACCCGCTCACAACATATTCAATGGCCAGTGCGTGCACACGGTCCATTGCTGTACAACGTGTACCCGCACACAACAGATTCAATGGCCAGTGCGTGCACACTGATCGGTCCATTGCTGTACAACGCATATTCCGGGATACAACGCGTACCCGCTCACAACAGATTCAATGGCCAGTGCGTGCACACCGATCGGTCCATTGCTGTACGACGCGTCCCTGTACAGGTCACTCGCATATGTCACCACGCTTGTCACTGGTGAACGTATGCCAGTGACATATACTTGCCAGGGACTCAGGGGCACACCTACAACACCACAGCCTGTCCACACTGTATCCTAAGGCATGTAAGGCTGCATTACCTTATCTGTGTATGGGGGTCAACATGTGGTTTTTGTGGTGGCACTTGGGGGCAGCCACTCCCAGGATGTGCACGTGTTCATGGGGACAGGATCCTTTGTGTGTTGTGCACATGACCACTGTGATGTGCAACTGTTCATTTCTGAGCATGTGGCATGGTCACATTTCCAGGTTGTGTATGTGTATGTCATGTCACATGCCCCCAGAGTCCCATGTGGGAAGGTATGTACGTCACAGGGTGACCCATTGCCACAATAGTGATGGCCCTCCACAGTCTGTGTGCATGTTGTGTTTCCGATGTCTCTGATTCCATGTGCACAATGGGAGACAGTCTCCACATCCACGTTGTTTGTGCATGGACTTTGATGTTGTGCGTGTGTGTGTCACAGACGTCCATGTCTGATCCTGCGGAGGCAACAGGGGCCACTACCTGTGGGAGTCATGTTTGTTTTGCTGACGTGTACATGATACGCCATGTCATGCCAGTGTCCATGTGGCAAGACAGGGTCCCTGGGAATCTACCTGTCAATGAGCTGTGATGCCTGTGGCGCATCTGTCCAGACATGTCACTGTGGTGTGTGTTTGGAACGTGACAGCAGTAAATGGGTACTGTGACACAGCCTAATGGTTTCCCACAGCACAACCTGGAACCTGTTGTCAACACATGTTGAACTGAGATGTTAGATGATGGCCATGTAGGTGCCACATATGTCCATACAGAACGGCACACACATCAAGTACTTGTGTCTCGTAATGATGTATCATGTGATATTGAGTATGGTCAATGCCACATATGTGGGGTGACTGACAATCTTTCTTTCTTCACCTATGCACTGCAGGGCACCAGCTGTCCATAGACCATTCCCTGACCTTGCAACGATGGTGGAACGTGACAGCATCCGACGGTACCGCTTCACCAGGCAGCTGATTGATGATTTGGCCGTGCGCTTGGCCCCACATTTGCAACCTGGCCGGCCGTACCCTACAGCGCTGACCCCCAAGGTGAAGGTGATGGCAGCCCTACACTTCTTTGCCACCGGTACCTTTCAACACACTGTGGCGTCTGCTGGTGGGATGTCACAGACTATGTTCAGCCGTGTGCTACGCGATGTTTTGGAGGCAATGTTGAGATGCCTGAACCAGTACATCTATTTCCCTAAACGTCAACAACTCACTGACATCAAGAGTGACTTCTATGCCCTGGGGAGGATGCCACATGTTATTGGCTCCATTGATGGGACACATGTGGCTTTGGTACCACCACAGGCCCAGGAGCAGGCATACAGGAACAGGAAACATTATCATTCGATCAATGCTCTGGTGGTATGTCTTGCAGATATGTGCATCTCACATGTGTGTGCCCATTTCCCTGGTTTGTCACACGATGCCTACGTGATGAGGAGTAGTCGCATCCCGAGGATGATGTCACAGATGCAGAACCAGCGTGCCTGGCTTGTTGGTGTGTACTGACTTTGTACCATTGTGTGTGTTCCGCTATGTTGTATTCCGCCCTCTTTTCCAACTCAGCTAATGTACAATTGTCTGTCTGTAGGTGACTCCGGATTAACCCTGGGCGTAGTTCGCGAAGTAGCGCTACGCGAAGCTACGCGAAGTGCACTTCGCGAGCTACGCGTAGCACTACGCGAACTGCGTGAGTGCGCTGTTCGCGATGATTGCACAGTGCCTGATGCTTGTCCGCACTGTGCAATCATTGAAAACGGCATCTTGCACAGTGCAAGCTGTCTTTTACTGCCGCTCGAGTAGATTTTTACTCGAGCGGCAGCTTTCTCAACGCAGACTGGTAGTTTCTCATCGCGAGTGGTCGCGAGCATACGCGACCACTCGCAATGAGAAACCTGACCTCCCGCGTTGAGAATCTCGCCGGGAGGTTTATTTTCCACGCTCGCGATCGGCAACTTGATGTTGCTGATCGCGAACGAGGAAAAAGTCTCGCCGGGTTGTCATTTTGCTTGCTTGCGGTCGCCAACTTGACGTTGAGGACCGCGAGCAAGCAAAAATGACCGCTGCACTACGCTACGCGTGTTTGCACTGTGCTACGTGCAATTCACGTAGTGCGAAGTAGCGCAAACTTCGCAAACTACGCGAGCGTAGCATAGTGCTTTGCCCAGGGTTACTCCGGATACCCCAACATGCCGTGGTTGCTGACACCCCTCAGGAACCCTGTGACACCAGCCCAGATGCGCTACAATGAGGCACATGGTCGGACCAGGAGAGTGATCGAGCGGACATTTGGTCTCCTGAAGAGCCGCTTCCGCTGCCTGGACAAGACAGGAGGGGCCTTCCCATATGCCCCAGCAAAGGTGCGCAAGATTGTCATCGTCTGCTGCATGCTACACAACCTGGCAGTGCGGAAGGAGTTGCCTCTCATCCTGGATGACGATGACCAACATCCGCCACCTGTGGAGGATCCTGGCCTGGGACACGATGCCAGTGATGATGATGATGATGGTGATGTCCGCACACAGCTCATCACCAACTTCTTCAGCTGAATGTGAGTATCCAGAGAGTTGTCATGCCAATGATGTGAGTTAGCGTGATATGTGTTGGTGGTGCTCTGGTGCTGTTTGAGTGTGGCCATGTGCTACTTGACTGGAAGCGTGCAGCGATGTGTCCTTACAGGTAGTCTGTACTTCCCAACAGTGTTGACATGCTAACTTGGTTTTCTGTGAGTATCTTGTGACATGTATTGGCCATGAGTATTGCAGTTCTGTCCTGTTCTTCGGAGCTTTTGACTGTGTGTCATGTCTGTCCTTCACAGGGTACTTTCAGAGTTGTTTGGTGAACTGTGATCCCCGACACCATGATTCAACTTCCAGGGTGGAAGCAGTCGTTTCCCTACAGGTGATGTGCCACACACCCCTGGACTTTCTTTCTTCTACACTTGTTGACTGTGTGTCCCCTGCCACGTAGGATTACCTTGCATCTGTAGTGGAAACAACATGTTGCAAATGTGTAATAAACTTGTGCTTGACTTTGGGATGTGCGTTGTCTGTGGTCACACATCTGACTGACATGTGCTTACTGCACCTGTGGGCTAGTTAACACAGACTGTGAATAGGTGTGGTGTCTGTGCATTGCACTGTATTTCCTGGCAACATCAGTGTAGGCGATGAGTGTGATGGCCCTGGTGTGTATGTGTTGTGTAGCCCTAGTGGTGTGTCTCCCTCATATGTGTCACGTCTCCATGACTCACATGATGGTGTTGAACTTGCTGTAGCAGTTAGCATGCACAGTGTCATTTAGCAGATCACCATCTCCATGACAGAAACCACGTTGGAATCACAACAGAGGCAAGTATGGTGTATTGGTGAGTTTATTTCCATACATGTGTGAGGATAGTGCACAGGATGGTGGGTGCTGTACATTGGGATTGTAATCCAAAGTTCCCAGATGAGTTGGAGGTAGCAGAAATGTCCTGAGTAAAGTCCACGGTCATCTGATACATTGGGCCAACTTAAGCTCCCCATGTCATGTGGGAGAGTTGGGTTGCATTCGACAGGGTGAACAGTTTGCACACAAAGGAGATTTTCCAGAACAGGTGTTGGGTTCCTGGGGGATGTACATGGCCATCAACCTCTCAGTTTTCCTTCCTCGGACGACCCCTCTTCTTTGGGGGGGACCCTCACGTGCAAGCTGCTGCGGTGCAGAGGACTCTCCGCCAGAGTCATCCTCCCTCCCTGTGGCAGTTGCAGTTGTTGCAGCACCAGATGTTGTGGGCACACAGGGAGGTGTGACCATGTTGGTGCTAATCTGGCGGAGGCATGTCAATATGTCCCTATGCACCGCTGTCAGTTCTTGCAATGTGTCCCACTTGGACTCCATGCCAGACATGTGTGTCTCCACACGGGACATGTGTGTCTCCACACAGGACATGTGTGAGTCCAAGCGGGCTTGATGGGCAGCCGGCTGCTGTTGAATGTCCTTGAGGATCCCCACTACCTGGCTGACCTCTCCGGTGCTATTCTGGTACGCATCAGCAATGCGTGCCAGTTGTGGGTCATCATGCAGTCCAGACCCCTCTGCAAACAGCGACCTATGTCTCCCACCCTCCCACCACCCCTGGCGACACGTGCCGGACCTGCGTTGGCACGCACAGGTGACCGTAGGCCCACTTGGGGGTTGTTACTGGGGTCGTTGTCCGTTGCTCCACGTTGGGCCGGGGTCCCTGTGCTGTTGTCATCGGCGGTCCTTGGTCTGTCCGTGTTGGCAGGGGTGGTCTGTGTGTTGGCAGTTGTTGGAGGGGTGGGTGCAGGGGTGCAGATGTTGGTCCTGCTGGTGCTGCATGATGACTCACACCGGAGGTGCCAGGTAGGTCTTCGCCATCCGAGGAGGGCAGAGGCTGTTCCACACCAGTGAGCTCAGTGTCCCCCGGAGCCTGGGACAGGGACTCCTCATCGTCTGCTGCTGTGTCCCCATCATCACCTGTTTTTGGAAGAGACACACAATGTATGCTATGTTTCTACAGGCCTCAATGGTTCACACACCTGACAGTTGTGACTGTACCTCTGGATGCGGCCCTGTACATTGCATTGTCCTCAGTTGTCACAGTCAGAGGTTGATATTGGGGTAGCACATTGTCCTGCCAACCTGAAGCTTTTCAATGTGAATGTTGAGGTGTGTGCATGGCCAGCATTGGTGGTATTTGGTGGACATACGGCCCTCCTTCTCCCCCCCAGCCCAGTTATCCCACCATGAAGCATGCCACCCTTGCAGTGTGTGCAGGTTGACTCTCAGGATGTCAGTCAGTGGTGTCCTGCTGTTGGTTGTTGCACAGTTCCCAGCAGGGCCTTGTGCTCCCCACAACAGAGCACCATTGTCAGACATCTTTGAAGTGGCTTTCCACTCCCTGTGATGTGTGCATGGTTCAGAGTGGTGTTGATGGGCCAATTGTGAGGGTGAGCAATATCTGTGACTACAACTCCCATCATGCTATTGCCTACACCCCCTTCCCAGCATGCCCATACTTCCTTCCTTTTGAGTCGACTTCACTGTGTGTGAGTGTGACTGCAATGGCAAGATGGCTGTCAGTGGTGTCCTGTTGTTTGTTGGTGCCCAGTTCCCAGCAGGGCCTTGTGCTCCCCACAACAGAGCACCATTGTCAGACATCTTTGAAGTGGCTTTCCACTCCCTGTGAGGTGTGCATGGTTCAGAGTGGTGTTGATGGGCCAATTGTGAGGGTGAGCAATATCTGTGACTACAACTCCCATCATGCTATTGCCTACACCCCCCTTCCCAGCATGCCCATACTTACTTCCTTTTGAGTCGACTTCACTGTGTGTGAGTGTGACTGCAATGGCAAGATGGCTGTCAGTGGTGTCCTGTTGTTTGTTGGTGCCCAGTTCCCAGCAGGGCCTTGTGCTCCCCACAACAGAGCACCAGTGTCAGACATCTTTGAAGTGGCTTTTCACTCCCTGTGAGGTGTGCATGCTTCAGTGTGAGCTTGCTGGGCCATGTGGGTGGGGGATGTTGAGCTGTGACTACCACTCCCATCATGCTATTGCCTACACCCCCCTTCCCAGCATGCCCATACTTCCTTCCTTTTGAGTCAACTTCACTGTGTGTGAGTGTGACTGCAATGGCAAGATGGCTGTCAGTGGTGTCCTGTTGTTTGTTGGTGCCCAGTTCCCATCAGGGCCTTGTGCTCCCCACAACAGAGCACCATTGTCAGACATCTTTGAAGTGGCTTTTCACTCCCTGTGAGGTGTGCATGCTTCAGTGTGAGCTTGCTGGGCCATGTGGGTGGGGGTGTTGAGCTGTGACTACCACTCCCATCATGCTATTACCTACACCCCCCTTCCCAGCATGCCCATACTTCCTTCCTTTTGACTCTGCTTCCCTGTGGGGTAGTGTGCCTGTGCTGACAGGATGGCTGACAGTGTTGTCCTGGCGTTTGTTTGGCTACAAGTCCCAAGAGTGTCCCTGTGCTTCACACAGCATAACCCAGGGTGGTGGTTCTTTGTGGGATATTTAATTGGAGTGTGAGGCATTGCATTCTCCCAGGTGAGTTGTGTGGAGTTTGTGTTAAGGGGGTGTGTAAGGTAAGCTGCTTGTAACTATGGTCAGAGCTGTCAGTCCTCCTTCCCACCCAGCCAGATATCCCACCATGGAACGTGCTTCCATTGCAGGGAGTGCAAGTTGTCTTTCAGGATGTCAGTCAGTGGTGTCCTGCTGTTGGTTGGTGCACAGTTCCCAGCAGGGCCTTGTGCTCCCCACAGCAGTACCCAGTGTCAGCCATCTTGTCAGTTGTTTTCCACTCCCTGTGATGTGTGCATGGTTCAGAGTGGTGTTGATGGGCCAATTGTGAGGGTGAGCAATATCTGTGACTACAACTCCCATCATGCTATTGGCTACACTGACTTCACCAGCATACACAGAATTCCTTCCTTTCAGTGAGCTTCCCTGTGAGGTGGTGTTCTAGTGGTAGCAAAATGTCTAACTGTGTTTGTTGGTTATATTTGTGCCACTGCCTTGCTGTATTTGTAGTTAGGTTTGTACATATCATGACACAGTTACATATCACTATGAGATGGCATGTATTGTGTTTATCTGACTGACAGACAAATCTTGGGGTGATTATCTTTTGGTTGCTGTGGATTTGCTAAGGGTGCATGGTTTGACTATCCCCTTGACAGTGATGTGTGTGTATTGTCACACAATATTGGGTATATTAGTTGTGTACTCACCAGGCTCTGGGATGTTTGATAGTCCATATACGCTCACTGGTGGTAGGATGGCCCGCACCTTCTCCTCCCAGGGCCTGAGGTATAGTGGTTTGGCAGAAGGACCACTGCCTGTGCGCTGACTCAAGATTTAATCCTTCTTTAGTAGGTCCCTGACCCTCCTGCGCACATCATACCACCTGTTCTGGATGTCTTCCTTTGTGCGCAAACATGGTGATTGTGCGTTGACCCTGTCGACGATCCTCTCCCACATCTTGGTTTTCTGCGACATGGGGGTCTGTTGGACCAATGTACCAAACAACTGGGGCTCTACCCTGAGGATCTCATCTACCATGACTTCCAATTCACTGTCTAGGAACTTTGGATTCTTCTTTGGGGGCATGGTGATGGGTGGTGGTGGTGATTGATGTGTGTGTGGGTGTGCAAGTGAGGGTGTGTGGGTGTAGGTTTTGCTGGGTGTATGTGAGGGTGCTATTTGTTGAGGTGCTAATGGTGTGTGGCTTGTGTGATGGATGAGCTGTGAGTGTGTCTGTGGTTGCTGTCTGATGGTGTTCTGTGCTGGCAGGTCAGTTGAATTTGCAAAGGATCATGGTAGGGATTTGTGGCCTTTATATGGGTGGAGTTGGGGGTGTGTCCTTGTTCCATGTTTTTTTCCCTCTATTTATTGACTTTGTCATTGCTTGTTTGGCCCTTTTTTTTGTATTTTTCCCTTTGTATTTTTTGTGCATGTAGGAGACGTTCTTCTGACCGAGTGGGACGCTGCAGTTGTCTCGTGCGAGCTTCTCCGAGTCGTTCACGCTGTGTGTCTGCTAGGTTTATTGTGCGGCGTACGCGTTGGTCTCCGAGTGTTGGCTTCCTTCTGCTGGCTTTTGTATGCGTGTCGGTCGTACGGCTTGAGCTCCGTGCGACTCGGTCTGGTTTTCCACGCATTACATCGTACTGCGCGGGATGGAGTTCGCGGGTACGTTTCGTTCGGGTTCATTCCTGGTGCGTGTCGGTCGGTTCGATTCACGTGGTTTTCCGGCCGGATGGCTTGTTTCCGTGCGGTTCGGTCGTTCGGCTTGTGTTCCGTATGAGTCGGTCGTGATTCACATACATTTCATCGTACTACCCAGGTCGGGCGACGCCAGTACGTGTCGGTCGGATTGAAGTCCCATACCGAGTCGGTCGGTACGTTTTCCGGCCCGAATCGGAATCGGCCCCTTAGTGTGTTTGAGAGACAGGACAACTTTAACTACCTGATAACTTGCATCGGTGTAAAATGCATTTGGAAAAAACTAAACTATTGAGTCTAACAAAATAAATCAGGCGACTTCTCTTACTTTGGGAGTGTAGGAACATGGGGATCTAGTGAAATATGGAGGTCCTCTCCCTCGACCTGCCATCAATTAAGCACTACATTACCAGCTTTAGGCATGTCACTTACAAATCATCAACATAATGGGGCAGATTTACAAGCCCCTTGCGCCACTTTTGCATCACTTTTCCCATGTTAAAAGTGACGCAAAAGTGGCGCAAGGGGCTTGTAAATCTGCCCCAATGTGTTTAAGTCTAATTAGTTTAACTGAAGCCAACAAACCTTTCAACATTAAATGCAATAAAGTGCTTGGTGCACGGCTCCCCTGGCTGGTTTTGACAGCTCACCAGGGAGCCAGGCCGCACAAATTGGGAACCACTGCCCTAACATCACAACAATTGACATAGCTGAAGTTCCACAATAACTGCATGATTAGTATAACAGCGTAACAGAAAAATGTCTGTTTTTGATACCACCTATAATATGGTGCTGACTTGATCTTTGAAAGTTCTGGGGCATAATACTTGCCCTGAATTGTAATGATCGAGCAAAGCAAATAAGCCAGACCTCTTCTAGTGGGTTCCTCCCCTGTGAAAAATTTGGAAAGAATGAGCTGAAACTGCATTTTAAAGCACAATTTTCACATACATTTGCTAAAATTCCATAGGCTTGGAAGGGGCACTTATTAAATATTCAAATGCTTTAATGGTGTGCCAAGACATTGAAACCTGACATTTCCCAGGAGTTGACCCTATTTTTTTCAAAATGTTTTAGCTTTTGAAAATTTTGTTTAATTTTTTTTAAAGAAGAAGCAAAATGCTAGACAATAGCACATAACTTAGGGGTCGATTCCGATTCGGGCCGGAAAAAGCACCGACCGACTCGGAGCCGGAATTTATTCCGACCGACACGTACCTGTGGCGCCCGACACGCCAAGTACGATGCAAGGCGTGCAAAATCCGACCGACACGTACCGAACCCAAGCCGAACGACCGAGCCGCACGGAAAACAGCAATCCGGCCGGAAAAACACGCGAATCGAACCGACCGACACGCACCCGGAACAAATCCAACCGAAACGTACACGCGAACTCCAAACCGGTAAGTACGATGCAAGGCGCGAAAACCACTGACCGAGTCGTACGGAGGACAAGCCGTACGACCGACACCCATACAAAACCGAGCCGAAGTAACACAAAACACCGCGACCGACGCGTACGCAGCATAGAAAACTGCACAAACACAGCGTGAACGAAACGGAGAACACCGTACGAGACAAATGCAGGGTCCGACTCGGTCACAAGAACGTTTCCAACATGCACAGACAGTACAAAGGAAAAATTACACAAAAAAGGCCAAACAAGCAATTACAAAGCCAATAAATACTGTGGGGGGTGGGGACAGAGAACAAAGACACACCCACAACTCCACCCATATAAAGGACACAAATCCCAACCATGATCCTTTGCAAATTCCATTCTACTGCCAGCACCCAACAGACAGCAACCACACACCCACAGCTCATCCCTCACACAAGCCACACACCATCAGCACACCAACAAATACCTACCTCACATACACCCAGCAAAACACACACTCACACACCCTCACCTGCACACCAACACACACATCACTCACCATCACCACCCATCACCATGCCCCCAAGAAGAATCACAAGTTCCTAGATTGTGAATTGGAAGTCATGGTAGACGAGATCCTCAGGGTAGAGCCACAGCTGTTTGGCACACTGGTCCAACAGACCCCCATCTCCCAGAAAACCAAGATGTGGGAGAGGATCATCAACAGGGTGAACGCACAATCACCATGTCTGCGCACAAAGACCGACATCCAGAACAGGTGGTATGACGTGCGCAGGAGGGTACGGGACCTGCTCAAGAAAGACTACCTCCTGAGCCAATACACCGGCAGTGGCCCTCCTGCCAAGCCAGTATACCTCAGGCCCTGGGAGGAGAAGGTGCGGGCCATCCTTCCGCCAGTGAGCGTATATGGACTAGAGAACATCCCAGAGCCTGGTGAGTACACAACAAATGTACACAATATTCTGCCACAATACACACACACATCACTGTCAAGGGAGAGTCAAACCATGCACTCATAGCAATTACACAGCAACAAGAACAGAATCATCCCAAAATGTGTATGTCAGTCAGATAAACACAACACATGCCATCTCAAAGTTACATTTAACCGTGTCATCACATGTACAAACACAACTTCAACTACAGCTAGGCAGTGGCACAAATAGAACTAACAAACACATCCAGACATGTAGACACCACTACAACACCAACACACAGTGAAGACCACTGAAAGAAAGGAATTCTGTGTATGCTGGGCAAGTCAGTGTAGCCAATAGCATCATGGGAGTCGTAGTCACACATATTGCCCCCCACAACTGTCCCATCAACACCACCATGAACCATGCGCACATCACAGGGAGTGGAAAAGGACTCACAAGATGGCTGACACTGGCTACTGCTGTGGGGAGCACAAGGCCCTGCTGGCAACTGTGCAACAACCAACAGCAGGACACCACTGACTGACATCCTGAGAGACAACTTCCACTCCCTGCAATGGAAGCACGTTCCATGGTGGGATATCTGGCTGGCTGGGTGGGAAGGAGGACTCGCACCACTGACCATAGTCACAAGCACCTCCCCTCACACACACCCTCAACACATACTCCACATAACCCACCTGGGAGAATGCAATGCCACACATCCTAACTCAAGATCCCACAAAGAACCACCACCCTGGATTATGTTGTGTGAAGCACAGGGACACTCTTGGGACTTTTAGCCAAACAACTGCCAGGACAACACTCCCAGCCATCCTGTCAGCACAGCCAGCCCACCCCACAGGGAAGCAGAGTCAAAAGGAAGGAAGGATGGGCATGCTGGGAAGGGGGGTGGAGGCAGTAGCATGATGGGAGTCGTAGTCACAGCTCTACATCCCCCACCACATGGCCCAGCAAGCTCACACTCACGCATGCACATCCCACAGAGAGTGGAAAGGCCCATCAAAGATGTCTGACACTGTTGCTGTGTCGTGGGGAGCACAAGGGCATGCTGGGAACTGCACACCAACCAACAGCAGGACACCACTGTCAGCCATCTTGCCATTGCTCTCACACCCACACACACTGAACTCCCCACAAAAGCAAGTAAGTATGGGAATGCTGGGAAGTGGGGTGGAGGCAATAGCATGATGGGAGTCACAGTCACAGACATAGCTCACCCCCACAACTGTCCCATCAACACCACCCTGAACCATGCTCACATCACAGGGAGTGGAGAAGGACTCACAAGATGGCTGACACTGGCTACTGCTGTGGGGAGCACAAGGCCCTGCTGGGAACTGTGCACCAACAAACAGCACAACACCACTGACTGACATCCTGAGAGACAACTTCCACTCCCTGCAATGGAAGCACGTTCCATGGTGGGATATCTGGCTGGCTGGGTGGGAAGGAGGACTTGCAGCACTGACCATAGTCACAAGCACCTCCCCTCACACCCCCTCAACACAAACTCCACAGAACCCACCTGGGAGAATGCAATGCCTCACATCCTAACTCAAGATCCCACAAAGAACCACCACCCTGGGTTATGTTGTGTGAAGCACAGGGACACTCTTGGGACTTTTAGCCAAACAACTGCCAGGACAACACTCCCAGCCATCCTGTCAGCACAGGCAGCAAACCCCCACAGGGAAGCAGAGTCAAAAGGAAGGAAGCATGGGCATGCTGGGAAGGGGGGTGGAGGCAATAGCATGATGGGAGTAGTAGTCACAGATATTGCTCAGCCTCACAACTGGCCCATCAACACCACCCTGAACCATGCTCACATCACAGGGAGTGGAGAAGGACTGACAAGATGGCTGACACTGGCTACTGCTGTGGGGAGCACAAGGGCATGCTGGGAACTGCACACCAACCAACAGCAGGACACCACTGTCAGCCATCTTGCCATTGCCCTCACACCCACACCCACTGAACTCCCCACAAAAGCAAGTAAGTATGGGAATGCCGGGAAGTGGGGTGGAGGCAATAGCATGATGGGAGTCACAGTCACAGACATAGCTCACCCCCACAACTGTCCCATCAACACCACCCTGAACCATGCTCACATCACAGGGAGTGGAGAAGGACTCACATGATGGCTGACACTGGCTACTGCTGTGGGGAGCACAAGGCCCTGCTGGCAACTGTGCACCAACAAACAGCAGGACACCACTGACTGACATCCTGAGAGACAACTTCCACTCCCTGCAATGGAAGCACGTTCCATGGTGGGATATCTGGCTGGCTGGGTGGGAAGGAGGACTTGCAGCACTGACCATAGTCACAAGCATCTCCCCTCACACCCCCTCAACACAAACTCCACAGAACCCACCTGGGAGAATGCAATGCCTCACATCCTAACTCAAGATCCCACAAAGAACCACCACCCTGGGTTATGTTGTGTGAAGCACAGGGACACTCTTGGGACTTTTAGCCAAACAACTGCCAGGACAACACTCCCAGCCATCCTGTTAGCACAGCCAGCCCACCCCACAGGGAAGCAGAGTCAAAAGGAAGGAAGCATGGGCATGCTGGGAAGGGGGGTGGAGGCAATAGCATGATGGGAGTAGTAGTCACAGATATTGCTCAGCCTCACAACTGGCCCATCAACACCACCCTGAACCATGCTCACATCACAGGGAGTGGAGAAGGACACACAAGATGGCTGACACTGGCTACTGCTGTGGGGAGCACAAGGGCATCCTGGGAACTGCACACCAACCAACAGCAGGACACCACTGTCAGCCATCTTGCCATTGCCCTCACACCCACACACACTGAACTCCCCACAAAAGCAAGTAAGTATGGGAATGCCGGGAAGTGGGGTGGAGGCAACAGCATGATGGGAGTCACAGTCACAGACATAGCTCACCCCCACAACTGTCCCATCAACACCACCCTGAACCATGCTCACATCACAGGGAGTGGAGAAGGACTGACAAGATGGCTGACACTGGCTACTGCTGTGGGGAGCACAAGGCCCTGCTGGCAACTGTGCACCAACAAACAGCAGGACACCACTGACTGACATCCTGAGAGACAACTTCCACTCCCTGCAATGCAAGCACAGTCCATGGTGGGATAACTGACTGGCTGGGTGGGAAGGAGGGCCGGCTGTCAACCAAATACAACCAATGCAGACCATGTTCACACCCCAACAAATACATAGTAATGCCCAAATAATGCAGGACAATGTGCCACACCAATATCAACCCCTGACTGTGACGACTTAGGACAATGCAATGTACAGGCCCGCACCCAGAGGCACAGTCACAACTGTCAGGTGTGTCAACCATTGATGCCTGCAGAAACATAACATACATTGTTTGTGTCTCCCAAAAACAGGTGATGATGGGGACACAGCAGCAGACGCTGAGGAGTCCCAGTCCCAGGCTCAAGAGGATGCGGAGCTCACTGGTGTCGTACAGCCTCTGCCCTCCTCGGACGAAGAAGACCAACCTGGCACATCCGGTGCAAGTCTACATGCAGCACCAGCAGGACCACCAGCTGCAGCACCAGCAGGACCACCAGCTGCACCCCCTGCACCCACCCCTCCAACGACTGTCACCACAAATACCACCCCCCGACATGGACAGAACAAGGAGCAACACCAGCACAGGGACCCTGGACCAACGTGGGGCCATGGACACCACCACCACCAACCCCCAAGGTGGACCAGGGTCATCTGTGCATGCCACTGCACGCACTGCACATGTCGGCAGGGGTGGTGGGAGGGGTGGGAGACAGAGGTCGCTGCTTGCAGAGGTTGCTGGTGTGCATGATGACCCACAACTGGTACGCATAGCTGATGCGTACCAGTCCAGCACCGGAGATCTCAGCCAGGTAGTGGGGCTCCTCAGAGACATGAAACAGCAGCAGGCTACCCATCATGCCCGCTTGGACGCACACATGTCCCGCGTGGACTCACACATGTCCCGCGTGGAGTCCAAGTGGGACGCACTGCATGAGATGACGGCGGTGCACAGGGACATTTTACAATGCCTCCGCCAGATGAACAGCAACCAGTCCACACCTCCCTGTGTGCCAACAACATCTGGTGCTGAACAAACTGCAACTGCCACAGGGAGGGAGGATGACTCTGGCGGAGAGTCCCCTGCACCGCAGCAGCCTGTACTTGAGGGGCCCCCCCAAAAAGAGGGGTCGTCCGAGGAGGGGCAAGTGAGAGGCCGATGGCCAAGCGCAACTCCCAGGAAGCCTGAACCTGTTCTGGATGTTCACCTTTGTGCACAGACTGTTCACCCTGTTGACGGCAACACAACTCCCACACATTGCATGGGGAGTACAAGTTGGACCAATGTCTCAGACAACTGTGGCCCCGATACCGGGGATTTTGTCTACCAGGACTTTCAATTCACCTAGGAACTTCTGATTGCAAGATATATGTACAGCACTACCCATCCTATGCACTATTCACACAAATGTATCACAATAAACACACTAATACACCATACTTGCCTCTGTTGTGATTCCAACGTGGGTGCTGTTATGGGGATGATGAACTGCAAAATTACACTGTGTATGCAAACTGCAACAGCAAGTACAACACAGGCATGTGAGTAAAGGCAACGTGACACATATTAGGGAGACACACCACCAGGGCTACAGAACACACCTAGGCCATCTGACTCATTGCCTACACTGATGTTGCCAGGGAAGACGGTGCAATGCACAGACACCACACCTATTCCCAGTTGTAGTCAAGTAGCCCACAGGTGCAGTGAGCAAATGGCAGTCAAATGTGTGACCACAGACAACGCACATCACAAAGTGAAGCACAGGTTTATTACACAGTTGCAACATGTCGTAACCACTACAGATGCAAGGTAATCCCACCTGGCAGCGGGCACACAGTCCACAACCGTAGAAGGAAGGAAGTCCATGGGTGTGGCGCACATCACCTGTAGGGACACAACAGCTACCACCCTGGAAGTACAATCACGTCGTCGGTGGACACAGTTGACCAAACGAATCTGAAAGTACCCTGTGAAGGACAGAAATGACACACAGTCAAAAGCAATGGAGAACAGGACAGAACAGCAAAACTCATGCACAATACATGTTACAAGACACCCACCCAGAACCAAGTTAGCATGTCAAAACTGTTGGGGAGTACAGACCACCTGTAAGCACACATCGCTACACACATCCAGTCAAGTAGCCCATGGACACACTCCAACAGCACCAGAGCACCACCTACACATATCATGCCAACTCACATCATTGACATGACACCTCAGGATACTCACATTCAGCTAAAGAAGTTGGTGATTAGCTGTGTGCGGACATCACCCTCATCATCATCATCATCATCATCACTGGCATCGTGGTCCAGGCCAGGATCCTCCACAGGTGGCGGATGTTGGTCATTGTCATCCTGGATGAGAGGCAACTCCTTCCGCACTGCCAGGTTGTGGAGCATGCAGCAGACGATGATAATCTTGCACACTTTCGCAGGGGCATATGGGAGGGACCCTCCGGTCTTGTCCAGGCAGCGGAAGCGGCTCTTCAGGAGACCAAATGTCCGCTCAATCACTCTCCTGGTCCGACCATGTGCCTCATTGTAGCGCATCTGGGCTGGTGTCACAGGGTTCCTGAGGGGTGTCAGCAACCACGGCATGTTGGGGTATCCCGAGTCACCTACGGACAGACAAGTGCACATTAGCTGACTTGGAAAAGTGGGCGGAATACTACAGATCAGATCACACACAATGGCACAAAGTCAGTACACACCGACAAGCCAGGCACGCTGGTTCTGCATCTGTGCCATCATCCTGGGGATGCGACTACTCCTCATCACAAAGGCATCGTGTGCTGAACCAGGGAAACGGGCACACACGTGCGTGATGGTCATATCTGCAAGACACACCACCAGTGCATTGACCGAGTGGTAGTGCTTGCGGTTCCTGTAGGCCTGCTCCTGGGCCTGTGGTGGTACCAAAGCCACATGTGTCCCATCAATGGAGCCAATGACATGCGGCATCCTCCCCAGGGCATAGAAGTCACTCTTCACGTCAGTGAGTCGTTGCAGTCTAGGGAAATAGATGTACCGGTTCAGGAATAGCAACATTGCCGCCAAAACATCGCGGTGCACACGGCTCAACATGGTCTGTGACATCCCACCAGCAGTCGCCACAGTATTTTGGAAGGTACCGGTGGCAAAGAAGTGTAGGGCTGCCATCACCTTCACCTTGGGGGTCAGCGCTGTAGGATACGGCCGGCCAGGCTGCAAATGTGGGGCCAACTGCACTGCCAAATCCTCAATCAGCTACCTGGTGAAGCGGTACCGTCGGATGCTGTCCCGTTCCACCATCGTTGCCAGGTCTGGGAATGGTCGATGGACAGCAGGAGCCCTGCAGTGCAGAGGAGAAGAAAGCAAGATTGTCAGTCACCCCACATATGCGGCATTGAACACACTCAATATCACAACATACATCATTATGAGGCACAACTACATGAAGTGTGCAGTTCCATAAGGACATGTATGGTACATACATGGCCAACATCTGTCATCACGGTTCAACAAGTGGCATCAATAAGTCCCAGGTTGGCCCATTGGATATCATGAGGCCGTGTCACAGTTCCCATCTCCTGCTGCCGTGTCACAATCACCCCCACAGTGACATGTGAGGACAGATGTGCCCCAGGCATCACAGCTCAACGACAGGTACATTCCCAGGGACCCTGTATTGCCACATGGACACAGGCATTACATGGAGTATCATGTATACACCACAGCAAAACAACTATGACCCCCACAGGTAGTGGTCCCACTTGCCACTGCAGGACAGACATGGACGTCTGTGACACACACACGCACAACATCAAAGTCCATGCACACACAACGTGGATGTGGAGACTGTCTCCCATTGTGCACATGAAATCAGAGACATTGTAAACACTACATGCACACAGACTGTGGAGGACCATCACTATTGTGCCACTGGGACACCCTGGCTCAAACATACCGTCCCACATGGGACTCACGGGGTATGTGACATGACATACACATACACCACTGTGAAATGTGACCATGGCACATGCACAGATATGAACAGTTGCACATCACAGTGGTCATGTACACGTAACACCCAGGATCCTGTCCCCATGAACACGTGCACAGCCTGGGGGTGGCTGCCCCCAGGTGACACCCACAGGACAACATGTACACCAACATACACACAATAGGAAATGCAGCCTTACATGCCTTATTATACAGTTTGGACAGGCTGTCGTGTTGTAGGTGTGCCCCTCACTCCCTGGGAGCTATCTGTGGCTGGCATATGTCCATCTGAGACAGGCATGGTGACATATGCCAGTCACTTGTACAGGGATGCATTGAACAGCAATGGACCGATCGGTGCCCCCGGCCGGCCCATTGCCTTCAATGTGTGCGGGTACGTGTTGTACCCCTGTATGCGTTGATCAGCAATGGACCGATCGGTGCCCCCGGCCGGCCCATTGCATTCAATGTGTGCGGTTACGCGTTGTACCCCTGTACGCGTTGATCAGCAATGGACCGATCGGTGCCCCCGGCCGGCCCATTGCATTCAATGTGTGCGGGTACACGTTGTACCCCTATACGCATTGATCAGCAATGGACCGATCGGTGCCCCCGGCCGGCCCATTGCATTCAATGTGTGCGGGTACGCGTTGTACCCCTGTATGCGTTGATACCGCAATGGACCGATCGGTGCCCCGGCCGGCCCATTGCATTCAATGTGTCGGGTGCGCGTTGTACCCCTGTATGCGTTGATCAGCAATGGACCGATCGGTGCCCCGGCCGGCCCATTGCATTCAATGTGTGCGGTGCACGCGTTGTACCCCTGTACGCGTTGATCAGCAATGGACCGATCGGTGCCCCGGCCGGCCCATTGCATTCAATGTGTCGGGTGCAGCGTTGTACCCCTGTACGCGTTGATCAGCAATGGACCGATCGGTGCCCCGGCCGGCCCATTGCATTCAATGTGTGCGGTGCAGCGTTGTACCCCTGTACGCGTTGTACCGCAATGGACCGATCGGTGCCCCGGCCGGCCCATTGCATTCAATGTGTGCGGGTACGCGTTGTACCCCTGTACGCGTTGATCAGCAATGGACCGATCGGTGCCCCGGCCGGCCCATTGCATTCAATGTGTCGGGTACGCGTTGTACCCCTGTACGTGTTGTACCGCAATGGACCGATCGGTGCTCCCGGCCGGCCCATTGCATTCAATGTGTGCGAGTGCGCGTTGTACCCCTGTACGCGTTGTACCGCAATGGACCGATCGGTGCCCCGGCCGCCCATTGCATTCAATGTGTGCGGGTACGCGTTGTACCGCTGTACGCGTTGTACCGCAATGGACCGATCGGTGCCCCCGGCCGGACCATTGCATTCAATGTGTGCGGGTACGCGTTGTACCCCTGTACGCGTTGTACCGCAATGGACCGATCGGTGCGCACCCATTGACAATGGCCTAGCCTGGCAACGGACGCGTTTTCGAAATTCGAACGAGTCGGTTGCTGGAAATTCAGTTGGTCACCCACAACAATGTTGCAAAATCATGTATGTCATGAAGTTGAAGATTTGAAGGATGCTGTGGGCGTGAATTGGTGCTGCTATTCCATGGATTGGCCAGATTCAGAAGATGCAAACGACTTGGACCTATCACTTTGGACACAAGGGACAGTATCTGCCTCTCCAGCACATATATATTGCTGGCTGTTCCCCTGAGAGCTCACTTGCCTGCACTACATGCTCCAGGACGACATCTGCCACTGCACTGCTGCTGTCTCTGCCCCTCTGGACCCTGCAATGGCACGTACTGTGGAGAGAGCCCCAGCCTTCAGCCTTGAGGAGAACCAGGCCCTGCTGGACAGCCTACTTCCACAGTACAGCAAGCTGTATGGAACACCAGGGGAGCAGGTGAGTGTTCTGTGCACTGCCTTTCTAAATGTGCATTTTGTCTGACTAGCAAGGCTGAAAGTCTGCACGCCACTGGCTAGCAGGCTCACTGAGTAGTTGTCACCCCCATAGTGTGTAGTGACATGCACTGGACAGGTATGGTGCAGTGACAGTGCATTTGAACAAGGTTTTACTTCCCATGCAATGATACCATGTAGTGACTTCTGGCAAACTGTCCATGGGCAGCTTTGCACTGCCTGTGTCCATCATGTGCCCCTGTGATTGAGACATGTATATACAACTGTGTCATGCACGGATATGTTGCATGTGTAGTAATGGCCTTTTCACTTTGTCATCCTGACAGGTTAATGCCCATCGGAAGCAGGAGATCTGGAAGGACATCGTCCGGGCTGTCCGGTCCGTGGGGGTCTACAAGCGCCGGATCCGCAACTGCCAGAAGAGGTGGCAGGACCTTCGGGGCTGGACCCGGAGGATTGCACGGGTCCAGCTGAAGCTGTCGCCTCCTCGCAGGAGGGGCGGAACACGGACCCTGACCCCCACATGCTCCAGATCCTGGCGGTGGTGTTTCCAGACCTGGATGGGCAGCTGAAGGCCAGACAGCAGCAAGGAGGGGTGAGTCAAAGACTGCACTGTGAACTCTGTATTACATGCTATGTGCCCTCCTCTGGCCTGGTTCAACTGCCACAGAACAGCAGTCATGTTGTCCAGGAGCCATGTCCCTCTATTGTGCACTGCCCACTCCTCATCTGATACCCAGGTGTGGCCCTTACATTCAGGGAATTGTGTCACTTGGGACTGTGTCCTTGCAGTTTGCTTCACTAAAGGTTGGGGACAGCATCTGTTTCCCTAACTCTGTTGTGGGCATCATGGGTGGGTCCATTGTTCACACAACGCCTGTGTTCGGACATGTAATCTGCGTGTTGCTTTGATATGCGGTCCACTTGCTGAGCTGAGCCACCACATGTGCCTGGGGTGTGTGGCACACACCCATGCAGCGGGTGGGAACAATGTTTGGGCCCCAGGAGTGTGCAGATTACGTGTGTCACACATACATAGCCAGCTATCCACTGTCCAGGGCTCATCCCTCATTCATGTGGGGCAACACAGTCATGCCTACTCCAGGCCATGCAATGCACTCTGTACTCCCACTCCCGTGTATCAGCTGACACATTGTGCGCAGTGATTTGACCCCTCAGGTGTCTGCCTCTGTGTCAGTGTGCTGTGGATTTGTTGCCAGGACTGCTGGGGTGTTTCTCGGTAGGGGCTCAGCATGCCACTGGAGATGTGACCATAGGAGACGATACTTGTGTGTCACATAGGTGTTTGATCAGCTGCCCGTGCAGACTGGGGTATGCGAATGTGAAGTTCAGGCAGCTGTTCCCCATTCACAGCAGATTGTGAGGTGCTCAGGTTCAGAGGGTAGTGTCACAGGTCTCCCATATGTCCAATCGGTATGACCTGGACAGATGAGGGTTAAGATGATGTGTTGTGTGGGGGATGTACATGTGCACTTGTGCAGCTCCAGGACTTGCATTCCCCATGACCTACTATTGTGACACAGTGCAGAGTGTTGTTGTCTGGCTGCCAAGTCATACATCACTGAGACAGTGATGTATGACTTAGCAGTCATGCCTCCGCCATGGCATGTGTCTACTTATTGGTGATCCTGCAGGGGAGTGACATGTGCTACATGCACACCATTGTGGCGATGGCTATCAGGACATGGGTGCATCATGGTGTCTGTCGCTGGTATGCATCACATGCATTTCCTATTTGACTCTGGGCGTCCCTTTCATCCGGAAACCTGTACTGACTCAGTGGCAAGAGTTGTGATGTGTGCATGTCCACATGCTACACCGTGTCCTCTGCACTGTCCAACTACTGTGTAGTTGGTGCATGTGTCCACACTGGGGTGTTGCTATCCAACAGACACCAGACAGATGGGTGCAAGGCCATGTGGGATGTGAGTGCCATGGTTGGCATCAGACTGACAATTGGCTTCTCCTGTTCAGTTAGGGCACTTTTAGCAGTGTACAACTAATGATGCCAGGGCTTGCTCTGTAATGTGCTGTGCTCACAGTGGTGTGTGCGTTTGGTGCAGGTGACTGATGTCTGTCTGTTTCCCCATTGTTTGCAGATACATCCACGGCCACGGAAGGGGACAGCTCCACGGACCAGGAGGAGCCGGAGAGCCAGACTGAGTCAGCAGCCGAGGAGTGGTCGGAGGGACCCAGTGGCACGGAAGGCGAGGGGAGCCACACCGAGGAGTCCTCAGCACCATCCACCTTGGCTGAAGACCAGAGCAACTCGGAGGATGACTCCCTTGTGGAGGCGGGTGTCAGCAGCCACCACACCCCAGCTAGTGTTGCTGTCCCCGCCACCACCAGCACCACCACCGCCCTCCCATCGGCTCCCATTCCCCAGGTCCGTGGAGGCTCCCATGTTCGGGAGCGTGTCTCCTTTGGGCCAGGCACCGCACCCCCTGCCCCTGTGTCCCCTGCTGCCCTGAGTGAGGAGTCTGTGTACCTCATTCGCCAGCTCCATGTAGGGCAGACAGCCATGCTGAGTGTCCTCCATGCGCACACCGCTCTGTTGACTCAGCTGGTGTCGTTCATGGAGGGCATCTCATCGGGCATGTCTGACCTACAGAGGGGCAATAGGTCCATGGACTCCTCCCTGACAGCAGCAGTGTCCCTCCTCAGACAGTCCCTCACCCCTCCTGCCTCTGCTCCAACCACACTCCCCAGCACCTTACCCGTTCCAAGCACACACACACCGGCACAGGCACACACCAGCACACACACGTCCAGCACACAGACACACACGCCACAATCAAAACGCACACGCATGCACAGTCAGGGGACTGAAACCAGACTCACAGGGGATGGGGCCCTGGAACACACACACGCATCCACGAGCACTGCGCAGTCCTCAGTTGCCTCTCCCTCCAAAGCACCCTCCCTTGCCTCACCTGCAACCCCAAAGACCCAGCGGCTCTTCCTCAGTGACCTCGGCCTCTTCCCCTCCGATCCAGCTGATACAGCATTCAGGGGAAGAGGAAGCCCACCCACACGGAGCAGAGTGCCCCTCGCCCCCGGACACCCTCCCCCAGGCGCAGACAGACTGAGGCCCCCACCCGCAAGCTCCCCGGAGTCGTAAGAGCAAGACCCCGCCGTCGCCCTGCAGCTCAGGCACCAGGTCTCCCTTCCTCCATCCCTCAGGCCCCCACTCCACAGGTGCCCCCACCACACCCTGCCCCAGGTTCCCCCACCCACAGATATACCATCCCCAAGAGGATCCAGCCTTCTCCCCCTGCCACTTGCTCTCCCGGCACCACACCCCCCGCTGCGCTTGTCTGTGCCACTGATGTGGTGAGGGTGTCCTCCCCCTCTGTCCAGCCCACCTTGCCTGTTCCCCATTCTCCTCCCCTGGTGGTAGGCACTGCAGTGGAGTCCACTACCACCCTGTCTGACTTGGGCACTGCAGTGGCGGACCTGTCCACTCCATCTGCAGGGTCCACTGCAGTCGTGCCGGCACCAACAACATCTGAGTCATGCCCCCCAGTTGTGCTGGAACACACCATGTCAGACACCTCCACTGCAGTTGTCAGTGGCTCTCCAGCACCCACCACCCCTTCCCTGCTTCCTCCTGGTGAGCCCTGATCCTGTCCCTACGGTGCCTGGCCTGCCCCCCCGGTTGCCCCTCCTAGTGGATTGTCCCTGGTTTTGTGCAGGCATGCGTAGGGTGACATCTGCCACTGTCACCCTGTTTGGACTTTGACAATGGACTGGCCATTGGCCTTTGTGTTTTTTCTGGACTTTGTTTTCATTACACACATATGCTGAATAAAGCAACTTTCTGTTCTCTAGTGCTTATGCTTCTGATGTACATGTTGTTGATGATGCTAACCATGCCCTTGCTGCAGTGATGGTGATATTTGGTCTCATGATAATGAAGTGTTACTGTGCAGGAACCCATGTGGTCCAGGGGAATGTGTCCTATCCTGTGGTGTATCCATGTCATCCATAGCAGCATCTGAGGGTGTCATGTGTTCAGTATTTGGCAATGGGATTTCCTACTTAGATTAGCTATTTCACATCTGTGGCTTCCACCCCTGCACATCTGTTGTGCCTGCCATTGTTCAATTCGTCTACTTCCCTGACCGTGTGGCCATCTCCACTGGACATGCAGGTTTGGGCATCAATGGGGAAGGACTCATCTGTGTTGTCAGTGCAACATTGCTATACAAGTGTGTTGGATCTGTGCTGATGATTTCGTTGGCACTTCCATGACCAGGCTGATGTGACGGGAGCCCTCATTTGGTGCTAATTGTTGATTGTGTGACCAATTGCTCAGCTGACATGATGAGGCCCTACTGAGGCAACATATGGCACAGCTTTCCTCACACAGGAGTGGAGTCCCCTCATGGCAGTGTGTACTCCTGTGACATTGCCTGCGCCCAAGGTGTGTGTTGTATGTGCATGTCTGTGTGTTCACTTCCGTTTAGCTGTGCATGCTGTGATCCCTAGTGTTGTACCTGTTTGTGATGCTTGCTGAGTTGACCTATGTTCCCCCAAAGTCTTCTCCCTGGGTTCTCTGTGATGTGGGTGCATGGCACATTACTGGTCATCAGGGTGTCACCCATAGGTGTGTTTGCTGTCAGGGCTGAGTTTGTGTGCAGACGCAGATGGGTCACAGTCAGGTTTCCCCTTGGCACTTGTTGTTTGCCCCTGTCATGTGATTTCCAGTTTGTGTTATCTTTCAGTGATTGTGACACGTTGTGTGTGTGACTGCTGGCACTCCTCAGGGTCCGGGCTGCAATGTTGGTTGTTGTCTATGTGTGTTCTTTGTGGGTGACCTTGGCTTCTTCATTGGTGTGTGACTGTGGCTGGGATCCCATTGGTTGGTGTGGTATTGCCGTCATGTCCATGTACAGCATAGTGTGCAGTGTGTCAGACATTCAGGAGTCTTGTTGAGTGGCCATGTGTGATGTGTTTCTGCACCTTGGTTCCCACCCACCACCCTGGAATAGTCATGGGTGCATGTGCAATGTCACCAGTGCATGTGTGCTTCACTGCTGCACATTGTTGGAGGTCCAGGGGTGTGGTGTTGAGTGTGTGCAGATGGGAGTTGTTGCCCGGCTAGGCCCCTGCCTCCATGTTGGCCTTGGCTTACTGGCCATGCTGATTGATTTGTGCTTGTGTAGGTGTGATGGTAGTTTGTTGCTCAGGACACATGACTGTGGTTCACAGTGTGAACGACATTTAGCTTTGTCATAACAGTGGGATTGTAATGCAGCCCAGGGTCTCCACATTGTGGGGGCCCTGGGGGTAGTGCTGTGGTGTGTCTGTGTCTTGCTGTGTCAGTTGCTGTTCCTACGTGCCTGTGTGACATGTGTGATTTGTGCTCCCTCTCATCTGACAATGCCTGCTTGCCCACATAGGGGATTTGGATCCATGAGTTACCTTTGTGTGGCACTGTATGCACATCTGTATGATTGGTATTCAGGTCTCCTCATGTGTTGTGTGGTTGCCTGGGGACACTGGCACCCCCTCACCTGTTGTGTATGATGTGCAGTGTGGGTCTGCCTGTTTGTGTTTGTGCATCTGCACCACTGCATTGGCATATCTTGGGTGTGCCATTGGCTGTGTGTCGTTTGGTGGGTTTCCCCTGCTGTCCCTGGGACTCCTAGGTCATCGGTCAGCACAATGATCATGGTTTGTGTGTCCCATTGCTGCCATGGTATGGTATCTGTTCACCTCACATCTACAGTCTCCACAGGGTATCTGCATTTGTGTGCCCATTGGTGCAAATATGTGGGTCTGCATTCTGATGGTCACTTCTGTCATTGTGTCATTGATGAATGTTGACAGTGTCAGCCCCCATGGGTGTTGTTTGTCTGCACATGGCCAAAGGTATGTCTTATTTGCACTTCAGTATTTGGCTCCCCCAATTTATGTTGCAATGGGACACATGTACTACTTTGCCACTGATGTGTTTTATGTTCTGTGACCAGGAATCATCCATGCAGTTTGGCAGTTGCAGCTCTTTCTTTGTCAACACTTACCTTTTGGTCACTGTGATGATGGGGGTTTGGACCCCATTGCCACAATGTTCAAAATGTGCTTCAGCTATGGACCCCACACTTACCTTTTGGTCACTGTGGTGATGGGCGTTAGACCCCATTGCCACAATGTTCAAAATGTGCTTCAGCTATGGACCCCACACTTACATTTTGGTCACTGTGATGATGGGGGTTTGGACCCCATTGCCACAATGTTCAAAATGTGCTTCAGCTATGGACCCCACACTTACATTTTGGTCACTGTGATGATGGGGGTTTGGACCCCATTGCCACACTGTTCAAAATGTGCTTCAGCTATGGACCCCACACTTACATTTTGGTCACTGTGATGATGGGGGTTTGGACCCCATTGCCACAGTGTTCAAAATGTGCTTCAGCTATGGACCCCACACTTACATTTTGGTCACTGTGATGATGGGGGTTTGGACCCCATTGCCACACTGTTCAAAATGTGCTTCAGCTATGGATCCCACACTTACCTTTTGGTCACTGTGATGATGAGGGTTTGGACCCCATTGCCACAGTGGTCATGGCCTGCTTGCATTGTGGGGGCCACACACATATATGTGTGGCACATGTGCTAGGGGGTCACATTGTATGTTCAAAGTCATGTTCAGTGTTGTAGGCATTTGACACAGTCTACACACGCTTGTCATGGTGTTGGGGGATGTCTTTTTCTTGCATTCCCTAGGTTGTGGTGTGCTGGTTGTGTCATGCATTGTCCATCCTATGAGTGGGGGTGGTGTTGGTGGTAGGCATCCAGCCCCCCATGGGTAGAGGTGGTAGTAGTGACAGGCATCCAGCCCCCTGGGTAAGGGTGGTAGTAGTGGTAGGCATCCAGCCCCCTGGGTAAGGGTGGTAGTAGTGGTAGGCATCCAGCCCCCTGGGTAAGGGTGGTAGTAGTGGTAGGCATCTGGCACCCCCTGGCTAAGGGTGGTAGTAGTGGTAGGCATCCAGCCCCCCTGGGTGAGGGTGGTAGTAGTGGTAGGCATCCAGCCCCCCTGGGTAAGGGTGGTAGTAGTGGTAGGCATCTGGCACCCCCATGGCTAAGGGTGGTAGTGGTGGTGGGCATCCAGCCCCCTGGGTAAGGGTGGTAGTGGTGGTAGGCATCCAGCCCCCTGGGTAAGGGTGGTAGTAGTGGTAGGCATCCAGCCCCCTGGCTTAGGGTGGTAGTAGTGGTAGGCATCCAGCCCCCTGGCTTAGGGTGGTAGTAGTGGTAGGCATCTGGCACCCCCTGGCTAAGGGTGGTAGTAGTGGTAGGCATCCAGCCCCCTGGGTGAGGGTGGTAGTAGTGGTAGGCATCCAGCCCCCCTGGGTAAGGGTGGTAGTAGTGGTAGGCATCTGGCACCCCCATGGCTAAGGGTGGTAGTGGTGGTGGGCATCCAGCCCCCTGGGTAAGGGTGGTAGTGGTGGTAGGCATCCAGCCCCCCTGGGTAATGGTGGTAGTAGTGGTAGGCATCTGGCACCCCCATGGCTAAGGGTGGTAGTGGTGGTGGGCATCCAGCCCCCCTGGGTAAGGGTGGTAGTGGTGGTAGGCATCCAGCCCCCCCTGGGTAAGGGTGGTAGTAGTGGTAGGCATCTGGCACCCCCATGGCTAAGGGTGGTAGTGGTGGTGGGCATCCAGCCCCCTGGGTAAGGGTGGTAGGCATCCAGCCCCCTGGGTAAGGATGGTAGTAGTGGTAGGCATCCAGCCCCCTGGCTACGGGTGGTAGTAGTGGTAGGCATCCAGCCCCCTGGGTGAGGGTGGTAGTAGTGGTAGGCATCCAGCCCCCTGGGAGAGGGTGGTAGTAGTGGTAGGCATCTGGCACCCCCTGGCTAAGGGTGGTAGTAGTGGTAGGCATCCAGCCCCCTGGGTAAGGGTGGTAGTAGTGGTAGGCATCCAGCCCCCTGGCTTAGGGTGGTAGTAGTGTTGGGCATCTGGCACCCCCTGGCTAAGGGTGGTAGTAGTGGTAGGCATCCAGCCCCCTGGGTGAGGGTGGTAGTAGTGGTAGGCATCTGGCACCCCCTGGCTAAGGGTGGTAGTAGTGGTAGGCATCCAGCCCCCTGGGTGAGGGTGGTAGTAGTGGTAGGCATCCAGCGCCCCTGGGTAAGGGTGGTAGTAGTGGTAGGCATCTGGCACCCCCATGGCTAAGGGTGGTAGTGGTGGTGGGCATCCAGCCCCCTGGGTAAGGGTGGTAGTGGTGGTAGGCATCCAGCCCCCCTGGGTAAGGGTGGTAGTGGTGGTAGGCATCCAGCCCCCTGGGTAAGGGTGGTAGTAGTGGTAGGCATCCAGCCCCCTGGCTTAGGGTGGTAGTAGTGGTGGGCATCTGGCACCCCCTGGCTAAGGGTGGTAGTAGTGGTAGGCATCCAGCCCCCTGGCTTAGGGTGGTAGTAGTGGTAGGCATCTGGCACCCCCTGGCTAAGGGTGGTAGTAGTGGTAGGCATCCAGCCCCCCTGGGTGAGGGTGGTAGTAGTGGTAGGCATCCAGCCCCCTGGGTAAGGGTGGTAGTAGTGGTAGGCATCTGGCACCCCCATGGCTAAGGGTGGTAGTGGTGGTGGGCATCCAGCCCCCCTGGGTAAGGGTGGTAGTGGTGGTAGGCATCCAGCCCCCTGGGTAATGGTGGTAGTAGTGGTAGGCATCTGGCACCCCCATGGCTAAGGGTGGTAGTGGTGGTGGGCATCCAGCCCCCTGGGTAAGGGTGGTAGTGGTGGTAGGCATCCAGCCCCCTGGGTAAGGGTGGTAGTAGTGGTAGGCATCTGGCACCCCCATGGCTAAGGGTGGTAGTGGTGGTGGGCATCCAGCCCCCTGGGTAAGGGTGGTAGGCATCCAGCCCCCTGGGTAAGGATGGTAGTAGTGGTAGGCATCCAGCCCCCTGGCTACGGGTGGTAGTAGTGGTAGGCATCCAGCCCCCCTGGGTGAGGGTGGTAGTAGTGGTAGGCATCCAGCCCCCTGGGAGAGGGTGGTAGTAGTGGTAGGCATCTGGCACCCCCTGGCTAAGGGTGGTAGTAGTGGTAGGCATCCAGCCCCCTGGGTAAGGGTGGTAGTAGTGGTAGGCATCCAGCCCCCTGGCTTAGGGTGGTAGTAGTGTTGGGCATCTGGCACCCCCTGGCTAAGGGTGGTAGTAGTGGTAGGCATCCAGCCCCCTGGGTGAGGGTGGTAGTAGTGGTAGGCATCTGGCACCCCCTGGCTAAGGGTGGTAGTAGTGGTAGGCATCCAGCCCCCCTGGGTGAGGGTGGTAGTAGTGGTAGGCATCCAGCGCCCCTGGGTAAGGGTGGTAGTAGTGGTAGGCATCTGGCACCCCCATGGCTAAGGGTGGTAGTGGTGGTGGGCATCCAGCCCCCTGGGTAAGGGTGGTAGTGGTGGTAGGCATCCAGCCCCCCTGGGTAAGGGTGGTAGTGGTGGTAGGCATCCAGCCCCCTGGGTAAGGGTGGTAGTAGTGGTAGGCATCCAGCCCCCTGGCTTAGGGTGGTAGTAGTGGTGGGCATCTGGCACCCCTGGCTAAGGGTGGTGGTGGTGGTGGGCATCCAGCCCCCTGGGTAAGGGTGGTAGTGGTGGTAGGCATCCAGCCCCCTGGGTGAGGGTGGTAGTAGTGGTAGGCATCCAGCCCCCTGGGTGAGGGTGGTAGTAGTGGTAGGCATCTGGCACCCCCTGGCTAAGGGTGGTAGTAGTGGTAGGCATCCAGCCCCCTGGGTGAGGGTGGTAGTAGTGGTAGGCATCCAGCCCCCCTGGGTAAGGGTGGTAGTGGTGGTGGGCATCTGGCACCCCCCTGGCTAAGGGTGGTAGTGGTGGTGGGCATCCAGCCCCCCTGGGTAAGGGTGGTAGTGGTGGTAGGCATCCAGCCCCCCTGGGTAAGGGTGGTAGTAGTGGTAGGCATCTGGCACCCCCTGGCTAAGGGTGGTAGTAGTGGTGGGCATCCAGCCCCCCTGGGTGAGGGTGGTAGTAGTGGTAGGCATCCAGCCCCCTGGGTAAGGGTGGTAGTGGTGGTAGGCATCTGGCACCCCCTGGCTAAGGGTGGTAGTAGTGGTAGGCATCCAGCCCCCCTGGGTGAGGGTGGTAGTAGTGGTAGGCATCCAGCCCCCTGGGTGAGGGTGGTAGTAGTGGTAGGCATCCAGCCCCCTGGGTAAGGGTGGTAGTAGTGGTAGGCATCCAGCCCCCCTGGGTGAGGGTGGTAGTAGTGGTAGGCATCTGGCACCCCCTGGGTAAGGGTGGTAGTAGTGGTAGGCATCCAGCCCCCCTGGCTTAGGGTGGTAGTAGTGGTAGGCATCCAGGCCCCCTGGGTAAGGGTGGTAGTGGTGGTGGGCATCTGGCACCCCCCTGGCTAAGGGTGGTAGTGGTTGTTGGCATCCGGCCCCCCCTGGGTAGGGGTGGTGGTGCGCATTCAGGCCCCTGTGTGCATATGTGGCATTGGTGATGGGCATCCCGCCCCTATGGTGCTGCTGTTGCTGGTGTAAGTAAATTCTGCATCCCTCTGTGTGTGTGTGATGTGTCGTGTACATGTTGTATGTGTTTTGTGGTTGGTGTCTGACTTACCTTCTGCGCCGTACGCGTCCGTGCCTGTTCCGGTAGTAAATGTAGAATATTGGTATGATCGGGACGAAGGGATTCATGGTTGGTTCGTGTCGTTCGTCCTTCTCGTTGCTTCGCGTCGTCCTCGTCGCTTCGCGTTGTCCTCGTCGCTGGCGTGTTCGCCTCGTAGCCGTGGATCGTGTTGTGGCGCGAATCGGAGCTTTGTGCGCCTCTCCCGGATGCTTTGACGTGCCGTGCGTAGCGACGGGTTCGGCGCGTACGGAAAGCGCATCGTACTTGTTCGGCCGGACGGAGCTGCATTTTCCCTTCCGTGCGACTCGATTCTGCGTTTCCGGATTCGCCTCGGTCGGAGAACAGGACCTGGATTGGGTGAGTACGACTCGGCCGGATTCTGTGCTGTTGTGCGCATCGTACTTACTCGTTCGGTGTGCTGTACGGATCGGTCGGGAAACAGGCATTCGCATGGCTTTTTCACCGACCGAATGGTATTGGGTGCGCCTCCGACCGAGATCGGAATCGGCCCCTTAGTGTTTTTTCATCTCCCAAAGCCTGCTCTTTTTGCGTCAGGGCTACCAATGCTTCAATTTAGAACACCAATAATCATAAGAGATTCTGTTTGCTTCTTTCACACAAATGAAGTAAGGGATACCAACTTAATTTTTACCTTTCAATTATTTCAAATTCCTTCACTTTAAAAGAGTGTTTTAAAATGTCCAATTTTACATTTTGCTTTTTTAAGTGTATGTACTTCATTAATGTACTAATGTATTTAATCTTCTAAACAGCCAGGGGGAGAAAGCATGGTGGATCCCAGAAGTCTACTGACCCCTGGTTAAGAATCAGTACTGTAGAATAAGCATAGGTCTCTGCTGTAGGTGCACGTATGCACAGTTTTCTGACTAATAATACAACCTTTAACTAGAACTCTTCACAGAGCACTGCATTTGGAATATTAACAAATTGTGCAAACTCCCACATATTCTAACCAGTGGCCTGTATGCACTTCAATAAGTACATTAATCTCATATAACATCTAGCTTACATTTTAGCCTGGCTACACTTGCAGAGGTTTTGCTTATTTTTTCATTCTTTTCTCTTTCCTCAGTCCCTTTTTCCCAGCTGTAGTTTCTTTTTTCCAGCAGTCTCTCGTTTCTCCGCATTTAGCCATTTTGATTTATGAATGTGTCTGTCATTTCCTTCTTGTCGTTTTATTCTACTACTTTGTTTTACCTCTAAAATACTGTCCCCCTACTCTACATTCTCTATTCCCTTTTACCTCTCAACCATGTGTACTTTTCACTTTTTCTCATTGTGCTGTTTTACATTTCCGGTGCCATTTACGTGCTTCTTTACTTTCCACCCTATTCCTTATCATTTTCTATTATTCTGGTGTTGCTTGCTGCTGCCCTTCACTCCTTCATTGTCGCTCTGTTGCTCAGTCCCATTAATACGAAGAAGACATCACGTCAAATCCAGAGGGAGTGTCATGGCGCGGGAGGGGGTGGTGCGACAAGTAATGGGGAATGAAGACAACCAGACAGAACAATATATAATGTTAAATCGAAAAACAAACCCTAAATTGTTATGCAAGAATGAGAAAGCTTGCCATAAAGCATAGCATAGTATAATCTTAAAGCCAACAGAAGTAATTAGCAAACTCAGCAACAAAAGGCAGTAACTTTGTAGAGGTTGCAGGAACAACATCCATGACATCTACTGTGCAAGATGTAAGAAAATCCCTCAAACGAGATGGATCTTCATAGGTTGTTGTCTTATTATTATGAGTGACTTTGGAAAAACAGGGATTTAAAAGACCAAATTGGGCTCCTATGGAGCGAAGGGCAGGCCTCATACTCAAAAAGTCTCTTCACCTGTCTGCTCTAGCCTTGGCATAGTCCTGAGAAGAATATAAAGCATGCCCTGACCAGGAAATTCTTTTACAGTGACTAGCAGCAGATATAACTTGCATTAAATCTGTATACTCCAAAAAGTATAGAATGACACCTCTATGTTTTTTAGGAGGTGAGTTAGTCGAAGAAGGACGACCCAATCTCTGAGCTCTCTGGATGTTAAGTTGCGTACCTTTTGGTAACTGCAAGACCTGAGGTAAAAAAGATCTAAAGAAAGAGATAGAGTCTGCACCTTCGGTGCCTTCGGGAAGGCCATAAATGCGCAGGTTATTCCTTCGATTACAATTTTCAAGGTCTTCGACTGGTCTCTGTAAAGAAGAAACCTGTAGCTGTAGGAAGAGCACTTTAAGAGATGTGTCATTAAAGTGCGTGAGTTGTTGCTCCGCCGAAGACAAACATTCCTCCATGAGTGACCATCTATCACTGGGAGTGTGCAATTTAGCATTGATGTCCTCCAAAAAAGGGCGCAGAGCTCTAATTTCTTCCAATAAAAGGTCAAGAGAAGCTCCAGATACAGATTTTGTAGGCAAAGGTGGGTCTCTTTTAAGCTTCTTAACTTGTGTCTTTTTGACCTGGGTTTGAGATGACACTGCAGATGAGATATGAGAAGAGACCTAATTTGGCCCTGTATTTGAAGTGAGATTCTCCATTGCGTCAGAAACAGCCGATGTTGACAAACGCCTTTGTGATTTACCTACTGGAGACTGAAGTGTAGAGTGGAGAGCTTTTGGCCTGCCCATGAATTAGAGTCACACAAAATGAGCGTAACAGCGCAGCCAATGCAAGGTAATTATTGCTCCACCACATATACTCCTAAAACTGATGCAGCAGCTAGAAATCCCAAAGCAAGCATGTTAGTAAAAAGGAGACGCAGAGCATAGACTGAAATTCTCCACAAAAAGTCCACAAAAATGCTGCTAGAAACCTTTTCAGTGCTGACACAATGCTCCAGTAGTATCAACAGCTGAAGAGAATCATTTAAAATTCAGTAGAAAGCCATGAAAATTAAGAAACACCTCTTCCTGGAGAGAGAAAAAAATGCCTTTAAGTGTAGAGGCAACTCAGGTGCAGAAAATGCCTTTAAGGGTAAGGACTGCTTCTAAAGGAGGAGTCTGCCAGTCATTTCTCGTGAGGGTAAGCTTCCTCTTCTCACAACTAAAATGGCGGCCGGCTGTGAGGGAGAGAAGCAACCCGCTTTTATTCTATTTTATGGGCCTCCGCATCATAAAAAACATAAAAACCCATAGCCGCTGTGCATACCCTTCAAAAATGGGCCACACAGCGAGAAACACAGCAGGGGGGCCACCGCTGCCGCACTGCCAACATCCACGCCGCCCTCTGGAGCTTCAGACAAATCTTCTGCTCAGTCCCATTAAAAGCAGTCTTGTGTAGTAGTAATGCCAGTGTTCCCCTCCTATTCTTCACAGAGCATTGAGCTCCAGCCATGAGAAGCACCCTGTTCCCTCTCTCGAGCTCTGATGCTCTGGGACAGTGAAAGCTGCAGACAGGTCAGCTTGGTCGTAGAGATAACACAATCATGCAGTGCTGCTTACAGGGCTGGGCAGGCAACCTCATCAGCCCTAAAATCCGCCTCTCCAACATACAAAGACATTCTCTGGTATTCTGTTGGCCTCCTTGTGGTCCAGACAACCATTAAGAAATAGGGACCAAAAGAAAAACAACAGAGTTCAGAGCTTGACCCAATGTACCATTGAGGAAGCAAGTGGCATACTTAACAGTGGTTTATGTGTCTTATTTAGGGCACCTCGAAATATTAAGTGTATCCCAAGAAGGCATAAATGGCATAAAACCCCAAACTGGACAATCTGCCAAACTGAGGTACAGCATAATCATATGGTCAGCAGGATTACCGTTGTGTGTATTTATTTATTTGGGGGTTTTGTAGAGTGTTACACACTCCCTTTTGACTACTTTAGAGTGCTGAAACTCTAGAAGATGGGAGTGGTACATGGAGGGATAGATTTGATCAGTTAGATGAATTCTTCCAATGTTCTTCAGTTGCAGCCTTTTTCCTACACGAAGGACAGTTATACGACCAATATAAAAGTCCAGTTTTCAACTTTTTGAAAAACTGTAGCTTGCTTTGCCTCTCTTTTATGGGTTCACTGCATCGCACAGCTGTAGCAATTCAACCTCTTCTGTGTGTTCTCTCTAGAATGTTTTGCTTTTTGTGTACTAATTTCTTCTTGCATTATAACTATGCATCGTGACACTGCCATTCATAATCACAGAGCATGTGCTATGTGCCTGTAACATGGGGTAAACTGGTTACACCAAATGGCTTATCTAACTTTCTAGTTAGGCCATGGCAGGTTGGTGCAGGAAATGAAATACTGCAACCATATGTTGGCTGCAATATATATTTACACCAACCACATGTATGACAAAAATGTATGTAATGTTGGTTGCATGGCTATATTGTGGTCTGCAAGATTGCAGTTTAAAACCCCACAGGAACACAACAAAGAAAAGTGTTTTTCTGTGTAGAAACAAAACCTTTTCTTTACATAAGTCACCCTCAAATGTGTGTCCGAATGCACTAACCTTGTAGCCTGGATCCAACTGGGAGCATAGTATGCTTCTGCACTTCACCATATCCACAGTCAACCATGCACACAGGTGCAAAATGTATACTAAGTGTGGACACTGGGAAAGGGGAATGAAATAAGTGAGAAAACAGAGACACTGGATACCATCACTTTGACTTGTCGCTCTGCTGGACACAGCCACTTAATCTCCCCGTGTAAAGCACATATATTAAGGGCAGGCCCAGATGCCAGTTACAGCGGTGGCTCCTCCTGCCAGCACTTTAAAAAAAAAATGTAAAAAAAAAACAGGTTTAAAACCAGTTTTATTATCATTTTATTTAGCTTGTGCTGGGGCTTGGGGCGGGGCCAGGTTGATAATAGGCTGAAGGGGGAGTGGTGGGCTCTACCTACACCGCGAATGTGGTTTTTGGCCGGCCGTCTCAGGCCGGCCAAAAACCACATGCGCATAAAGCTCTATCCAACCCCAGCTGCATTGCTGGGGTTGGAGAGAGCAGGCACAGACTCCCAGTCTGTCCTGGAGCCCACATCATCGGCGCTCAGGCCAATCCTTAAGCTGCTCTCTTGCATGAGAGAAGCTTAAGGATTGGCCGCAGGGCAGGCTGGGAGCCTGTGTCTGTCTGCAGCGGTGGAGAGGAGTAGAAGAGCGCAACATGATGCTGGAGGGCAGCAGGTAAGTTTTATTTTTTATTATTTTTTTCTCCGTCGTTTCCCCCCCACCTCCTCAGCCCACTCCTCCACCCCGCCTCTTTTCCCCAATACGAGCCGCTCCTGGCCAGTTACAAATCAAAACAGGACAGCTTAAATACATTTTTCACCTACACCTCTGTCAGCAAAGGTCATGAATCGTGATAGCCTTCGCAAAACACATTGTACTGCAAGGATATTGTATTTACTAAGACATATTTCACATGGTTAAACCTGCATCACATGTGTAACTGGTGTTCAAAGGCAAAGACCACAGATGTAGCAAAGTGCACCATGCTGTGCACAACACAACACTTAACAGGACATGGCACATCCCCCACATACAAATAGGGTCCAAATTCCCATGAACACAAAACCACAGTACAAGTACTAGTTCAAGGTTACTCTTTGTAAATGCCTTGAACTCATACATTGAGCATTTCCACAGGTGGGATGAACTTACACATAAATGGGCTTGTGAAATTGGCCTTAGGAAAATCTTATGTTGCCCTCTCCCTGATATTGTCACTCGGGAGCTGTTGTTTGTAACCTGTGCAGTGGCTGTATCTCTCTTCTGAAGATCAATCATATGTGATCTGTTTCAAAGAGACAATTTTTAATCTATAGTTGCCATACATTACATTATTTTACTTAAGTGTGAATATGCACCATGGGTTAGCCGTCGTACAGAATGTGATTATGATGTGCTAGAGTAAAGAAAGGTATTTCATACTTGTGCCTAAAAATGTCACATAGCTTAGATACTTTTATGTGGCCAGGCTGAAAAACTTCCTCTAAGACTAAAACAAGGATTAAAACCCTTTTTTGTTATCAATCAACAGAATGATGTTAATATCAAATCTGCAGTGGAAATTTGATGAAAGTGTAAAGATTGATAGACTGGTAAGAATTTGATTAGCTCTAGTGCTTTCAATTATTAAATATAAGCGCCTGAAGCTTAGCTGTAGTGTTTGAGAAGAGGTCAATAATATTTCTTGTTGAGCTCATGTTATTCATGTATAATCCCCACATTGGCTATGAGAGGTAGAAGCTGGGCCTTGTGCCCTACATGGATCATTAACATAGAGAATCATAGGTAAATAGGGCCATTGTCTCAGGCTCTTTTCTCAGCCTATAGCTGTGCCATATATAGCATCCCTATATATTTTCAAGCAAACATCAATGGAACGAACACAGTGTGACATTTGACCAAATTATTCAAGTTCTCAGAGGTAATCACATTCCAATCAACATGTTCTTCCAAGTGGTCCTAATATTTCCCATTTCCTTGGGCACCCCTGATCCTTATATATCACCTTTTCCATGCCTTTACACCAATCCATACCATGACTTAATCTGTCTGAGGTAGGCTTTTCTGCTCTTCCCTAGCATTTATCTGTATCTCTCCTCATTATCATCAGACCAATATTGCCCAACAGTTTTGATATTTTAGCATTTTAATTTCATCCCACATACCAAGTATGGCTAAGTGCAGGTCCAACTCAAAAATCAGGCCAGTAGCCATCATTAAAACTTTGAGTTTCCCAAAATCAAATGGACTGACTTTTTCAGACTGTGTGGTAGAATGTACCCTCCTGTAGCTTATACGTAATGCATGTCAAGTCAGGAACCAAGCCCATGCGGAAGAGAGCAGATCTATAGCTGATTACTTTATATAATATGTTGAATTAGACTAATTGTAAAATGGACTGTATGGCCACCTCCCTGGAATAAGCCAGTGTCCTGTCCGAATCTATGCCATCAAAGTAACCCAAATTAGCCATCCAGTTATCTTCCAATTCACCTATTGAAACTTATATTATTCAGCAATGTCCTATGAATGTCAGATGTAGCTTTTCTCTGTTAATTGCTCCATGACGACTCTTGCCTCAAGTGGAGTCTAATCCTTAGGGCTATTCCAAGTGAGCGCTCTTGCTGTGCTCTGTGCTGTTCTCTCATCTGCACAGGTTGCACTTTTGAAGGGACATCACAACTGTCTCTCTGTGCTTCATGGCTATGTTCGTCAGAATCACTAGAAGAGGAGGCATCATCTGATGGAACTCCACCATCTGCAAAACCCATTATCTTCTACCTCCGATGCAGTTTCACTATCTAAACCAGCCTCAGGGTTCTCCTCCATAATTTAATTTAAGACATAGGCAACCATTATCTAACGAGAGCCCATGTCTATTTCAGAAACTGTTCTGGGCAGACGCCCTCATCTCCTCCACCCAGACACCTCCTCGGACATCCATAAAGCCATCAAAAACGTCACCACCTGGATCTCTGACGCAGCCGACAAAGTCGCCCCCAGCAAAACCTACAAATTCATCAGACACACCAAACAAGTCACCTGGTATACCCCAAAATGAAAAACCTCAAAACACCGCTGCAAAGAACTGGAAAGAAGATGGCGCACCACCAAGGAGCCCACTGCCTGGACCGCCATCAAGAATGCTTTCAACCAGTACCACAGACTCCGGAGAGATGCCAGGAAAAACGCATCAGCCATTCCAGTTCCAACCACAGTGAATAACTCTTCAGCGTTGTCAGAGAGTTCTCCAAACCCTCTGCAACCGAAAACTGCATCAACCCCTGAAAGACCTCTGCGACTCCCTCGCCGACTACTTCCATGACAAGATATCCACCATCTACAGAAACGTCACACCTCAACCCAGCATCAACGACACCCTCAACCTCCTAGTCCCCACAAACACACCGCCAACTGCAAGATCACCAAATGGAACCAACTCAGCACCCAAACCACCACCGACCTCATGCACTCCATCCATTCAGGATCTCCATCAGACCCTTGTCCGCACCGTATGTTTAACCTCGGCAGCAATGCCATCAGCAGCATACTCACGGAGATCATCAACACTTCCATCACCTCAGCCACCTACCCTGATGACTGGAAACACGCCGGAATCCAACCTTTCCTAAAAAAAACCTCTGCCGATCCCAACGAACTCAAAAACTACCAACAGATCTCCCTTTTTCTGCCAAAGTCCCTGAGAAAACTATCAACAAGTACCTCACAGACTACCTAGAAAACAACAATCTCCTGTACTTATTCCAATCCAGTTTTCGCTCCAACCACAGCACCAAAACCACCCTCATTGCCGCCACAGATGACATCAGAACCCCGGCTGGACCAAAGAGAATTGGCCGCCCTCATCCTTCTAGAGCTCTCGGTAGCCTTCGGCACAGTCTCCCACCACATCTTAATCAAGAGGCTCCACTAGATAGGCATCAAAGACAATGCTCTCAAATGGATCGCCTCCTTCCTCTCAGATAGAACTCAGAGAGTCCTCCTCCCACCTTTCTCATCTAAGGCCAAGAACATCATCTGCAGTGTCCTTCAAGGATCTTCACTCAGCCCCCCCCCCTGTTTAACACCTACATGGCCCTCCTGGCCAGCATCATCAGAAACCACGGACTCAACATCATCGTCTATGCTGACAACACCCAGCTCATCCTCTCTCTATCTAAAGACCCCTCAACCGCAAAAGCCAACTTCCACCTCTGCATCACCAGCATCGCCAACTGGATCCAAGACAACTGCCCCAGATTCAACTCAGACAAAACAGAAGTCATGATTTTCGGAAACTCTGCCTCACCCTGGAACGACTGCTGGAGGCCTGCCAACCTGGGTCCCTCTCATCCCACACTGATCAAGCTGAAACCTCAACATCATCCTCAACAACAAACTCACCATGGGGAACCAGATCAACACAGTGTCCTCTGCCTGCTTCCTCACCCTCCACATGCTACACAAGATCTTCAAGTGGCTCCAACCTCCAACTCTCCTTTAGATGCACCATCACATAAGCCCACATCACCAGCCACCTGGACTTACGCAACACTCTTTACGTCAGAATCACATCACACCTCACAAAGAGACTTCAAGTCATACAAAACTCAGAAGCCAGAATCTTCCTGGACCTCCCCAGATAGACCCACATCACCCCCCACCTGAGGAAACTCCGTTGGCTCCACATGCACAAAAGATTCCAATTCAAGTTGCTGATGCATGCCTGCAAAGCCCTTCACAATCAAAGACCTACATACCTCAACCACTACCTTATATTCCACCTTCCCTCCAGACCCCTGCACTCTGCCTCTTTCTCCCTCGGCAACACCTCACGCATTAACCACTGCAACGGTGGAGGACAATCCTTCTCCTACCTCACCACCAAGGCATGGAACAACCTCCGCATCCACCTCAGGACTTCACCCTCGCTCCAGGACTTCAGGAGGGGACTCAAGACCTGCCTCTTTGACTGATGCATCTAGCAGCCATACCAAGCACCTGGAAACCTTGACGGGTGATTAGCGCGCTCAACAAATCCACTTAGATTGATTGATTCCTCAAATGCTGTGTGATAGGTAGAATGCAATGTTATTTGTAGAAATATTTATGCACTAAAAATGCTGTGTATGTGATATGAGCAGAAAATTAAAATGCAATGCAGTGCAAATGGGAATGGGGTATAAACATATTAGGAGTAGAAGTAGAAACACACAGCAATCAGTCAATGTAAATTGTAAACCAAACCACTGCAGCTCCACTGGCATTGCAGACTGGGAAAAAGATTCTACCAGGGAGAATAAAGTACAAAACTACATGAGCTTACAGCAATAAGGCAAACTGAAATGCAATTACAATAACACATCAAAGAAGCCACAAAGATGGATAATGTGATTGGAGACCAAAAACCAAATAGTTAACAACTTCTAGTGTTGTCAAAATAGGATTACAATTCATGGGTAAAATTCACCTGACAGAGGACTTGGAGCATAATTTATATTCACTGAGGATGCAGCGTAAGGTTCCAAGTACAGAGTAGAAAAATCCAAATTGGCTGCTTCCATTTATCGATTTCCTTGAGGGGATGTAAGGCTCCTCAGGGAAGCGGAACTGTTTAAAACGTAATTGACTCTTTGGGGGGTTGGCCCGTATGCTAGGGGCCAAACCCCAAAAAAACCCTGATGGTCTAGGGGAGGATTCCTACTCAGGGATAAGGGCCATCTATGTTCCTTGAGACAGAATCCTTTCTAGAGGGGCGCTAGGTACAAACACTTGTAAACAAAATGGCCACTGACAATTTCGGTTCCATAGGTGATTGATCAGGGTGGGCTGGGGCCGATCTGCTGTCCAAAGAAGGGAAAATGGTTACCTTTAATTTGCCTCCTGTGAGGGTCTGTCCTTATGTTGGGGGTAGGGGTGTGATCCCCGCCAAAAATCATCCCTGGCGATGCAGTGGGAGACTTCTTCTTGTATCCCGGCCAGGATACCTGACAGGGAGTCCTTCAGGGAGATACACAATTGGAATAGAGAGACTCTTCACTTTTAACACTGCCTCTCCGGTTCACTGAGGTGCCCAGGAGTGGGAAATATGCCTTCTTATGTGGACCACAGCACTCAACAGACCGTTGGTTGGAGCCTTTCTGACCGCATCGTAATATTTCAGTCGGATTCCTTTCCGACCGCCTCATTACGATGGAGGTGGTCGGAAAGGAATCCAAACGGTCATTCCGACTGGCTTCTGACGGACTCGGAGAGCCCGTCCACCAGTTGGAATGCAGCCAGTAAACCCAAGGGCGGCTGTTTCCACCCTTGGGATTACAATGTCGGGTTACAGCAGCCTTTCCGTCCCAGCCTTTCTGACTCAGAAAGACTGTCAGAACTCGACTTTGGGGGCCCCCAGCAGGGCCCCCCTTGGGGGCACGGCCTCTGGTCCCCTTGTTGATCCCTGCACCCTGTGGCAGGCACCTTGAGGTGCCTGCCACGGGGTGCAGGGATGAACTGCACCTCCTATTTTACGATGGGAGCATGCATTCCGGCCGGAATACATGCTCGCATTGTAAAATTTAGGAATGCGACCGAACAGTGTTCGGTCACATCCTAATTAGTCGGTCGGGACCGCCGACCGGGTGTCGGTCGGTCCCATGACCGAGACGATGTCGGGCGGAGGAAACTTTGCCCAACATCGTAATAGGGCCCCATGTGCCTGAACTGCACAATGTGAAACTAGAATCTTGGGAATAATCTCAGCTTTTCCACGTAACCAAATTGTGTGACCCTAGTCAATTGTTTATTTCACTTTCTCGCCTTTTTCTTCATTATCACATACCATACCTCCTGGTCAGGGTAACTGCTCTCCCCTCGAGCAGCTCCGTCGTTAAGGCACTGTCCCAGTGTCTTCTGGTGACACAGGTAGGTGTTCGAGGCCCTCCTCCACCCGCAGGCTCCTGCCTGTGCCTCATCCCTGGTGGTCCAGTGGAAGAGCCTGCTCTTCTGCAGGTCTGCTCTGTGGTTGTCAGCCTTTTTCTTTCTTTTTCAGTTTTTCTGTTTATTCTGTCTTTTTCTGTTTTCCTGTCTTTGCCTTTTTAATCTGCCTTTTTTTTGCCTATTTCTCTTTTTGCCTCTATTTTTCTTGCCTTTTGCCTTTCTTCCTGCCGCTGCTGCCCCCGTGGCCCCTCCCCCCAGGGTGTTCCCGCTCCCACCTTTCAGCTGCTCTCACTCTCCCGACCCCTACTTAATACTTAATGGCGGCCGCTGCGCCAAAGGCAAGCCAGTCAGCGCCCGCCCGCGACCCGACCACGACCAGCACCAGGGACCCTGGTCCCCCGACCCCCTGTCACTAAGACCCCAGCACCCTCCACACACTCAACCCTGGACGCAACAACAACTGCCAGCTCTCGATGCTGAGCAACTCCCAAGGCCCATTCTCCTGCTGACACTGCCGCTGTACCTTCACCCACCTCCGGACCCAGACACCCACCCCCAACCCACCAGACGCCAGCGTACACAAACCCCTGAGCTGCATCCTCCTCAAAGTGCCCTCCCTGCACAGACACTCAGTAGAAGTTTGGGACCTCCTCAACACTCACTCGCCTGACGTTGCCTTCCTCACAGAGACCTGGACCAACGCCAGCTCCGCACCCGACATCTCAACCGCCATCCACGATGGTTACAAGATCCTGGGGAAAGACTGCCCCAACCGCCCCGGAGGAGGCCTCGCCATCATTCACAAAAGCTCCCTCTGACTGACAACCTCCAACTCGGACGACGCCTCGCCCCCCATGGAACACATCCACCTCCAGATCCAGCCCAACCCCAGAATGATACTCCGCGGAACACTCGCCTAGAGACCGCCAGGACCCCGCTCCCCATTCACCAACGCCATCGCAGACTACATCACTTCCCACACCCTCGCCCCCACAGACTACATACTGCTCGGAGACCTGAACTTCCACCTAGACAACCTCAGTGACCCAAACACCACCGCCCTCCTAGAGAATCTCACCAACATTGGACTAAAGCAACTCGTCTCCACCCCCACCCACACCGCAGGACACACTCTCGACCCCATCTTCGCCGGCGGAAACAACATTTGCTTCAGTCACACCATGCAACCTCTCTGGACGGACCACCACTGCATCCATTTCTCCTTCTCGAAACCCATCGCACACAAGCTCATGCCATGCCTCCCACACAGAAAGTGGAGCAAAATCACCGAAGAACACCTCACCTCCGCCCTCAGCTGCACTCCTCCCCCTACCACCACAGACACCAACACAGCAGCAAACAACCTTCACCAATGGATCGCCAACTGCGCTAACACTCTCGCCCCTCTCCAGAACTCCACCAGACGACACAACGCGAAAGCCAATGGTTCACCACTGACCTCCGAGAATCCAAGCGCTTGTGCCGACGACTGGAGAAAGCATGGAGAAATAGCAAAACCCCGGAAACACGCTCTGCCTACAAGGCTGCCACCACAGCACACCACCAACTCATCAAATCAACTAAGAGAAACTTATTTCAGAACAGAATCCTCTCCAACTCCCACAACTCCAAGGAACTCTTCGCCATCATACAAGAATTCACCAGACCCCACAGCAAACCTACTGACGTCCCTCCCTCCTAAGACCTCTGCAACAAACTCAGCTCCTTCCACCACAAGATCAGGACGCTCTACAACTTCGACGACCAAGACCACGGCACCGACCCTTCACCCTCCACCAGCGACGCCACCCAGACGACCCTCCTCACCTAGACCCCTGTCACCACAGAAGACACCGCAAAGACTATGAAAAGCATCCACTCCAGAGCACCCACTGACCCCTGCCCGCTGCACATCTTCCACAGTGCTGCCACCACCATTGCACCCTAACTACGACAGACAATCAACTGCGTCCTCGAAACAGCCATGTTCGCCGACGACTGGAAACGCACCAAAGTCAAACACCTCTTCTCAAGAAGCCCTCCGCAGACCCGACTGACCTCAAGAACTACAGGCCCATCTCTCTTCTCCCCTTCGCCGCCAAAGTCATCGAGAAAGTCGTCAATACCCAGCTAATGCACTTCATAGAAACCAACAACATCCTCGACTCCTCTCAATCCAGATTACGCAGCAACCACAGCACCGAAACCGCCCTCATAGCCGCCACTGACAACATCTGCACCCTCCTCGATCAAGGCCACACTGCAGCCCTCATCCTACTAGACCTCTCAGCAGCCTTCGACACCGACTCCCTCCGCACACTAGCCGCCAGACGCCATGACGCCGGTATCCAGGGAACTGCCTTAGACTGGATTCAATCTTTTATCTCAGGCAGAACACAAAGAATAAGACTCCTGCCCTTCCTCTCCAAACCAACAGAGATCAGATGCGGAGTACCCCAAGGATCCTCCCTCAGCCGCACACTCTTCAACTTCTACATGGCCTCCCTCACAACCAACATCCAAAAACACGGACTCAACATAGTATCATACGCCGACGACACCCAGCTCATCCTCTCCCTCATCAAGGAACCCGACATCACCAGGCACAGTTTCCAAGAAGGAATGAAGGACGTCGCATCCTGGATGAGCAGCAGCAGCCTGAAGTTCACCTCGGAGAAAACGGAAGTCCTCATCCTCGGGTCCACACCCTCCACATGGGACAACACCTGGTGGCCCTCCACCCTCGGAAACCCACACACCCCTACTGACCACGCCTGCAACCTCGGCATCAAACTCAACTCCGCTCTCACCATGAACCACCAGATCAATGCCGTGTCCTCCACATGCTTCAACACCCTCCGCATACTCCGCAAGACCTTCAAATGGATCCCCCCGACTCCAGGAAGACTGTCACCCCCGCACTCATCACCAGCAGACTGGACTACAGAAACGCACTCTACGCCGGCATCAACAAAACACTCCTTCGCAAACTCCACACCATCCAGAACGCCACAGCCAGCCTTGTCCTCAGTATCCCACGACATGACCATATCACCCAGCACCTCCGCGACCTCTACTGGTTCCCTGTCGAAAATAGAATAACCTTCAAACTGCTCACAGATACCTACAAAGCCCTCCATAACACTGGACCCCAATACCTCAACGAAAGAATCTCCTTCCATGACCCCAAGAGAAACCTCTGCTCTGCCGGCCTAGCCCTAGCCCAGGACTCCCACATCCACAGGGCCTGAACGAGTGGCAGATCCATCTCCCACATCGCGACCAAGGCCTGGAACGAACTCCCCCTCGGCATCAGACAAAGCCCGACACTGCACCTATTCAGAAAGGACCTCAAGACATGGCTCTTCCGATGACCACGGAGCTGCCTGCCCCCCCCTCCCTCAGCACCTTGAGACCCTCATGGGTGAGTAGTGTGCACTATAAATCCCTGAATGATTGATTGATTGATATGAGGACCTCAAAATACATAACTTGAGGATGTGTGCTCTACAAAACCACCTTCTGTGTTTGATTTAATAAACTATAATGTTGTTCATGTATAATAAAACTCATGCCACCCAAAGAGAGCACATAAAAACTGACTTGCCTCTTAGTTCACTATTGGCATTGTTGTCAGGGTGGGGTGACGAATGGACACTTTTAAATTCATGTTTGAAAACTATCTCTTTAAAAAAATCTTCGTAATGCACTGATATAATCTGATGTACTAAGGTGAAACAGATCTGCATGTGAATGCAATACACTTTTTAAATTTTGAACAGACTTTATTATACTTTTACACTTTTGCTGCAAGATGTTTTTAAAAATGAAGATATTTCTAAAGTAAAGTGGTGCAGGACACCCTAGTTAATTTCTTTCTTTAATTGTAATTAACCTTTAAATTAATCCTGGCTTGTTTTCAAAACACCTTTTTAATGTTCATGCAGAATCGAGTAAATAGCAGCTCAGAGCTCCTGTTGATGAGGGGGCCACATGTAAAGGTAATGAGGGCTGCATGCGGCCCTCTGGGCTGTACTTTGAGTATCAATGCCATAGCTATACCATATGCAACATTACAATATAAGGGAGTGTCATTTAACTTAAACAGGGCTATTGGCTTTGACAAGGGGTCACCACATCAGTATATATGGGAAGTCTGTTGGCATTGTCCCAGGGTCACCACATCACTATATTAGGCAAGCCTACTGGCTTTGTAAAGAGGTCACCACATCAATATATAGAGGAAGCCCATTTGCTTTGTCAAGGGGTCACCACATTATTAAGAACCATAATCACGTTAGAAGTCAACATTATACCAATGGATTCGACAGCCATATTTAAATGCAATCATCGTTATTTAAAGCATTGCAATGTTTCTAAGTATTCATTGCCAATACAACCCTTCTAAATCAAGCATTGCAAATGAAAATAACATGTGTCAGAGTCTTTCTTTACACTCAACAGGCCACGTAAAATGCAATGATAGGGCCAACCACTAGAGTCCCAATACTCCCAAACTGTACAGCAAAACCTTCTTATCCGGGAATACTTGAAAGTATGTTAAACAGTCTCTCCAGGTCATGCATCCTAGGGCCTGGGATACATAGGGTTAATTTCTCAAATCAATCCTGAGGTTATGCTTCACCTCCTGCAGCCCCACAATATACTGCAGGAATGTTGGTGGTGCTCTGCCCATTTTGTGGCACCACAGAAGCCAAAAGCCAAAGCAAAATAATGCCCACACATGCATCGGGAGCCAGCTCCTTTGTTGCTCCAGTTCAAGGGTGAGCATGTGCACCTTCACCTGCACATTCACCAGCACTTTAGCTGCCTTATGGGTCCCAGGAATGGGGTCCCAGAACTCTTTCTTTCACCCACTGGGCCACTACTTTGTTGCGACACCCATATTCCCTTTACGTCAGCCTCCAGGGAGATGGGGGACCCAAGAGCAACCAAAGATACTAGGAGGGGCCCCCACACACTCTCCCACACATAGGAATAGCAAAAACAGAGATGCACTGCCCCAGTCTGGGGAGAATTAGAGAAAGTCACGGCAGAGCCCTGTTTCATTCATTTCTTATGCTGGCATATTTAAATGGGGAATCCTCCAAGGTGTAAAGTTGGGCACCTTTGGGGGATTTTGATGATCTTTGGGTCATTCTGCTCCTGGTGGTGATTTCGACTCACCAGGAGCATTTTCAAAAGACTCCCTGGCTTTTAAAGGGTGCACTTTATGTGAAGTGGTTTTACTGGTTCTCTGTGCCAGTCTTCTCCTCTTTCGTGGCTCCTGGTGCCCCTCTCCTGTTGGTGTTAGCTTATTGCACAGCTCCTCTACAGAGCACCCTCCTACACACCCTCAAGTCCTAAAGCATCCTGGTTGCCTTGTGGGACGCACAGGGTGATAGTGAAGTCCATGTTGTAGCGTCCTCTCCAGCCTGGATACCCACCAATGACTACTCCACACACGGAGCTTTTAATGTTACACGTCTTCATTTGTCTGGTTGTAACTGCAAACTCCACATTCTAAAACAAGCTTTCATTGCATTCTGCTCTGACACCTACATCACAGTCTGTTTGGAGCCAAAAGGGTTTCGACATAAAACTCGAAAGACACTACATCTCCCCCTCTGTTAATTAAAAAATGCAATTTTTTAACCAATCAGTATATATATATATTCGGAATAAAGCATAATTGAATGTAACAGCACTGGATTGTCGTGGTTTCCCTTGATACGAGTGGGAACCTGCTATTTGATTAACTTCGCGGAGCGCTGCATCACGAGCACCGCTGACGATCAGGAAGCACTTCAGCAGCCCGCCGAAACAAAGATTGCAAAATATATATATATATGAAAAAAACAGGTTTCAGGGACGCTATAGTTAGGGATTAGCATTTAAAAAACCTTAGAAATTAATTGAAAAAACCACAGGTTTCAGGGACGTTATAGTTAGGCTGACATTTCACTCGTACAAAAACAGAGAAATGTGGCCGTTATAGCTAGCTGAGCTAACTATAACTCGTGCCCTCGCAATGCACTGCTGATGACATCGCATATTAAATCACTCATGGCATGGTCAGTGACATCACTGATGACATCTCAAATGACATCACTGATGACATCACTGATGACATCATCCTGTGAGTGTGAGTGTTTCTAAAAAGTTCAAGAATGTTATATATATGCCAAGGTGTATTGAAGAATGAGTGGGTGTATGAGTGTCTGAATGGATGATTTAGTGGGCGCGTGACTGACTGTATAAGTGAGTGATTAAACATGTCTTAATGAATGCATGGGTGAATGACTAATCTGTGTGCATGTCTGTACGTGTAAGTGGCTGCATGGGTTAGTGAGTAGCTACATGAGTGTCTATATGGGTTAATGATTGCTTCACTGAGTACCTGTATGGGTGCCTGAGTGTTTGTGTGTGTGGGTGGGGGTGTGTGACTCCCTGCATGGATGTGTGAGTTGGTGATTCACTGGGTGTATGGGTTCATGAATGCATCTGCAAGGGGCTGTATGGGTGAGTGAGTGTACAATTAGCTGTGTTGGTGAGTGAATGGATGTGTCAGTGGAATATGTGTAAGTAACTACACATGTGAAATGCAATATATGTGAGTATTGGAGTATATAAGTGACTATATGTGAGAGTGAGTGATTGTGAGAGTGGCTGTATGGATGAGTGTGTGCTTGTGTCATTGATTGTAGAAGAGAGTAAGTATTTGTTAGTATCTGTATGAATAAGTGAGGTGGTGTTTGTATAACTGTATGGGTGAGTAAATTGAAGTCTGATTAATTCTTTGGGTGACTAACTAGGTGTGTGAGTAACTCTATGGGTGAGTGGTGGTGTGTGAGTGTCTGTATGGGTGTATGAGTGCATATATCAGTGGCTGTATTGATGAGTGACTGCATGTTTGAGTGACTGTATAGGTGAGTGAGTGGATGTGTGTGTAGACCTATTAATCCATGAGTGGGTATGTACTAACTGGTATTGATGTGTCTATGGTTTCGAGAATGGTAGTCTGTATTTTAGAGTGGGTGTATGAAAGGTTATATGAGGGTGTGAGGAGGTGCATCAGATATTAAGTGGATGATGTCATCAGTGATGTCATCAGTGATGTCATTTGTGATGTCATCAGTGATGTCATCAGTGATGTCTCTGACCATGTAATGAGTGCTGTAATATGTGACGTCATCAGCAGTGCATTGCGGGGGCGCGAGTTATAGTTAACCCAGCTAACTATAACAGCCGAATTTCGCTGTTTTTGTACGAGTGAAATGTCAGCCTAACTATAATGTTCCTGAAAACTGTGGTTTTTTCAATGAATTTCTAAGGTTTTTTAAATGCCAATCCCTAACTATAACGTCCCTGAAACCTCTGGTTTTTCAGTGAATTTCTAAGGTTTTTTAAATGCTAATCCCTAACTATAACGTCCCTGAAACCTCTGTTTTTTTCAGTGAATTCCTAAGGTTTTTTAAATGCTAATTCCTAACTATAATGTCCCTGAAACCTATGTTCTTTTCAATGAATTTCTAAGTTTTTGTAGATCATTTTATTTTTGAAAAGATGTTTGTTACTATTTTTTTATTTTTTGTTTCTGTTTTTTCAAGTATTTTTATTATGTTTTAAAATAATTATAATCTGTTTTAAAAATATATTTATAACATAGCTGATGAAAGACTTATACTGCTATGTATTTCAATTAACACTGTTTTATTGTTTGTAATTTTGTACAATTTGATATTATATAATAGAATTTTCAATTGAAAAACAAAAAAAAATATATATAGCAAATTTTTAAAGTATTTTTTATTTAATTAAATTTTATCTGATTTCTTTTAATAGTATGAAAGTTGTTTTGTTGTTTTCTCATAATAACTATCTTTTTATATATATATTTTTTTAATTTAGAAAAAAGGTTCGCGTACCGTACGCGACCCCACGCGATGGGTGCGCGGATCCGTTATACCAATATCACTCTAAAAAACACATTTAGAACGAATTCATATATTTTTTTGACGTAGAGGTTTATTACTGAGTACATAAAAGTAGTAATAAAGGTGTACAGATTTTTGTGGATGCGATGGTATCACGTACCAGACGCGGATCTACGCGTTGGGTGTGCGAATCCGTTACATGAATATAACCCTAAAATACATACTTACACTGAAATAATATATTTTTAAAACAAAGAGGTTTATTAATCAATGCTTTAAATTACTATTAGTGTTCTTGTGAAATATTTTTTAGACGTTGAAAGCATATTTTGGTGTACACCATACCATCGCGCACCGGACGCGTACGGGTCGCGAACCTCGTCATCAGGTATTTCCGGGTTCGTGTAGGGGACGCGACTCCAGTATGAAATATGAATGTTGGTAACATAAATATCTGTTTTGCATAAAGAGTTTTCATTGAAATTCTTTGAAACACAATATCCTGATAGTAATTTACAGTTTTAGATGACATTAAGTACATTTCACGGGTGCGCGACGGATACGCGTAGGGTGCGCGACCCCAACGCGACTCCATGTGACATAGAAAGAAAGCATGTCATTGGTTGAACAGCTTTTCATTCTCTTGGTGGGTGGAACCAAGACTTCTTACAGTCCTTTCTTTTTGGGTGTGTCTCATTGAACACTACCTATTTTGTAGGCTCTGGGAGTTTTTTTTTTTTTTAGGTGTTTTTCATTTTTTAAAACTAAAAATGGCATCAGCATTCTTTGAGGACCAGGAGGAGGAGATGAAGGAGGTGCAGGAGCCAGTGAGGAAAAGGAAAGAGAGTGTGGTATGGGCCTTCTTCACTGTGCTGGAAGGCGAAAAGAAAGTCAATGCAAGAAAAGGTCACTTGCACTATCTGCAAAAAAGTACTATCAAGAGGCTCAGACAAGAAGTACTCTTGTGGTACTTCTTCTATGAAGAAGCATCTAGAGACGATTCATCCTGTTCACCTGGCACATGAAGTGGAGCGTCGAAGACAGGAGGAAGCAGCCAACAATGATGGAGAACAACCATCAACATCTGCAGGGGTTGTTTTGACAACTCCACAACCCCTGATAGTTCCTGGGTTGGCAGATGGTGCCATCCACTGCCGCCACTGTCTTACAATTTTGTGTGTGGGTGAACTCTCTATCGACACCATTAAGACGCTCCTTTGAAACCAAAAACGCTAATTTAAAAAAATATATATATTATCTTTCTTTCTATGTTAAACAGAAACCACAGAGTTGGACACTTTTACTTTTATTTTTTGTTTAAAAAAAATGAAAAACACCAAAAACAAATGTTCAGAAAATACAAAAAAAGATAAAATTGTTCTATAAAAAAGGTTCTAATGGAACCACCTAAACAGGTAAAAAATAGAAAAATTGTACGTAATGAAAGTGATTGATTGTATGAATATGGGTATGATTAATGTTAGAATTGTGTATAAGTAGTGTCTCAGTGAGTGAATGAGTGCAAGGGTAGTATTTGAGGGAATGGATGAGTTCTACATTAATGCCTGAGTGATTGCATGAGTGTATGGATAGTGCTTGGATGATTACATGAGTGCAGGGGTACTGCCTGGGTGATTGTATGAGTGCATAGGAAGAACCTGAGTGAAAGTATGAGTGCAAGGGTAATGCCTGGGTCATTTGATGTGTGCATGGGTAGTGTCTGAGTGAATAGATGAGTGCATGGGTAGTGCCTGAGTGAATGATTGAGTGGAAGAGTAGTGCCTGAGTGATTGCATGAGTGCATGGGTAGGAACTGGGTGATTGCATGAGTGCAGTGGTAGTGCCTGGGTGCTTGGATGAGTGTTTGGGTAGTGCCTTAGTGGAAGGATGGATGCAAGGCTAATGCCTGCGTCATTGGATTATTGCATAGGTAGTGCCTGAGTGAATGGATGAGTGCATGGGTACTGCCTAAGTGAATGGCTGAGTGCAAGAATAATGCCTGAGTGATTGCATGAGTGCATGGGTAATGCCTAGGTGATTTCAAGAGTGCAGGGGTAGTGCCTGAGTGATGGGATGAGTGTATGAGTAGTGCTTGAGTGGAAGGATTGGTGCAAGAGTAATGTCTGAGTCATTGGATGAGTGTATAGGTAGTGCATGAGTGAATGGTTGAGTGCATGGGTAAGGCCTGAGTGAATGGTTGAGTGCAAGAGTAGTACTTCTGTGATTGCATGACTGCAGGGGTAGTATCTGGATGATTTGATGAGTGTATCAAAAGTACCTGACTGAAAGTATGAGCGCAAGGGTAATGCCTGGGTGATTGTATGAGTTCATAAGAAGTACCTGAGTGAAAGTATGAGTACAAGGGTAACGCCTGGGTCATTTGACGAGTGCATGGTTAGTGCCTGAGTGAATACATGAGTGCATGGGTAGTGCCTGAGTGAATGGTTGAGTGGAAGAGTAGTGCCTGATTGATTGCATGAATGCATTGGTATGGCCTGGTTGATTGCATGAGTGCAGTGGTAGTGATTGGCTGAAGGCATAGGTAGTGCCTGAGTAGAAGGATGGGTGCAAAGGTAATGCCTGGGTGATTTTACGAATGCATGGGTGGTGCCTGAGTGAATGGATGAGTGCATGGATAGGGCCTGAGTGTATGGTTGAGTGCAAGAGCAGTTCCTGAGTGATTGCATGAGTGCATGGGTAGTCCCTGGGTGATTGCATAAGTGCAGAGGTACTGTCTTGGTGATTGGATGAGTGCATGAGTAGTGCCTGAGTCACTTCATGAGTGCAAGGGTAATCTCTGGGTGCTTAGATCAGTGCATGTGTAGTGTCTGAGTAAAAGGATGTCTGCAAGAGTAATGCCTGGGTCATTGTATGAGTGCATGGGTACTGCTTGAGGGTATGGATGAGTGCATTGGTAGTGCCTGAGTGAACGGTTGAGTGCAAGAGTAGTGCCTGAGTGAATGGATGAGTGCATTGGTACTGCCTAAGTGAATGGCTGAGTGCAAGAGTAGTGCCTGAGTGATGTCATGAGTGCTTGGGTAGTGCCTGGGTGATTGTGTGAGTGCAGGGGTAGTTCCTGAGTGATGGGATGAGTGTATGAGTAGTGCTTGAGTGGAAGGATGGGTGCAAGAGTAATGCCTGGGTCATTGGATGAGTATATAGTAGTGCCAGAGTGAATGGATGAGTGCATGGGTAATGCCTGAGTGAATGTTTGAGTGCAAGAGTAGTACCTCTGTGATTGCATGACTGCAGGGGTAGTATCTGGATGATTTGATGAGTGTATCAAAAGTACCTGACTGAAAGTATGAGCGCAAGGGTAGTGCCTGGGTGATTGAATGAGTTCATAAGAAGTATCTGAGTGAAAGTATGAGTACAAGGGTAACACCTGGGTCATTTGACGAGTGCATGGGTAGTGCCTGAGTGAATACATGAGTGCCTGGGTAGTGCCTGAGTGAATGGTTGAGTGGAAGAGTAGTGCCTGAGTGATTGTATGAGTGCATTGGTAGGGCCTGGTTGATTGCATGAGTGCACTGGTAGTGATTGGATGAGTGCATAGGTAGTGCCTGAGTGGAAGGATGGGTGCAAAGGTAATGCCTGGGTGATTTTACGAATGCATGTGTAGTGCCTGAGTGAAGTGGATGAGTGCATGGATAGTGCCTGAGTGTATGGTTGAGTGCAAGAGTAGTTCCTGAGTGATTGCATGAGTGCATGGGTAGTCCCTGGGTCATTGTATAAGTGCAGAGGTACTGTCTCGGTGATTGGATGAGTGCATGGGTTCTGCTTGAGGGAATGGGTGAGTGCATTGGTAGTGCCTGAGTGAATGGTTGAGTGCAAGAGTAGTGCCCGAGTGATTACATAAGTAGTGCCTGGGTGATTGCATGAGTGCAGGGGTAGTTCCTGGGTGATTGTATGAGTGCATACAAAGTACCTGAGTAAAAGTATGAGTGCAAGAGTAATCCCTGGGTCATTGGATGACTGCATGAGTAGTGCTTGAGGGAATGGAGAAGTGCATGGGTAGTGCCTGAGTGAATGCCTGAGTACAAAAGTATTGGCTGAGTGATTGCATAACTGCATGGGTAGTCCCTAAGTGATTGCATAAGTGCATGGGCAGTGTCTGGGTGAATACATAAGTGCAGGGATACTGCCTGGGTGATTAGAAGAGTGCATGGGTAGTGCCTGAGTGACTTCATGAGTGCAAGAGTAATATCTGGGTGCTTAGATCAGTGCATAGGTAGTGCCTGAGTAAAACGATGACTGCAAGCGTAATGCCTGGGCCATTGGATGAGTGCATGGGTAGTGCCTGAGAGAATGGATGAGTGCATGAGTAGTGCCTGGGTGAATGGTTAAGTGCAAAAGTAGTACCTGGGTGATTGCATAACTACATGGGTAGTGCCTGGGTGATTGCATGAGTGCAGGAATAGTGCCTGGGTGATTGGATGAGTGCATGAGAAGTACCTGAGTGAAAGTAAGAGTGAAAGGCTAATCCCTGGGCCATTAAAAGAGTGCATGGGTAGTGCTTGAGGGAGTGAATGAGTGCATGGGAAGTGTCTGGGTAAATGGTTGACTGCAAGAGTAGTGCCAGAGTGATTGCATGAGTGCAGCAGTAGTGCATAGGTGATTGCATGAGTGCAGTGGTAGTGACTGGGTGAGTGGATGAGTGTATGGGTAGTGCCTGAGTGGAAGGATAGATGGAAGGCTAATGCCTGGGTCATTGGATGAGTGCATAGGTAGTGCCCGAGTGAATGCATGAGTGCATGGGTACTGCCTAAGTGAATGGCTGAGTGCAAGGGTAGTGCCTGAGTGATTACATGAGTGCATGGGTAGTGCCTGGGTGGTTACAGAAGTGCAGGAGTAGTTCCTGAGGCATTGGATGAGTGTATGAGTAGTGATTGACTGCAAGGATGGGTGCAAGAGTAATGCCTGGGTCATTGGATGAGTGCATGGGTAGTGCCTGAGAGAATAGATGAGTGCATGAGTAGTGCCTGAGTGAATGGTTGAGTGCAAGAGTAGTGCCTGGGTGATTGCATAACTACATGGGTAGTGCCTGTGTGATTGCATGAGTGCAGGGATAGTGCCTGGGTGATTGGATGAGTGCATGAGAAGTACCTGAGTGAAAGTAAGAGTGAAAGGCTAATCCCTGGGCCATTAAAAGAGTGCATGGGTAGTGCTTGAGGGAGTTAATGAGTGCATGGTTAGTGTCTGAGTGAATTGTTGACTGCAAGAGTAGTGCCAGAGTGATTGCATGAGTACAGCGGTAGTGCCTAGGTGATTGCATGAGTACAGTGGTAGTGCCTGGGTGATTGGATGAGTGTATGGGTAGTGCCTGAGTGGAAGGATGGATGGAAGGCTAATGCCTGTGTCATTGGATGAGTGCATAGGTAGTGCCTGAGTGAATGGATGAGTGCATGGGTACTGCCTAAGTGAATGGCTGAGTGCAAGAGCAGTGCCTGGGTAATTACATGAGTGCATGGGTAGTGCCTGGGTGATTACAGAAGTGAAGGGGTAGTGCCTGAGTGATTGGATGAGTATATGAGTAGTGCTTGACTGCAAGGGTGGGTGCAAGAGTAATGCCTGGGTCATTGGATGAGTGTATAGGTAGTGCCTGAGTGAATGGATGAGTGCATGGATAATGCCTGAGTGAATGGTTGAGTGCAAGACTAGTGCCTCAATGATTGCATGACTGCAGCGGTACTATCTTGATGGTTTGATGAGTGTATCAAAAGTACCTGAGTGAAAATATGAGTGCAAGGGTAAAGCCTGGATCATTGGATGAATGCATGGGTAGTGCCTGAGTGAATGAATGAGTGCATGGGTAGTGCCTGAGTGAATGGTTGAGTGCAAAGTATTGCTTAGGTGATTGCATGAGTGCATCAGTAGTGCCTAGGTGATTGCATAAGTGCAGCGGTACTGCCTGGGTAATTGAATGAGTGCATGGGTAGTGCCTGTGTAAAAGAAAGAATGCAAGGGTAATGACTGTTTTGCTATTAGTGCAAAACTTGTGCTTCAGAGAATGTATAAGTGTATGGGTAGTGTCTACATGTAAGGATAACTGCCTCCTTGATTACATGAGCAACATAATGAAAATTTTGAAGTAGTCTAAAGGATCAGCATTATTTTGTATTTGAAACAAATATCATATAATTAAACTTTAAACATTTTTTCATGTTATCATGCATATTATATTATGTGTTCTTACCTTTTAAATAATTTAGATACATTACTCAGTAGAAATATTTTAGAGTAGTATTGTGGTAAACAGCATTAAAACTCTTCTCAAACTTGAACAGTACCTACTATAAAGAAGAAGGAGAAAAACTGGTATTTAATGATAATATATTACTGAAATTGTAAGATTATATTTTTAGCAACTCAACATAAATTTAGAATTAAATAACATTTTCAGATTCCCTTTTTTGCTGTTCTCAGATTCCACTTAACTTCACCAGACACAGTGATTTCAATGTGGTATCATCATTGAACAGCGGGGAAAAAAACAATCTAATTGATTGTAGAAAAACCCCAAAATCATCATAAAGCATCATTTTCAATATGTGTAGCTATGTACTTTTCTATCTACACTTTGTTAATTACTTTCTTCATCTACATAAACTCTATTCATCTCAAATACATTTGCCAAAATATAGACTCTTATTAACATCTGGTACAAAATAGACAACAAATATATAAACTATTTCCTTTTAAACAGAATTTTCCAAATGCAATATCAATTACCGCAAATAATAATCCAAACACTAATTATAAATACTAATAGTTTGCATTCCTGTTTAGTTTCTGTTCACATCTTCCCAATTGGCTGAATGATGTACTCAAAACTTTGGCTTCAAAAATAACAAATATGAATTTGGTAATTCATAAGGCAATCTAGGTTTAAATTCCAAGTGGGCATCATTGCAATGTGTCCATCCTTTATTACACTTCAAATACACAGTATAGTGTCCAGATGTTGTAGTAGGTCCATCATGGAAAATAATAGCCACTGCTATAAAAGTTCTTCCTGAAATAGATATTTGACTTGCATTAAAAATTTTAATTTTCGTTTCCAATTTTCTTCCATTTGCTCTACAATGTTCAAGCATTAAAATTAGATATTTTCCAAACCTTTCTATATGTAATGTAGACAACATCTCTGATCTACAATGTGAACATTTCATGTCCTGATTGGCTGTTTTAATCAATTTGTTAAAAGGTACTGATTTGCAGTCTGGTATCGTCAAGTATATGAATCTTTCTGTTTGTATTTCAGTGATGGTAGTAAATGAACACTCTTCACATTTATGATCCCATCTGTAACTTAGTCCAAATAAGTTTTCAATCTGTATTCCTTCATGTTCTAATACTCCAAGCATAAGCATTAGAAATTCTTGTGCATCTTGTTGTACATTAAGAGTAAATGTCAATGAACCAGTACATATATCCAAAAGATGCCGAACGCCAGAAGCAGTATGGATTTTACTTCTGTCAGTTACCAACTGTTGAAATATATGTTGAATTAAAGAACAGAATCTTTTTTCATGATTTCCCATGATTTCACAATGAATATCATCCAGATAAAACAGAACATTCAGAATCACATTAGCATAGCAGTTGATACCTGAACTATTTTCCAACTGGTATCCTACAATCTCATCAACAGTTTCCATTTTCTTTTTCTTTACGCCTTCAAGTTTCTCTTCATTTGTTTTCTTTTTTTGAACCTCAATTCCATCTTTGACATATTTCCGTTTTGGACAGACTATACGTTTCTCATATATGGGATATTCACCTAAATCAGGAGCATAAAGTCTTCTTAAACGATTATACTCTCTTACACAATTTGCATCAGCACTAACCTTTTTCTCATCTAAATCTATCAAATACAAACCAGACAATGTTCTTACTCGAGATAATGCAACATATGCCATTCCCTCTTTGAACACTGTACTTCCAATATTTACAAAAGCACTGTCTATACTTAAACCTTGAGATTTATGAATAGTTACTGCATATGCTAAGGACAGAGGAAACTGTTTTCTGCGAACATACAAATATTTTACAAGTAAAAAACGTACAACACAACGCCCAATTTGTCTTACCTCTTTAATCTGATCAAATTTTATTATCAAAAATTCTATTCCATCTCTGTTCTGAAATTTCACAAAATCAATCACTTTTCCCATTGCTCCATTTACTAAACCGTCTTCTACATTCAAATTACGCCGTAAAATTACCCGACAGTTTATAGATACATGTAAAGTCTTTTCTAAGCCTGCAGTTTTAGATACAGACTTTTCCAAAGAATGCAATTTAGCCTGTAGTTTCTCTGTGAGAAGAATAGTCACTCCCTGGTGTTCAATTTTATCAATGGCTTCAATTTCCACTATTTCCTGTTTTTACAGTTTCAAAAGTTCTTGATTAAATGTAGAACACTCTTGCAGTGTAGGCATTAAGCAAACTATAGACTTGTTTTCTCCAAGCTTATTGTACATTATTTCAGCTGCTGTGTTTCCAGTTGTAAACAAGTTCCTTAGTAGCCGACTTTCTAAAGCTTGTTTACCATGTTTCGTCAAGACACCAATTCTTATATCTTGAAGAATATTTCCATAATCTTCATCACTAGCTTGTCGCATATTCTTAATAAGTTCTTTATATTCAAAATGTAACCAAATGTTCACATTTCCAATACTTCCTAAAGATTTCCTAGTGTCTTCATGGACAAGTGTTTTAAAAACAGGTAGTCCTTTTACCGGAGTAAGTTGTAGTAGATCTCCGAATACAATTAAATGTTTTCCTCCAAACAGAACATCGTAATCTGTTTTTAAAATCTGTTGCATTCTTAAATGTACAAAGGCAAGCATTAAGTTTGAGACCATGCTCACCTCATCAATGATTAAAAGTTTCATTTTCTTCAGTACTCTTGAGACTTCATAACAAGCTTCTCCAGATAGTTTATGAAATTCCAATTTATTATCATGTTCAACGCATAAGGAATTGATGTAGAGTAATCCCTTTAATGTTGTGTGCTGCTAATCCAGTTGGAGCTGTTACAACACAAGATAAATGTGATTCTGTAGTTTTCTGTAGATAACTGGTCAACACATTAATTAAGAAACTTTTTCCTGTTCCAGCTTGACCGCTGATGTACATTAGAATAGGTTTAAATGATGAACATTGGCATTCTTTTTTTTCATGTAGCAAACCATGTTGTATCTGTTCTTTCACTTGTAGATATATTTCTTTCTGTTCAATATTTAGTTGTTCTTCTAACTGTTCCAACTGAGTAATATTTTGTTGTGCTTGTTGCATTGCAGTTTCTACCTCATTCATGGCTATTGCTGCTTCATTTTTGATAATTGGTTGTCCCAGTGGATCTTGACTTAGTGGAACAGAACTTTGACTGTCTTGAGAACTATCTCTAGCTATTTCAGCTGCAATAGTACTTTCTTGTTCAATCTCTTCATTTAACATTTGTAGATATGTAGGGAAAATTGTGCATTGAATGCTATCTTTACATGCATTAAAAGAATCTTCATAGCAGTCAAAATGTCCAAGTAATTCCATTTCACTACGCCAAGGCCTAAACATTTGTAGAAGTGCTAAATAGAAAAATTCCCTCTTATCTGGACTTTCGCAGCTGAGTTTTCTGTGGTTAATAAGATTTCCTTTGGCATGTTTTACCAAACATCCATCACATCAAATTACTGCATATTTTTCTTCTTTATATTTTCTGTAACGTTTCTTTTAAAGCTGTAATGTTGAAGTATTTCATACAGACATAGGTTTTCGAGATATGGACTCCTTTTGGGATAGTATTTATCCAACATATTAGTCTTAACAATATCTGTACTTTCTGGTTCATTCTGTGATAAGTATTCAATTACTTGTAATGTTTTCAATACTCTATTTCGTGTTGAGGCAAGAACTAAACTTACCCAAATGATTCCTCTTGACTTTGAATATAAACTGGCAGAGCTCAAGCGATCCGAACATTTATAGGATCCAATCTCTCGATGGGAAAGCATTTTCAAGCTAAAGCTGTACAATTTCTTGCTAAGACTCTTCTCTTGTGAAATTTCTTCCCACAGTGTCTGTAACTTTTCCTAGTGTCATCATAAGTAAAAGAAACATACAAATAGACTTATACCTGTGTTTCATACATCTAGTATCTTCAGATGCATAACACATATAAGAATACATGTGCAAGTAGACATGCACACCTTAAAACTTAACAGAATACACTTCCCATTTCAAGCAGACACCGAAAATTATGCAGCATATTTCAAGTGTACCTTTCCACAGACTCATACAAAGTACGTAATCACTAATCCCTCTGCCAACATGTCTTAAACATCACTTTTGTGCTTCAGGTTCACTATTCTGCGACTACTCAAGGTGTTGGGCCTAGCGAAATATAAAGCAGTAACCCTTTCCATGTCTCTGTTGTATGTCTCACCATATTCCTGACAGCATGCACCCATGTGTCTATACATTTTCCTAGTACTATCATACATAAAAGAAACATACAAATAGACGTATATCTGTGTTTTATACATCTAGCATCTTCAGATGCATAACACGTATGAGAATACATGTGCACATACACACATATCTCAGTCACATTTCCAGGCAGACCTTAAAACTTCACAGACTGCAGTTCCAATTTGAAAGAGACACCTAAAATTATGTGGCATACTTCAACTGTACATTTCCATAGACTTATGCAAACTACCATAGTCACTAAACCATCTACTAATGTACACATATTAGTATGCACAAACTATTTCAATCATCATTTCACTACAATAAAACAAACTACAATACACATCTGTACATTTCGTAACATATTTCAACATCACAGTTCTCAAATAATTTCAAAAGTTTGAAAATAAAGCTTTTCAAATCTAAAAATATCACTACAAAGAGTAAAGCACTACTACATAATACATAGTATACCTTACAAATTTCTAACTCACCTTTCAAATAGTATTGTAGAATTTGAAATATCAGAAACTCATAAAAGATTTTCTTTTACACACAATAAATGTAATGCACCACTCTCAACAAGGTAAAACCAGTAATGGCAAAATCTCCCTCTCTTTCTGCATACAAATAAATGTAAGTAACAAATAAAATTGCTTCCTACATCATTTCAAATTGTGAAATACATTTATATTGGTTACACATATTAACCCTTTCTGTTTCCTAAAAGTGCCCAAACTGGTTATGTAATTTTCTGGAGTCGGGACTCCCCTGCGGTGCTGCAGTGTAGTGTGGCGATGGAGCAGTGAATCCATACGGGAGTTCAAAAACCTATTTCTAATAATACTAGTTTGTTTTTTAAACAACAGACTACTTCTACACCTACTACTAACTTAGAAAAACTTAATTTAGTAACATATCACTTAAATATAAGCTACCATTCCACATTTTAAATCCACAGTTAACTTTCAACCCTTCCCCCATTCTCCTTAATCCCAGTTTCCATAGCAACACTTTCTGCAACATTCAACTGTACTGGCAGGTCACAAGTTCACCATATTTTAAAGTTCAGCACAGTAGCTTACAAATGCAAATAGCAGGTGTGGTTGACTTTTGCAAAATATTAGCTAATTGTATCTACTGTACCTTTCAAACATTATCTAATAACCAATAAGAAACATGCTTCTTCAGGAATGCAACATGCATCCTATTTTTCAGTGCATAATATTAATGAACAGCCAATCATGTATCAGCTTTTTCAAAAACAGCATCTTCTCCACCATTTTAGATACCTCTCATTCTACCAACTGACTACCTGAGCTACAGACATCTTTTCATTCCTTCCAGACATCCCTTCAAGATGCTTACAGTATGGATTGTAGGGCACAACTATGTTTTCTGGTGCAAAAGGTATGCAGAACACAGAAGTATTGACAAAGACCTAGGTTTGCAAAATGTGGATAATAAATGGATTGCACAGAGAGGATTAAAGTGGCACCAATTGATGCCTTTGGTTAAAACCTTTATGCATTTTCAACCCCGACCTCATGATTGTGCACTGTGGGGGCAATGACCTAGGCACATTGACTGGAGTAGGGCTGGAAATCCTCATGAAGGATACCTTTGCACAATTGATGTTACTTTTGCCTCAAACTGTCTTTGTATTTTCTAATATATGCCAAAGACAGAAAAGGAAGTGGTCAAATCAATTCTGTCCACAAATTGAGAAAGCTAGGAAGAATGTCAATAAAGCTGTTTCTGCTTACCTCAGAGACCATAGGATGGGCTCCATCTATAACAACAATCTACGTTTTGATATGGATGACATCTACAGAAGTGATGGAGTTCACTTCACAGATCAAGGGAACAGAGTCTGTCTCAATAACCTTAAGCTGTGCATCCACACTTACATGTAGCTACAACAAACTCATAATGAAAACAAGGGCTCTTTTTGGAGCCACCCTATAAGTCAACAGTGAATCTTATTTATTTTTTAACGTACATATTTTTAAAAACATTTTTGGTGTTTGCGAACCCATCGCGAATCCACAAAACAAAAGCACAAATTCAATGTACTACAACACAATACACTTTTCAACTTTATTTTTAATTTTTATATTATTACTTACTTTATCAAATTTAATGTAATTATTAACTTAAATCTGACTCACTGTATAAAAAAAATTCACAAATGCAACACTACTTTTGGAATAATATGCTATTAAATTATTTATTTAAAGTGGATCAGCCAAACCACCTCAATGTTACACTGGGGGGCCACGCTGAGAGCCGCAATGAGGTCGCGACTCCTATCACGAGAGAAAAAAAAATGAATTAATGCCCCCCAGTTCCATTACCCGATGTCGACCCCGGGGACCCCATCCCCCAGGGCCTGGCCATTTTTTATTATTAAAAAAAAAGGGAGAGGGGCCGCACCCCATTAAATGGGAAGGTTCAGCATCATATGGAGCATCAGATTTCCTTCTTCGCGTTTGTTGGGCAATCACTAGATCTCCCCTCGTAAACTCAATGCTCTATGCATGTCGCCTCTTGTCTGCATAGGCTTTCATTTTCTGATTGCTAACAAATTCCTTTGTATGAGTTGTGTTCTCGTTTCCTTCTATTTATTTTTTGGTCCATTGAGGTGACTTGGTTGGCATTGCTCTTCCAAACATCAAAGTCACAGGATTTTCGCCTGTGGTTGAGTGAGGTGTTGAACGATAGTCTCCTAGGATGGAATTCAATACAGTTTTTAAACTGAGCCATTCAAGAGTTGCCTGAAGTACTGCTTTCTTTAGCATACTCATAAAACGCTCAATGAGTCAGTTGGCCTACGGCCATAAAGGAATATTCTTCTGATGATTTATGTTCAGATGCTCCAGGAAATCCTTGAATTCTTGACTGTTAAAAGGCAGGCCACTATCAGACTTCAAAATGGCTTGAACGCTGCATGTCGCAAAGATGTCATCTAGTCTTTCAATGTCTCACTCTTGAGTTGTGGATGAGCGCTCTTCTGTTAATGGAAGACATGAGTACTCTTCCCCGATTACCATCACATGATGTCCATTATTGAGTGGACCAAATAAATCATTGGCTATTCTCTCCCATGCATGCTTAAGGAGTTCTGATATGTTAAGGGTATGTTGAGTAATATTTGTAGAAAGGTAGTTGCATAGATGACAGACCTTCCGTTCCCTTTCAATCCTCACATCTAAATAGGGAAACCAAACTCGATCTCGGAGAGCTCTTTCGGTGGCAAAAATACCACAATGTCCTTCATGAGTTACTTCAATTATTTTCTGTCGCAGACTCTCCGGAATCAGGATTCTGGACCCTTGCAATATAACTCCTTCCTGAGTTATGGGCTGTTCATCTTTAATGTTTTTGTACTTTTGATATTCACCATCACTGGTGAGAGGTCAAGTGTGTTGATTCCAGGACTGATGTGTAATTATATCTTTCAATTTTAGCATGTCACTATCATGGCTTGTGGCAGTGATGATCTGGGCTGACAATATATCAGTTGCCGTATTTGATTTTACAATGAAATTAATGTAGGCTTCAGCCTTCTTGGATGGAGTACCCTGACCTTGTAAAGGCACTCTGGAAAAGTAGTCAGCAGCGTTTTGATCCTTCTCTGGACGATGCACAATGGTAGGATTGTACTCTTGTAATCATAGCCCCACCGTTCAATGCGAGGAGGCATATTGGTTTTTGGATTGCCAAAGATAATCAGCAAGGCTTGATGATCAGTTGCCAAGTAAAAGGCTTTCCGTACAGGAATACATGGAAATGTTCACAAGCCCATACCACTGCTAAACTTTCTTTCTAAGGTTGTGAGTAAGCACATTCTGTCTGGGACACACTTCTACTGGCATATGCCACAATATGCCTTCAAGCATTTGGGTGTTCGCTGTGCTGCACAAGGATAGCATCTAACCCGACTGGGCTAGTGTCAACAACAGCCTCTTTATGAAGCTCTGGATTGAAGTAGGCCATTTCAGCAGCAGTTTCAATGGCTTGTTTCATTTTCTTGAAACGTCTCTCACATTCTTGTGACCACTTGAATGAAACACTTTTTTTTGTTAACTATCATAATGGAGCACTTATAGTAGCAAAGTCTTGTATGTATCTTGAACAGTAACTGGCCAATCCAAGAACTGAAGGTATCATAGAAACATCTTGTGGGGGATCAGCATTTGACAGCGCTTTTACTTTTGCAGGATCAGGTGTCATAACCCCATCTGAAAAGATATGGCCAATTAACGTTAACTTTGTCTTGTTGAACTCACACAACTCTGCATTCAAAGTCAAACCTGCATCTGTAAGTAAAGACATGCTTGTCTGAGAGCTTTATCGTGCCTCTTCTGTGTAGCTCTGAAAATCAATATGTCATCGCTATAATTCAATGCATTCACAACAGGCTGTATGGTACGTTGAATGACGTCTTGAAAAAGTTTTGCAGCCAATGATACACCAAAACTCAGGCCCTCATTTACAATATTTTGGCGTAGAGCAGTGCTGCAAGCCTTCCTGCTGCATTATCCTACGTCAAAAGAAAAGGACAGGAATGCGTTGGATCTATGAGATACAGTGCATTCCTAACTTCTTTCACATCGCTGGCACACAAATGGCTGCCATGTGCCAAGGCAGGCATCCTTGTACCATTGTGCAAGGGTGTCTGTGTTGAAATCAGGTTGTTTTTGTGGAGGGAAGGAACATCTTCCTTGACAAAAACAACCCTTCTGCCACCCCTTGGGAGGGGTAGGCTTTTGACGCATTCCCAGGTTTACAACATGTTGGAAATCTGGGAATGTGTCAAATTCTATGGGTGTTGCATGGGAACACCCACTGTAACACCCATGGCATGCCTCCCCATCGCAGTGTGAGGCAATGCAACAACTTGCGCTGCGTTGCTTCACACCATATGTGGCCTTGAAAAGCCATGCAGGGATGCTTTACATGACCTCGTAGATATGGGTATGCCCAGTGCGCCACCGGAAAGTAATAAAAAGTGACGTAAGTCGGTGCAATGGACTTAATTCATTTGTACTTTACAAGTACAAATTCATTTCATTCATTTCAATTCATTGTATTTCTCTAAAGGCATTATGTTTACCTATGCACCACTATTGATGATGAAAAGTATTGAGCAACCATTTATTTTCAATGTAATCTTCGGACAATGTTTGTATGACTTTGGTGCTTGGCATGTCGACCTTTCTTAGACTGACATTTTTCCCCACATGCACCCAGTCTGACATGCGCACGTTTCTCTTAGGTAAACATCGAAATGGCACAGCCATCTTCCACACTTTCACTTGATATTGAGGCGGAAGAACTGTTTGACGATTATTTAGATGACAATTGACTTCTTTCAATGTTGATTTGCCTCAATTGGCTTTGTGTGTGTGCATTGAACATTGCTTCTGGAATGTTCTGGCAGCCATTTGTCTTCATGCCGTGATGCACTTGCTTTTTCCTTTGCTTTACAAACTGTCAAAATATGGTTCTCTTTCCCAAAGCCTTTACATATTTTTCCAATGGTGGGACATTTACCTTTGTGTGGAAACAAACATCCACATCTAAAACACAACTTCTTTTTATGTGTAGACATCACTTTGTGTCCTTCAGTCTTTTGCTTTAGATTACATTTTATACTCATGACTGATTCACTCTGGGCGCGTTGGGCCTCCATGTCAGCAGTTTATCTTTCAGCACACTCCTCAGCTCTGGCAGTCATCAACACTCGCTCCAGACTAAGAGTTTCTCTCAGCATTCATCGTCTGAGTGAATCTGACAAGCATCCATCAATAACTCTAAGATGCATAGCTTCTGCATCATTAAATTCATTGAACTTACAGTGTTTAATGAGTGTATCGAGTCTCTCCACAAATTCAACAATTTCATCAACTTCTTGGCATTCTTACCTGAAAATGCATCTTTCGTAATCAATGTTTGGTATTGGATTGAACTTGAGATTCAGCATTTCTTCTGACGGTGTGTGATTTCTTCGTCAGTTTGCGGCATTTTCTTTATGATGTCTTTCGCACCATCACCAAAATGATTTTTGAGATAATTGATAATCTTTTTGTTATCAGTCTCTTGAAGTGCATCAATGAAATCTTCAAATGTCTCTATCCAAGCAGTCCATCTATCACCAATATTTTGCTTTTTGGCCGTATCAAAAGGTGGTGGTGGTTTCAGGAAGGCGGCAGCATAGTAACTAGTTATGGGAGTGGCTGACATTGAGGGTGGAGCTTTTTCTGCTACGATTGGATGTCCATTTGAGTCTGCATCATTTGCTCTGTTTCTGAGGCCTTGCAATGGACCGGCCTCAGAGTTGTCATTGAACAATTGAGGGAAATGTGACCTCCTCCTTGGTCCCCATCAGAGCCCCTTCCCTTGTTGGAGAACTCTGGAGTTGTTCTGAGCTACCACCTGGCAGCTTTGGGGGTGCACCACTTCAGTTTGTGGACAGCTCAGTAAGCACAACCCTTGTGCTTCTTCTTGGGTCTCCTCGCCCGGTGCTGAGGTCGTAAAGTCCGTTTTTCGAGGCTCTGGTAAGTGCAATGATAATATACTTCTTTCTTACTTATTATGTCAGCCAGCGCTTTTATGTATTTTGTTAGTATTTGACTAAGTATTAATAAGTAACCACCTTTTGCAGTATCACTCCCTAAAATGTACAACTTTAACTTGCATAGCAGTGGTGTACCTTTATGTATGGCCTGACCAGCAGGTTCTCGACCATCGACATGTAGATTCTTTGCAATGCTTCTGTTGCCTTCATCTGCTTTACAGCGGCAGGAGCTGTGCTTTGACTCCACATGCATGAAGCACTGATTCCCTATTTTGACAGCGACACACGTGGCACACACAAGCACTTTGCATGGACCACGGCAAACTCTTTTGGTGAGCACTGTTGTTCTTTGGGTTACTTATCCCCTATCTTGTCACCAGTTGTAGCGTCCTCCCCAGTCTGGGTACCCACCAATGACTACACCACACACTGAGCTTAATATTACACGTCTTTATTCCTCTGCGTGCAACTGCGAACTCAACATTCTAAAACAAGCTTTCATTGCATTCTGCTATGACACCTACGTCACAGCTCTACGGAGTCCTTTAGGAGCCAAAAGAGTTCTGACATAAAACTCGCAAGACACTACACATGTCTACCCCTAATGGTCCTCCAGGGGCATAAGAAAGCCTACACCACTTGACCCTGGAGAGACTCATTTTGTCCTGTCGGTCAGCTGCAGACAAAGTCCTTAGTCCATCAGGAGCATCAGGTGGTTTCTTCTGTCCATGGTTCTGTTGTCATTGCCTTCCAGGTCCTGTGTCTTATTCACTGTCTCTCTCTTGTACAGTGGTTTATAAGTGTGGCTGGAAAGTTCTTGATAAAAGGCACCCCAGGCCAATTCTAGGATGCCACACCCCTGTCCCAAGTCTCCTGCACAGAATTCTGGGACAATCTTATATGGCAGAACCCTTCTTTCCCTGAGCAGAGCTCCTGGGCATACCCATAGGCATGGCCATGGAAATGAGCAACCTATTCTCTCTGGTCATCCTAAACCAGTCTTAAGGTCACTCCCATTCCTACTGGAATAAGAGCCAGTATGACTAGATGGATAATAGAGGGGCCAGGCCCTGTTGTTAGCTAAATCTGCCTGTGACAGGACAGGCCCCTTTGAAGTTGATCAAGTTACTGGGCATAGCACCCAAGCCTTCCTGTCACAGGAAGGACAAAGCCACCCATATCCAAAGCATTTTGTCCCTGTCATGGGGGCAATTCACACCTTACTACAGGGAAGCCATCAGCTGCCAGGTGACAACTGGAATTCACAGAAATGCCTGAGAGGTTTTAGGCAGGAAAATGGCAACTTTTAAAAGTATATGTTACTTAATAGTCAGACAAAAGTAGATTTTACCAATAAATTTAACTTTGAATAGCTATAAAAATCGTCCTTGAATTATTTCTCTAGCTACCTCCAACCCGAATTTAGCATTTATTAAATGTAAGAATGTAGCTCAGTGTTTCCCTATGAAAGCAACCAGTCTTGTTACAGTGAAAATATCTTTGGGGTATATTTCACTGTAAGGACATGTTCAATATTAACTTTTACATGTCCTACTTTTAAATATCATGCACCCTGCCTTCATGGGCAATAGGGTCTCCTTAGAGGTGACTTATTAATATTTAAAAGGAAGGCTTAGGCCTGTCTCAAGTGGCTATTTTTGAATTTGCAGTTTAACTGTGTGCTGCTACCAGGCTGCTCATGACGGCATGTGCAGTCCACAGATGTACACACACACATGTGCACACTTGTCGACCTGTAACCAGCATTGTGCTCTTTCCTCTAGCTGTGCCACAGTGACCTTATCTTTAAAGGTGGACTCTGGTGGTAAACACGCTCACATCAATTACCATTGAATTACCAGGAGTGAGACTCAAGTAGTGAGACTCCCACACAGTAAAGGTCCAATAACCGGGTGATCAAAAGCAAAAAAACCAGGCAGAATAAATTGTTAGAACTCATTTGAAATGGTCCATATAATTCCCTGAGGGCCCTGAATCTAAAGGTCCTCAAGAGCCTCCTGTTATATTGTAAGGCTAAGGGATAATTACATGATTTCCTATAATCTTGAAAGGAATTCAGTTCTTTCATTGTTCCATTCCAAATTACAAAACTATTTTCACTAAATCTCCACCAACAATTAGCATGTGATCTCCAATCATTATGTTCCTGGATGTATTTTCTACACAAATATACATAAATGCATTTCATTACATTGAGGCAATATTACTGCCTGCAGATATTCTTATAATTTGAAGGAAATATTTTTAGTCAAACCTAAAAACGTTGTTAAAATAACAGGAGATTTATCAATCTTGATAGAAATTCATTGTCCAATTCAACAAACTCGTCTTCATTCATGACGTTTTTTAATCATTTTAAACCTTCAATAGATCAGATAGTTCCATATAAATTTACAACATCACACATGAAAAGTATATCAAAGATTTCATTTGAAACTTGTAATCTTAACAATACATTAATGATGTCTTACAGTAAATGGGAAAATATAACAATACATGTGACAATGGAATTAGTATTAACATCTGAAAACATTGTACAAGAGGGAGTAAGGAAAATAGCACAAGAGCAATCTATTAGTGCACAAAGTCGGAGACCATTGTTTTTAGAAAAAAGGGAGTCAGAACAAGGACAAGGATACGGCAATGAAAAAGAAGATCCAGAAAAAACTGGTCTAAGAATTACATCACAAACAAAAATAAAACTTAGTATTCGATGTCTCATCAAAATGAATACCTACACAAATGTTGAGATCTTTACAGAAAGCCATTTCATGTTCATCAACATTTGACACAGATTTCTTTGACACAAAAAAGCTTTATGTAATTTTTTTTTAGAAAAGCAATTGGAGAAAAACAAGGGGCTAAAAGTGGAGGAGGAAAAGACATTTAAGAGTTTTACTGAAACACCCACAAAACTTCATATAGTCAAATTATTGTGGCCAAGCATGTCAGGAGGCATGGGTTATTGCTTATGGCACGGGGGCACTGTGCTCCCTCTGCTCACACCATCTTAATTCAAAGAAAGAGAGGCTAGCAATGTGAGCAATTTGTCATCACTAGAATGAGGCTTCACGTGAGTGCAGAAAGCACCTCACACCAGCGAACTGTATTTCCATAAGATTCTGAACTTTCACATTCCTTAGAAATGGCACTAGCTATCTTGGATTTTTAGGTTTAACTGGTTTATCATAGACCTTGCTACTTAGATTTAGGTTTTTCTTTTGCAAAGGACATTTGGTTCCTTTAGAGTTTATTGGAGGACATTTGTGTATACAGAGTAGTATTCTGAAGAGTGGGCCGTGCTTGAAAGCAAAGTTAGTGATGTATTGAAAATTTAAATTTGACTTTTGGCATTGCTGAAGACTTTAGGAATTGTTGCATTGGACTTCAGATGTATCCTCTGATGGAACAAGAAGGTCCTCTGGTCAAGACAATGTAACACATCATTTACTTGGCAGAACTACCTTGTGCCTTTGGTAATTTTGGAAGTTTGCTAAGTTAACTCCCCCTGCATCTTTAGGCAATCTTATTTTGTTTAGATAGATTTGTGGGTGTTAATTTTGACATAAGAATTTGTTTAATATTGTGTCGAAAATTTCTGATAACAAGAGATAAATCATGCTTATAAGATAATTGGCGAGGGGGGTAATCCTTATTTTCATAGATTCTATCCTCCCCCAACCGAGAGAGGAATTTCGGAGACTATTTGTTGATAAGCTTAGAGATTTTTTTATTGTTAACAATGCATTTTGTCTAATGGTATCTGAAAGGCTAACGGATAGCTTGATTTCATAGTATTTTAAATACTTAAGTTGCCAGTAAAGAACAGAGGGGCATATTAGCAAGGAGTTGCGATATTTATCGCTAACCGCGCTTAGCGCGTATTTTTTTAACGCCGCCTATCGCTGGAAATTATCGCTGAGATAACACCCTATTAGCAAGGTTTATCTCCATAGCGATAACATTTCCAGCGATAGCGGCGAAATGCGAGAATATTGCTGGAAATCCAGCGATATTCTCGCACTAACGCTATGGTGGATTTAGCCTTACAATCCACCTCCTATACCACAAACAGGTAAGTCATGTTCATTAGCAGGTGTTAAATACTAGCGATAAACGCGCTTAGCGCGATTTATTTTATCGCTTCGCCTGCCTTGCTAATAGGGGGTAGTTGTGTTAGCGACTGTTTCCAGTCGCTTTTAGTTAGGAACGCCTACCTTGCATGTCATTAGCGATAATTATCGCTGGCATGCAAGGCGATGAGAAGCGGCCGCTATCGACTGAAAGCTGTCGCTAACGCCTGTTAGCGACAGCTTGCTGATAGGGCGATAAAAATATCGCCGCTTTAGCGGCAAAAGTGCCGCTAAAGCGGCGATAAAGCCCTTGATAATATGCCCCTGAATTACCTAATACATTTCTTAAATAAAGTATATTTAGAGGTTTGGCCTCAGATTTGTCTCTGTTAGGGGTATATCTTGAGGCCTGTGCGATTGCTTCTGTGGTAGACATTAGTGCTTTGATCGATGGCCCTATGTCTTCAGCAACTATTAGATGTCATCGGCATAGGCAGCAGTTTTCTATTGCCAAATCTTTAAATGTAATGCCCTTAATATTATCATGACATTGAATATTGTGGAGTAGTGGTTCTAGTGCTAAGAGAAATATAGCCGGAAATAAGGGGCAGCTTTGTCTGGTCCTTTGACCTAATTCAAAGGATTTGGAGATTATTCCAGCTGTCCTGACCCTAGCCTTGGGTTCTGTATAGAGAGAAATTATCACTTAAATAAAATTATCACCAAGTTTGAATTTATGGAGAACTTCTCTAAGATGCGGCCATGGTACTTTGTCAAATGCTTTAGCAGCATTTAGGGTTATTTCAGCTGTTGGGGAGGAAGAATTATATGCTTTGTCTACTATGACATAGTAGTCTAGTGTTACTGTTAGACTATGATTTCTAATATTTTCACCAAGATTTTAGCATATATTTTGCAATCAACATTTATTAAGGATATAGGCCTATAATGCTTGAGATAGGAAAGATACTCCTTATATTGATTTTAGTAGCTCAATTAGTGTATTCAATAAACTTCTAATAATGTTTCCGCCAGACACATTTATAATTCTTGTGTTTTCTCACTGCCATTGCTATTGTCAAGTAGTGCACCTACTAAAAAAATATAATGACATCATCACTTCACTATACATGCTCAATTATCAATACTATCTATGAGGGTTAATACCCCTATCTTCAAACCTCATTCGGCACTCCTAATGGACACAATGCTCCCAGTCGACCAACATCAAACAGATTGGGTGTATGAAAAAGCGTCAAAGAGGAGGTGACAAAGGTTTAGAATTAAGGAAATCCAAAACTTTTCAGATACATAAGTTGCATGCAATAGAGATAGGTCTGAATAAAGAAATTAATTTCAGGTATTTCTGAAAGACCATGCTTAAATTTGTCAATGCATATATCAGATTAAAAGGATTGCTAAAATATGTAGCTCAATAAGAATATCAAATGATATAAATATCTCAGATCCCTCTAATAAACTCTCTGATATATTCATCAGAAAGGCAAGCTTAAGGAAAAAGTTGATTGGATTAATAAATTGAATGCTTCAATTGTTTTAAAAACAATAGTGTTGTGATTTTTTTTACTGAAATCAGTGGCTTATGAGATGATTTATTACTAGGAACCACAGACTAATAATCATTGCTGATTACTTTTGCAGTGGCAGAATCAGTCAAATAGAAACTAAGCTTATCTTCAGTACAGTCGTGCACAGTTACCCTTAAACTATTTACTTTGCTAATAAGGTGAAATGTTGATGTTTATTCATTAAAATGCTCATCTCTTGTTATGCTTTAGTTTTAGGATTAGCGATTTTCATATGAGAACACAGAGAAGCACATAGTTGTGAAGCTTGTCACTTTATAAATAAGAAGAAGTGTTAATGATTATACATAAAGATTCTAACCTCCTGTTATGCTTCATTGTGAGGAATAGTATATCGAATTTCAGAACACAGACAGATAGTTAATTAGATACAACTAAGGTATATCCTTTCACTTTCACTTTTGCTACAAATGCAGGTCTCTTAAGGCAAGGCACTAGACTATCTCCTATTGCCTTTAGATAGCCACTGAGACAACAGACGTCAGTGCCCAGCAGAAGTGATAAGCCAGATTGGTGGGCTTTGTTGTCATTGTTTTCTCTTTTATCTCAAGCCCCTCTCCCTGTTTCTACGACTAGCCCTCAATTTCTTATGCATGTTATCATTTGTTGAGGTGCTGAGAGACCAAAGATTGTTTAGATACCATTGGATTAAAGGTACAAGGTTAGTGCTTTCTGACAATTATTTGCAGCAGCTACTTTGAAGAATGTACCAAATTTGTTGTTCACATCGAAATAGCAAGCTAAACAGCTCAACTGATCTAAATGAAATACTTTAAGCATTTTATGAAATAATCCCACTTTGGTTGTGAAGCCTACATATACATGCAATTCTATAGCAATCATTCACATGGCATGGAACTAAGTACACATTCATGGAATCTTAAGATTAAAAAGACATTTTAAATTACAAATGGATCCAGTGTTTCAGATTGAAAAGGAAATTGAAAATTTTGAGCATCACAGAATACAATCTGGAGAAACTGATGAAGCAAAGGGGAAAAAATTAAAACAATCCGTGCATACATGAGTTATATACAGCACCAGAAATTGATAGCAACTTGTAAAAATCTTCCGATGTAGCCAATCATATCCAGGAATGATTCAGTATTTGTACCTATAGCATGTTTTGTTGATTAGTGTTTGCGAAAGTTATTAAAGAAGAATCCCCATTTACTGCACGGCACTAATGACTACGGCCCGATTCACAAACAGACTACGCACTAGGGGCAGAAGCTCCTCAGTCGTGGGGGAATCTCTGCACTCGTGGTGGAATCTCTGCACCGCAGTTTCCCATTGTGAGAATCCCACCACGAGTGCAGGGATTCTGCAAATACTGAGAAGCCTCTGCCACGAGTGCGGAGGCCAAGGCTGGACTAGCCACACCAGGTATAGGGCATTTCCCTGGGAGGCTGGAAGGGTGGGGGCGCTTTTGTTACTGTGTGCCGGTTTCGCAGCAGTGCAGCAGTTTTTAAAGCACTGTAGTGTTCCTTGTATAAACAACAGTTTTCAGGCAACAATAAAAGTGCCAAGATGACTCTCGTGATTAATGTACCTGCTGGAGAGAGACCGGAGTTTTGTCTGGTGGCAGTTTTCACTCATCTAAGGTAGCGTAGAGGGTTAATATGCCTGCTGCAAAGAGTGTGTACTATGCAGATCACAGAACAGTCTTTTATGTGCATAGCTCAGTGGGTTACTGCTTTTGTCACAGAGATAATTTTGTTACTGTGCAGTTAATGAGTTACAATAGTAATCTAGGTTAGAAAGTTAGAAAGTTATGTTTTTTTGTCCTAGTCTTTCAATATCCTAATTTTTCTAAAAAGGGTTTGTTTGGGTAGACATACATTTTTATTAGTAAAGTCAACCCTAACCACTGTGCTACATTGTGCTACATTGTGAATCCTGAGTTTTTGCTTCCCCAGACCGAGCACTCTTAAAAATGCCTACCAGTATGGATGCCATGTGAATCCTACACCTTGTAGTCCGCTTTGTTTTATGTAATATTGTCTATACACTGATTTACACATGCATGATTCATTGTCCCTGTATATGTGTGTGATGTAAAAAGCTTCAAAACCCTACACTGGTAGGAGAGGCGCTATAAAACAAATGAAATACATGTGAGAGGGGAGCCATGGGGAGATGAGAGACACTGTTGCGTGATAGTGAGAAAATCACTGAAAAGCCCCAATAAAGATTTCCGTATCCTGCTGCACTGTAAAGTCATCGTTTACTATGCTGTAAAGACTAATACAATTGAATATGTAATGAAAATGTGCTGTAGAATTCACCATTTTTGCTATTTTTTCCCACATTTTCTTTGGGGGGATAACCCCCTTCCCCCACGCCTCCTCGCTCACTGCGCTCACTCACTATGCGTCGTATGGGGGCTGGTCTGACAAAATTTGCCAGAGCTGCTTTGGGTTCCCAGTCCGGCCCTAGCGGAGGCTCTTTGTAAATCGGGGCCTTATTGTTAAGATTACAAAAAATCCTATCAAACTTCTTATAAGCTACTCACAAGTAATGCTTTAAATTTATTTGGAAGCGTCCCGTATATTAACGGTTTGGAATCATTTGAAAGTTTTATTAAAGAAACCATATATGTTGACTTAGACAATGAACTTTCATTAGTTTTGACCCCGACCAGGTATGTGTTTCTTACACCAAACAAAAGTTGATTGCTCTTAGCCCTGGTGTTGGGAAAACGTTACAAGGATCTAGAGCAGGGGTCTCCAACCTTTTCTGTAACAAGAGCTACTAATGTTCAATGAAAATTATCCTGAGCTACTAATATTATTAGTGTTGTAATAGTGACAACATCAAACATTTTTATATTAGTGGCCATCCTATGCAGGATTACCAGTCGGGATCACTTAAGTGCGTCAGGAAGTGTTACCAGCAGCAATGTAAAAAAAGGTGCTGTTAATTTCGAATGTCTTTACATAGGTAATACTTAACAGTCATAGCTGCAATGCTCATGTACCAAGGTAATATTAGTAATAAATCTACTCAATACCACATGATTCATCACTCAAATATCAGCTTTAAAATTATTTTGTAAATTCAACAATTTTTCTTCAGACAACATCTCATGAGTTCTGAAAATAATTACATTTTCATCTTGAATACATACTTTTCAATCTTCATATAAATATATTAATTCTGTCAAGCAAAACCTTCTAATTTAGTAGACTGGGCCCCAAACAGGATAACTACTCAAAGGCAGCTGGAGAGCTACCAGTAGCTCACGAGCTACTCATTGGAGAAGCCTAGTCTACAGGTTTATGATGTGAATGGTTGTTATGGATGAGACATTTTATTCTTAATGGAAACTTGGCTTCAAGAAAATTCAAACCCTGATATGATTTTAACTATCCTACAGGGATTCAAAATTATTTGGGCAGAAAGAACTATGGAAAGAGGCCGGAGAAGACGAAGTACAGTTTAGAGAGGGGCTTAAGACGTACAATATATTGTGGAAGGAGTTTAGTCTAGCCAAAGTTCTAGGAGTTCACATGGTGGTATCACTTTCCTACTCTTACTGCAATATCATCTCTGGAGCATGATCCCAGTTTCAGCGAGGTGTTGCTGGAGTTTATAATTAATCAAATTATACAAAAGTCACGCTTATTGGTTTAAAGGGACTTTAATTTATGGGCAGGCTTCCCATGGCAGAGAAAAGTAGGATCCCTTTTGGAATATGGTGGTGCTCTAGGACTGTGCCAATTTATCAATTTACTATGCACAAGAAGAGACATACTGTAGGAGAGTAGGATCTGCCTCTTATGTTGCCCCCACTTTTTTTCTGATGTTAGCACTGGTTTCTGGTTATAGTCTGGCTGGGTCCCTGCCAATCAGGGCCCCAGCCTCTCTGTTCTCTCTAAACGACATGGAGTGCACTCTAGGTGCACTAGTGATTGGATACTGTGGTGCCTTATGAGTCCCTAGTATATGGTACCTTAGGTGCCAAGGGCATAGGTACTTCACAGGCCTACCAGGGGCTGCAGCATGTGTTATGCCACCCCTGGGAAGCAGTCTAAATCTGACACCACAGGCCTGCTACTGCAGCCTGGGTGAGGTGGTGCTAGCACTCCTCACTGAGATATAGGTTTCCTATATCTCTCCTGCACACACATATAAACCTATCAGTCACCCCTAAGGCAGGCCCTATCAATCCTGAGGGCAGGGTGCTTGGCTTCTATGTGAGGGGGTGCCTCTGCATGAGCAGGGCCCCTCTGCAGTTCTCAGAGTCCATTCTCTGGTGCTGTTTGTGGATGCGGTTAAACCATATACTCTTAAGTGCATTATATCCTCGCGGTAAATGCTAACTTTGGAATGGCTGCATCAAAACATGTCGTGTTTGGTGTCAAACATCTTGGAATACTACCCCCCGCCAATCTTGGCGGCGGGGGTAGCATTCCACCCTTCTAGAGGATAAGACATGTACCTGCTGTGGAAACGCAGTAGAATCCTAAAGAGCCCTGGCATCACAAAATGGATGCCACCAGTCACAGACACTGGGCTGCCCTCCTGCTGATGACCGAAACTCACAGTGGAGGAAGCCCAACAATAGGCATCCTGTCACAGGGAGGTGTAACCACCTTCCAGACAGGGTTTAGTGTATTGGGGCTGGGTGGGTGCACTCTTAGAGTGCTTTGAAGTCCTGCACTGGGGGAGCAGAAGGCTCCTCCGTGCATATGCCAGTTCAAACCAGCTCAGGGGCTACCTGCCCCTGCTCTGGCGCGAAACTGGACAAAGGGAAGTGGGTGTAGCCACCCTCCCTTGACCCTCCCATAGGTGGGGTCATAGAGCTAGTCCATCCCCTCTTTTTAGTATAAGAGGGGGAACCTTGCCATTGCAAAGCAGATAACCCCTGGACGACGCTCTACAGAAGAATCCTGGCCCTTCGACGTTCCACTACCTTTGGAAGACAGAAGAATCTCCTTGGAGTCAAGGAGTGACTCCCCTGCTTGGCAGGCACCAAAAACGGCAACGACGGTCGCAAACTACGCCGCTCCCGCCGGAGTCCGAAGTCCCTGCAGCCCAAGAAGTGGATTTCCTGACCTCTCCCAGGCCATCGTGAGTCCCCAGCGAAGCTGAGGCAAGTGGACCCCACGAGTAACGAGGAACCGCGACCCCTGGGTACCGTGCACTATTGTCGAGTGCAACCCCTTCACAACGTTCTACGAACTTGTGCTTTGGACCACGTGTGGTCCCGACCTCCAGCAGGAATCCCTCCGAAGATCAGAGGCCTACACTGTCCCGAGTGACCGTGGGCTCCTGTTGAGTGATTCCGCCCGAGGTGTCTTCGCGATCCCTTGCCCGCTGGCTTGTGGGTCCCCAGAAGATTTCTTAAAGAAACCAAAGGGCTCCCCTGGTTGCTCCAGGCCTGCCCTGACTTATCCTCGCTGGGTGAGTTCCTCAGACCTTGCTGGTCTGCGCCATCGACTTTTCTTCATCTCCCCAAGACTTGCGGCTGCCAAGGCTTGTTGGCTCCGATCGAGTTGCCGACACCGCAGTCAGCTGCAGACGTCGAGGGACACACCGAATCCAGCTCCTGGTCATCGTTGACGCCTCCTGGACCACGTGGCTGAAGAGTCAAGGCACCCACAACCGACCTGAAGCGACCGACGACGGTGGGCATCCATCTTCCTTGCCCCGGGTCACTGCCAAGTGACTTTGAACACTGTCCCCTCTGCTTTCAGGTCATCCTTCTCCAGAATCCAGGCTTGGATTCCACCGGACACTTCTTCAGCTCCCGCAAGCAGCAAGTCTTCTTTGGTCGCCATTGAAAACGACGCCGCGACCCGACACCAAAGGACACCTGTGCACCCGGCTTCCCTGGGTGAGGTAACTCCAGCACTACGGTGCTCCTGTGGGTGTGGGCCCTAGAACTACTTACCCTGTAAGTGACTTGCTTGTAGGTTCTCCCGAAGTATCCTAAAACTCTTTATTTCCAACCGCGACTTGCCCCATTGAAGTTAACGGCGATCCGCGCCTGTGTATCCACACTGCACGCGTCCCCCGTGGGTCCTTTACTTACCTGCCTTGGGTGGTTTCGTGAGGCCCCTGCACTTCTGAAGGCCCTAGGCCTTGTCTCCCTGCAAGTCGTTGTTTCTAAGTCTCTTACTTAGTATATGGTCTGGTACGCCCCTAGGGCCCCAGCCATATTTTGTGCTTAACTTATTGTGAAACGTTGATTTGTGCATATGTTTGTCTTCTAATCTCATAAAGAGATTAGTAGAGAGTTATTTAGAAATAAATACATATATATTTGATATATATACCTGTGTGGTGTCTTTTCATTTGGTGATTCAAGAGATTATATGGTAAAACAAGCTGCTTTACATTCCTCCGAGACTTAGCCTGAAGGCTGCTCTCCACAGCTACCACTAGGATAGCTTTCTTTAAAAGGTTGTCTTAAACCTATCTACCATAAGAGTCGATTTGCCCTGGTGCAAGGTGTCCACTTTAATTAGTGAACAGCATATACCAGGCCAACTTCTCACACATACCCTGGACTAGATTTTACCAGCACATAAAAATGTTCAGGATATAGACGTATTACAGTTGCCATGGTCCGATCACTTTTTCTTTGTTGTAAATTGCTCCATCAATCCCAATGTAAGGAAGATGCTTCTTTCAAGCTAGTAATTCCCCAGCCCTAGCACAAACGTTTTAGAGGGTACTCAATCTACTTTCCGTTAGTAAAGTAAAGTCCACCTAAATGCACATGCACATTCCTGCACACAACTCAGACACATGTGCACAATGTTGCAGGTGTGCTGATATTGGGGGTGGCATGCCTACCCGTGCACATGATCAGTCACATTCACAGTGCATCTTCATTTTGGCATCAGAGAGAGATGCGTCCTTGTGCAGGCGATTTGTATGTGCGTGGTGATGTTGCAAGGGGGAAATTCTGACATCCACCTGCATTTCCAGGCAATGTGCCCCCTTGCCTGTTCATGAGATGCAGTCCGGTGTACACCAAGTGGGGAAGCATCTAGTGAGTCTGCATACCACACACACATGCAATGTCACAACAAATTGACCATGTAGGCTGCTGGATAAAAGCTGCACATCCAAAAATGCACACAAACAGCACACTTCACTCAAAGGGCGATGGAATACAATGAGCAGGGGGATATGCCTACAACACCACAGTACGTGGACAATGCAGATCAGGAATGTGTCACACAAATATGTACTGCATGCCTTGTCTGTGTGACATACTCGCAGAACCACAATGTGCCTGTAAAGCAGTATCACAACCATAGTATGACAACAATCAAGGATAGCAAATTTGCAACAATTAATGACAAAGGCCCAAATGGCACCCTCAATCCTTAGGTCAAATTGCACTCCTCCACCCCCAAGTGTACTCATCTGCCATACAGAAAACAGCATTCCACATCAGTCCTGACGTGAGTTGCCCATCACACCATCATGTGCAATTAAACGTAACTGTCTGGTAAGTCAACTGTGTCAGTGAACAAATATGCAGTCAGGTAGTTATCATCCACACGCTAAGCCAGGCATTGAATACCAGAACCAGGACAGCATGTATCATCCATGTCAGCAGCTGCGTGGCACATACACAAACACACATCACCCAGCCATTTGCATCTCTTGTGAGGGTGGCGGTGACAAGGCCTGAGCACCATAAATAGGCATCATGAAATGCACATACATCTGAAAACTGACCACTTGCACACCACACGTGGGGTCAACCTTGAGGGTAATGGGTGTTGACATTGTCTGTTCAGACAGCAACAACAATAGAAACTTACGCTGCACCATACTCACAACGGGTAAGGCAACCGGAGGGCAGTAAGCAATGCATGCAAGATAAAACATGAAGGACGACATGCACACAAGACAAATCACAATAGACAAAGCTACCTGGATGTCCATATGTACTACATAGTGCAGCACATGTTGAAACAGCAAGTAGGCTCTCATTGCTAATGTGCCTAAAGGGGCCCTCCTCACACAAAACTAATCTTGCCCAAAACACATGCACATGTGCAGTACCCTGCAATGCTGCGTGTCCGTGAGCCACATTGACAAGGCAAGTGACAGTGCATGATTAATAGCATGCCTGCAGGCCCAACATATTAACATGGTGCAGGCCACCTTACTGAGGTGGCTGAGTGTGGACAACATCCTTAAACAAGCAGGTCACACTCTTACACATCCTCGTGTACATACAACCCCTGACGTAAACAAGACATTTGATGTCAAACAATGCACAAGTCCCCCAACTCTGACTAAGTCCCATATTCCACCCAGTTTGCATCATCTCAGCATTGTAAATGCACAGAAGTGAAAGGCTCACTGCCTGAAAAGTATAACGGGCAGCTAAACCAAAGCCGCAGGTGCCACCATCACACAATGCAGTGCACACACATACAAATCTGAGCTCATAAACATTGACTACTATGTGGTACAAACTGCATTACTCACACAAATGAACAGAGGACACAACTGGTGACGCTTGTGTGTAGAAATTGTACAATCACATTTGTCATAGCTGGAAACTGTGAGATGACAATGTACAACAACAACATCACATCCGTGATGTCCTCAAAATTATCACTATCCCGCAACAAATAGGCATCTCCTCAAAAACAGTCTGAATGTAAACTGTCCTGCAGTCTGCTTGTAAACTCATCCAATGCATGATCATACATGAAAAACACTGTTTAACTGTATCTCCCCTATCACATTGCAGAGGGAGAGACATCACCTCCTGGACAGCAGACTGGCCCAACCTTCACTGATGACGAGGATGATTACCCCACCATTAATCAGGACGAACTCCAAAATCTGCTAGACTCCTTCAGCACCCCACCTCCAGGAGCAGGGCAACCCAGCAGCATTGCGGCAACCCCACCCCCTGCACAAACCAACCAGCAACAAGCACCTCCCACCACAGCTGGCTCCCAGGACCTCGAGGACCCACATCTGGCCTTCCAATGCCGTGTGCTAGAGGTCCAGCGGGAGATGGCTGAACAGGTGTGGGTGGGGTTTAAGAGGCTAGCGGACAAACTTGAGACCATACGTGGGTGTCTGAGTCCCATCCGGGACCACATACAGAAGATCACGGACACCCACAGCCCGCTCGATGCTCTTCAACGGTCCATGGCTGACATTGTTGGAGTTATGATTCTGAGACAACAACAACTGTCTGGTCAGAGTGGCTCCAGCAATGTCAGCCAGCATTTGGACAACTTCTGTCGGATAATGGAGAGCATGGAGCGGATGCAGGCACAAGATATGGCTGCCAGGGCCGCACACCAGCGCAATGTAGCTGGGATCTATCATGCTCTGCACCTGCTCATCACTTCATTGCTGCCACAAGGCTGGCGCCGATGAATGCTGCTGCTGCTTCCACATTCTCAGCTCTGCCACCTGATGTGTCAGTGCCTCACAGTGCTGCACCCACTATACCACCACCCACATGTGAGGCACATGACAGATCAGAGGACGAAGAGGAGGATGATAGTGCATTTGTGCTAAGGAGAAAGCGGTAGCATCCATCAACGCCAAAAGGCCAGTTTCCTCCTTGGTGCCGGACTTAGTATCATGCCACGGAAAATCATCTTGCACTGTCTTCCACTGTCCCCCGACAATCACCTTGGACCTCCACATGGACTGCCATATCACTTTTTCCTTACCAATGACACTGCAATCAGCCTGCGGACTGAACTCTGCCTCTTCCCTTGGACCTGTTACCACCAAAGGACTCTGTCTGGCCCTCTAACGGGCATCAATGCAATGTGGGCATGTATGGCCAAGCACTGGTCCAGTCTTCATCCTCTGAATGTAAATAAAAATATTTAACACACACAGATGTGTGTCGTCCATGACCAATCAAGTATAGAAGTCTGTAAAAAGTGTTTGGACACTGAATCCACCAGAAGGTACACCAAGGGAAATACGAGCAATGTACCTGTTTTTAGGCCTGGGCGTTAAATTCCGCTCCGCTCGCGGAATTTGCGGAATTTTGGCAATTCCGCGTTCCGCGGAGAACGCGGAACTGCCGAAAATTCCGCGATACGTGGCGTAGCGGAATTATTTCCTTGTTCGCGCTTTCAAAATGCGTGTTCGCACGCGCGGGAGCGAGTTACCGGGATCCCTGCGTTCGCCAACGAGTTTTCCTATCCGTTCGCGTGCGCCATGAGATTTTGGTAGCCGGCCGCGCGATCCCGCGAGAGTGTGCGATTGCGAACACGTCATTCGGACGCGCCATCGGACATCCACGTTCGCAAACAGGAAACACGCATCGCAAGCGGGCGGGACAAGTGAAACAGGATGGCCGCGTCAATTGGCGACGGCATGGGCAAGTTCGCGAGATATTTCCCCCCGAGCACGCAAACAGCGTCCACGAACAGGAAAAACGCATCGCGAACGGGCGGAACAAGCAATTCCGCGTGCTCGCGGAATTCTGCGTAGCTCGCAGAGATTTTTTACCGTTTCACGGAACTTTGCGTAGGGGAGAGGAGTTGGCCTAACGGCTTAGGCGGTTGACCTCGAATCTGGGGAACTGGGTTCGAGTCTCGGCAATGACGCTGAACAACCTGTGATTCTGGGCAAATCACTTAATCACCCCGTGCCTAACAAAGAAAAACAATGAATTTGTTCTCATGTAATGCAACTGGTGCTATGTAAAGTGCTCTGATACCCGATTCGGGTCAAGTTCGCGCTATATAAAACTCTGTAAAAAAAAAAGCGCGACTACGCAAATTCCGCCCACCCCTACCTGTTTTACCTGACACAGCTAGGCAGTGAGATGGCCGGGTATGTGTGAACTAGCTGTGCCCTCATTGCTCAAAAACAACAATCTAGCAATATACCAACCTAGCCCCAGGTCCACTAAGGAAAAGGCATGTGTGCTAAAATGTCCAAGTCTGTTGCAGGCCACAAGTAGTGTCCTCCTTAACAAATGCAAACAAATATCTCTTGGCATATCTACTCACACACTATGTGGTGGACAAAGCCTGTTGTGATGGTGCACATTGCATGTCACATCCCAAGATGTTGCACGCCATATTCACATTGATGAAGACACGGAAGGGCACATGTCCACCATACACATATGGAACCACAATGTCTGCCTCAGTGAAGTAGAGTTGCAAATAGGGACTCACCCCAAAGTGCAAGGCGTCAGTCAGCCCCTCCCTGTCGACAAACTATGCAATCAAACATTTGACCCCTCTCATGCTGTGACCACTGTGAGCGTATCGGGCAATGTGTCTAGGGATGTGTGGTGCACTGCACTCAGCATATAGTCAGATGCACGGCCAACATTTCAAGGGTGGCATCACTATGAGCCAATGGCAGAAGTAACAGCTGGGACAAGTGTCCATGACACTGTCACCACAGGGAGCAATGCAACATTTACCCCCTTGTGTGCAGCAGAACAGTGTGCCTGCGCCAAAACGTTAGCTGGGACAAAATCATAACTTGACAAGTTAAGTGAGTCACGAAAGGCATTTAGGAGAAGTGAAGTCAGTATACCTAACTGCACTACTCCTAAATGCCATTTGTGAGTACCGTAAATGTAAAGTCATTACTTACTCTCAGATGACTTTTGTGAATCAGGAACACTGTTGTTCCATGTGCTGTTCACAATGGACACAGAAATTTACTAAATCATGCATGGGCCGGAGATTGAGCGTCAATGCACAGGAACATATCTTGCAAAGGAAGCTGACACAATGGCACTACGCAGCAAGTGTGGCAAGGTCTGTGCAATGTAGGTGTACTCAGCGCCAGGAGCATCTGATATTCAGGTGTGTGACGGAATCTGTGGTACCCGGCGCATACATCCATCTCCATGATAGATAACAGTAGCTAACTGTATTTCCTCTCCATACCATCTCCCTAGGTTGTGCTGTAAATGGGCAACAATGTGCTGTCCAACTCCGTGAGTCACACTGAAGATGTAGAACGTCACAAACGACTGTCCCTAGACTATGCCCTAAATCCAACTTGCCACCCTGTCATTCATGCAAGTTCACTGTGCTCAGATCTAAGGTGTCCTGACACAATACATCCGGTGAACTAACATGTCATGACCAGACTTACAGATTCCAATGGATTGTCCAGTGATGGTATGAGTTGCATACAAGGGAATAAGCCACACTCCCCAACATCATTCCTGACATAAGTGCAAGCAGAAATACAAAGTTGTAAACATTTATTAGAACAGTAAAAAAATTGAACTAACCTAAACTAACACTGATCACTAGAACTACTACTAAAATCTAAACTAACTAGAAAATTCTTACTTACCTAAACTATCTACTCTAACTAATCCTAAACACGCAACAAAATATCCTAGACATCAACCACCCTCCCACCCTTAAGGCACACCACGAGACAGGACAAAGACATCTAAGCTATACATAAACTAACTACACATGTAACCTACACAAAGATATATTTTTTTGTATTTTTTTATTTTATTTTTTACAACAAATACATCAACCCCCACCCAAAGGAAAAGGAAACTTATCCCCAAATACGGCATAATAATAAATATCTAAAATCTACCTTAAAAGCTAACCCTAACTATAACCTATGCTAAAACTACACTACCTAACAATTAAAAGAGCTAACCTAACACTACCTAATAACAGATTTAAAACATAGGGGGAAGGGAGAAGAGGGGGATGGGGTCCAACATGTCCAGGCATCATGGTAGTCCAAAGTGTTTTTTCATGTCCGTGACATGTCTGTTCAGATCAGCCATTTCTCGTCTGATCTCTGCCAGGAACACATTGTTATCATGCAGGATCCTCCTGTCCCTCACTGTAAATGGCACCACCTGATCGCCAGGTGCAGGTGGGACTGTCCCTTGGGGGGGTGGCCGTAGGGGGATGTGACACCTGTCCAGGCTGGGACTCACCACTGACGCCAGAGGGGCCTGGGATGGGCTGTGTGCCAGTTGTAGCAAGCTCGGGCACCGACTTCCATGTACCTTGCTTCCGTTCCTCCTGGTGCCTCTTGGCCATGTTGCGGTACTCTTTTGCCACCTTCTTTACATGCTTGAAGCGGTCCTTCCTCACCTGGAAGGCATGTTGTTCGGCTGGCATCATGTTGTCTGTAAAATATCAACAATGGAAATTTTGAGTCCTTTAGACTATGTCAATGTACTGCATTCACATCTGTAATACAAGATCACTGAAACATGGGAGCCTACACTCCAGCGTAACTATGTGAAGTCAGAGAGTGACCTGGACAACGAAATGTTGAAGCATGGATCAGTGACTACATGCTGGGGAGACTGACATGACAGTGCATGGCATGGTACATGTATTGTCACAACCAAATGAGACTGACAGTGTCAAACGATGGTGCCATTACATACCCGGACTGAGGGTGACATGTACAAGCAATCGGAGGAGGGAGGCATTAGCCCTCCCTGTGTAGCACCACCCTCATCCTCTCCAGTGACACAGTGCTGCATGATATGTACAATGCCCATGTGCAGGCATGTGTGTCCCCCAGCAACTGTAAATGTAAATGTAAATCCAGTATTTGTAAAGCGCGAACAGCTACCCGAAGGCATCAAGTCAGCGCCAACACAGGCACTCTTGCACCAGAGTGCAAGCGTGTCTGTGTGACGGGGGGCTTGTCAATGTTTTGGAAGGTTACCCTGCCTGCCCTGGAACAATCCTGGGATAGCCCTACTCACACTTTCAACTATGCTGCATAATGCAGCACACATGGAAATCCGTTGTGTGGCTGAACGCTGACTTATACATGATGCCAGTAGCGGTCCGTGGTAGGAGTGCCGGCCGGGCGGTGACGTGGGGTGGGGGAGGGGCAGGGTGGGGGGTAGTAAACCACGGTTTATGGCCGAATACAGGTAAGTAAACATTTAAATAATTAAAACGAATTTCGTTGTGAGCGCTGCATCGCCAAATGCGATGCAGTGCGCGCAACAAAATTCGTTTTATTTATTTAAATGTTTACTTACCTGTATTCGGCCATAATCCGTGGTTTACTACCCCCCACCCTGCCCCTCCCCCGCCCCACGTCACCGCCAGGCCGGCACTCCTACCACGGACCGCTACTGCATGATGCGCTGTCGCGCTCCCCAACACTACTACACAATATGTGAAGTGTTGCCGCAGAGAGGGGGAAAAATCGTTTCCTCTAAATTCACACTCACTCATGCATGTCTTGTATCCGCTAAGCTCACTCCGTAGTGAATCAAAATACGCAGGCCTTAACAACGCAAACAGTCACAATGCATTCCCCATTGTAACGGCACCCTGGAGTCATGATGCTCATAGTGTTGTTAGGGGTAATGCTTTCTCACAGATAGCGTTGGAGAGCCCTGCATTGTAAAATAAATGGCACAGCATTGAAGGCAGAGCTAAAGCATGCGTGGTAAATGCGTGAACAGTAATGACACCAATTGGGACAGAGGAGTGCCCACACCTGATCCAGAGTCAATCAGGGAATGGCCTCAAGGAGGCAGCTTGTCAACACCATTGCAGTGGCCAAACATGCCAATGAGATTCATCGGGCCACCTTTGCTGTGTGTTTGGGGAACGTGCCATTGATATGCTTGGCTCAAAGATACACACTGCCACTACTTTGAAGATGGCATGCAGCATACCTACAAATTCACAGTGCCGAACTGTGTCTGCGCACTTACGGACTGAAAAGCACTGCCTCCTTGTGCATCATCAGGCACACTTGCACAGTCATCTCAGGCAAGGTGTACATGCATTCCCTGTCATCTGATAGTCATCAGCAACCCCACTTACATGTCTCCTATCCTATCAGTGTGCTCTGCAATCCACAGGCATGTGCTGTGGTGACAGAACCCATAGACCTAGGGGCATATTGACAAGGAAGTGGCGGAGACAAGCGTTAGCCTCCTCGGATTAACGCCTCCCTCCGCCACTTTGCAAACGCAAGTCTGCACCCTATTTTCAAGGATGTGGTGCAGACTTGCGTTTCCCCCTGCGATGGCGCTAAGTCTCACAACTTATCACCTACGCAGGCACCCTTGCACCAGAGTGCAAGGGTGTGTGTTTGCAGGGGAGGTTTGTTTCTGTACAGGAAGGTGCCCCTTCATGCACATAATCAATCCTAGAATACCATGTTGTAACTTTCATGTGTGCTGCTTCGTGCAGCACACAGGAAAGATACAATAGGGAAAATTAAAAAATGTTTCTGTATGTACTGGAAGGGCCACCTTCCTATACATATACAAACCATGTCATTTTTCTTTTCCCATGTGTGCTGCACAAGGCAGCTCACATGTAAAAAGCCAAAATGATTTGAAAAAAGCATTCATCCTCATTTAGCCAGATTACAACCAGGATGTCACTGGTGTTAAATTGTGCGCTGCCATCTATCAATGCCGCACTTGTACATAGGGGGCAGCGTCAAATACAATGGGTGTTGCTGTGGGCGCCAACTGCAACACCCACTGCACGCCCTTTTCACGCTAAACACAGCGTGAAAGGGTGCCTCATTAATAAGGAAGCGTTAATATATGTGAAGTGGATTAACGCGGCTTCGCTCATGATGCTAGGCCCCTATTGACAACACAACTTCAATGAAAGTGACGTTATGCTTATGTTGGCGATAGGGTCTCGATGATATGCACCTTACTTTCAATGTGTATCACTGACTGGGGATGGGCCAAGTTACAACTGTGAGACCAATGCATTGCTCAAAATTCACTTACCGATTTGTGCACACTTATGACTCCCACAATACATCATCACACTGTAGGCAAGGGATATGTGATACACACCCATACTACATAAATACAACATTGATCATTTGACCCTGACATCCATGCCACTGCACCATGCCAATATATGATGTCCAAACTCACCAGTGGTGTGTGGGTCCTTGAAGCTGTCGATGTCCCCCTGTGTGATTGGTGGCCGACCATCTGTGAGACAAGCAAATAAATATGTGTTGGAATCAGACGTCAAATCATATGTGTCGTATTCCTCATACCAATCATCACCATGACAGAAAATGCTACGTAACTGTAGTGTTGCGTTTCATGTTGGCTACATGATTGGGTCCACTTTGACTGCCATTCACACCAGAACTGTGAATGCTGAGTCGGGACAAACAGGACTGTAATGCTAGCTAACATGCACATAATAGTAGTGTGAGACATCCACAAGGCACCATTACTACATGCATCATGACGTTATACATGCTCTTTGTACGATTGCATCGCGGCAGATTGCACAAGGCAGTTTCACAGAGGTTGTTGGTGTATGACAATCTGGAGATGTCCGATTTCCTTTGACCATTTGTTCATATGAAATACATTGTCACACAGTGACTATGTTCACAGGGCAGCGTAGCTAACGTACCACAATTCATGAGGACAGCATTTGAACACTACCTTTTGGCCAGCACACAGCTCACATGAACAATTCCTTGGATAGTTCATATACAGTCACCCCTGCCGTACCCAAACGACCTTCTGCCTGCACGCACATTTTGCGCAGGTGTGCCAGCTATGGCACTACAGTGCTAAGTGTTGCTCCAGCGCAGTGGGTAACACAGACTCACACCCTATGCTTGTCAATGTGATGCAGCGTTGTGTCTCGGATGTGCCAACATTAGGCGTGAACGCATTACGTCTCCCACCTCACTCAGCAACCTTTTCTCACTTTGACACCAGTGTCGCACACCTCCTAATTTTCATTCGTTACAGTATTCACGATTAAATGTGGAGTTTGTACTTACCACCCTGTAGGCCAGTCATGACTCCCACGTAGTCCAGGAGGTCAGCTGCACGTGCCAGCAGATCCTGCCAGTGGTGCTTCCACTGGCGCACGGTGCGGTCCACTCCAAAGCACCGGAGCATCTGCACCTGCACACGCTCCCACCTCATCTTCCGCACACTCACATTGTACCCTTGAAGGATACGGCCTCCCCTCTCCAACATCAGGGGCAGGTAGAATTTTATCATCCACATGAAGCCCCCCAATACCCCCTCGGACATCCTGCCCTCCCTGCCCACAGCCGGAATCTCCCTGCACACCTGTGAGCCCACAGCCAGAAAAAAAGTACCCTCTAAAATATCCCCAACTACAACAAAGAAAGTTAACTACCCCAAGACAGACACCCAGATTGAGGACAAGAGACAGTAAAACACAATAAATCAGTACACAACACTTCACAGACACAATCAACAGGACACAGGACACAGCAACACTCTCCAAATTTCAAAACTGCAGCACACACAACCAAACACCTCCAACACTCTCCACAATCACCAGCAATGTGCTCAAAAGAGAAAGTGAAAGTGCAGAACACTACTCCAGTAGACAGGAAGCATGCAGACATCACTTCCTGTCTCTTTGCGGCCCGTTTTGACAAAGCGGTGAAAATCTGCACGCAAATAGGCTCATGAGTAATATTTTGTATTGTACAATGTGTTGCGCAATGTATTTTAACATCGGGCGGATTAAAAAAGTATTGCGTTGTCGTTTTAGCGGCCAGATCTTCACGCTAAGAGCAAGTCCATACACAGATGTACAGACTTAGAGCAAAAATCAGTTCAGAGCCCTGTAACAACATGAAAGGCTTGATTAGCACTCAAATGACACCATAAATATAATGTTTCACAACACATGATACCCTAAATTGCAACTTTCACCCCAGGTGACACCATAATTGCATATCTAACAACAAATCAATCAATCAATCAGGGGAATTGTAAGTGTGCTACTCACCCGTGGGGGTCACAAGGCGCTGGGGGGGGGAGATCTGTTAGCCAAAGAGCCAGCTCTTGAGGGGCGTCATGAAGGTGTTCAGGGAGGGGGCGTGTCTGATGTCTGCCGGTAGCTCGGTCCAGGTCTTGGCTGCAATGTGAGAGAAGGATCTTCCGCCTGCTCTGGCTCAGTAGATGCGAGGGGTTTCGGTCAGTGAGAGTTTAGTAATTTGGAGCTTTCTATTGGGTACGTTGAAGTTGATTCTGTCATTGTGGTATTTGTGTCCGTTGTTGTGTAGGCATTTGTAGGCGTGAGATGAGGCTGTTGAAGCTGACTATTTTCTCCACTGTGAGCCGGTGGAGTCATCGTAGGTGTTGGCTGATGTGTTTGTGCAGGGGATGACGGGGACGAGTCTGGCGGCGGTGTTCTGTATTGTCTTGAGTTTGCAGGGTATGGACTTGTTGATGCTGGCATAGAGTGTGTTTCCGTAGTACAGTCTGCTGGTGATGAGTGCATGGGAGACTGTCTTCCTTGACTCAGGGGGGATCCATTTGAAGGACTTGCAGAGGAAGCGGAGTGTGTTGAAGCAGCTGTAGCTGACGACGTTGACCTGTTGGTTCATGTTGAGTGATGAGTCGAGTATGATGCGGAGGTTTTTAGCGTGGTCTGCGGGGGGAGGTGGTCTTCTGTGGGCCGTCAGCCACCAGGTGTTGACCCATGCTGAAGGGGTGGTTACAAGGACGAGGTCTTCTGTCTTCTCGGGGTTGAGCTTCAGGCAGCTGTTGGTTGTCCAGACTGCGCTGTGTTGCATTCCTTTCTGGAAGTTGTTTTAGGCAGTGGTGGGGTCTTTGGTGGGGTAGAGGATGAGCTGGGTGTCGTCAGCGTAGAATAGGATGTTGAGGCCGTGTTGTTGGACGATGGCTGCGAGGGGGGCCTTGTAGATTTTGAAGAGGCTCGGGCTCAGTGATGACCCCTGTGGGACTCTGCAGGTGATTGTCGTGGGATCGGAGATGAAGTGAGGCAGTCTGATCCTTTGCCTTCTTACGGTGAGGAATGATCAGATCCAGTCCAGGTCTGTACCTTGGTTACCTGCGTCGTGTAGTCTGGTGACTAGTGTGCGGTGGGAGACGTTGGTGAAGGCTGCTGAAAGGTCGAGTAGGATGAGGTCTGCATAGTGTCCTTGGTCCAGGAGGGTGTTGATGTCATCTGTGGCGGCAAGTAGGGTGGTCTCAGGGCTGGGGTTGCTTCGGAATCCAGATTGTGACGGGCGAGGATGGCGTTCTCTTTGATGAATCTTGTCAGTTCCCTGTTGACTGTTTTCTCAGCGAGTCTGGCTGCGAAGGTGAGGAGCGAGATGGGCCGATAGTTCTTGGGGTCGGTGGGGTCAGCTGTGTGCTTCTTGAGCAGGGGCATGACTTTGGCACGCTTCCAGTTGTCTGTGAAGGTGCATGTGTTGAAGGTGGTGTTGATGTTGAGTAGTGGTTCGTGTGTGATGGCAGATGCGGCTCTGTGGTAGATGTGAGGGGGCCAGGGGTCTGTGTGGGCTCCCGAGTGGATGCCTTTCATGGTGGAGGTGGTGTCTTCATCCGTGCCTGGTGTCCATTTGGAGATGGTGGGCTGTTTGGTGTCTCAGGGGTGCGGGTGGGCCGGCTGCTGCGTCCAGTGTGTGGTCCACATACTTGTCGTAGAGGTTTTTGATCTGGAGCTGGAGGTAGGTTCCAGGCTAATTGCATATGACACACTGAAAAGCATGTTTTACCCCATTGCACGCCCATTTTTCATCTTTTACCCCATTGCACGCCCATTTTTCATCTTTTACCCCATTGCACGCCCATTTTTCATCTTTTGCCCCATTGCACGCCCAATTTACATCTTTCACCCCATTGCACGCCCATTTTTCATCTTTTACCCCATTTCACACCCTAACTTTCATTATTTTACACAAAGTACACACTCAAATAAATTATTGACCCCAAACAACACCCTACAATTAAGAATTTTTTCACTGAGGACAACCTATATTTAATTAATTACACAAAAGGACACGCAAAATATTAGATTTTGGTGGCACAATTTACACCATGAAAACTCTACTTTTACACATTTGACACACTGAGAAGCATCTCTGTACTGAGGAGAGATTCCCACCATGAATTGTGTATTGTGATTTTCTTTGCACTTATTGTGCAACGTACACTTTTCAGAGTGATGTACTTATGCAGGAGAGTAACATGCAGACAGGGTATGTGTGTTGTGTTTTTTATTGGCACAAACCGTGATTGGGGTCATTTTGCACTGAGATACATTTGATGGGGACTGTCACAATGTGACGTGCTCAGTTGAAGAAGTTGTTTATTATTCGGATCCTTCGGGCAGTTCCTGCTGCATTTACTGTGGGGTGTGCTCCACCTGCCTCATCTTCATCATCATCCTGGTCATCGTCCGGTGCAGCAGGCACTTGGATCCATGGAGCATTGGTGCGCACACATATATTGTGCAATACACAACATGCTATGATGATTTTGTTGACCATTTCGGGGCTGTACAGCAGTCTGCCACCTGTGATGTCCAGGCAATGGAAACGTGACTTTAGCATGCCAAATGTGCACTCCACAATGGACCGGGTGCGTCTGTGGGCCGCATTATACTGCCTCTGGGCCTGGGTGGTGGGGTTTCGGAGGGGTGTCATCATTCACGGGCAGAGTGCATATCCTTGATCACCTATGACATGTGATGGAGAGATGTGTCCATTATTGGTTATGCAGGCTGTGTTGTTAGTGTTGATAGTTTTGTGGTGTGTGATTTGTGCTATATTGGATTTCATGTTAGCCATGTGTCGCTTCAGACTGATTACCAGCATCAATGCTAATTACGTTGCCTCACAGTTGATCCTCCCTCCCCCGAGCCTATTTGATTGTGTGCGCTGCACGGTTGCATCACTGGCACTCCTACTGTGCAACAATGTTAAGGCCAGCTGCGCATGTCTGCAGGCCTAACCCATACACCAACAGGCACCCTGGCTCTCCTACCGACTAGCGATGGCACTCATCCGCCCTCCTCGCAGTCAATGCCATGAGAACGTTTAAATGGCAATAGGCCACACCAGACACGGATCACGTTCAGTTCTGCTGCTGCCGCTGCCGCCAGACCTGCCCCACCGCACAACACATGCTGTTTCATGTCCATAGCTGCCACAAAGCAACACTCAGCAGCCCCCTCGCCTGCAGGGCCCATTGAGGGCAGGAACGCTTCACCCACACCATCAACATCATCAGACGCCACACCGTCCACTCCCTGGACTACGTACTCATTCCTGTGCGTAGCCTCCAACTCACATACCACGACTACTCAAAATCCATTTCACTCTGGGAAATGTTTGCTGACATCAGACTGTCCCAAATCTTCACCATACTGAGCCACAAGGCAGGGCACACCTTTGACACCATCTTTGCATGTGTAGACTTGGTCCAGTTCATCAATCCCACTAAACGCACATGTAGTGACCACAAACGCATGCACTTCCTTGTCGGTGAACCCCAAGCCACCGTAGACCACATGCGGACCCACACACAGTTAGTGGAGCTCAGTCACCGAGGAGATGCAACACACCACCATCAACAGCAACACCCACAACGCTGCAGTCGTCACCAATGGCGCTAGACCGCATTTTACAGACATGTATCTCCAACTGCGCATACACACTTGTCCCACTATGCAACTGCAACATACAGCGGGCAATAAATGCCACCTCGGTCACAAACAACCTCAAAGTTGGCAGATGCATCTGCTGACACATGGAGAGGAACTGGTGCAAGATTGAGGATACCATTACTCATCACCACCTGCAAGGACACAAAGCTCATATTCTCCATCAACAATACACCCACACACCAAACTGGGCTTCCAGGAAGGATTGCTGTGAGTTGCAACATGGATGATCGACAGCTGGGGCGTGCTATCCGCAGAGGAGACATGAGTCCTCATCCTCGTAACAAAACAATCAGCATGAGGCATCACCTGGTGGGCCAACGCCTTCGGCAGCCCACCCCCCCCAACTCTAGGTACCTAGGCACCGTATTTGACTCCTCCCTCTCCATGAACCAACAGGTCGACGCAGTGGCCTGCAGCTGCTTCACCTGCCCCTGCATCCTCCATTCAACCTTCCAATGGATCCCCCGATTGTCAGGTAAGACAGTCACCCACACAGTCATTGCTATCAGGCTGGTCTACGGAAACACACTATATGCCCACATGGGCATGTCTGCGCTCAGCTTAGTCCCGACTGTCCAGCACAACACCGACACACTGGGCCTTGTGTACATACTTTCCATATGGATCGAGTCCCTCCGTCGCACATACATGGTTCCCACCTCTCCCCATATTTGCTAATGAGTGGCGGAGGGGCTAAGCCTTTGGGGATGGTTTGTCTACATAGCTAGCCACAGTTCCCACAGTTCCTTGTGTTGTTGGGTCTGGTAAGTGGGCATGATGATTCCCATGTTGTATGTGTGATTGTGACATGTGGATTCTCACAATTGTGAGTTGCATGTCTGTGGAGTTGAGGCGTGTGGTGTGTTAAGTTGGTACTTACCAACAAGAACTGCATTTCCGTATGTGCCATCCTGGAAGCGCTGGTTTATGATGGACTGTCGGAAGATGTAGGAATCATGCACACTCCCTGGAAACTTGGCTATGAGATTGGTGAACAGTCCCCGGTGGTCCACTATTGCCTGCGCATTCATAGAATGGGTGTGCTTTCTGTTGCGGTATATGTGTGCACTGTCCGCAGGGGGCACAAATATGACATGTGTGCAGTCAATTGTCCCCAACACCTGCGGGAATCCGGCTATGGCGTGAAAGCTTTGCTTGGTCTCAATCTGTTCCTGCACAGTGTTGGGGAAGTGAAGGTGCTGGGGTATCAGGCTGAGTATGCCATCCAAGACAGTCGGGAGGAAGATTGAAAAGGCTGCCTGTGAAACTCCGCTGACTCTGGCCGTTGTTGGTTGGAAGGTCCCAGAGGCCAACATGTGCAGCACAGCCAGCAGCTTTGTCTGCGGAGGGATATTGGTTCTCCGCTGTGTTGGTGCCATCAGCCTGTGGCTATCAGGTTCAGGATGTGTTGGATGGATGTCCTCTTGAGCCTGTAGTGGGCAATGACATCCTCTGGCGTTAGGTCTACAAGGCTGAGGCGTCTGCGCAGGGCCCGCTGTCTTCTTTGGCGCTGCCTCAGTGGTGGTCCTGGGGAGGTGGCAGTGGCAGTGGTGGTTGTTGCCTTCGTGGGGCTCCAAGCTGAATGATTAGTACCTCCATGGCGTCAGTGAGTCTTCAGATGGGGCTCTGAGCTAGTCTCCCTTATATGCCTCCCTTTATCACCATTTTTAGACCAGCTTTTTTCTGGTCTTAGGTTCCTGCAGCTAAGGGGCCTTAGCGCGACTTTTTTTATCGCTTTGCGGGTCCGGCCCATCATTGCTTATAGTGCGATGTGGTGTTAGCAACATTTTTCGGGAAATTTTGAGAGGGAACGCCTACTTTGCATGTCATTAGCGATAACTATCGCTGGCATGCTAGGTGATAGGAAAACCGGCTGCTATCGCCGGAAAGCTGTCGACAGCTTGGTAATAGGGCGATAAAAAAAAACTGCAATAGCGGCACGAAAGTGCCGCTAACCCAGCGATAAATGGCTTGATAATATGCCCCAAGGACTTTTAATGAGACCTTTCTTTTTCTGCCCCAACTCCCCTTGTGCAGCATACAGCCTCCTGTACCAAGGTTGAGATACTCCAGACTACATTTAAAAGAGCTGTCCTAGGCTTTGTATACAACAGGCTAGGGCCATTAATGTTTAAATGATGTGTACACTTGGAATGACATGTTTAAGCTGTCTGCCCCAGATATGGAGCACTATGTATAATGTTGTTTCTTTCTACAGCTTACATTCTCTGATTGCTTGCTATCTCAGAAAGCTTTATCCTACTGTATTCCTAAAACCCTGCATGAAAAATTGACCTTTGCATACTTTCATTTTTCATAGTGACCCTCTTCTTACCTTCCATTCCATGCATACATTCTATTTCTCAGTATAGTCTCCTCTCAGCCTCATGCCTGCCTGCCTCAAACCTTCTCATTGTAATTCCGCAATTGGCTGATACCTCATTTCATTTCATAGATCAAAACCTCTCCTCTTTAAACCCCATGCCTGTAATCAAACATTACATAATCTCTGCCAGTCTATCTATCTCACCAACCCTTCACCTGAAACCACATAGACCCCACTAATGATCACACCTAGCTGGTTTTAACATAACACAAAGTAACTGGAGTAAATGCATGCAATGTTTTCTTGTGAGCACATGACCAATTGAAATAACCAACAATATGCACAATGTTAACCGCTAACCTTGGGTTCGATGTGGTGTGATACTCACCGTAAAGCGCTTCAGCACCTCGTATGGGGTAGTAAGAGCTATATAAATCCAATTACAATTACAACTATGTCTGAGAGTTTCAATGTACTCATGCCAGCTCTCTTTAGACCCAAAGACATCTGGGCACCGTTGCACATATATTTAGACAATCACACCTATGCAGCAAATCTGCTGACTAGATTATGATTAATGGCTACTTATGGATTGCAATATGTGCTTGCTGAATATTTTCAATCTATTGTGTATTGAAGACTTGGATGCAGACACTGTAGACTTCTGTCATATTGTATGTATATTATTGATATGATGTTACCACACAGTTGAACCTCTGCCGTACATTATTTCCTATTGCTGTAAAACTGTACAACATGTCTTTATCTGATTTATTACTGCTACGATCCATCTCTATACCTTGTTAATAAACATAAATAAATGTTGTTATCTTTTAGGAATTAATCCTAGCTGGAAATCCTTGGATATCTTGGACCCTCTTGAAATGAGCAATAAACTTGCAACTTTCTTTTACGACAAAATGAATAAGATATGGGCAGAATTTAAAATTAAACCATCATTCCATTTGTGATGCTGGCCCAGACACAAACAAATTGGAATAGTAATGTCCCGTCTTCCTGCATTGCTTGAGGCTCTATACAGAAGAGCTATTATTATGTTAAATCTGGCTCTCCTGTAGGACCTTTGTGTGAATTGAGCTCTGCCCTTGCCTCATTGAGTAATATGTCCTTATTAACAGAAGTTGTACCATGGAGCTGAAGACTCGCCATAGTAACCCCCATCTTTAAAATTCCCACAGCAGACCCAGATCTCTTAGCAAGTTTTTGTCCTGTGTCATTATTGTGGGTCAGTGAAAATGCTTGGAAAATGTGTAAACAACATTTGATGAAATCTATAGACTCCCAGTTAGTACTGGACTAGGTACAATGAGGGTTTTAACCTAGATACAGCACGGAATTGGTGCTGCTTGATGTAGTGGATGAACTGAGATGGACTTTGGATGAAGGGAGCTGTCACGGGTCTCTACTTAGAAGTGCCTCCCTGACTTCAGGATGTAGGCCCGCTCTTCATCAAACCTGGTTTTTGAAGAGTCGGGGGAGTCCTATGTTGAAGCATGACACCTGGTGATGTGTGAGGATATCCCGTCACAATTTTGTGTATATCTAGGAGCAGGTTGATGTAGCATGAGCATATTGCATAATGTGTTAGATTAGATAAAAATCTCAAAAGATTCACTCAGCTGGCTTGTTTGTATATAACAGTTTGTGGCTAGAGGCCAGCTCACACTTGAGGGCCTATGGCCTCTGGTTCCCTACCGTGGATATTTTCCAGGGTTTATGTGTACCGATGTTGATGAAAATTCACAGTTTTCTTCATTTGGAAGAATTGTTTATTGGGAGTAAGTAGAGTATTTAGCCGCAAAGGGAGGGAAGGAACGGAGGAAGCTGGCAGTAGAGGCTATTATACTCCCAAGGATAGATTATTGCTGCAGTCTCTACTTGAGATTAAACAAGATCAAGATTAAGAGGTTGCAAGTGATCCAAAATTTACTGATATGACAAATTTTCATGCTAGCAAACCAGATGCATATCTCCTCCCACTAAAAGACACTTCATTGGCTCCAAGTGGATAACAGAATCAGTGCAAGGCCCTATGCTTATTTTATCAAACAACTGAGAAAAGAGGCAGTTTGTATCTCCTGAAGAGAACAAAGGAGTATATTCCAGTGTCTTCGATCAGCATCAGTCAATAACATGAGAATTCTTTGCTTCAAACTGGTCTGTTATAGAGGCTGCTCTCTCAGCTACCTTTCAGCTGGAGCTTGGAATACTCTCCCTCGTTCTCTGAAAGGGAATAAAGTCATTTTTCAACTTCAGAGAGGCTTTAAAATCACTTTGAATGACCCAATAGGAAGTGAGCATGATATTACAAATTGTTTTAGCACCAGGAAGCCATTACTGGGGAACAGATAGCATTTTATTGAACAATATAGCATTATCACATAAAATGACATATTAAGGTTGACAAATCTCCTGTTATTTAATGATTATTTTAGAGTTCACAAAAATATTTCCTACAAATGTTCTGGACTGCTATGTGCTGTAGTGTGGTCCAAACTTACGCAAATGTATTTATAAATATATGGGACGGAAAATACATCTTGGAAGATGATGTTTGGAGACTACATGAAATTGTGATGCAGATTCCTTGACAATTCTTTTGGAATAGAGCAATGGAAAAGCTGAGAGGCTTTGAGGATTATTTGAAATCACATAAAAAAAATGTAAGCTAATTATAACAAGAGGCTCTTTTGGTTCAAATTTCCTAGAACCAAAGACTTGCCCTAAAGTAAGTGGTTTCAGAAGAGATTTATTTGTGAAGAAGTTAAGTAGAAATAGCTTATTGATATTTATGTGTTTTCATACTAAACACATGATTGAAAATTTACCATACAGCCAGTTATGATGCTCAATTAGAATTGTGTCTAATGAAGCAATTTTATTAAAAGGTGCGGAAGGACAATTAAAACATTTCAAGATTGTGGCTACCTAGAAGAAAATGTAAAGAAAACACATCAGAAAGTGCAAAGAATTTCAAGAAACAAATCACTACAACGACAAATGGAGACACTGACAGCTGAGAGATTAAAGATCATTCTTGCATACACTCAACAAAGTTGAAAACTTAGTAACATAATTCCAACACACTGGCATCAAATCAAACAGAGACTCCACATTTATAGATATAGAAAACAAAACCCATTGTTGGTGCATGAGAAAAAATTAAAAAATGTATGATTTGTTGATACAAGCTAAAGCAATTAGATTGCACACCATTACAAACCATGCTAAAATAGTTACAATGAACATTTGGATTGCTCAACTTACAACACTATGGCTAAGATTCACAAAGGTTTAGAGCTGGGTTCACATTACCTTTTTTAACGTTGAATCAATGTAAAACCTTTTTTGGGGATTAACAAACCAACGCAAATTTGTATTTGCGTTGGTTTGTATGGAAAAGTAACACAAAGCAGTGCAAAACACTGCTTTGCATTAGTTTGGGTCAAGGGGGCGTTACATAGGTGGTACATGGGCATTCCCATGTAACCACCCATGCTTTTTGATGCTAAACCCTATCTACTATCATAAGTAGACAGGGCTTAGCGCCAAAAATAATGCAGCGGAAAAGCAGGCGTTAAAAGGAGAAATGTTTTCATTTCTCCTTGCTTTCCAACTTTGCATGTGTGCTGCACTGTACAGCACACATGCAAAGTAGGAAAAGCTTTCAGACTTGTTTAGCCATAGTATTTTGTACAGGAAGGGTACCCTTCATGTACAAAACCTATGGTAGACTCAGGCACGCACCTTGGCACTATGGCGCTAAGGTGTGTGCCTGGCATGGCAGCTAAAAGCTGCGCCAGCGCTAGGGAGAGGGGAGGAGAGAGCCACATCTTTGTAGATATGGCGCTCTCCTTCTCCCTCCCTGTCATGCAACACAGCGCAGCATTTTGGGACTAAATTAAAGAATTGTACATGCATCATCACACAACAGGAATCAAAATACACAATAAATATTATGCAACTTGTATAGCAAAGGGTGTAGTTTATCTGTTGAGGTTTCCCTTTGGAGAATGCTGCACTAGGGAAGTACATGCATGGTAAGAATAAGTATCATAAACGTAAGTCAGACATTCAAAATAAGGTATAAGGAGACATTTTATGGAATCTTGACATAAAATGTCTCCTTATACCTTATAGAAATCTAGTATAAGGAGACATTTTATGGACGCTTGCCAAACAGTTGCACAATTAAAGGTACAGATATGGAAGGTTTTGAGAAACCCTAGGGAGAGATTTTATATAAATTCTGCTTCAGCAAGAATGATGGTAGTCCGCACAATGGGATGAATAAACAACAAATTGTAGGATTCTTCCTCTAAAACATTGTTAAGAAAAAAGAATTGAAAAAACCCCTCTTTATGTACTCATCATTGATTAAAAAATTTGTTTTGCTAAAGAAAATGTAGATTTAATTTGGACAATGTTTTAAATGGGATGATTGAGCAAATAAGATGTGTAAACCAATTCAAAATAAGATGTAAATTTGGTGGACAATGTCCTCTCACTGTTTCTATTCAGGGAAGATAGAGGAACAACTATGGGAAGTAGAGAATGTAAAAACAACTTCATAGAAAAGAAGGGGGAGAAAGACTGTGGGGAACAATGTAGGAAAAAAACTCATATTCAACAAACGGGACTATGGCTCTCCAAAGTGTGAGAAATAACAGGATTGGAGGCCTAATTGTAATTTAGATACTTGATATCAGAATACAATGATTTAAAAATAGTATTTCTTTTTATCCTTCATCGGGAAACAATACGTTTTCTAAGGAGACCAAAGGAAAATATATGACAGTAACACATTTGAAAAAACTTTAAACCAGAAATCTAGAAATGGATCAGGTTCTTTCACAAAACAGAAGAGAAACAGAACAGAGCAAATGAAAGACACAAATAATGGAACCCACATTTGTTGGTATTATTGAATAACTCTGATGAAGTGAGTTGTTGGGAATGGACATTACTTATTTTTCATTGCATGAGAGTCATTCCGACAATATAGTACTAGGATAATGCAATAGATGAAAAGATTAGAAGATTTTTTTTTTTGTATACATAGTAAACTTGGTAAATCATCTCCTAGATCTGAAATTTTCCTCCGGAAGGAAATTTCCAGTATGCTTTGAAGATAAACAATGTCAAAAGAATTAAATATCTGAAATTTAAGTGACTGGTAACATTTTAGATAAATAAGAATTTATGGAAGAAATAAGTAAACACATAATAAATATTTCATATTCAGGTATGCTTTATGTACCTAGGATTAATAATAAAGAATAATAATTTATATTTATTCTCAGACTGCTGTAAAACAATCTAGAAATATGAGTACCTGTAATAAATGGGAACATTGTGTGCTATACATGGATGCATTGTTTGTAAAACTTCTTAGCCAACATAGCTGACACCTTATCAAATAGGTCTCCAGTACAAACATCTTGCTATACTGGTTTTAACAATCATGGCCTAAGCTATTGCTCTAACTTCAGTTTTAATATTAATTATGTGCTCCAAAATTGTAGTCTGATGTTGACTGTGTAAAAGGGCTGCTTGTGTATGTGCAAACTTGAAGCCGTATACATCATTTATAACACATTGTCTTTGACATTCTCTTCACAATAATAAACCTTCATCATCTGTCTCTCTAAATACATAATGAAAATACATTTAAGAAGTAGGTTTTTATTGATATTCCAATGTGATGGGCACCAGGTTTCAAATTTCCCATTACTGTCAGTTATGGATGATATTGGAAATGTTAGCAGAAGCAAGGAGTAAATGAATGCTTGAATATCACAAGATTGAACATAGTATTGAGGACCATAATTTCAACACCTGATATTGAAATTGAATGTGGCATAGAAAACTTCGACCTATTAACCATGGATCAAAACATTTTCTCCCTATCTTTCTGTGACATGTGGTTCTTTAAGGTAGAGACAGTATGTTTGTGGTCAAATTGAGATTTGTAAAGGATTACATTGATCTTTGCCTTACCATTGAGGCATTTGAAATTCTAGTTAGGTATCATTAAATTGGTCAACATGCAAACCAATAGGCGATGTTCCTCTGTGTCAATTCTAATTTCCTTTCACCACATTTTTTGCATTGCCTCCTCCTTAAAGAAATCACCGCCCTCTGCCTCTGCTTCATTCCCTTTTCAAACTCACCCTGTACCCATAGGAGAATTACCAACTTCCCTGCATTTACCTAATCATACACTCTAAAAATTAATCAAGGTAAACCCTCTTCTCAGCCATCGGGTGAATATAGCAAAATAATACATGTTGGATTTCTGAGAGCTGCTGGAGTCTAAACAGGCAGCTTTTAGATCAAAGAGTGATTACACCATGACTTATCCCTTTGGAGCACCTTTAGTGACCTGCTGTTTTAGGTTGGCTAAATGCCCATATTCCTTGAGAGAATGAACTAGTTGGCAAAGTTACTACTGTCAATCTACAATGCCATTTGTGATTTCAGACAAAAACATTTGCTCTTCCAGTTCACTGGTGTATTAAGGTCTAGTCCCTTGGTAGAGTTGTTCACTCAATTGATGCGAAAGAGGAGAGGCTCATTCTTATCTTTTGGGGATGAAAAGGAAACTGTTGGGTCTATTGGGTCCAGGGCCGGACTGGCTACCGGGCGTTTTGCTGTGCTGCCGAGCTGGGGGCTGATTTCGTTGATGGGGAGCTGCGTGTGCTTACAAACATTCGTTTTGAAATGTTTATTTAAAAGCACACGCAGGTCCCCATCAACGAAATCAGCCCCCACTGCAGCGAAATCAGCCCCCAGCTTGGCAGCACAGCAAAACGCCCGGTAGCCAGTCCGGCCCTGATTGGGTCTATTGCATGTCCCTTATAAAGTCCCATTGATACCACTCACATTTTTGCCAATAAACAAATCCACCAAAAACTCCTTCAAATGTTGCTTCTCTATTAAGTCTGTAACCTTAATTACATGGACATTTGAGCTCCTCTGTCACATGTCCTCGATTTTAAAGTTTACATCATCCATCTGCTCAGAAACTGATTCAAATACCAAGGTATATTTAATATTTCATTGATCTCCCCAATCCTTCTCAGGTCTTTGATCAAAAGATGAAAACATATGATTGACTTCCTCAACATATTTTCCCTTCTGTTTCAGTGACTATTGTTGCTATGTGCTGGCAAAAATGTTCTAGTTAATTAACAAAGCAAACCAACCAGATGAATTGATTTCTGTTAAAGTTACCTCTCTTCCCTTGTGCATTCTCTTACTTTCTGTGTGGACATGATCCCTGACAATATACCCACAACATTTGATTTCTGGGTATTACTGAATGGGAGGAAGTCACAAGGTGGAGTACTTGGTATAGATATCACTAAGGGTATTACATTTTGAGCCATGTAGTCATAGACAATTGATTTTGACTCCCAATCAACAATCAAGACTACCACTTCACAATTATCAGATTCAGGCATGTGGTAGAGATTTAAATGAGTGGCTCTTAATAGTGTTTCCACTTCACAATTATCAGATTCAGGCATGTGGTAGAGATTTAAATGAGTGGCTCTTAATAGTGTTTCCTTCTCTGAGGCTTTTGTAAGTGAGAAGAACTACTCATCAGTGTTCAACAATACAGAGTAGTGATTTTGAATTTTAAAAGCGTCATAACTAGGTGCTCTGTAAATCCTGAACTTTGCATACTTTAAATGTTATTTAGGGCTTGTGTCACTTTTAGATTAGTGCTGGTGTAGTGATTTTGTCAGCGTCCTAACATGTGGTTCATACACGATTCATGAATGCTGTTGGAATTTTGAGCCCTGAATTCTAATTTAACAGCTTCCAGTGGAGGTCGGGAATTTTGGCAGGGAGGGGGTCGGCGAGCCAAACACACACACATATAGATTCACTCACACCCATACATTGACAAACATGCACGCACATACTCCATTTCACAACACTCACAACAAATTCATTCATTTATACATGCATGCATTAACCAAACATTCAAAAATAAAAAACGTACCTGCCCTGCAGCTCCAGAGAGGTAAGCCTCGGAGGTTCCAGGAGGGTAGGGACTACTCCCTTCTCTCATTGGCTGACTGGAAAGCTGAGGCTTCCACACCTTCAATATTCTGAATCTTTATTTGCAGATTAAAGTACAAACCTCCAGTAAACCTTCTTGTCGTCCTCTCAGCTTCCCAGACTCCCAGCTCCTCACACCATTCTACTCTGATGTCTCCCATTCATCATCATATTTTATATTCCTTAACTCTTCCCTTCACGATCATCCTTCACTTCCACACCTCCACTCAGCCACACGATGCCATCCTTCGTGCCAGGTTCACTCCCTTTCAAAGATACAAACGGTGACACGCCCATCACAGAAGGAGGAGCTGTCCTATGTGCCCAAATCTTCCTACTTAACCCTTTTCTCCAGGGAAGATGATTGGCTAAAGACATTTGGATATTTTCAACTATTAAACGATTCACCCTTTCTATCAATCCATTGGCCTGTGGTCTAAAGAGAGCTATCGTCTCATGGACTATTCCCATTCTAGAAAGATAATTGGTCATTTCCCTAGAAACAAATTGCTTTCCATTATCAAATACAATGTTTTAGGTATTCCCTCTTCCATGAAAGCTTCCTCTAGGATTTCAATGACCCATGCAGTATCCACTTGCTCCATAGTTTTTACAACAAACCATTTAGTGTGATAGTCCACCAGTACCAAAATGTATCTGTTTCTTAATCCCAGTCTTGCCAAGGGCCCCAAGAAACAAATGAGCGATTTTTCCCATGGTCTTTCAGGAAAGGCCACACAATCCAAAGGAGGTTGCCTTATTTCCTTGGTTTTTATCACTGCTGGTCCACTCAACACAACTTCTTACCATCCCCTCAATATCACTGTCCATGCCAGGCCACCAGAATGACTGTCTCACTTTCCATTTTGTTACCCCATGGCCCAGATGTCCCTCATGTGCAATGTTGATAATATGTGTTCTAACTCCGATAGGAGAAACAAGTTGATTTTTCCTCATTAATATTTCACCAATTATGCTTAATTCTTCCTTCCTATGAAATACTTATTCAATTCTTTACTCAATTCACTTTTGTCACCCTATCCTTGTACAACTCTCACTTCCACCTCTTTCATCACTAGATCATTCTCTTTAACAGCATTCCACTCCCCCACACTTAGTGCCTTCTGTACCTCAAGTCCACATTCCTCCTTAGCAAACACCTCTTCAACAACTTCTTCCTCATTCATTGACATTCTAGATAAGTAATCCGCCACCACATTTTTTCTGCCCCTCACAGATTCCACCTCAAAATTGTAATCCATTACTGACAACAACCACCTTGATATATGTGGTGTGACGTTCCCTTCCAAACCCCTCCCCCATTTAAAAATGTAAGTTAAGGGTTTGCGGTCAGTCTTAATCTTAAAAGGTAAACCTCACACATAAAACCTAACGTGATTACTTCCCTAGCAGCAAGCCAAGGCTTCTCTTTCTATTACAGAATATATGGCCACTGCTCCTCATAACCTTATGGATGCAAAACCATCCATATATTCTGTACCATCCTTGATCTGTTTGAGTACCGCACCAATTCCTGCATTACTGGCATCTGTCATAATATACATTTTTCCAGTAATGTCAAAATGTCCTAGCATGGGGGCTTGCACAATACTTTACTTTACATTCTCAAACGCATGTCCATACTCCTCTCCCCATTTGATCACTGTGCCCTTCTTCATTAGTTTCCTCAAAGGTTCCACTACTTCCACAAATTATTTTACAAACTTTGAGCAATATTCTGGAAGTCACAGAAATTACTTCAATTCTTCTTTTCCAAATGACTTTGGTGCGTTTTCTATTGCTGATGTTATACCTTTCTTTGGTGTATCACTTATCACATGCCCTAAATATGTCACTTCCTTCTTTCTAATCTGGCATTTCTCTCTTTTTATTGTTAATCCATGTCTTTCCAACCACCTCATCACCTCTTCAAACAACTGATCATGCTCACTTTCTCTCCTTCCCACGATGAGTATGTCATCTTGGAAGCACAATATCCGATCCATGTTTCCAAAAATCTTTTTCATTATCCTCTGAAACACTTCTGAGGCGAAAAGCATGCATTTGTAATGGAAAGCACATAATGGAGTGACAAATGACGTTAGGTGTCTTGACTGCACATGCAGTTTGATATGATGGTATGCAGCCAACATGTCCAAAACACTAAACATGACTCCCTTACCCTTTGTTGTCAGCATTTCCGAGATATTAGGAAGTGGCTGCCTAGTCATCCAGATGTTTCTATTCAAGTCACGCAAATCTATACACAGGTGGATTTTTCAGCCTTCTTTTTTGGCACTGCTACAATCAGTGACAACCATTTGGATGTCTCGACCGGCTCAATAATCTGTTGTTGCAATAATTTATCCAACTCTTGTTGTATAAGTTCTCTCATCATGTTAGAAATGGTTCTCACCTTGTGGACTATTGGTTTCGCATCCTTCTTGAATATTATTTTGCTGGAAAAACCTTTTAGCAGGCCTAACTCATTGGAAAACACACGTTTATACTTCTTCATCAAATCACATTGATTCTCACTGATTATTTCCGCAATATCATCTTTCTCTGCCACCATCACTGGTTCCTTTGCATTAGGATTTATCATTATGTCTAAATCCAGCTGTTGATGCCATCCTAACAAGTCTGATCCATAGTCTGTAATATACACTTGTCTGTATACAGCCCTCTCCTTGAATTTGATTGTCATCTACTTAATTCCTAGAATCTCTATCCTTCTTCCTGCATTCCCTACGGCGCTTATATCCGACTTGCACAACTGCAGATTTTCAACATGCATCCTCTTGCTTTCATAGGTTTTCTTAGATATAAGCTTAAATAAACTTCCTGAGTGCACTAACACCTTTACTGATTGATTATCCTGCAACACCTAACAATGTGTTTCTCTAGCTTTTCAGTACTTTCTAGCTTCACTACCTGTGACTCCATTATCTTCCCATTTACTAGACCAGCACTTCTTCCTGAATCTTCCCCTTCCTCACGTAAGGTCAGAATTATCTTCTGCACAATTTCACAACTGCCATCAATCTGTTGATCAATCACTTGGACTTTTCTATTATCTCTGCCAACAATCTTTACTTTACATACTTTTGCAAAATGTCCTTTCCTTCCACAATTTCTACAAATTGCACTTTTGGCTGCACACATTGTGCTGGATGCAATATTGCCTACCACAATTAAAACACTTCACTTCTCTAAAACCAGTGCTTCTTTGTTTCATACCTTCCTCAGTTTCGGTTTTGTGTATTTCAAATTTTTCTTCACATCACCTTCTTTATTACCTTCTCTCCTACTATCATTCACAGTCCCTATTTCACTTACTGCACTTTCTCTCTTATCATTTGTCAGTCCATCTCTTGTAGCCACATCAGAGTGTGTTCCATTCCTTTTGCTATTTGAATGGCCTCTTCCAGACTAGGCTCTGTAACCAGACATTTTTCTTTTATTTTCTTCCTATAAGTGCACCTCACTATTTGGTCTCTTATTAATGAATCAATCAACTGTTTGAAGCCACAAGACAGTGCTAGCCCTTTCAATGCAGCCACATATGATGCAGTGTCTTCATCCACTTTTTGTGCTCTTGAGAAGAATTTATGTTGTTCCAGAACCAGGTTAGTTTTTGGAGTGAATTGTAAATCCAGCATTTGTATAGACATCTCATAAACATTATTTGGTTGACCGTCACCCATGTCTAGAGACACTTCTGGCAAGTCTTCGTATATTCTCCTTCCTTCAACACCTAAATTCTGAAGGAGAATGGCTTGTTGTCTAAGGGACCCATATTTATCACCCCAATGACCAACATGTATGTAATAAATATTTTCTTCCACTGCTTCCATGGTATTGGAGGCTCTTCAGGTGTGGACAAGAATGGTGGAGGTAATGCCATGCCCTGATCCGCCATATTCCTGCAAGAAACTCAATACAACAAACTAAAATATTAATTTAAAAGAAAACCTCAATATAATAAACTAACATACTATAATATTAATCTAAAAAAAAATATAGTTCATGTGTAATTCATTGTGTTCTTTTGCACTCTTTCCTTCATATGTCTGCAGTTCTGTAACTGTTACTCTCCACTGCAATTCTGTAACTTTCTATGCTGCTATGTAATCCTATAAATTACATCTTTGTAGCCCTCTCTCTATTTTCTTTCTTTTGTTTTTGTTATGCTGTGATGAGCGCTTCCATCTAATGACAGAGCTTGCTGAGCCCGTCGGCACCTCTCGGGCATAGCCACAACCAAGAATGGGGTCTTGACGGTAAGTGTAACGCGCTTCCGCCTGAGGCTGTGCTAGAGGTGTACAGCTCGAGGCTGTACACAATGCCGTTATTCTGTAGGTAGAGAGCTGGAGGTCGCACGCGATGTGATTCACTGAAAAGTGGTGTGTCGCGTGTTCAGGGTTTGTCTGACTTGGAGAATAGCGAGGCTCGAGCTCCGCACTCACCACATAAGGTTTAAATCTTTCCAAAGATTAAAAGCCTGCACTTTCGATAAAAAGATTACCAAAGATTAAAAGTCAGCCTTTTAGTCATTTCACTTGCCTGAGATTGTATGGATAGTTTCCATAATCATAATACCGTCCAAAGTCATATTTTGTTGTAGAGTTAGAAAATCGCTTTGCTTAATCCAGGGGCGCAGATGTTTATAAGTCTGTCCCTTGCAGAGACATTTCTCCTCCAGTTATCCTCGTCACCAATGTAAAGATGAGGCTTCCAAACCTTCAAAATTCTGAGTCTTTATTTGCAGATTAAAGTACATATCTCTGGCAAACCTTGTTGTTCCCTCAGCATCCCAGCCTCCAAGCTCATCCCACCATTCATCTCTGATGTCACCCATTCATCATCACATTCTACATTCCTTTCCATGTGATCACCACACTGACCTTGTGTCAGCCAATGAGAGAAGGCAGCAGTCCCTCACTCGTCACAGAGTGAGATGGAGTCAGTGATACTGGTGACCCTATCCCACTCTGTGATGAGCTGTCACTGATTGACACTCAGCCGGGATGCATCAGGGTTTAAAACTGAAGCGCCCAGATCTGAGGCAATCAGTGACTCTCCTCATCATCATGAGGGAGCAGGCCTCGAGACACATTTGCCAGGTTGAGGAAGTCACACCCACAGGGCTTTGAAATCCTCATTTTGGAAAAATTCAGCTCAAGCAGCCAGGAGCCTACACATTTAGCGCATGTCTATCTCCTGGCAGCTGAACCTGAACAAGAACAGTGTCTGTAAGGCTGGCCTTTGCTCAGCCTAGCAGACACTCTTCTTCTCTGACATAGGTGAGGGTGTGTGGCCCCTTCGCCTGTTTGGATGGGCCGCTGCTTGAAACTTCTTGGAGTGGCAGCATATACAATAAGTCTTTGGGTCTAAGTCTTGGGGCCTCTGCCCCCTACAAATGCAACTTAGTGTAATCTCTACAATGCCCAGAAACCACCCAGATTGCACTAGGGCCCTTGATAGGCACAGGCATATTATATTCAACGGAGAGAAAGCTTTTATTAGCACATGTAAAGATGTAACCGGGGTTGACTACCATGAGTTGGCATAGTCGAGAATTTATCTTTCATATCCTACAACCAGCCCAGGGCCATAGATTATGATGAGGATTCATTGATTGCAGTCAGCAAGGCCGAGGGTGAGGGTTAAAAGCTACCACCCCCAGCCTCATTTCCATGCAGTGTAAATGCATTATCCCATCCTCTCATCTAAGATCAAATATGTTGACAAATTTTCTGGATACAGCAGTGATCTGTCTTCAGATATTTTCCTCGTTGACTGAAGGCTGCCTTGCTGCTGTAGTGAGTTAATGAGCTGGGCAGAGACGACGCATAACATGGTGTTCAAGGAGGGAGAGCCTACACAACTGGGGAAAATGGTTCTTCTGCTCAAAATGGAGCGAAAGGCACAAGTGGTGATGGCAAAGTTGACTATGAGTGTTCCAAAGTAAAATGAATGTCGCAATTCAGCCAAAACATATGTTAGCCCCTGTGGCGCCCTGGCCAAAGGCTTCTTCAAGGCTGTTAAGATATAAAAACATATATGGAACCAAATCATCAATTGTTTGAAACCGACATTTAGGAGAAAACATAGCAGAAAATGACAGACAAAAAAGGAAGGACCCAAGAAAAAAAACACAATTCGTTTTCGTAATTTTTTGGAACAGAAGAAAATTTTATTTTTTTACAAACATTATGTGCTCACTGAAAACAGGCTTCAATGTGTGTGACATGGCACACGGTGGACAAGCCTAGTTGAAGTTTAATAGCAATTAGGTAATGCAGTGCTGGTGCAGATGCAGAGTGAAAGAGTAAGATGATTGTTCAGGCATCACTGCTATTCAAATAGGAAAAGATCACTAGTCCTGCATTAGTTGGGCAGGGAATCATCATTGGAATAGTCAATAAGATTGCTAAAATAACAGGAGGTTTTCTCAAGTCATTTGTTAGTAAGGCTGATAATAATGAGTAGATTATGTCAGGAATTGATGGCGACTAATACTAAGGATCCCACTAATAAAATACTAAAGTTATGATAGAAAGGGAAAGAAATCTTTTTACTTCATTTTTATGAAACAGCCTAAATAGAATCTCAAAGAGATCATAGTCATTGCGTTTGACTAACCTATACCTCTATTTGCTTATAAATTAGAAATCCATCATTTTCATTTGATGAAAACCTGTTCAAGCAGAAAATGTCTCGCGGGACGTGTGTGTGTTTGGTTGTATGCAAGAATTCAGATAGTCAAAATCACCAAACCGTGTTGTAGTAGCTCATGAACTTTGCTATAAATCAATGTACAGCATGTGACATTAGAATCCGTCTAAAAATATAATGACAAGTTTTCCCGCATGACTTCTGTATAGGCCTGGAAGTCATTTTAATTATTCCTGAGTAATCCGAGTAATTTTGGAAATTCTGCATTATTTTTTGATGCGGAATTATCAATAAGAACACAATTACGCCAAATTGGGTAATTAAGAGTAATTTGGGGGAAAAAATCTTACTGCAAGAGCACATTCAGCGAGCATGTGCAGCTGCTAAGTAACTAGTGCCAAATGGCAGGAGAAAGTTGGGGGCAAAATCCTACCCCAAGTGCATATTTAGCAAGCGCGAGCAGCTGCTGGCTCTGCTATTCATGTTCTGATGCATTTAGCATTATTTCTTAGCACAAAATGCATCCTCAAGTCTGGATCATTTTTGTGCTAAGAAAATAGCACTAATTGCAGAATTACACTTCTCGGGTAGTTCAGCATGATCTTGTGGAATATTTAGGTAATTCCTTGTGATTACACTACATGGAATTATGCGTCTTACAACCACCCCTACCTCTACATGCAAGGGCATGCCGCAGGTATGGTTTTGAGAAGACTGCCCATCGGGCACTACAACTACACATCATATATATATAATTATTGCAAAAATGACATGCGTTAGACATGAAAAAACTATCCAATTTCACCCAACCATAGCTATGTGGTCAAATGCTGAGAGTTAGAGGGTCGCACCATTCTGTTTACCGGTGCATCCAGGTGGAGGATTAGATAAACATGTGTGTGGGTGCGCTATCGCTTAAATAATCTGCATGATAGTGGCACCCAAATTGTGGGCTTGGGGTGGTGTTGACCTCAAGAACTATGAAGTAATACGTCCCTGGAGACAACATTGAAAACGGCATTTCAAATGGCAAAAGCAGCAACAGTCTTACTGAATCAGTCAAAGTGCATAGAAGTCAATTGCCAGAAAGGCTGTCAATTACAGATATAATGCAATAATAAGCAAAATCACAAAAATAAACTAAGTCTGAAAAGTGTAGCAAATCAGTAGAGAATCAGGCAGCATTCCTAATAGAGACCCAAAAGTCTCTAGTTCACCCCCAAATTTGAGGGTTTATGTATCTATTTTACCAGAGAAAATTATAGAAACTGCAAAGACAGCATGGTGAGAGCAAAAGTATATATTCATTGACAAATCACAGTACAGCATTTTAAAAGAACATGTAAATCAATCATGTTAGCAGTATCCTTATTCAGAATATACTAAACTCTTTCTGACTTAATTTCATCAGCGGTGTCTGAACAAAATGTTACAAGAAACAGTGAAAAGACTCATGGGTGTACAGTCTTCAGCAAGCCAATACGAAGAGCCTGGGGAAGCAACAAAGAGTTTCCTCCAGAGAGTTCTTCGAGAACAACACGTCATACAAAATAAATAGCGTTCCTCTTGCTGCATGCTGTGTCAATGAAAAATAAATTAGACTATGAACATTATGAAATAGGAGCCATTTTTTATAAGATGAGGGCAAGGCTTAACTAAGGCCTAGTTTAGTCCAAGCCAAAAACACATTAAACACATCACAACAATTTTGTTTCCATTGTAATAGCTTCATTGTAATGTACACATATAATTAAAATGTGGAATACTGTCTGTGCAAGGAACAGAGATGCAGGTAGCATTTCACAAATGAGCAGAAATGCTGTCCTTGGCTGCTGAATGAAGCGGTTTTATGGATCTACTCATAATACAGTAATCCCTCTTGTCCACGCTTCTTTTTTGATGATATACATTCTAAGGTTTGTGTGTTTTCATCGTTCTAGCCACATGGGTACAGAGACTGACTGTCCTGAAGCCAGCAGTTTCAAACACCACTGGACCACTTGCAGTCGCTTAAAATAAAACTCCTTGGATAATTTAAAGTCATCCGCCCAGGGGCTGGAAAGAGATCAGCAAGTAACAACTGAGAGAAGTAGTGTACAGGCTGTGCCCAGATAGAGAGTGAAATATTTCACGGGACTCCTAGAGGCAAAACAGACCATAACTAAGGGCAGAATGACAGATCACTAAGGTAGACAAGCGCACAGTTTGACTGGTGTTCTGACAGATGGTAGGTTAGTGGGTGGTCGGGGAGTCAATCAGTGACGTAGCAAGTGGGCTCTGAGCCTTTAAAATAGGCCTGAGAAGCTACTTTAATTTTGTTAAAACATCCTTACTTGGCATTCATGTGGCCCCGGTGCCACTGCACCTGATTCACCATTGATAGCTGGAAGCAAGGAGTACTAGGCCTGGGAGAAACTATAATTATGCCAGAGTAATTGGAGTAATTTCAACATTGCACATTACTCTTGTGTTGTGTAATTACTGATTACTCCAGCTGAGTAATTTGAGGCAGACATCCTACTGCAGGAGCACAGGAATGTCACAGCCAGACTGGTCCTCGACATCCCCGCTGCAGCCATAACACTCAACACCTCTGACAACTACACTGGCTCCCATTCAACAAAGAAATCACTTTCAAGCTCCTCACACATTCCTACAAAGACCTCCACGACGCAGAATCAGCATACCTGAACCACCACCTCTCATTCCTTTATCCACCACACACCTCTGCTCCGCCCAGCTGGCCCTGCCCACCGTCCCTCGGATCCACAAGACTAGAACCGGAAGAAGATCCTTCTCCTTAGTCACCGCCAAGATCTGGAAAACCCTGCCTCTTCCCCTCAGACAATCCCTGTCGCTGACCCAATTCAGGAAGGATCTCAAGACCTGGCTCTTCGACTGAACCCCAGCACTCAGGCGGTCCAGCAGCACACCCCCCCGACCCTTTCCCCCCAGTGCATTGAGACCCTCACAGGTAAGTAGCCGCGCTTTACAACCCCTGACTGATTGACTGATTGAGGAACAACGATCTAAGAGAGAAAGAGTGACTACTGGCTACTTCTGCTCGTGTCCTGCAGCATTTAGTTTTATTTTCTTAGCTCAAAGTGCATCCCCGGGCCCATTTTGGACTTGAGGGTGCATTTTGCACTAAGAAAATAGCACTAAATGCTGGATTACGCATCTCACACAATTATGCATAATTATGAGTAATTTTGTGGTACTTACGAGTATTACACTAGAGAGAATCACCCCAGTTATGCCCACCCCTACTGAAAACACTGTTGTGCAAGGAGGTTTTTGGCACTATAGAAGGGTAGAACTAAGGTATATGCTAGGGAATAGTTCCTAAATTACCTTGATAACTAGATACAATTTAGGTTGACCAGTGGTTCTGGTCCTGGGCCCTTCCATGTACCAATAAGTTCAGGAAAGGAAGTCGTCACAGGAAGTCAATCTTTTGTACCTTATCGCTTGGCCTCTAATACCAAACGTATTTTCTGCGCTCGGATTGATACATATAATCTTCGTAAGCAGGAAATCCATCTCCTTTCACAATATCAAGCATAAAGGTGAACATGAGTTTTGCAATTCTTCTTTTGTTTATTATTTTTCTGATGTTGTGGTGCACATCTTTAACAATATATTTAAACTGGTCAAAATGCAGATAGCTTTACAGCTTTCCATTAAATTACTTTATTTGGCGTGTCTCTGATCGTCCTGCGGATGACCTCAACAGCCAGCCATACAGAGTTTAAAGTGGGTTTTCCGAGATTGCTCAACTGTACTATGTGTGCAGTGGAACTTGCTAGAACAGGATGGTTTTGACGTATTCCACACTTTCCCATAAACAGTCAGTCGCTTGAAAGCTGTGCATCCGAAACCTTTTCGCTAGTCTAAATGATGCTTATTAAACCATTGGCAACACTGTAAAGGTCGCAGTTCCGAATGAAAGTATGCCAAAATCAAAAAATCGCCACAAAACATCTTCCCCAGAGGCAAGCTGGGATTTAGATGCATTATTTTCACAACAGTTCTCTCTTGAAATGAGCGGCCAGAAGAGACGAGCATCAACCAGAACTGGAGACTGCCAGCTAGGTGAAATGTTTCAGATGTTCCAAGGAGGACATGGTTTCCTGAAGCCGGCACAGACCTTTAGCACGTAATTAAATATAATGTAATCCCTGGCAGGTGGGAACGCGGCTTCTCTCCTTCGGAGGTTGGCACCAGCACTCTGGTTTTGCTGGGCTCTGAAACTTAAAGGAAAAAATGCCTTTTCAACTGGTATCAGGTCATCTCTTGCATCGCTCTAAATCAGGCAGAGAAAGGTTCTGTGTATAAACCTAGGGCCTCATTTACGAGGTTTTGGTGCAGGGCAGTGCCGCAAGGAAACTAGCTGTGCTGCCCTGCGCCAAAAGAAAAGGGCGGAAATGCACCGTATCTATGAGATACGACGCATTCCTGTCCTTTTCCCCTGCGCTGGCACACAATGGGCTGCCATGCCCCAACGCAGGGTCCCTTGCGCCATGGTGCAAGGGTGCCTGCGTTGAAGGGGTGATTGTTTTTGTGGAGGAAGGAATATCTTCCTGCACAAAAAAAATCACGAGTCTTTTTCCTCTTTCTATGAGTGCATTGAAAGAGAAAATGAACAAGGAGAAATAAGGATATTTCTCCTCGTTGCGCCTTCCTAACGTCACCCCATCTGAGGCATTCCCAGGTTTACGATTCCATGTAAATCTGGGAATGCGTCAGAATCCATGGGTGTTGCGTGGGAACACCCACAGCAACACCCATGGAAAGCCCCTTTCACGCAGTATTCTGCATGAAAGGGGCACATATTTACAAGGCTATGAACAGCCACACAAAGTGGCTTTACGTTGCCTTGTAAATATGCTGCGGCACATTGCGCCACCGGAGCATCAAAAAATTGATGCTCCGGCAGTTAAAAAAAAACATTTACTCCTACAACGCAGACACCCTTGCACCATGGCGCAAGGGTGACTGCGCTGCCTGGCAGCCCATTGTGCGCCAGAGCAGGGGAAAAGGACAGGAATGCGCTGTATCTCATAGATACGGCGCATTCCTGCTCTTTTCTTTTGACGCAGGGAGGCGTAGCAAGATTCCTTTAGGTCCTGCCCTGTGCCAAAACCTCGTAAATGAGGCCCTGAATGAGGTAGGTCTATCTAAATGTATATAAAATATGCTATGTGGAAATAATGGTGCAAAAAATAATTCCTGCCAGATTTTGATACTTTCTGGTTAAATGAGGGGAACTTTATAAGAGCCTATCAGCGTTTCCTTGACTATTTAGAACTATAGCAGCCTTTAAACCATGTCATTATAAAAATGGGGTTTCCCAAAGACGGTCATAGACCTGGGTTCAATGCGATACAAAAACAATGGTCCCTGACCCTTTTTTAAGAGAATGATACGTATCACACAGCACAGTTATTGTTTGGAATTATTTTAGAGCATATGACCAATTAGCTCAAAGTAATCAATACAATGGTTTATACAAAGTGCAACAACCAAGGCGTATACAACAAGGTTTTATTCACATCATTGTCAAATCAAGCGTATACTAAAAACAATTTGAAAAAGAAAAGAAGGGGAAGAAGGTAGCTCCAGTGGAACGTGCGAGAAGAAGGTGCTCTAGTGTATAGGAATTAAGAAGGGAAATTCCAGACAGTATAATAAGAAATTAAAGATCATTCCAAAGGCGACTGATAATTGATTCACAGTCAATAGTAACCTGGCCACATTTAAAACAATCAGAATTCTTTTATATTCAAATTGCAGACATATAAATGTATCCTATATAGCACGTTGGGTTTTAGGGCTTGTGATCCAGGTTGATTAAATGAGTGGCGTCGACGTTTCGACCCGACTGGGGCACAGAGGGTAATTTAAAACCTCAGCCTGCGGGTCTTCTTCAGGACAGGGGTGGAGCAACCAGAGTTAGGTGTGTCTTCCTAGTAGCACACCCGCAGGATTATCTGGCGGGGTGCGGGATTCCTCCGTCTAGTGAGTCATGGTAGGCGTCCCCATCCGTAAGTAAGGGTAACGCAATCCAAGCAATAAGGCTTGATTCTTATTGTTTCATAAACAAAACGGCGTCCGCAGTCCGCACGAGTTGTAAGAGACAGTCTCTTACAACTCGTGCGGACTGCGGACGCTCGTTTGTTTACGAAACAATAAGAATCAAGCCTTATTGCTTGGATTGCGTTACCCTTTACTTACGGATGGGGACGCCTACCATGACTCACTAGACGGGAGTGAATCCCCGCACCCCGCCAGATAATCCTGCGGGTGTGCTACTAGGAAGACACACCTAACTCTGGTTGCTCCACCCCTGTCCTGAAGAAGACCCGCAGGCTGAGGTTTTAAATTACCCTCTGTGCCCCCAGTCGGGTCGAAACGTCGACGCCACTCATTTAATCAACCTGGATCACAAGCCCTAAAACCCAACGTGCTATATAAGGATACATTTATATGTCTGCAATTTGAATATAAAAAGAATTCTGATTGTTTTAAATGTGGCCAGGTTACTATTGACTGTGAATCAATTATCAGTCGCCTTTTGGAATGATCTTTAATTTCTTATTATACTGTCTGGAATTTCCTTCTTAATTCCTATACACTAGAGCACCTTCTTTCTCGCACGTTCCACTGGAGCTACCTTCTTCCCCCCCTTCTTTTCTTTTTCAAATTGTTTTTAGTATACGTTTGATTTGACAATGATGTGAATAAAACCTTGTTGTATACGCCTTGGTTGTTGCACTTTTGTATAAACCATTGTATTGATTACTTTGAGCTAATTGGTCATATGCTCTAAAATAATTCCAAACAATAACTGTACTGTGTGATACATATCATTCTCTTAAAAAAAAGGGTCAGGGACCATTGTTTTAAACCATGTCAAACACGTCAGATAGTAATCCAATAGAAAGGTTCTGGAATCACCGGGGACGGCAGTGTCTTGAGTGTGGTTGCATTTTGGAGATAACCACGTTTCTGAAATACAGCTCATGTATATTCTTCACAAACAAGTCGCTCTGCACAAACGTGGGTCATGTTCGCACTAGTTGCTTTTGGCAGGAATTTCTGGCTTGAGATAAAACACCATGGTTGGTTTAATTATTACTTCACATAGTTTAAAGACTGCTAGGCAAAATGTTACCGTACAGCATGTACTTATGAGGTAATTACTGACTGTTGGTGAGCACGGGAGGAAGGGGAGCAGCTTCAGGGGTAGGAGCAGCAGACCCAACAACAAACTCTCCTGAATAACAGCAAAGCAGCAAAAAAGAAAAAAAGAAACCTTTCCTTGGTGAATACCCACATCTCTATCATAATTCTAAAAACCAAGTGGATTGTTCCAGCTTTCTTTTATTTCTATTATGCATTTCTGAATTGATTATAAAATGGTGGTTATTGCAAAGGTGCTTTATTTCTACATACACCCTCCTCACCTGCAGCTGATAAGACCTAACTATTGTCCATGTATCTCAAGGCGCTTGTATCTCTCCCTTCTTCCCCAGCAACGATTGCCTTAACTCCGCTAAATTATTAGCCCCATTTTTCTATATCAATGTTTTCAACTTTGTGTATCGTGTTTTCTAATAATCCCTATAAATATATCTATCGTTTTGCATATACTTTCTCTCGTTTTTAAAAAAAAAATCTGCCCGAGATTATTTTATCCTTTCTTTTGTAGAGCGCTTCACTGCCTCAGGGGCTAGGCTTGCGACATGTATACACACCCAAAATGAACCAATATAAAACGTCATAAGTAATATGCTGATGAAACAGTGTTTTATGTTGAAGAGCACTATTGCTCTCCCATTGCAGGTGATCGAATGAAAGTAAAGAAAGGATACGTGTTTTTGTTTTTAATTTTAATTAGATCACTGATATTCTGTGATCCTCTTTAAGCCGGATTTTGTCGAATCAATTAGAAATATTACTTATGTGCCTGCCAGCAGGAGGTGCATGTTCCAGCAATGGATATTACTGTATTTCAACAGGATAACACTGGTAAAAATGGCAATGTTCCTTGAATTCACATTGTCTTCATCTGAAATAGTTTGGCAGAACTGCACTTTCTCTAAATAAGTTATTTTAGATTCCCATTAATCTATTTTCCCACGTTAAATATTTTTTATCAGAAAGTCTTTCAATAGGCGTGGGCTGAGATCTCCGAGTTTGATGGAATGTGCCCTAGGAAAAGATGTAAGAGAGAAGCGAGAAAAGGAAATTGGACCAACACCTTTAAGTTTTGTGTTTTATGTTCTGGCTTTCACGGGTAAATCTCACATAAACATCTGCAATAGCAATTCTTCAGGAATTTTAGATAGTTTGGTTACATTAGCACCAAATGTTCAACATTTTTCGTATTTGGAAGTGATTTGCTGTGTTGCGCACTTTTAATAATATATTTTTATACGACAACTTTTTCATATACATATATAACAAGCATTAGAAATGTAATTGGTCTCGCATTTGTTTGAGTTGGAGCTATTGGTATTGTTAATGCCAATGACACAAACCCACACACAGACATGCACACATTCGGAAACACAGCCAGCTGTAGCCGCATACACACACACACATGAAAACACAGAAGCATACATACACACACACACTCATGCACACACACGCATGCAGGCACGAGCACATACATATAAACACAGACACACCTGTGCACATAGACATGCACATAAGCAAGTATGCACATACATATACAGTATTACCAAGGGGAGATACATTTACTCACACATGCATGCACATATACAAGCACACACACGCAGGCACTCCTACATCCCTGTGCACCTGTGCACACTCAGACACACACATATATGTACGTATGGTTAGTTGGGACATGATATGACACCGAACAAACTGATGGGTCTGTATTTTCAGCGGAGCTCTGCAGCTACCTTTCATTTTTAAAGCAAAACACAGATCAGTTTCAGCTTGTATGTGGCCTTTCCTTATACACTTTAGGGTCTGTGGAAAATGAGTTGAAGACAGCAGCCTTGCATCACTCTTGATGCCAGCAGGCCTAGATTGTCCTGGCTTTGACATCTTGCTTAAGCTTTGACATATATATGCATACACTCACATACATACGCATGCACCCACACAGTTCTACATAGTTACCCACACATGCACACTTAGACACATACATACACCAAAGCAGAATCACACACGCACATAGGCATGCTCGTGCGCACGTACAGACATACACACAGACAAGTATGCACATACATATATGCACATACACAGCTCAATCAAACACGCACATTAACAGATAACATTCATGCACATACAGAGAACTGCACATGTATGTTATGTACTGTTCTGTTTTCCTGAAAGTTGTAGTTGAGATTTCATGGTGAACTCTGACAACTCCCACATAACTGCCACAATCCTGGTGCAAAAGAGAACGCAAAGTTGTGCATCTGTGACACAATCTCCCAGCCAGCCCAAAGAGAAAGAAAAAAGTTCCCTCAAGAGAGATATAGGCTATATTTGTGTGTGTCATGTAGAGATGTATACACTATAGATGTTCTGCAGGGGACAATGGAGGACTGGGAGTGTTCACCAGCAGCTATGAACCAAGATGAAAGCCAACTGCATGATCATGGCCATACAGCAGGTGTCATCTAACCTTGTCCCCTTACAGCACCTGTACAAGGCCATTTTTGCCAGGTCGATAAATTCTGGACATGGCGTGGTAGGGAAACAGAACTCCTCCTTGAGGAGCGCTGGATTGAAATAAAGCACATGGGTATTGCGCATGCCAGGGGCTCACTATAGAAAGAGGACTGCACTTCCTATACCACTTTAGATATGCTTGAATATTAGCTTGTACTAGCGAGGTGTAATGGTCCCACAGGCAAACTTGTCATCATTTGTGCGCAGCCTCCGGTGCTGGAGGGCAGCGAGGCCACCGATGCTAAGAGTTTTGTCTGTCCTCCCTCAGGGGGATGCAACTTGTCCCCCTCCCCTCTTGGGCAATAGTGTAATGTTGATAATTATTGAAGAACATTATTTTCTCACACGCCACCGTACTTAAAGTAGAAGCGCAGTGGCAGTCGGCTAATTATAATTATGAAGCACTGAGGCAGTCGCGCTGATTAATGAAGCACGTGGCAGTCGGCTAATTATAATAATGAAGCTCAGTGGCAGTCGCGCAACCGAAGCGAAACAAAACAAGCAGCGATTGCCAATAAACGGGCTTGGCAAAGAAGAAATAGTCCCTGTATCAAAGCGGATGCCCACTAATTAAGGGGAATTAATATGTAGTTGAGCGGTGCTCCTGAGCTCCAAACAGAAGTGATGTATCGGGATCGTAAACCAATGAGGAGGCAGCAAAGAAGAGCGACGCTGCAGTCAACCTATGGTAAACCGCAGGCTGGATTACACTCCCTATAGTGAATACGGCAGGTCTTGCATCAGCGCATGCATGCTGCCTAGGCTCGACCTAAAAATTCCTTTTTTTGCACCTGAGTGACTATTCAGAAAGGACGATATTTGTGCAATTCATGGTGTTTATAGTGTCATTTAGTCTGATAAGCATTCTAAGTGACATTAGTCTTGTTTACTGATTGAAAATACATTTCACCTGGTCTTCTCCGTGTCTGATTTGTCTGCACAGCATTTGTTTGTATATGTTCCATATACGTTCTTTTCTGTAGAATGCTCATTGGTCGGCCAGAGCTGAAGCCTCCTGTGATGCCTTAATTGGAATGTTGGAGCTGGTAATGAGATGTATGAGAAAGTTAGTTGGGAGTTAGAAGTCAAAATGGGAGGAGGCCTGGAACTTCAACCTTGCACTTTTGCCATGAAGATGCCTTGCACTGGTAGCCACTTTGTAGCTCCTACATTTAGAACAATAACCTGGACCTCTCTGAGGTTTATCTTCACAGAGGTCCCAGGCTCCTGAGGTTTAAACTGATTTTCACTGAACCACACTCTCTGTTGAGCCCTGTTGGGTCATAGGTGATGCTTGGGGTGGCTTTTACACAGGTGAACAATCAGGATTCCATGTTTTAGCAGCACAGCGGTTAAAGTTTTCCCTTGTTCCCCTGAGGTAACAGACGACATTCAGGTAGGACCAAGAGAAAGTGGGGAAAGACTGAACAGTGTTTTAAGGTTGGTTGGGAACAGCTCCAGTCAAGCCCTAAACCTTTTCAAGGTGAGAGGATTTGCAAAGTACTGAGTGCTGAAGAAGAAATGTGTCCCATAATCATGTAGTTTAGTTAGAAAAATATGCGAACTGCAGCTCTACAGGAAACACATTTATATGAAAAATTTGAGAGATTTACACCATGAATTGAAACGAATCAAGCAATATAAAGATATACAAGCACAGTGAACTATAAAGGTCTGGATTACATGATGGAGTGATTGCATTAAAACCAACCCCTTTCGGGTTGTTCTGATGTAGTATTATAATTTTTTTGCAAAATGACATCTAAGCCTGTATGGGGCTTTGTTAAAAAAAAATACATAATGTACTTGGAAGGACGTCTAGAAAATTAGGTCAAGAAGGGTGCTCAATCTATGGATTAAACAGTTTGCCTGTTTTAAAGTTAAACAAAGAATAAAAATGCTATACACCCAGTTCATGGTTGGACAGTGTTTTCGTAAGGGCATGCTTGACACTGTATGAATAGTCTATCAATAATGTCTTGCAGTGTATTAAAATCAGTTTAGATATTGACACAGTGGAGGCACTATTATTTTGCAATGGAAAGATAAACTGGCGGACGGTAGTTTCATTGTTTTTATAGCTTATCAAATGGATATCTCTTAGTTCACCTCACACCACCATTAAGTAAAATAGGAAGGCTCTTCTGGTCCCTTTTACATGGTTAACATTGACCATGGTACAGTTTTCCATGATAGTACCAAAAGAAAAGGAGTAAGTGGTGCATAAGCTCTGCAATTGCTCTGCACATTCTTCTTTCCAAGCAAATATGCCTCACAGAATCTGCAACTCTGGTCTGGCCAAGTACGAGTAAAGGTAGCAGGAAGATACCACATCCGCCTTTAAGAACACAGCAAACATGAGGGATGCCAAAATGATACCACGCACACTTGCCACGTCCTCCTGCCTTTGGGTTGAACAGCTAAAATATTTGCACATTGTGTATATGAGAGCACAGAGACGATCACCCCCCATGTATTTTAAATGTCAGGATGAATTTGAGGATTTTTCCATGTAGATGTAAAGAAATTGTGAAGAATTGGTCGGCCATTTTCATAACCCTATCACGTGCACTGTAATCACAGATTATACTCACTCCCCGCATTGCACTGTTGGGAATTTTAGAGGACTGGCGTGACCCTGAGTCGACTGCACCATGGTGGGTCTGGGTACTTTGCTTGCAAAATGAGAATCTGCTTGCCACTCGAACTCCACGGATCCCAACACAGTGACGGAATAGTTGAACTTAATTATGAGATTTTTTGCTAAATAAGAAATGCTGACTTTAAATGCATTAAATTGCTTTTTTACCTTAGGTCTGCATTTTTTTTTTATAGTAATGGACTTTTGCTACCTTCTTTAAAATATTGCTTTATCTGTTTTCTTCACATCGTATTCCCGCACAAATGAGCTACTTTTTCTTTACCCCTTTGTGTGAAAGCATGGGAACTTAGGGCCTCATTATGATTGCGGTCGGACTTTTGTCTGACCGTCATCATATCGGGGACGGGACGGCCCGACTAGCTGTTGGCGGTCCCGCCATGGTAATTACAATGCGACCGCCTTCAAGGCACACGCCACAGTACAAAAAATGCACTTTTTGGATATCCTTGCACTATGTGGCAGGCATCATGCGGTGCCTGCAAGTGGAATTACACTTGGCCCCCTTCCACACTGCACTGAATAGCTTTTATATTGCTAAATACAATAACATTCAACTCCTAGAATCAACAATTTTAGCAATAATTATACCAAAAGTATCATTGCATATTCCTTTTGTTTATTGCGAACATTATATGCAAAAGCATTTACACTGCTAACACATTTTTCAAGTGTCATACATGAATTTCAAAATAAACAATTTACAAAATCATAATTATGTGTATCCATGTAATCCCTTCTTCAGGGGTGTGAGAGTGAATTCCAGTCCAACCAAGTTGGTTTTTTGAAAGCATGCGTAATACTCCGGGGGACTTTACAACTGAGCAGTATTAAATACAATGAATAGAGGTTTTGCGGTTTACAAGCCAGGAAAATAGAAATGCGACACATCACAACTAAATTCAGGTTTCCCGGCATTTATCCAGGCAATTGGATATTAATTCAACACGCTCGTGTGGACTGGAATTCACTCTCACACCCCTGAAGAAGGGATTTGTATATCCTGAAATGCATTGGGAACGGAACAGATCTGTGAGAGTTATTTGTTGCAAAACCTGAGTATTACTTGGATACACATAATTATGACTTTGTAAATTGTTTATTTTGAAATTCATGTATGACACTTGAAAAATGTGTTAGCAGTGAAAATGCTTTTTGCATATAATGTTCGTAATAAACAAAAGGAACATGCAATGATACTTTTGGTATATTGTCAAAATTGTTGATTATAGGAGTTGAATGTAATTGTATTTAGCAATATAAAAGCCATTCAGTGCAGTGCGGAAGAGGGCCAAGTGTAATTCCACTTGCAATCACCGACATTGTTTTTCCATGAGGCAGGCTACCTCATCCCCAACCAGCACGCCATAATTGTTTAAGCTCTTTTACATCAGTCTATTTGCAGTAAACATACATTGACAAACAGGAGGGCGCAACAATCCATATTCATAATATCATGCGGTGCCTGCCACATGGTGCAGGGATATGTCGGAGGGCCAGGGGGAAGGTGGGCCCGCTACGGGCCCCCAATGTCCCTTTCCACCTGCCTTTTCATGGTGGGTAAACCGCCATGAAACGGCCGGCGGGAAGGGACATCGTAATCCCTACGGCGGTGCCTGGCAGAGACCACCACTGTTGTAGGGAATGCAAGTCCCTCCGACGGACCGACGACTCCTTGAGCCCCTCCGATCCATGGCGGTTGGCCTCTCTGACCGCCAACCATCAGCCCGCCATCTAAATTGGCGGGCGGCAATCACTAGTACGATGGCGGTGGGACTGCCACCTACGGGCTATCGGTGGCGGTCCCACCATCATCATAATCAGGCCCTCGTTTTCTACTCCAACTCACGAAGAGCAACAAAGTAAATACATTCTGTTTTAACTAACCTATGAGGATGCAATGGACAGTCGTTTCTCAATGAGCAACATGCGAAAATATGCTGGCGTCTTAATCTTGAACCTGGTGAATGGAAGAATTGTCACATGATAGACCATCATATGGTGACAATTGATGTCACAAATGGACAATTTAGTGTCTAAAAAGTGACTTCTCTAGGAGGAGGGATGCTACCCTCACCACAGATGAGACCAGATGTAGACTCAGCCGAGTAATTCTTGCACCTTTGTCCCTTCTCTTCCATTGCCTTCAGCCTGGCTGCTGGACTATCTTTACATGCCCCTTGCCTTTTTCCCTTTGCTGATGAACTTGCCTAATGGACAATTTGGAGCTATCTGGTGAGAGACCAGATTTGAACTTTCCTGATTACTGCTCCATCCTCTTTGCCCCTGACCATAGAACTACCCTAGTGGATTTTAACTTGATCCCTTTTGCCATGCTTAGAGAACTCTCTTGAAACCATCCTCTTGCCTTTATTGGTGGTAGGAAAACTCTGATTCAATCCATCCTCTTATGGATTTCTGTATTTCTGCTATTGATTTATTTTAACTAAATATGTGATTTTGTATTACGTGTTGTGAGACTCATGACTGAAATACTTAAAATGTTACTTAATTGCATTGATTTTGGATCTTTAATACAATAAACAAATACTTCAGAATGTGCCTGAGTCTTTTATTCATTGGGTCTAAATGTTGTTTTCATAGAAACTGTGCTCACCAGATTTGATTTCTAATGCATTATAGAAAGAATCATAGATTGTTTTCAGAGCATCTGGGTCTTCTGCTCTTGTTCTGCGTGGCAATCGTAGAATTGCTAGTCTGTATGATTCTCGCTAGACTGAACGTTTTCGGAAGGTTTGGTCTCCCTGTCGCCATTCTTTATATTTACAGTATGGTCCTGGGGATGGTGTATTTGACTTTGATCTCTAATTTGTGAGTTGGCTACCAATTAATTGATCCTTATTGAGTGGCCAACAGTTTGACACATTACTTCTTACCCCTCACTATGACCAACAAGATTCATCAGAGGACCAATGCCTCTGAGAGAAATTAGTTATAAACAAATTAGGTTTTTGGGCCCAGTACAGAAAATAAAAACCGCTTCCGCTGCAACAGAACTTGGTAGCAGAGGATGGTTGTGTCTAGTAACTTAAGGAGATAGGGTGGGCAAAGATAGATTATTGTCCCGTCCAAAATGGCCAAAATGTTATTGTCGGCAGAAGGATTTATGGGGCACTGAAGGATTTTGGCGAATTGTAGCAGCAAAGGAGTGTGAGTATTGATAGGGATGAGCGTCACAATTGCTTTGGCTTAGTTGAATAATTGTGTGTGTGTGGTGCTTAATGCAAAAAGTTGAAGTTGAAGTTGTTATCGGGTCCGTTTGTGGCCAAAGATCCTGGCATACGCACCTATATGGTGGTCTCAGTGTAGAAGACACTGAATACGTTGTCTGCTGTTTTGTGGTGTTTGTCGTGAGACTTCGTCAACAACATCTTATGGATGGGGACTTTCCATTTGTATGTTAGTGGTAAATGGTTGGTATAGCTGATCTCTAGTGCACAGGGGAATAACTTTATCAATTAGAGTGAGGCTCCACTGGTCGAGGTCTCATTTGAAGTGAATGTGGAAGATATGTATAGAAATTAGATGTTTCGTATTAGCTTTTGAGTGAAAGATATCCATTTCCTTTAGTGGAGCTGACAGTTTTGTTGTTAAATTTGCTGGCATTGTATTGTGAATTTGCTTAGAAGAACGCGCCGTAGAAAATTGTAAAGAAAGGTGAACTGCTGCAAGGAGTAAGATTGGCATCACAGTTTGTCGCGCTGTGATGGGTCAGTTGGTATAAATCTGTGCTGAGATTGGTCGAGTAAGTATTAGAAAGTCACGCTATTATTGGTTGAGATTACTGAACTAAAGGATTGTGGGAGAATTTCATTTTCTAATTTCATGGAAAACATTTGTGTATATCAAATTGAATAAAAATGACATTTTTCAAAGCTTTACGAAAGCTAATACAGTGAGTTGTGACCATACCTGTTAAAAAGAGGAGAAGACGTTTCACCTGAGGATACTCCAGGGTACGTTGTAATGATGGATTAAGGATTACATCCATGTCTTTGGCTTGAACCATGGCATAAATCTACAAAGGGAGATGAGGTTTTACAGCTTCCTCGATATGGGACATTTAATTTTAGAATTATTGAGAACTTCAGGAGGAAATTATACGAAATGAAACCACCTCTTACACCTGCTCAATATGAGGCATTAAATGCCTGAGAACACATAGCTCATTAGAAAGCACGGAGAGTAGATGTTTTTAAGGGAACTAGATTGTTTTCCTTGATAGCGGTAGAAGGAGAAGTCAAAGGAAAACAAAAAGAAAAGAGGAAACACATTGAGACACAAAAGAGTGATACTGAAATAGACAAAGAAAATAGCATGACGATTTCTTGAATGATTTATTAATGAATCGTCCACTACCATACAATGAATCTCAGGGTGAAGGAGTGATAAATGGAAATCCACCTGAAGTTCCAAATGCACCAGTTGTACCTGAAAACCCTAAAGAAGCTACACTTATTTCTCCTGTAAGGAGGGAGACAGAATTACCAGCTCCTTTGAACCCATAGAAGGTGAATGCTCCAGATGCTTGGACTGTTTCTGTTACTATTGGTCCTGTTGTACCTCTTTATAAATCAGGGTCACAGGTCACAGGGAAATAATGCTCAACCTTTGGTATGGGTATGGGTTCTACTGTTAATGAGAGACAATTTGATCGCACAAGCAGAATGGTTCAGAGGTTACCACCTTTTCATGTCCACAGAACAGGTGGGCTTCCTGAAATAAGCTACATTGCTACTGAGACAAATGTGCCTATGGGAAATCCAGTTCTTAGTACATCTTTTTACACAATCTGGAACAAGCAAAGATATGAAAAATGGAGATTTGCATTCAAATACTCCACAATAACAATCGAGATTTACTCCACAAGAATTCGATGATTGGCTCAAAGGGTTTAGTGACCCAAATAACAATAAAAGTCCAGGAGAGGAAAAGAACATTAGGAGTGGCCAAACTGAAGGTAGAGCTAGAAGAAATGATTCAGGAATCTCTCAGTCCATCTCGATTAGATGCCTACCAGGAGGAGGACATACTATTTCTCTGTAAAGATATTACTCAATGAGCTAGACAAACACATGAAAACCTGATTTAATTGGCTCAGAAATAGGATATTGATGTTCAAAAATCAAAGGTTTTGCAGAACGTATAGATTACATTTCAGTGACAGAGATTTTGCTAACGTGAGGCCAGCTGGAATGAAACTACAGATTAAAGACATAATGACTTTGATTAATAAATGGAGTGAGAGAGAGAAATAGGAAGGTATATGGTTGAAAAGAAGGAAACAAAGAAAGTTAGCGTGCAAACATGTCCTGTTGTAATCGACGGAGGGAATGGAGAAATACAAATGCTTCCTATCAGAAAAGTACCTGGTGGAGGATATGTACATCTACCTTGGACTAGAGCTGATGTTTTGTCATTCACAAATACATTCTCGAAATTGAGTCATTCACAAATACATTCTTGAAATTGAGAGAAATTCCAGTTGAATCTTATAGGTAAATTGAAAGGTTTGTGAAAATTTCTAGAGTTTTGTGGATTGATTTGAATACCTTATTCAACATTGTGGTTCCAGGAGACTTATGGACTGAGTGTAAATTGTCTGTGGATTGGCCTGATACAGAACCAGATAGGGATCCTAGAACAGGAACACCATCACCAGTGGTATTAAAGTAATTCCAGCAAGTAACATTTCTTGAAAACTAAGATTGCTCCTAAAGAGATTGATTGGTTAAGAATTGACAGAACAACTTAGGAACTTATAGAATCAGTTCATACCTATTACGAGAGATTGATCCAGTTTTTCAAACAGTTGAATGGAAAACGTGGCCGAGAAAGATGTAGGACATTTTGATTATAGATTCATGATTGGGTTGAGACCTGAGATTTCTTCCATGATTACTCAGTATTTAATGTGCTGCAGAACAAACTGATTGATGAAATCTTGCACTACGCAAAATAGTGTGTGGATGAGATAAAAGTGAAACACAAGGAGTTAAAGGAAAAGTTGATGATAGCACAGATGAATGCTATACAGAAAGGTCAGAATCAATTAGATTTTTAAAACACGATTCCGGTGCAGGGTGGACAGAATCAAGTCCCAATTATGCAAGTGTTAATGGTTTTCAACAGCAGAATTTTCAGTCACAGGGTAGAGGACGTGGTGTTCCAATAGATTCTAGAACAGGTGTTGATGTGTCAGCTTTGAAGAAAATGAATCCTTGTCACATATGTTGAACATTTGGACATTGGAAACATGAGTGTAGGTTTAATGTGAATAATGCTGAAAATTAAATCCAGAATGGAGGGTATGCATAGTCTCGGGGGGTATACATGGTTCAGACTCAACAGATACAGAGACAGAGGGGTCGATTCCGATCTCGGCCGGAAGGGCACCTAACAGTATTCGTCCGGAAAAAATACAAGCCGAATGCGTGTTTCCCGACCGATTCGTACACTCGTCCGGACGAACAAGTACGATGCGTATAACAACCCAGTTTCCGAGCGAGCCGTACTCACCCAATCCAGCTCCTGTTCCCCGCCCGAGCCGGATCCGTAAACGCCGATTTGAGCTGCACGGAACCAAATACACAGCACCTTCCGGCCGGACTAGTACGATGCGCATTCCGTACGCGCCAAAACCGTCGCTACGTCCGGCACGTTTGAGCATCCGGGCGAGCCGTACATAAGCTCCGTTCTGCGCCATAAGACGATCCACGGCTACGAGACGAACAAGCCAGCGACGACTACGAGTCGAAGACACGAGAAACCCGAACGAGACGATCCAAGCATGAATCCCATTGCGCAGGTCCTACCTATACTCTACATCTATTACCGGGACCGGCACGGACGCGTACGGCGCAGACGGTAAGTCAAACACCAACAATACAAACAAACTACACGTACCCGAAATATGTCACACACACATAGGGATGCACAAATGATGTACACAAGCAACAGCAGAACCATAGGGGTGGGATGGCCAACACCAATGCCATACACACCCTTAGGGGGCTGGATGCCTGTCACCACTACCATACCCACCCTTAGGGGTATGGGTGCCTACCACTACCACCACCCCCACTCAGGGGGGGCTGGATGCCTGTCACTACTACCATCCACACTCATGGGGGATGGATGCCTACCACTACCACCACCCCTACTCAGGGGGCCTAGATGCCTGTCACTACTACCATACCCACCCTTAGGGGCTGGATGCCTGCCACTACTACCACCCCTACTCAGGGGGCCTGGATGCCTGTCACTACCACCACCCCTACTCAGGGGGCATGGATGCCTGTCACTACTACCATCCCCACCCTTAGGGGGATGGATGCCTGCCACTACCACCACCCCTATCCATGGGGGGCTGGATGCCTGTCACTACTACCATCCCCACTCATGGGGGGATGGATGCCTACCACTACCACCACCCCCACTCAGGGGGGGCTGGATGCCTGTCACTACTAACATCCACACTCATGGGGGGATGGATGCCTACCACTACCACCACCCCTACTCAGGGGGGCCTAGATGCCTGTCACTACTACCATACCCACCCTTAGGGGGCTGGATGCCTGCCACTACTACCACCCCTACTCAGGGGGGCCTGGATGCCTGTCACTACCACCACCCCTACTCAGGGGGACATGGATGCCTGTCACTACTACCATCCACACTCATGGGGGGATGGATGCCTACCACTACCACCACCCCTACTCAGGGGGGCCTAGATGCCTGTCACTACTACCATACCCACCCTTATGGGGATGGATGCCTGCCACTACCACCACCCCTATCCAGGGGGGGCGGGATGCCTAGCACCACTAACATCCCCACTCATGGGGGGGTGGATGCCTACCACTACAACCACCCCTACTCAGGGGGGCCTAGATGCAAGTCACTACTACCATACCCACCCTTAGGGGGCTAGATGCCTGCCACTACTACCACCCCTACTCAGGGGGGCCTGGATGCCTGCCACTACCACCACCCCTATCCAGGGGGGGCTGGATGCCTGTCACTACTACCATCCCCACTCATGGGGGGATGGATGCCTACCACTACCACCACCCCTACTCAGGGGGGGCTGGATGCCTGTCACTACTACCATACCCACCCTTAGGGGTATGGATACCTACCACTAACACCACCCCTACTCATAGGACGGGTAATGCATGACACAACCAGCATACTCCCACATAAGGAATGACAGAAAATTACATCCCCCCCCAACACCATGACAAGCGTGTGTAGTCTGTGTCAAATGCCTACAAGACTGAACATGACATTGAACATACAATGTGACCCCCTATCACACGTGTCACACATAAATGTGTGTGGCCTCCACAATGCAAGCCGACCATGGCCACTGTGGCAATGGGCTCGAACACCCCATCACCACAGTGACCAAAAGGTAAGTGTGGTGTCCATAGCTGATGCACTTTTTGAACAGTGTGGCAATGGGGCCCAAAGCCCCATCACCACAGTGACCAAAAGGGAAGTGTGGGGTCCATAGCTGATGCACTTTTTGAACAGTGTGGCAATGGGGCCCAAAGCCCCATCACCACAGTGACCAAAAGGTAAGTGTGGGGTCCATAGCTGATGCACTTTTTGAACAGTGTGGCAATGGGGCCTAAAGCACCATCACCACAGTGACCAAAAGATAAGTGTGGGGTCCATAGCTGATGCACATTTTTGAACAGTGTGGCAATGGGGCCTAAAGCACCATCACCACAGTGAACATAAGGTAAGTGTAGTCATGGTAAAAGCTGCCAAAGCCAAACTGCATGGATGAATCCTGGTCACACAACAACAAACACATCAGTGGCATAGTAGTGCTTGTGTCCCATAGCAACATAGATTGGTCGAGGCAAACAGTGCAGTGTCACTGAAACATCGTTTTGGCCATGTGCATACAAACATCACCCATGGGGGCCCACATTGTCAACATTCACAAATAACACAATGACAGAAGTGACCATCATATTGCTGACCCACATATCTGCACCAATGGACACACAAATGTAGATATCCTGTGGAGACTGTAGATGTCAGGTGAACAAATACCATACCATGGCAGCAATGGGACATACAAACCATGATTATTGTGCTGACTGATGACCTAGGAGTCCCAGGAACAGCAGGGGAAACCCACCAAACAACATACAGCCAATGGAACACTCAAGATATGCCAATGCAGTGGTGCAAAGGCACAAACACAAACAGGCAGACTCACACTGCATATCAAACACAACAGGTGATGGGGGTGTGTGCCAGTGTCCCCAGGCAACCACACAACACATGAGGAGGCCTGAATTCCAACCACACTGATGTGTATACAGTGCCATACAAAAGTTACTCATGGATCGGATACCCCTATGTGGGCAATCAGGCATCGTTAGATGAGAGGGAGCCCAAATTACACATGTCACACAAGCTTGTAGGAACAGCAACTAACACAGCAAGAGACAGACCCACCACAGCACTACCCCCAGGGACCCCACATTGTGCTGACACTAGCCTGCATGATAATCCCACTGTGATGACAAAGGTAGATGTCGTTCACACTGTGAACCACAGCCATGTGTCCTGAGCAACAAACTACCATCACACCTACACAAGCTCTAATCAATCAGCACGGCCTGCCAGCCAAGGCCAATATTGAGGTAGGGGTCTAGCCGTGCAACAACTCACATTTGCACACACTCAACACCACACACCCTGATCTCCACCAATGTGCAGCAGTGAAGCTCACATGGACTGGTGACATTGCACATGCACCCATGACAATACCAGGGGTGGTGGTGGGAACTAAGGTGCAGAAACCCATCACACATGGCCAGTCAACAAGACTCGTCAATGTCTGACACACAGCACAGTACGCCGTACATGGGCATGATGTGAAATCCACCACAATCAATGGGATCCTGGCCATAGTCACACACCAACGAAGAAGCCAAGGTGACACACTAAGAACACACGTACACAACTTCCAACATTGCAGCTCTGACCCTGAGGAGTGGCAGCAGTCACACACACAATGTGTCACAATCACTGAAAGCTACCACAAACTGTAAATCACATGACTTGTGTAAACAACAAGTGCCAAGGGGAATCCTGAATGTGTCCCATCTGCGTTTGACCACATCCCCAGCCCTGACAACAAAGACAACCTGGGATGACAACCTCATGAACATTAGTTTGCCATGCACCCACATCACGGAGAAACCAGGTCCAAGATGCTGGATGAACAAGGAACAACTCAGCAAGCATCACAAACAGGAACATCCCTAGGGACACAGCCTGTGTAGGAAAAGGGAAGGGAACACGCACAGACATGCTTACACAACACACAACACAGGCCCACGCAATGTCACCGGATTACACACTCCCATGAGGGCACTCCACTCCTGTGGAAGGTCCGCTGTGCCAAACCTTGTCTGTGCACGACCCAAACATGTCAGCAGAACACTCCGTCAGTGAGTCAACAACTACAACACACAGAAGGCTCTGCTCACATCAGCCTGGGTACGGGAGTGTCACGTCAGTCATCTGCATACACCCAAAACACGTGTCAAGCAAGTTGCACTGTATACACAGATGAGTCCTTCGACATTGATGTGCAAAACTGCATGTCCAGTGGAGCTGGGCACACAGTCAGGGAAATCGGAACATTGAACAGTGGTAAGCCCACCAGATGTGCATCAGTGTAAGACAAAGATGTACATTTACAAATGCAAAACGTACATCCCTGTGTCAAATGCTGAACATTACACCCTCAGACTGCAGCAAAGGATGCCATAGATCCAGACTACAACAGGACACATATCCCATGGACCACATGGAGTCCATCACAGCAACACTTCATTTTCCTGATATGAACACTATTACAACTGCAAATGCAGGATGCTACTCATCCACATCATGTACATCAAAAGAAAACCCACAATTAAACAAAAAGAGGCTTTATTCAGCAAACGTCAAGGAAAACTCTGAAGTCCAAAAGAAACTAAGGCCAATGGCCAGTCCAAAATCACAGTCCCAACAGGGTGATAAGTGACAACTGGTCACCCATTGCTTGCCTGCACTGGTACGGACAGGGGACATCCCCCTTGGAGGGGCATACAAGGGGCAGGCCAGGCACCGCAGGGACAGGATCAGGGGATGGCAGAGTGAGGCAGTGAAGGGGTGGTGGGTGCAGGAGTGTCACCGGCAACTGCAGTGGAGGTGTCTGACTCAGGGGGGCCGGCACCACTGTGGTACACAAGTCAGTTGTTGTGGGTGCTGCAACCACTGCAGTGGGCTGGTCTGATGTAGTGGACTGGGTCCCCACTGCAGTGCCCGAGTCAGACCGGGTGGTTGTGGACTCCACTGCAGTGCATGACTCCAAGGGAGTGGAAGGGTGGGCAGATGAGGTGGGCAGGACAGAGGGAGGGGACCCGGTCACCACACCAGTGGCACTAACAGGCAGAGCGTCTGGGTTGGGGGTGGAAGAGCAAGTGGCAGGGGGAGGGCCTAAGCAGTCTGGGGATGCGGTATCGGTGTGTGGGGGAACCTGGGGCAGGGTGTGGCGGGGGAACCTGTGGAGTGGTGGCCTGGGTGATGGAGGAGAGAGACTGGGTGGTGGAGCTGCGTGGTGGTGGTGGTGGGGTCTTGCTCTTCCTGGTCCGGGGCGACTTCCGATGGGGTCCTGTGTCTGCCTGCGCCTGGGGGAGGGTGTCCGGGGGCGAGGGGCACTCCCCTCTGTGTGGGTGGACTTCCTCTTCCCCCGGTATGCTGGATCAGCAGGTTCGGAGGGGAAGAGGCCGAGGTCACAGAGGAAGATCTGCTGTGTAGGTGGGGTAGCAGGTGAGGCAAGGGAAGGGGTCTTGGAGGGAGAGGATTTGGAGGACTGAGGAGTGACTGTGGATGCCTGTGTGTGTGTCTGTTCCCCATCCCCTGTGTGTGTGGTATCAGTCCCCTGAGGATGCTTGTGTGCACATCTTGGCTTTCTCTTGGGTGTGTCTGTGCTTCTCGTGTCTGTGTGTTTGGGTGATTGTGCAGGTGTGCATGTGCTTTGGACAGGTAGGGTGGCAGGAAGTGTGGATGGGGCAGAGGTGGGAGGGGTGAGGGACTGTTGGAGGAGGGACACGGCTGCCGTCAGGGAGGAGTCCATGGACTTATTGCTCCTCTGTAGGGCAGACATACCCGTCGAGATGCCCTCCATGAACGACACCAGCTGTGTCAACAGAGTGGTATGTGCATGGAGGACACTCAGCATTGCTGTCTGCCCTACATGGAGCTGCCGAAGGAGGTACACAGACTCCTCACTCAGGGCAGCAGGTGACACAGGGGCAGGTGGTGCGGTGCCTGGCACGAAGGAGACACGCTCCCGAGCACGGGAGCCTCCACGGACCTCAGGAATGGGAGCCAATGGGAGGGCGGTGGTGGTGGTGGCGGGGCCAGACAGACTAGCTGGCCTTTGGTGGCTGCTGAGACCTGCCTCCACAAGGGAGTCATCCTCCGAGCTGCTGTGGTCCTCAGCTGAGGTGGATGGTGCTGAGGACTGCTCGGTGTGGCTCCCCTCGCCCTCTGTGCCACTGGGTCCCTCTGACCAATCGTCGGATGCTGACCCAGTCTGGCTACGCTGCTCCTCCTGGTCCGTGGAGCTGTCCCCTCCTGTGGCCGTGGATGTATCTGCAAACAATTAGGGAAACAGACAAACATCAGTCACCTGCACTGACCGCACACACCACAGTAAGTACAGCACATCACAGAGCAAGCCCCGGCATCCTTAGTTGAACATTGCCTAAAGTCCTCACACAGATTCGGGAAGCCAATTGTCAGTCTGATGGTCAACCATGGGACTCACACCCTTCCTGCCCTTGCACCCATCTGTCTGGTGCCTGTCTGACGGTAAGACCCCAGTGTGGACACATGCACCACCTACACAGCTGTTGGACATTGCAGGGAACACGGTGAAGTATGTGAACATGCACACATCACATCTCTTGCCACTGAGTCAGTGCAGGTGTCCGGATAAAGGGATGGCCAGAGTCTAAATAGAAATGCATGTGATGCATACCAGCACCAGACACCATGATGCACCCATGTCTGGATAGTCAATGCCACAATGGGGTGCATGTTGCACATGTCACTCCCCTGCAGGATCAGTCTTCGGAAGTTTAATGCCATGACACAGGCTTGCGTGCAAAGTCATACATCACTGTCTCCAGTCACATGGCCATGGCAGCCAGCCAACAACACTCTGCACTGTGTCACAATCCTAGGACATGGGGAATGCAAGTTATGTAACTGACAAGTGCACATGTCCATCCCCCAAAAACCACATCATCAGAACTACTATTTGTCCACGTCATACCAATTGGACATATGGGGGACATGAAACACAACTCTCTGAACATGAGCACCTCACAGTGTGCTGTGAATGAAAAACAGCTGCCTGAAAGTCACAGTTGCATACACCTGTGTGCACAGTCAAGTCAAGTGATCAGACACCTATAAGTCACAGAAGTATTGTCTATCATGGTCACATCTCCGATGGCATGCTGAGCCCTAACCGATAAACATACCAGTAGTCCTGACAACGAAGACACAGCACAATGAGACAGAGGCAGACACCTGAGGGTACATTTCACTGATCACAACATGCCAGATGATACACGGGAGTGGGAGTACAGAGTGTATTGTATGCCCTGGAGTAGGCATGACTGTCCAGCTCCACCTGTAAGAGGGATGAGTCATGGACAGTAGGCAGGTGGCTAAGCATGTGTGACACACTTGATACACATACTCCTGAGGCCCAAACATTGTTCCCACCGGCAGCATGGGTGTGTGCCAAATCCCCCAGGGACATGTGGTGATTCAGATCAGCAAGTGGATCACATATCAAAGTTACACCAAGATTACATGTCAGAACTTAGGCATTGTGTAAGCAATTGACCCACCCATGAATCGCACAACATAGTCACGGGAACAAATGCTGTCCCCCACCTTGAGCGAAGCTAAATGCAATGACACAGTCCCCAAGTGACACAATTTCCTGACTGTAAGGGCCACACATATGCGTATCAGAGGAGAAGTGGGCATGTCACAAATGAGGGACATGGCTCCTGGACCACATGACTGATGTACCGTGGAAGTTTAACCAGGCCAGAGGAGGGCACATAGCATGTCAGACAAAGTGCACAGTGCAGTCATGGACTCATCCCCTCCTTGCTGCTGTCTGGCCTTCAGCTGCCCATCCAGGTCAGGGAAGACCACCACCAGGATCCGGAGCATGTGGGGGTCAGGGTCCGGTGTCCGCCCCTCCTGCGAGGAGGCGACAGCTTCAGCTGGACCCTTGCGATCCTCCGGGTCCAGCCCCGAAGGTCCTGACACCTCTTCTGGCAGTTGCGGATCCTGCGCCTGTAGACCCCCACGGATCTTACTGCCCGGGCGATGGTCAGCCAGATTTCCTGCTTCTAGTGGGCATCAACCTGTGAGGATGACAAAGTGAAAAGGCCATTACTACACATGCAACATATACGTGCATCACACAGTTGGAGATACATGTCTCAATCACAGGGGCATATGATGTACATAGGCAGTGCAACAATGGCTATGAACAGTTTGCCAGCAGTCACTACATGGTATCATTGCATGGGAAGTAAACCTTGTTGGAAAGCACTGTTACTGCACTGTACCTGTTCAGTGCATGTAACTACACACTTTGGGGTGTGACAACTACTCAGTGAGCATGCTAGCCAGTGGTGTGCACACTGTAAGTCCTGCTAGTCAGACAACATGCACAATCAGTAAGGCAGTGGACAGCACACTCACCTGCTCCCCTGGTTTCCCATACAGCTTGCTGTACTGTGGAAGGAGGTTGTCCAGCAGGGCCTGGTTCTCCTCAAGGCTGAAGGCTGGGGCTCTCTCCACAGTACATGCCATTGCAGTAGCCAGAGGATGCAGAGACAGCAGCAGTGTTGGTGGCAGATGTCGTCCTGGAGCATGTAGTGCAGGCAAGTGAGCTCTCAGGGGAACAGCCAGCATTATATGTGTGCTGCAGAGGCAGATACTGTCCCATGTGTCCAAAGTGATAGGTCCAAGTCGTTTGCATCTTCTGAATCTGACCAATCCATGGAATAGCAGCACTAATACACGCCCACAGCATCCTTCAAATCTTCAACTTCATGACACCCATGATTTTGCAACATTGTTGTGGCTGGCCAACTGAATTCACTGCATCAGACTCGTTGGAGCTTCGAAACGGGTCCGTTGCCATGTCAGGCCCCAGCCAATGCGTGCGCACCGATCTGTCCATTGCAGTACAACGCGTATTTCGGGATACAACGCGTACTCAGCTCACAACAGATGCAATGGGCCGGCCGGGCACACCGATCGGTCCATTGCTGTACAATGCGTATTTCGGGATGCAACGCGTACCCGCTCACAACAGATGCAATGGGCCGGCCGGGCACACCGATCGGTCCATTGCTGTACAACGCGTATTTCGGGATGCAACGCGTACCCACTCACAACAGATGCAATGGGCCGGCCGGGCACACCGATCGGTCCATTGCTGTACAACGCATATTTCGGGATGCAACGCGTACCCGCTCACGACAGATGCAATGGGCCGGCCGGGCACACCGATCGGTCCATTGCTGTACAACGCGTATTTCGGGATGCAACGCGTACCCACTCACAACAGATGCAATGGGCCGGCCGGGCACACCGATCGGTCCATTGCTGCACAACGCGTATTTCGGGATGCAACGCGTACCCGCTCACGACAGATGCAATGGGCCGGCCGGGCACACCGATCGGTCCATTGCTGTACAACCCGTATTTCGGGATGCAACGCGTACCCGCTCACGACAGATGCAATGGGCCGGCCGGGCACACCGATCGGTCCATTGCTGTACAACGTGTATTTCGGGATGCAACGCGTACCCGCTCACAACAGATGCAATGGGCCGGCCGGGCACACCGATCGGTCCATTGCTGTACAACGCGTATTTCGGGATGCAACGCGTACCCGCTCACAACAGATGCAATGGGCCGGCCGGGCACACCGATCGGTCCATTGCTGTACAACGCATACCCGCTCACAACAGATGCAATGGGCCGGCTGGGCACACCGATCGGTCCATTGCTGTACAACGCGTACCTGTACAGGTCAGTCGCATATGTCACCATGCTGGTCACAGGTGAACGTATGCCAGCCACATATACCTGCCAGAGACCCAGGGGCACACCTCCAACACCACACCCAGTCCACACTGTTTCCTAAGGCATGTAAGGCTGCATTACCTTTTCTGTGTATGGGGGTTAACATGTGGTTTCTGTGGTGGCACTTGTGGGCAGCCACACCCAGGCTGTGCATGTGTTCATGGGGACAGGGTCCTTTGTGTGTTGTGCACATGACCACTGTGATGTGCAACAGTTCATTTCGGAGCATGTGGCATGGTCACATTTCCAGGTTGTGTATGTGTGTGACATGTCACATACCCCCAGGGTCCCATGGGGGAAGGCATGTACGTCACAGGATGACCCATTGCCACAATAGTGATGTCCCTCCACAGTCTGTGTGCATGTTGTGTTTCCGATGTCTCTGATTCCATGTGCACGATGGGAGACAGTCTCCACATCAACGTTGTTTGTGCATGGACTTTGATGTTGTGCGTCACTTGCGTCCATGTCTGTCCTGCGGAAGCGACAGGGGCCACTACCTGTGGGAGTCATGTTTTTTTTCTGACATGTACATGAAATGCCATGTCATGCCAGTGTCCATGTGGCAAGACAGGGTCACTGGGAATCTACCTGTCAATGAGCTGTGATGCCTGTGGCGCATCTGTCCAGACATGTCACTGTGGTGTGTGTGTGGAATGTAACAGCAGTAAATGGGTACTGTGACACAGCCTAATGGTTTCCCATAGCACAACCTGGTACCAGTTGTGCACACATGTTGTACTGAGAAGTTAGATGATGGGCATGTAGGTGCCACATATGTCCATACAGAACGGCACACACATCAAGTACTTGTGTCTCGTAATGATGTATCATGTGAAATTGAGTATGGTGAATGGCACATATGTGGGGTGACTGACAATCTTTCTTTCTTCAACCTATGCACTGCAGGGCTCCAGCTGTCCATAGACCATTCCCTGACCTGGCAACGATGGTGGAACGTGACAGCATCCGACGGTACCGCTTCACCAGGCAGCTGATTGAGGATTTGGCAGTGCGCTTGGCACCACATTTGCAACCTGGCCGGCCGTACCCTACGGCGCTGACCCCCAAGGTGAAGGTAATGGCAGCCCTACACTTCTTTGCCACCGGTACCTTTCAACACACTGTGGCGACTGCCGGTGGGATGTCACAGACTATGTTCAGCCGTGTGCTACGCGATGTTTTGGAGGCAATGTTGAGATGCCTGAACCAGTACATCTATTTCCCTACACGTCAACAACTCACTGACGTCAAGAGTGACTTCTATGCCCTGGGGAGGATGCCACATGTCATTGGCTCCATTGATGGGACACATGTGGCTTTGATACCACCACAGGCACATGAGCAGGCATACCGGAACCGTAAACATTACCATTCGATCAATGCTCTGGTGGTATGTCTTGCAGATATGAGCATCACACATGTGTGTGCCCGTTTCCCTGGTTCAGCACACGATGCCTACGTGATGAGGAGTAGTCGCATCCCAAGGATGATGGCACAGATGCAGAACCAGCGTGCCTGGCTTGTCAGTGTGTACTGACTTTGTACCATTGTGTGTGTTCTTATCTGTAGTATTCCACCCACTTTTCCAACTCAGCTAATGTGCACTTGTCTGTCCGTAGGTGACTCCGGATACCTCAACATGCCGTGGTTGCTGACACCCCTCAGGAACTCTGTGACATCAGCCCAGATGCGCTACAATGAGGCACATGGTCGGACCAGGAGAGTGATTGAGACGGACCTTTGGTCTCCTGAAGAGCCGCTTCCGCTGCCTGGACAAGACAGGAGGGGCCCTCCCATATGCCCCAGCAAAGGTGTGCAAGATTGTCATTGTCTGCTGCATGCTACACAACCTGGCAGTGCGGAAGGAGTTGCCTCTCATCCTGGATGACGATGACCAACGTCCGCCACCTGTGGAGGATCCTGGCCTGGACCACGATGCCAGTGATGATGATGATGATGATGGTGATGTCCGCACACAGCTCATCACCAACTTCTTCAGCTGAATGTGAGTATCCAGGGAGATGTAATGTGAATGATGTGAGTTTGCATGATATGTGTGGGTGGTGCTCTGGTGCTGTTTGAGTGTGGCCATGTGCTACTTGACTGGATGCGTGCAGCAATGTGTCCTTACAGGTAGGCTGTACTCCCCAACAGTTTTGACATGCTAACTTGGTTTAGTGTAGTTGTCTTGTGACATGTATTGGGCATGAGTATTGCAGTTCTGTCCTGTTCTTCAGTGATTTTAACACTGTGTGTCATGTCTGTCCTTCACAGGGTGCTTACTGAGTACTTTGGTCAACTTGGATCCCCCGACACCATGATTCAGCTTTCAGGGTGGCAGCAGTAGTTTGCCTACAAGTGATGTGCCACACACCCCTGGACTTCATATCTTCTGCACTTGTTGACTGTGTGGCCACTGCCACGTGGGTAAACCTTGCATTTGTAGTGGAAACAACATGTTGAAAATGTGTAATAAACCTGTGCTTCACTTTGGGATGTGCGTTGTCTGTGGTCACACATTTGACTGACATTTGCTTACTGCACCTGTGGGCTAGTTGCCACAGACTCTGAATAGGTGTGGTGTCTGTGCATTCCACTGTATTTCCTGGCAACATCACTGTGGGCGATGAGTCCGATGGCCCTGGTGTCTCCGTGTCGTGTAGCCCTAGTGGTGTGTCTCCCTCATATGTGTCACGTCACCATGACTCACACGACGGTGTTGTACTTGCTGTGGCAGTTAGCATACACAGTGTAATTTAGCAGATCATCATCACCATAACAGTATCCACATTTGAATAACAACAGAGGCAATTATGGTGTACTAGTGATTTTATTTACAGACATGTGTGTGTGTATATTGCACAGGATGGTAGGTGCTGTACATTGGGATTGGGATCCAAAGTTCCCAGATGAGTTGGAAGTCTTGGTAGCAGAAATGTCCTGAGTGAAGTCCACAGTCATATGATACATTAGTCCAACTTGAACTCCCCATGTCATGTGGGAGAGTAGTGTTGCATTCGACAGGGTGAAACGTTTGCACACAAAGGAGAATTTCCAGAACAGGTGTTGGCTTCCTGGGGGATGTACGTGGCCATCAACCTCTCAGTTTTCCTTCCTCGGACGACCCCTCTTCTTTTGGGGGACCCTCACGTGCAGGCTGCTGCGGTGCAGGGAGTCTCTGCCAGAGTCCTCCTCCCTCCCTGTGGCGGTGTCAGTTGTTGCAGCACCAGATGTTGTGGGCACACAGGGAGGTGTGGCCATGTTGGTGCTAATCTGGCGGAGGCATGTCAATATGTCCCTATGCACCGCTGTGAGTTCTTGCAATGTGTCCCACTTGGACTCCATGCCAGACATGTGTGTCTCCACACGGGACATGTGTGTCTCCACACGGGACATGTGGGAGTCCAAGCGGGCATGATGGGCAGCCTGCTGCTGTTGTAAGTCCTTGAGGATCCCCACTACCTGTCTGACCTCTCCGGTGCTATCCTGGTACGCATCTGCGATGCGTGCCAGTTGTGGGTCATCATGCAGTCCAGACCCCTCTGCAAGCAGCGACCTATGTCTACCACCCCTCCCACCACCCCTGGTGACACGTGCAGGGCCTGCGATGGCACGCACAGGTGACCCGAGGCCCCCTTGGGGGTTGTTAGTGGTGTTGTCGTCCATTGCTCCACGGTGGGCCTGGGACCCTGTGCTGTTGTCATCGGTGGTCCTTGGTCTGTCCGTGTCGGCGGGGGTGGTCTGTGTGTTGGCAGTTGTTGGAGGGGTGGGTGCAGGGGGCGCAGATGTTGTTCCAGCTGGTGCTGCATGATGACTCACACCGGAGGTGCCAGGTAGGTCTTCGCCATCCGAGGAGGGCAGAGGCTGTTCCACACCAGTGAGCTCTGTGTCCCCCGGAGCCTGGGACAGGGACTCCTCCTCGCCTGCTGCTGTGTCCCCATCATCATCACCTGTATTTGGAAGAGACACACATTGTATGTTATGTTTCTACAGGCATCAATGGTTCACACACCGGACAGTTGTGACTGTACCTCTGGATGCAGGCATGTACATTGCATTGTCCTAAGTTGTCACAGTAAGAGGTTGATATTGGTGTAGCACATTGTCATGCATACCTGGGGCATTTCAATGTGAATGTTGAGGTGTGTGCATGGCCAGCATTGGTTGTATTTGGTGGACATCCGGCCATCCTTCTCCACCTAGCCCAGTTATCCCACCATGAAGCATGCCACCCTTGCAGTGGGTTCAGGTTGACTCTCAGGATGTCATTCAGTGGTGTCTTGCGGTTGGTTGTTGCACAGTTCCCAGCAGGGCCTTGTGCACCCCACAGCAGTACCCAGTTTCAGCCGTCTTGTCAGTTCTTATCCACTCCCTGTGATGTGGGCATGGTTCAGAGTGGTGTTGATGGGCCAATTGTGAGGGTGAGCAGTATCTGTGACTACAACTCCCATCATGCTATTGCCTACACCCCCTTCCCAGCATGCCCATACTTCCTTCCTTTTGAGTGGACTTCACTGTGTGTGAGTGTGACAGCAATGGCAAGATGGCTGACAGTGGTGTCCTGCTGTTGGTTGTTGCACAGTTCCCAGCAGGGCCTTGTGCACCCCACAGCAGTACCCAGTGTCAGCCATCTTGTCAGTCCTTATCCACTCCCTGTGATGTGGGCATGGTTCAGAGTGGTGTTGATGGGCCAATTGTGAGGGTGAGCAGTATCTGTGACTACAACTCCCATCATGCTATTGCCTACACCCCCTTCCCAGCATGCCCATACTTCCTTCCTTTTGAGTGGACTTCACTGTGTGTGAGTGTGACAGCAATGGCAAGATGGCTGACAGTGGTGTCCTGCTGTTGGTTGTTGCACAGTTCCCAGCAGGGCCTTGTGCACCCCACAGCAGTACCCAGTTTCAGCCATCTTGTCAGTCCTTATCCACTCCCTGTGATGTGGGCATGATTCAGAGTGGTGTTGATGGGCCAATTGTGAGGGTGAGCAGTATCTGTGACTACAACTCCCATCATGCTATTGCCTACACCCTCCTTCCCAGCATGCCTATACTTCCTTCCTTTTGAGTGGACTTCACTGTGTGTGAGTGTGACATCAATGGCAAGATGGCTGACAGTGGTGTCCTGCTGTTGGTTGTTGCACAGTTTCCAGCAGGGCCTTGTGCTCCCCACAGCAGTACCCAGTGTCAGCCATCTTGTCAGTCCTTATCCACTCCCTGTGATGTGGGCATGGTTCAGAGTGGTGTTGATGGGCCAATTGTGAGGGTGAGCAGTATCTGTGACTACATCTCCCATCATGCTATTGCCTACACCCCCCTTCCCAGCATGCCCATACTTCCTTCCTTTTGAGTGGACTTCACTGTGTGTGAGTGTGACAGCAATGGCAAGATGGCTGACAGTGGTGTCCTGCTGTTGGTTATTGCACAGTTCCCAGCAGGGCCTTGTGCACCCCACAGCAGTACCCAGTGTCAGCCATCTTGTCAGTCCTTATCCACTCCCTGTGATGTGGGCATGGTTCAGAGTGGTGTTGATGGGCCAATTGTGAGGGTGAGCAGTATCTGTGACTACAACTCCCATCATGCTATTGCCTACACCCCCTTCCCAGCATGCCCATACTTCCTTCCTTTTGAGTGGACTTCACTGTGTGTGAGTGTGACAGCAATGGCAAGATGGCTGACAGTGGTGTCCTGCTGTTGGTTGTTGCACAGTTCCCAGCAGGGCCTTGTGCACCCCACAGCAGTACCCAGTGTCAGCCATCTTGTCAGTCCTTATCCACTCCCTGTGATGTGGGCATGGTTCAGAGTGGTGTTGATGGGCCAATTGTGAGGGTGAGCAGTATCTGTGACTACAACTCCCATCATGCTATTGCCTACACCCCCTTCCCAGCATGCCCATACTTCCTTCCTTTTGAGTGGACTTCACTGTGTGTGAGTGTGACAGCAATGGCAAGATGGCTGACAGTGGTGTCCTGCTGTTGGTTGTTGCACAGTTCCCAGTAGGGCCTTGTGCACCCCACAGCAGTACCCAGTTTCAGCCATCTTGTCAGTCCTTATCCACTCCCTGTGATGTGAGCATGGTTCAGAGTGGTGTTGATGGGCCAATTGTGAGGGTGAGCAGTATCTGTGACTACAACTCCCATCATGCTATTGCCTACACCCCCTTCCCAGCATGCCCATACTTCCTTCCTTTTGAGTGGACTTCACTGTGTGTGAGTGTGACAGCAATGGCAAGATGGCTGACAGTGGTGTCCTGCTGTTGGTTGTTGCACAGTTCCCAGCAGGGCCTTGTGCACCCCACAGCAGTACCCAGTTTCAGCCATCTTGTCAGTCCTTATCCACTCCCTGTGATGTGAGCATGGTTCAGAGTGGTGTTGATGGGCCAATTGTGAGGGTGAGCAGTATCTGTGACTACAACTCCCATCATGCTATTGCCTACACCCCCTTCCCAGCATGCCCATACTTCCTTCCTTTTGACTCTGCTTCCCTGTGGGGTAGTGTGCCTGTGCTGACAGGAAGGCTGACAGTGTTGTCCTTGCGTTTGTTTGGCTACAAGACCCAAGAGTGTCCCTGTGCTTCACACAGCATTACCCAGGGTGGTGGTTCTTTGTGGGATCTTCATTTGGTATGTGAGGCATTGCATTCTCCCAGGTGGGTTTTGTGGAGTTTGTGTTGAGGGTGTGTGTGAGGTGAGCTGCTTGTAACTATGGTCAGTGCTGTGAGTCCTCCTTCCCACCCAGCCAGATATCCCACCATGCAACGTGCTTGCATTGCAGGGAGTGCAAGTTGGCTTTCAGGATGTCAGGCAGTGGTGTTCTGCTGTTTGTTGGTACCCAGTTCCCAGCACGGCCTTGTGCTCCCCACAGCAGTACCCAGTGTCAGCCATCTTGTCAGTCCTTGTCCACTCCCTGTGATGTGAGCATGGTTCAGAGTGGTGTTGATGGTCCAAATGTGAGCTGCCCATTATCTGTTACTACGAGTCCCATCATGCTCTTGGTTACACTGACTTCACCAACATACACAGGATTCCTTCCTTTCTGTGAGCTTCCCTGTGAGGTGGTGTTCTAGTGGTGGCTAAATATCTGACAGTGTTTGTTGGTTAGATTTGTGCCACTGCCTAGCTCAATTTGGTATTGGATTTGTACATGTCATGACACAGTTACATATCACTATGACATGGCATGTATTGTGTTTATCTGACTAACATACACTTCTTGGGATGATTATCTTTTGGTTGCTGTTGATTTGCTAGGGGTGCATGGTTTGACTGTCCCCTTGACAGTGATGTGTGTGTATTGTCACACAATATTGTGTATATTAGTTGTGTACTCACCAGGCTCTGGGATGTTTGTTAGTCCATATACGCTCACTGGTGGTAGGATGGCCCACACCTTCTCCTCCCAGGGCCTGAGGTATACTAGTTTGGCAGGAGGGCCACTGCCGGTGTGCTGGCTCAGGAGGTAATCCTTCTTCAGTAAGTCCCTGACCCTCCTTCGCACATCATACCACCTGTTCTGGATGTCTTCCTTTGTGCGCAGACGTGGTGATTGTGCGTTCACCCTGTCGACGATCCTCGCCCACATCTTGGTTTTCTGCGACATGGGGGTCTGTTGGACCAATGTGCCAAACAACTGTGGCTCTACCCTCAGGATCTCGTCTACCATGACTTCCAATTCACTATCTAGGAACTTTGGATTCTTCTTTAGGGGCATGGTGATGGGTGGTGGTGGTGATTGATGTGTGTGTGTGTGCAAGTGAGGGTGTGTGAGTGTAGGTTTTGCTGGGTGTGTGTGAGGGTGCTATTTGTTGAGGTGCTAATGGTGTGTGGCTTTTGTGTTGGATGAGCTGTGTGTGTGTCTGTGTTTGCTGTGTGATGGTGTTCTCTGCTGGCAGGTCAGTGGAATTTGCAAAGGATCATGGTAGGGATTTGTGGCCTTTATGTAGGTGGAGTTGGGGGTGTGTCCTTGTTCCATTTTTTTCACCCCTGTATTTATTGGCTTTGTCATTGCTTGTTTGGCCCTTTTTTTTGTATTTTTTCATTTGTGATTATTGTGCATGTAGGAGTCGTTCTTCTGACCGAGTAGGACGTTGCAGTTGTCTCGTGCGCGCCTCTCCGAGTCGTTCCCGCTGTGTTTCAGCTCAGTTTCATATGCGGCGTACGCGTCGGTCGCGGAGTATTGTGTTTGTTCGGCTGGCTTTAGTATGCGTGTCGGTCGTATGGCTTGGGCTCCGTGCGAATCGGTCTGAATTTGCACCCGTTGCATCGTACTGCGCGGGTCGGAGTTCGCGGGTACGTTTCGTTCGGGTTCTTTCCTGGTGCGTGTCGGTCGGTTCGATTCGTGTGGTTTCCCGGCCGGATAGCTTGTTTCCGTCCGGGTCGGTCGTTCGCCTTGAATTCCGTACGAGTCGGTCGTGTTTCCCATGCATTTCATCGTACTACCTGGGTCGGACGGCGCCGGTACGTGTCGGTCAGACTAAATTCCCGTACTGAGTCGGTCGGTACGTTTTCCGGCCCGAATCGGAATCGGCCCCAGAGTGTTCAAAATCCCAATTTGTCCAAAACAATGCAGATACCACAATCTCCGATGCCACAACAGAATGTTCAGGTACAAAGATACAATGTGAATCAGTCAGCAGATAAATAGAAACCCTTTTCCAAATCAAGGCTCATCACAACAGTATTTGGTTCAGATGAATGATTTCGATCAGGACCCGGCAGCATGACGATGCCCGAGGGTGGGAGCACTGCATGCTTGGCGCAGCCATAGAGGTGGAACAGAGTGGTACATATGTGGGCGGAGAAGTAAATGGGAATCATGTCTCATTCCTTCTCAACACTGGTCCTACCCACTGTACTGTAAGAACAGCAGAGATTCCTAACCTACCCCTCTCAGAAAAAAGCATCCAAGTTGTAGGAGTTACAAATAAAAAGTTGTCCACTCCAATTTCTAAAGCAGTTCCCATAAAAATAGGATCCTTTGAGGATTGACATCGATTTTTGGTGTGTGATTCAAGTCCAGTGAATCTGCTTGGACATGACTTACTGTGCAAGCTTAATTGTTCCATCAATTGCACTCCAAATAGTATTGAGTTTCATACCAATCATGAGGATGTTGTTTTTAGCTTTCAAGACAGAGATCTGATGTAGGAATGTACCCCTTGTTGACCAAAGAAGACCGACCCATTGAATTTAGAGATACTGTGTTATCCGAAGACTGGGACATTACGGGTAAAGATATAGGACTAATCAAAGATGTTGAACCAGTCTGAATCAAAGTAAAGCCAAATGTAGAGGGGCGATAGGTGGTGCACGACCAAGATGGCCACACACCTGTGAGGCTCCTGCTGCTTGGCGGCATAATCCTCAATTTATCCTGCTTCTACATGCACCACTATCGCTGAAAGTGCCCGCCGTTTGTGTCTCACCCTTTCACCCGGCTCCGGTTCAAAAATCAGCAACCGCGGACACCGCCAGACGGTCCTGGATCGTACTACGTCCTGAGCGCAGGTTTGACGTGGTACGCAACTGGAGGCAAGCCCGGCCGCAGCCGCTACTCAAGCCCCGAAGATCCCACGTGGTGTTTGGGCCTTGGCGGACTCGCGTTGAAAGACGGCCTGACATCCGTGGCTTCCTGGACGTTTTCAATGAGGCTGGTTTGCCACACATCTTGCAGCTTTCACCCTCCTACACCGAAGTGGATGCGGTAAGCGGCAGCAACTGCAAATAGAGACTAAAAGCGCTGTTTGGCCTGCGCTGTCCTGCCGATTCCTATACTCTCTCAGACCCTTCTGGCACAGTGCAGGAGATCCTCTGACCCCGCGCTCCACACCCGTCTCTATATTACCCTGCTTGACCATTGATGCGCAACTACTTATATGCCAGCGCGTATCTCCTCAAAAAGACACCGTACCTGTTGCCTGCTACGCCGATAGAAATATACAGTGCAACGTGGCGCTGACTAAAGGCCTGTCACCCGGGACCTCCGGTATTTGTAGGAGAAGCTGTCTTGCCACACACCCTCCAACTTCTCCCCCCTGCGCTGCAGTGGATGCGGAAAGCGGTGATACCCGCTGCTGGAGACTACGAAACAGCGCTGTTTGACTCACGGTGCCCCGCCAGTACAAAGGCTGTCCTGGATCCTTATCACACTGTGCGCTGGCCCGCACCCATCCTCATGCCCCCCGCTTGTGACAATTCAAGTCTCACTTACACAGTCACCTAATCTAAGCCTGCTACACCGGTGCAAACATACGGTGCAACGAGGTACACGCCGTCGCTGCTGGTCCACTTCCACTGGATATCACAGCGTCTCTCTGCATACCCTCACTGCTGGCACATTCAGCTCTGCGGCCTTCTGATATTGCGCTGCTGTTGGGGCTCCGTTCCGTTCGTCTGATGTGCACAAGGGGGATTCATCCTCACCACGCCTCATAAATGAGATACAGCGAAAAATTCTCTTCTTCCTTGGCCTTGATGAGACTGTTGCCCTTACTGTAGAGGGGAATACAACCCGTTACCTTTGTCCAGCACGTGGACGGAAACAGACTCACTTGCCTTCACTCTGGAAGGGGCACTGACGGTGGTGTTACTCTGACACCTCTCCATCTACCTTCTGACAACGCTACACCGTCACGTCTTCCCCCCTGGTTGTTTTACCTACAGCAAAACATACTCCTTTCTACAATGGGGAAGGCAGATGGCCGACAATCCAAACTCCTCTTCGAAACCAAGAAGGCTGCCACGCGATCCAGCTCGGAGGACCCAGAACAGCCCAACGAAGAACAAGCGCAGTCGCCGCTGGCCGCCCAAGAAGATGACGTCAAAAGTTTACTACTGGCCATGAAACATAGCCTCACGGACATCTCTAGCAAAATGGACTCCAGGAATAGCCGCATGGATTTTATAGTCCAGAAGGTAGACAAACATGATAGACAAATCAAAGAGGCGGAAAGGCGGATCTCGGACAATGAGGATGCTACGACTCAAGTACAACAACAAGTGGCACATATGGATAAACTTCTCAAAGTCATAGCTGCCAAAAATGAAGATCTAGAGGAGCGCAGCCGATGCAATAACATCTGCGTCATTGGGATCCCGGAAAGTACCAATACAGGGCATATGGAGGTCTTCGTCGAACGCCTGTTGCGAGACACCTTTGGCGCTGAGCCCTTCTCCCCCAATTGATAGTGGAAAGGGCACACCGAACGTTAGGCCCCAGGCCTCCCCAGGAAGCACTCCACGCCCGATTGTGGCCCGTCTCCTCAACTACCGGGATCGTGATACAGCGCTAAAAATGGCCAGAGAGAAAAAGACACTTCATTATGAGGGCACCGAATTCACCATCTATCCTGATTTTACGGCTGCAGTTCAAGAGGCGAGACGTAAATTCCTACCTGCCAAACAAAAGCTTCGGAAGGCGCAAATTGAATACGCACTCATGTACCCGGCGTGCCTGCGGGTTACATATCAGAGTAAACAATATTTCTTTACCAATCCACAACAGGTAGATGATTTTCTTAAAAACGTCAAGAAACATCCACCGCATCGTGATTCCAAGGAACGCCTCTCTGATTGACTCTGAATGTCAAGAACCCTAACGCTGGAGACAATTCATCACAAATTGTCTCTACCTGTATTCCATCTTGGTCTTTGGGTGCCTGAGCGGTAGTAAGGATGTTACGGACTACTCCCGGCAAGAGAAGCACGCCATGTCTCCTAGGCGATTTGTCCGTTTGGTCGATGATAAGAGACAGATAAGTGATAAGTGAAATACACACGCACCTAGTTCTGGGTGGCGGGCACGGTATAAATTATGTTAATACTTTGGACTATGCCAAGCACCTCCCTTCCCCTCCATCCCCTGCCACTGGGAGGCTGTCTTTACAGCTCTGGGAGAAGGGAGAATCTCGTTGCCCACTAGCGGCCCCCACACGGGCGCTCCCCTTACTGTTTATTTTTGGGGTATTTGATTTGGACTGAAATGTCAAGGGTTAGTTGGGAGTTGGGTGGGCAGCAAAATGCCAGCACGATTGGGGTGCTGTTGTGGGGGGAGGGATGGGAATTGTTAATCCAAGACTTCACCATTTTCATTCTCCAGCAGGTAGACATGCGAACACTCATTGAGAGGTACATTCACAGCCCTATGTCCGGAACACATCATGATAAACACATTCCATTCTGCAATGACCTCGCATACTGAGGTGTTAAAGGTAAATCTCCTCATGTGGAACATCAGGGGGTTGGGAGATCCCCGTAAGCGTAGACAAATACTTACATATCTTGATCGACATCAAATTCACATTGCCATGCTGCAGGAGACACACTTTGACCCACACCGCACTCCTAGTTTCGCCAGCAAGTGGGCCACAATCCGAGTCTTCTCATCGTACTCTACATATTCCAGAGGCACAGTGATTCTTATCAAAAAGAACACTCCTTTCACTCTGGGTGGGATGTATCACGATTCATTAGGTAGGAGCTGCATGCTCTGGGGAACACTGGGTACACAATCGGTCACACTAGTGTGTTGTTACGGGCCGAATATAGATGACCCGGATTACTTCACCACACTATGGGGGCAAATGCTTATGGTAGGATCCACTTATATCATTTAGGGTGGCGACTTTAATACTGCATTTTGCCCCACCGCTGACAGATCCAACCCGCTCCCTCACCACTACACCAAAACACAGAGCACATTGGCAAACATGTTCTTCGCTCATGGACTTACGGATGCGTGGCGACACGTTCACCCTAACGGGAGAGAAGGCACACACTACACAGCGGTACACTCTTCCTGGGCTCGCTTAGACTACTGGGTTGTTTCCCGAGGTGTTGTCCCATGGGTAAATACTGTTGAGCATTTAGCCAGAACTTATTCTGATCATGCCCCTGTTTGTATGACGATCTCACCCCCAATTTGATTGCTACTCCAAGATGTTGGAAACTCATACCAGAGGCTCTGTTGGATACTGCATTTAGGGCTGAACTAGGTGCAGAAATCACTGACGTTTTCCAGAGAAATACAGGTTCCGTTACGCACATGGGCACGGTTTGGGAGGCCTTCAAAGTAACGATGAGGGGGTCTTGTATAGCTAAGAGCTTTGGAGTCCTAAGGGACATCCGACGTAGTCTGCGGAAACTTGAAGAGGAACTGAAACATTTGGAAGGTGGCCTTTGGCAGGACACCTCCGGGTCTCAACAGGCAACATTTAGAGATAAACTCTCTGACTATAAAGATACTGCCGAGCGAGAAGCCTGATTCCGGGGTAAATACTTTACAGCGCGTAAGTACGGGGAGGGGAGAGACCGGGCAGAGCTCTGGCGATGGAAGTCCGACTGCCCCGCTTCTCCAATTACATCCTAGACATTGTTGATAGCGCTGGTACACGTCATAGAGACAGTCTTGAAATCCTTAATGTCTTCACCAAGTTTTACGCTGACTTATATAGCACTCACAGAATCGAGCCCCTGACCTCTCCATATACCTGAAGGACATAGCTCTAGGTTGTCTGGGTGATGCTCGGAGAGAGGTTCTTGCAGCACCTCTCGAAAATGATGAGATACGAGCTGCAATTATGCAGATGAGGGCTGGGAAGGCCCCAGCCTCGGATGGCCTTCCCATCGATTTCTATAAAACTTACATTGATCAATTGCTCCCAATACTAAAACAAGTCTACGAAGAGGCTCAGGAATTAGAGATTATTTCCGGCTTGATGAGGGAGGCTCTCATCACCTCTCTCCTGAAACCTGGTAAACCTGCGGACATTTGTGACTCCTACCGTCCTCTTTCTCTAATCAACAACAATGCGAAAATCCTCGCCAAAATACTGGCTAACAGGCTCAGCCTCTTGATGGAGAAGCTAGTCCTTCCTGACCAGGCTGGTTTCATTCCAGGTAGGGCGACATCATATAATCTCTGTACCCTCTTCTCTATCCTGCAAAATGTAGATCCGCAGTTGGCACTAGTGGCAATCTTCCTAGACGCCACGAAGGCCTTTGATTCAGTTGAATGGGACTACCTATTTGTCATTCTTCAAAATATGGGACTGCCTAAAGGTTTCCTGTCATGGATACGCCTCTTGTACACCGCTCCGGAAGCAAAGGTCCTAATTAATGGACACACTTCCTCCTCCTTTTCTATTACCCAGGGTACCCGGCTGGGATGCCCGCTCTCTCCACTCCTTTTTGCGCTAGCAATAGATTCCCTTGCGGCCAGAATTAGGCAGCATCATCAGGATAAGGCATTATGCTGCTTCCTTTGCCCAATACTCATTTCCCTTTATGCTGACGACGTCACCCTCTACGTTCAAGTATCACACCATAACCTCAGTCCGTTGCTTCGGGAGTTTGTGCGATTCGGGGAGTTTCCCTCTCACTACCTCAGTGACAGCATTCATCCCTGATTTTCCCATAGAGTGGTGCAATACTGAAGTGAAATATTTAGGGATACACATCACGGCTAACCGTGAGGAACTGATGCGGCTCACCTATGGCAGAGCATTGGAAAACATTGCAAGCAGTATAACGAGATGGATTGCTCTTCCACTCTCCATGGCAGGACGCAATCTCATCAAAATGGTCATCCTTCCCAAACTCCTATACCTTTTTTTAAATATTCCGTATGACCCGGGCAGACATTTCTTTTCCGCACTTCGCTCGGAACTGATCCGACTGACTAGGGGTGGCAAACAACCACGGCTGCAGTGGGAAACACTCACTAGACCCTATTCCCAGGGAGGGTTGGATATCCCTAATCTTGAATTATATTATCTCTGCGCACAGGCTCACTATGCCCACTATTGGTTCCACCCCCCTAGATACACACCTCACGTGGCAACGGAACACTGGCTGGCGGATCCCGTTCCGCTGGAAGGTGCCATATTGACCACAACCACGCCCTGGGCGGCTGACCCGACATCGGTCGTCTGTACGGTGAAAGCATGGCAACACATTGCCAGATGTCTACAAGCCCCCATGCTGTACTCGCCTCTACTTCCTCTTGTCTACCACCCTGGGATGCCGGTCTTGCAGGAAGGTGCCTTTAAAAACTAAAGCCACATACGACATCACTTGCTGGGGAGATTTCTATTTAAATGGAAAGTTCCGTACACTCCAACAGTTATTTTCAAAACAACCACCCTCCCCCATGGATATCTTCTTATATGTCAGGGTGCGACAGGGTATTAAAGAGTACACCCCCTTATACCCACTGGAACCCCAGGAAGTCGCCCCACTGCGCACAATATTACGCACTGACACTACCTCACACTTAGTTTCTACACTATACCACAGCCTATACACTAACCTAACCTCAACCCCTTGTGCTTCCAGAGGCAAATGGGTTGCCGGGATGGGACAAGATATCACTGACAAGCAATGGACATATTGTTGTACTCAGACAGAGCAAATCTCATCTAGTAGCCGCTTACGCATTACAAATTTTTGCACCGCACATACTATACCCGGTCAAAATGTGTAGATATAAACTACGTGATAATGACAAATGCGATAGGTGTGGTATTGAGGCGCCGGACTTCCTGCACCTTGCCTGGGATTGTAGCACTATCCAGGCCTACTGGCGACAAGTGGTTACAGCGTTGGAGCAGATGACTTCCTTGAAGCTCCAGCTATCTCCCATGTTGACCCTACTAGGATACACGAAAAATCTAGTCGCGGCACATTGGAAATTTGCTTCATTTGGTCTCCTACTGGCTAAAAGGAGAATAGCATGTAGGTGGGGTCGAGGTAGGGCACCCAAATTTAAGGAGTGGATCAATGACATGTTATTTTGGCAGGAACAAACATACACATATGCAGAACTCCTCCCCCTCACTTCGCGTCCTCGTGATATTTGGGACCCCCTAACGGCATATCTCCTGGAGCACCCGGTCGATGCCATAAACACTACACACGATACTGGCAGTTGAACACAATACCTGGCTTCTGGCCGCCTCTACATGAAACATACATACTTTGCAGCACAAATTTTGTATTAAGCTTACTCAGATATGTTCCCTGATAACATCTGTTGGCTTTGTTGCATACGGTCAATGCTAAGAGTGCCTACTGCTGTTCATGTCGTTCCGGACACTGTTATGCATGTAAATGTCACCTAAGCTTCATCATTAAGCGTGTATCTACCTGTGTACTTTATATACTATGCTGGATATACGTTTCAGAAAACTTAAATAAATATTGGGGGGAAAAAAGTAAAAAAAAAAAAAAAGTTAAGCCAAATGTATCATATTCAAGAATCCCAACAATTTGACTCCAGATACCCTGATCTCCACCAATGTGCAGCAGTGAAGCTCACATGGACTGGTGACATTGCACATGCACCCATGACAATACCAGGGGTGGTGGTGGGAACTAAGGTGCAGAAACCCATCACACATGGCCAGTCAACAAGACTCGTCAATGTCTGACACACAGCACAGTACGCCGTACATGGGCATGATGTGAAATCCACCACAATCAATGGGATCCTGGCCATAGTCACACACCAACGAAGAAGCCAAGGTGACACACTAAGAACACACGTACACAACTTCCAACATTGCAGCTCTGACCCTGAGGAGTGGCAGCAGTCACACACACAATGTGTCACAATCACTGAAAGCTACCACAAACTGTAAATCACATGACTTGTGTAAACAACAAGTGCCAAGGGAATCCTGAATGTGTCCCATCTGCGTTTGACCACATCCCCAGCCCTGACAACAAAGACAACCTGGGATGACAACCTCATGAACATTAGTTTGCCATGCACCCACATCACGGAGAAACCAGGTCCAAGATGCTGGATGAACAAGGAACAACTCAGCAAGCATCACAAACAGGAACATCCCTAGGGACACAGCCTGTGTAGGAAAAGGGAAGGGAACACGCACAGACATGCTTACACAACACACAACACAGGCCCACGCAATGTCACCGGATTACACACTCCCATGAGGGCACTCCACTCCTGTGGAAGGTCCGCTGTGCCAAACCTTGTCTGTGCACGACCCAAACATGTCAGCAGAACACTCCGTCAGTGAGTCAACAACTACAACACACAGAAGGCTCTGCTCACATCAGCCTGGGTACGGGAGTGTCACGTCAGTCATCTGCATACACCCAAAACACGTGTCAAGCAAGTTGCACTGTATACACAGATGAGTCCTTCGACATTGATGTGCAAAACTGCATGTCCAGTGGAGCTGGGCACACAGTCAGGGAAATCGGAACATTGAACAGTGGTAAGCCCACCAGATGTGCATCAGTGTAAGACAAAGATGTACATTTACAAATGCAAAACGTACATCCCTGTGTCAAATGCTGAACATTACACCCTCAGACTGCAGCAAAGGATGCCATAGATCCAGACTACAACAGGACACATATCCCATGGACCACATGGAGTCCATCACAGCAACACTTCATTTTCCTGATATGAACACTATTACAACTGCAAATGCAGGATGCTACTCATCCACATCATGTACATCAAAAGAAAACCCACAATTAAACAAAAAGAGGCTTTATTCAGCAAACGTCAAGGAAAACTCTGAAGTCCAAAAGAAACTAAGGCCAATGGCCAGTCCAAAATCACAGTCCCAACAGGGTGATAAGTGACAACTGGTCACCCATTGCTTGCCTGCACTGGTACGGACAGGGGACATCCCCCTTGGAGGGGCATACAAGGGGCAGGCCAGGCACCGCAGGGACAGGATCAGGGGATGGCAGAGTGAGGCAGTGAAGGGGTGGTGGGTGCAGGAGTGTCACCGGCAACTGCAGTGGAGGTGTCTGACTCAGGGGGGCCGGCACCACTGTGGTACACAAGTCAGTTGTTGTGGGTGCTGCAACCACTGCAGTGGGCTGGTCTGATGTAGTGGACTGGGTCCCCACTGCAGTGCCCGAGTCAGACCGGGTGGTTGTGGACTCCACTGCAGTGCATGACTCCAAGGGAGTGGAAGGGTGGGCAGATGAGGTGGGCAGGACAGAGGGAGGGGACCCGGTCACCACACCAGTGGCACTAACAGGCAGAGCGTCTGGGTTGGGGGTGGAAGAGCAAGTGGCAGGGGGAGGGCCTAAGCAGTCTGGGGATGCGGTATCGGTGTGTGGGGAACCTGGGGCAGGGTGTGGCGGGGGAACCTGTGGAGTGGTGGCCTGGGTGATGGAGGAGAGAGACTGGGTGGTGGAGCTGCGTGGTGGTGGTGGTGGGGTCTTGCTCTTCCTGGTCCGGGGCGACTTCCGATGGGGTCCTGTGTCTGCCTGCGCCTGGGGAGGGTGTCCGGGGGCGAGGGCACTCCCCTCTGTGTGGGTGGACTTCCTCTTCCCCCGGTATGCTGGATCAGCAGGTTCGGAGGGGAAGAGGCCGAGGTCACAGAGGAAGATCTGCTGTGTAGGTGGGGTAGCAGGTGAGGCAAGGGAAGGGGTCTTGGAGGGAGAGGATTTGGAGGACTGAGGAGTGACTGTGGATGCCTGTGTGTGTGTCTGTTCCCCATCCCCTGTGTGTGTGGTATCAGTCCCCTGAGGATGCTTGTGTGCACATCTTGGCTTTCTCTTGGGTGTGTCTGTGCTTCTCGTGTCTGTGTGTTTGGGTGATTGTGCAGGTGTGCATGTGCTTTGGACAGGTAGGGTGGCAGGAAGTGTGGATGGGGCAGAGGTGGGAGGGGTGAGGGACTGTTGGAGGAGGGACACGGCTGCCGTCAGGGAGGAGTCCATGGACTTATTGCTCCTCTGTAGGGCAGACATACCCGTCGAGATGCCCTCCATGAACGACACCAGCTGTGTCAACAGAGTGGTATGTGCATGGAGGACACTCAGCATTGCTGTCTGCCCTACATGGAGCTGCCGAAGGAGGTACACAGACTCCTCACTCAGGGCAGCAGGTGACACAGGGGCAGGTGGTGCGGTGCCTGGCACGAAGGAGACACGCTCCCGAGCACGGGAGCCTCCACGGACCTCAGGAATGGGAGCCAATGGGAGGGCGGTGGTGGTGGTGGCGGGGCCAGACAGACTAGCTGGCCTTTGGTGGCTGCTGAGACCTGCCTCCACAAGGGAGTCATCCTCCGAGCTGCTGTGGTCCTCAGCTGAGGTGGATGGTGCTGAGGACTGCTCGGTGTGGCTCCCCTCGCCCTCTGTGCCACTGGGTCCCTCTGACCAATCGTCGGATGCTGACCCAGTCTGGCTACGCTGCTCCTCCTGGTCCGTGGAGCTGTCCCCTCCTGTGGCCGTGGATGTATCTGCAAACAATTAGGGAAACAGACAAACATCAGTCACCTGCACTGACCGCACACACCACAGTAAGTACAGCACATCACAGAGCAAGCCCCGGCATCCTTAGTTGAACATTGCCTAAAGTCCTCACACAGATTCGGGAAGCCAATTGTCAGTCTGATGGTCAACCATGGGACTCACACCCTTCCTGCCCTTGCACCCATCTGTCTGGTGCCTGTCTGACGGTAAGACCCCAGTGTGGACACATGCACCACCTACACAGCTGTTGGACATTGCAGGGAACACGGTGAAGTATGTGAACATGCACACATCACATCTCTTGCCACTGAGTCAGTGCAGGTGTCCGGATAAAGGGATGGCCAGAGTCTAAATAGAAATGCATGTGATGCATACCAGCACCAGACACCATGATGCACCCATGTCTGGATAGTCAATGCCACAATGGGGTGCATGTTGCACATGTCACTCCCCTGCAGGATCAGTCTTCGGAAGTTTAATGCCATGACACAGGCTTGCGTGCAAAGTCATACATCACTGTCTCCAGTCACATGGCCATGGCAGCCAGCCAACAACACTCTGCACTGTGTCACAATCCTAGGACATGGGGAATGCAAGTTATGTAACTGACAAGTGCACATGTCCATCCCCCAAAACCACATCATCAGAACTACTATTTGTCCACGTCATACCAATTGGACATATGGGGGACATGAAACACAACTCTCTAAACATGAGCACCTCACAGTGTGCTGTGAATGAAAAACAGCTGCCTGAAAGTCACAGTTGCATACACCTGTGTGCACAGTCAAGTCAAGTGATCAGACACCTATAAGTCACAGAAGTATTGTCTATCATGGTCACATCTCCGATGGCATGCTGAGCCCTAACCGATAAACATACCAGTAGTCCTGACAACGAAGACACAGCACAATGAGACAGAGGCAGACACCTGAGGGTACATTTCACTGATCACAACATGCCAGATGATACACGGGAGTGGGAGTACAGAGTGTATTGTATGCCCTGGAGTAGGCATGACTGTCCAGCTCCACCTGTAAGAGGGATGAGTCATGGACAGTAGGCAGGTGGCTAAGCATGTGTGACACACTTGATACACATACTCCTGAGGCCCAAACATTGTTCCCACCGGCAGCATGGGTGTGTGCCAAATCCCCAGGGACATGTGGTGATTCAGATCAGCAAGTGGATCACATATCAAAGTTACACCAAGATTACATGTCAGAACTTAGGCATTGTGTAAGCAATTGACCCACCCATGAATCGCACAACATAGTCACGGGAACAAATGCTGTCCCCCACCTTGAGCGAAGCTAAATGCAATGACACAGTCCCCAAGTGACACAATTTCCTGACTGTAAGGGCCACACATATGCGTATCAGAGGAGAAGTGGGCATGTCACAAATGAGGGACATGGCTCCTGGACCACATGACTGATGTACCGTGGAAGTTTAACCAGGCCAGAGGAGGGCACATAGCATGTCAGACAAAGTGCACAGTGCAGTCATGGACTCATCCCCTCCTTGCTGCTGTCTGGCCTTCAGCTGCCCATCCAGGTCAGGGAAGACCACCACCAGGATCCGGAGCATGTGGGGGTCAGGGTCCGGTGTCCGCCCCTCCTGCGAGGAGGCGACAGCTTCAGCTGGACCCTTGCGATCCTCCGGGTCCAGCCCCGAAGGTCCTGACACCTCTTCTGGCAGTTGCGGATCCTGCGCCTGTAGACCCCCACGGATCTTACTGCCCGGGCGATGGTCAGCCAGATTTCCTGCTTCTAGTGGGCATCAACCTGTGAGGATGACAAAGTGAAAAGGCCATTACTACACATGCAACATATACGTGCATCACACAGTTGGAGATACATGTCTCAATCACAGGGGCATATGATGTACATAGGCAGTGCAACAATGGCTATGAACAGTTTGCCAGCAGTCACTACATGGTATCATTGCATGGGAAGTAAACCTTGTTGGAAAGCACTGTTACTGCACTGTACCTGTTCAGTGCATGTAACTACACACTTTGGGGTGTGACAACTACTCAGTGAGCATGCTAGCCAGTGGTGTGCACACTGTAAGTCCTGCTAGTCAGACAACATGCACAATCAGTAAGGCAGTGGACAGCACACTCACCTGCTCCCCTGGTTTCCCATACAGCTTGCTGTACTGTGGAAGGAGGTTGTCCAGCAGGGCCTGGTTCTCCTCAAGGCTGAAGGCTGGGGCTCTCTCCACAGTACATGCCATTGCAGTAGCCAGAGGATGCAGAGACAGCAGCAGTGTTGGTGGCAGATGTCGTCCTGGAGCATGTAGTGCAGGCAAGTGAGCTCTCAGGGGAACAGCCAGCATTATATGTGTGCTGCAGAGGCAGATACTGTCCCATGTGTCCAAAGTGATAGGTCCAAGTCGTTTGCATCTTCTGAATCTGACCAATCCATGGAATAGCAGCACTAATACACGCCCACAGCATCCTTCAAATCTTCAACTTCATGACACCCATGATTTTGCAACATTGTTGTGGCTGGCCAACTGAATTCACTGCATCAGACTCGTTGGAGCTTCGAAAACGGGTCCGTTGCCATGTCAGGCCCCAGCCAATGCGTGCGCACCGATCTGTCCATTGCAGTACAACGCGTATTTCGGGATACAACGCGTACCCGCTCACAACAGATGCAATGGGCCGGCCGGGCACACCGATCGGTCCATTGCTGTACAATGCGTATTTCGGGATGCAACGCGTACCCGCTCACAACAGATGCAATGGGCCGGCCGGGCACACCGATCGGTCCATTGCTGTACAACGCGTATTTCGGGATGCAACGCGTACCCTCTCACAACAGATGCAATGGGCCGGCCGGGCACACCGATCGGTCCATTGCTGTACAACGCATATTTCGGGATGCAACGCGTACCCGCTCACGACAGATGCAATGGGCCGGCCGGGCACACCGATCGGTCCATTGCTGTACAACGCGTATTTCGGGATGCAACGCTGTACCCACTCACAACAGATGCAATGGGCCGGCCGGGCACACCGATCGGTCCATTGCTGCACAACGCGTATTTCGGGATGCAACGCGTACCCGCTCACGACAGATGCAATGGGCCGGCCGGGCACACCGATCGGTCCATTGCTGTACAACCCGTATTTCGGGATGCAACGCTGCACCCGCTCACGACAGATGCAATGGGCCGGCCGGGCACACCGATCGGTCCATTGCTGTACAACGTGTATTTCGGGATGCAACGCGTACCCGCTCACAACAGATGCAATGGGCCGGCCGGGCACACCGATCGGTCCATTGCTGTACAACGCGTATTTCGGGATGCAACGCGTACCCGCTCACAACAGATGCAATGGGCCGGCCGGGCACACCGATCGGTCCATTGCTGTACAACGCATACCCGCTCACAACAGATGCAATGGGCCGGCTGGGCACACCGATCGGTCCATTGCTGTACAACGCGTACCTGTACAGGTCAGTCGCATATGTCACCATGCTGGTCACAGGTGAACGTATGCCAGCCACATATACCTGCCAGAGACCCAGGGGCACACCTCCAACACCACACCCAGTCCACACTGTTTCCTAAGGCATGTAAGGCTGCATTACCTTTTCTGTGTATGGGGGTTAACATGTGGTTTCTGTGGTGGCACTTGTGGGCAGCCACACCCAGGCTGTGCATGTGTTCATGGGGACAGGGTCCTTTGTGTGTTGTGCACATGACCACTGTGATGTGCAACAGTTCATTTCGGAGCATGTGGCATGGTCACATTTCCAGGTTGTGTATGTGTGTGACATGTCACATACCCCCAGGGTCCCATGGGGGAAGGCATGTACGTCACAGGATGACCCATTGCCACAATAGTGATGTCCCTCCACAGTCTGTGTGCATGTTGTGTTTCCGATGTCTCTGATTCCATGTGCACGATGGGAGACAGTCTCCACATCAACGTTGTTTGTGCATGGACTTTGATGTTGTGCGTCACTTGCGTCCATGTCTGTCCTGCGGAAGCGACAGGGGCCACTACCTGTGGGAGTCATGTTTTTTTTTTCTGACATGTACATGAAATGCCATGTCATGCCAGTGTCCATGTGGCAAGACAGGGTCACTGGGAATCTACCTGTCAATGAGCTGTGATGCCTGTGGCGCATCTGTCCAGACATGTCACTGTGGTGTGTGTGTGGAATGTAACAGCAGTAAATGGGTACTGTGACACAGCCTAATGGTTTCCCATAGCACAACCTGGTACCAGTTGTGCACACATGTTGTACTGAGAAGTTAGATGATGGGCATGTAGGTGCCACATATGTCCATACAGAACGGCACACACATCAAGTACTTGTGTCTCGTAATGATGTATCATGTGAAATTGAGTATGGTGAATGGCACATATGTGGGGTGACTGACAATCTTTCTTTCTTCAACCTATGCACTGCAGGGCTCCAGCTGTCCATAGACCATTCCCTGACCTGGCAACGATGGTGGAACGTGACAGCATCCGACGGTACCGCTTCACCAGGCAGCTGATTGAGGATTTGGCAGTGCGCTTGGCACCACATTTGCAACCTGGCCGGCCGTACCCTACGGCGCTGACCCCCAAGGTGAAGGTAATGGCAGCCCTACACTTCTTTGCCACCGGTACCTTTCAACACACTGTGGCGACTGCCGGTGGGATGTCACAGACTATGTTCAGCCGTGTGCTACGCGATGTTTTGGAGGCAATGTTGAGATGCCTGAACCAGTACATCTATTTCCCTACACGTCAACAACTCACTGACGTCAAGAGTGACTTCTATGCCCTGGGGAGGATGCCACATGTCATTGGCTCCATTGATGGGACACATGTGGCTTTGATACCACCACAGGCACATGAGCAGGCATACCGGAACCGTAAACATTACCATTCGATCAATGCTCTGGTGGTATGTCTTGCAGATATGAGCATCACACATGTGTGTGCCCGTTTCCCTGGTTCAGCACACGATGCCTACGTGATGAGGAGTAGTCGCATCCCAAGGATGATGGCACAGATGCAGAACCAGCGTGCCTGGCTTGTCAGTGTGTACTGACTTTGTACCATTGTGTGTGTTCTTATCTGTAGTATTCCACCCACTTTTCCAACTCAGCTAATGTGCACTTGTCTGTCCGTAGGTGACTCCGGATACCTCAACATGCCGTGGTTGCTGACACCCCTCAGGAACTCTGTGACATCAGCCCAGATGCGCTACAATGAGGCACATGGTCGGACCAGGAGAGTGATTGAGACGGACCTTTGGTCTCCTGAAGAGCCGCTTCCGCTGCCTGGACAAGACAGGAGGGGCCCTCCCATATGCCCCAGCAAAGGTGTGCAAGATTGTCATTGTCTGCTGCATGCTACACAACCTGGCAGTGCGGAAGGAGTTGCCTCTCATCCTGGATGACGATGACCAACGTCCGCCACCTGTGGAGGATCCTGGCCTGGACCACGATGCCAGTGATGATGATGATGATGATGGTGATGTCCGCACACAGCTCATCACCAACTTCTTCAGCTGAATGTGAGTATCCAGGGAGATGTAATGTGAATGATGTGAGTTTGCATGATATGTGTGGGTGGTGCTCTGGTGCTGTTTGAGTGTGGCCATGTGCTACTTGACTGGATGCGTGCAGCAATGTGTCCTTACAGGTAGGCTGTACTCCCCAACAGTTTTGACATGCTAACTTGGTTTAGTGTAGTTGTCTTGTGACATGTATTGGGCATGAGTATTGCAGTTCTGTCCTGTTCTTCAGTGATTTTAACACTGTGTGTCATGTCTGTCCTTCACAGGGTGCTTACTGAGTACTTTGGTCAACTTGGATCCCCCGACACCATGATTCAGCTTTCAGGGTGGCAGCAGTAGTTTGCCTACAAGTGATGTGCCACACACCCCTGGACTTCATATCTTCTGCACTTGTTGACTGTGTGGCCACTGCCACGTGGGTAAACCTTGCATTTGTAGTGGAAACAACATGTTGAAAATGTGTAATAAACCTGTGCTTCACTTTGGGATGTGCGTTGTCTGTGGTCACACATTTGACTGACATTTGCTTACTGCACCTGTGGGCTAGTTGCCACAGACTCTGAATAGGTGTGGTGTCTGTGCATTCCACTGTATTTCCTGGCAACATCACTGTGGGCGATGAGTCCGATGGCCCTGGTGTCTCCGTGTCGTGTAGCCCTAGTGGTGTGTCTCCCTCATATGTGTCACGTCACCATGACTCACACGACGGTGTTGTACTTGCTGTGGCAGTTAGCATACACAGTGTAATTTAGCAGATCATCATCACCATAACAGTATCCACATTTGAATAACAACAGAGGCAATTATGGTGTACTAGTGATTTTATTTACAGACATGTGTGTGTGTATATTGCACAGGATGGTAGGTGCTGTACATTGGGATTGGGATCCAAAGTTCCCAGATGAGTTGGAAGTCTTGGTAGCAGAAATGTCCTGAGTGAAGTCCACAGTCATATGATACATTAGTCCAACTTGAACTCCCATGTCATGTGGGAGAGTAGTGTTGCATTCGACAGGGTGAAACGTTTGCACACAAAGGAGAATTTCCAGAACAGGTGTTGGCTTCCTGGGGGATGTACGTGGCCATCAACCTCTCAGTTTTCCTTCCTCGGACGACCCCTCTTCTTTTGGGGGACCCTCACGTGCAGGCTGCTGCGGTGCAGGGAGTCTCTGCCAGAGTCCTCCTCCCTCCCTGTGGCGGTGTCAGTTGTTGCAGCACCAGATGTTGTGGGCACACAGGGAGGTGTGGCCATGTTGGTGCTAATCTGGCGGAGGCATGTCAATATGTCCCTATGCACCGCTGTGAGTTCTTGCAATGTGTCCCACTTGGACTCCATGCCAGACATGTGTGTCTCCACACGGGACATGTGTGTCTCCACACGGGACATGTGGGAGTCCAAGCGGGCATGATGGGCAGCCTGCTGCTGTTGTAAGTCCTTGAGGATCCCCACTACCTGTCTGACCTCTCCGGTGCTATCCTGGTACGCATCTGCGATGCGTGCCAGTTGTGGGTCATCATGCAGTCCAGACCCCTCTGCAAGCAGCGACCTATGTCTACCACCCCTCCCACCACCCCTGGTGACACGTGCAGGGCCTGCGATGGCACGCACAGGTGACCCGAGGCCCCCTTGGGGGTTGTTAGTGGTGTTGTCGTCCATTGCTCCACGGTGGGCCTGGGACCCTGTGCTGTTGTCATCGGTGGTCCTTGGTCTGTCCGTGTCGGCGGGGTGGTCTGTGTGTTGGCAGTTGTTGGAGGGGTGGGTGCAGGGGGCGCAGATGTTGTTCCAGCTGGTGCTGCATGATGACTCACACCGGAGGTGCCAGGTAGGTCTTCGCCATCCGAGGAGGGCAGAGGCTGTTCCACACCAGTGAGCTCTGTGTCCCCCGGAGCCTGGGACAGGGACTCCTCCTCGCCTGCTGCTGTGTCCCCATCATCATCACCTGTATTTGGAAGAGACACACATTGTATGTTATGTTTCTACAGGCATCAATGGTTCACACACCGGACAGTTGTGACTGTACCTCTGGATGCAGGCATGTACATTGCATTGTCCTAAGTTGTCACAGTAAGAGGTTGATATTGGTGTAGCACATTGTCATGCATACCTGGGGCATTTCAATGTGAATGTTGAGGTGTGTGCATGGCCAGCATTGGTTGTATTTGGTGGACATCCGGCCATCCTTCTCCACCTAGCCCAGTTATCCCACCATGAAGCATGCCACCCTTGCAGTGGGTTCAGGTTGACTCTCAGGATGTCATTCAGTGGTGTCTTGCAGTTGGTTGTTGCACAGTTCCCAGCAGGGCCTTGTGCACCCCACAGCAGTACCCAGTTTCAGCCGTCTTGTCAGTTCTTATCCACTCCCTGTGATGTGGGCATGGTTCAGAGTGGTGTTGATGGGCCAATTGTGAGGGTGAGCAGTATCTGTGACTACAACTCCCATCATGCTATTGCCTACACCCCCTTCCCAGCATGCCCATACTTCCTTCCTTTTGAGTGGACTTCACTGTGTGTGAGTGTGACAGCAATGGCAAGATGGCTGACAGTGGTGTCCTGCTGTTGGTTGTTGCACAGTTCCCAGCAGGGCCTTGTGCACCCCACAGCAGTACCCAGTGTCAGCCATCTTGTCAGTCCTTATCCACTCCCTGTGATGTGGGCATGGTTCAGAGTGGTGTTGATGGGCCAATTGTGAGGGTGAGCAGTATCTGTGACTACAACTCCCATCATGCTATTGCCTACACCCCCTTCCCAGCATGCCCATACTTCCTTCCTTTTGAGTGGACTTCACTGTGTGTGAGTGTGACAGCAATGGCAAGATGGCTGACAGTGGTGTCCTGCTGTTGGTTGTTGCACAGTTCCCAGCAGGGCCTTGTGCACCCCACAGCAGTACCCAGTTTCAGCCATCTTGTCAGTCCTTATCCACTCCCTGTGATGTGGGCATGATTCAGAGTGGTGTTGATGGGCCAATTGTGAGGGTGAGCAGTATCTGTGACTACAACTCCCATCATGCTATTGCCTACACCCTCCTTCCCAGCATGCCTATACTTCCTTCCTTTTGAGTGGACTTCACTGTGTGTGAGTGTGACATCAATGGCAAGATGGCTGACAGTGGTGTCCTGCTGTTGGTTGTTGCACAGTTTCCAGCAGGGCCTTGTGCTCCCCACAGCAGTACCCAGTGTCAGCCATCTTGTCAGTCCTTATCCACTCCCTGTGATGTGGCCATGGTTCAGAGTGGTGTTGATGGGCCAATTGTGAGGGTGAGCAGTATCTGTGACTACATCTCCCATCATGCTATTGCCTACACCCCCCTTCCCAGCATGCCCATACTTCCTTCCTTTTGAGTGGACTTCACTGTGTGTGAGTGTGACAGCAATGGCAAGATGGCTGACAGTGGTGTCCTGCTGTTGGTTATTGCACAGTTCCCAGCAGGGCCTTGTGCACCCCACAGCAGTACCCAGTGTCAGCCATCTTGTCAGTCCTTATCCACTCCCTGTGATGTGGGCATGGTTCAGAGTGGTGTTGATGGGCCAATTGTGAGGGTGAGCAGTATCTGTGACTACAACTCCCATCATGCTATTGCCTACACCCCCTTCCCAGCATGCCCATACTTCCTTCCTTTTGAGTGGACTTCACTGTGTGTGAGTGTGACAGCAATGGCAAGATGGCTGACAGTGGTGTCCTGCTGTTGGTTGTTGCACAGTTCCCAGCAGGGCCTTGTGCACCCCACAGCAGTACCCAGTGTCAGCCATCTTGTCAGTCCTTATCCACTCCCTGTGATGTGGGCATGGTTCAGAGTGGTGTTGATGGGCCAATTGTGAGGGTGAGCAGTATCTGTGACTACAACTCCCATCATGCTATTGCCTACACCCCCTTCCCAGCATGCCCATACTTCCTTCCTTTTGAGTGGACTTCACTGTGTGTGAGTGTGACAGCAATGGCAAGATGGCTGACAGTGGTGTCCTGCTGTTGGTTGTTGCACAGTTCCCAGTAGGGCCTTGTGCACCCCACAGCAGTACCCAGTTTCAGCCATCTTGTCAGTCCTTATCCACTCCCTGTGATGTGAGCATGGTTCAGAGTGGTGTTGATGGGCCAATTGTGAGGGTGAGCAGTATCTGTGACTACAACTCCCATCATGCTATTGCCTACACCCCCTTCCCAGCATGCCCATACTTCCTTCCTTTTGAGTGGACTTCACTGTGTGTGAGTGTGACAGCAATGGCAAGATGGCTGACAGTGGTGTCCTGCTGTTGGTTGTTGCACAGTTCCCAGCAGGGCCTTGTGCACCCCACAGCAGTACCCAGTTTCAGCCATCTTGTCAGTCCTTATCCACTCCCTGTGATGTGAGCATGGTTCAGAGTGGTGTTGATGGGCCAATTGTGAGGGTGAGCAGTATCTGTGACTACAACTCCCATCATGCTATTGCCTACACCCCCTTCCCAGCATGCCCATACTTCCTTCCTTTTGACTCTGCTTCCCTGTGGGGTAGTGTGCCTGTGCTGACAGGAAGGCTGACAGTGTTGTCCTTGCGTTTGTTTGGCTACAAGACCCAAGAGTGTCCCTGTGCTTCACACAGCATTACCCAGGGTGGTGGTTCTTTGTGGGATCTTCATTTGGTATGTGAGGCATTGCATTCTCCCAGGTGGGTTTTGTGGAGTTTGTGTTGAGGGTGTGTGTGAGGTGAGCTGCTTGTAACTATGGTCAGTGCTGTGAGTCCTCCTTCCCACCCAGCCAGATATCCCACCATGCAACGTGCTTGCATTGCAGGGAGTGCAAGTTGGCTTTCAGGATGTCAGGCAGTGGTGTTCTGCTGTTTGTTGGTACCCAGTTCCCAGCACGGCCTTGTGCTCCCCACAGCAGTACCCAGTGTCAGCCATCTTGTCAGTCCTTGTCCACTCCCTGTGATGTGAGCATGGTTCAGAGTGGTGTTGATGGTCCAAATGTGAGCTGCCCATTATCTGTTACTACGAGTCCCATCATGCTCTTGGTTACACTGACTTCACCAGCATACACAGGATTCCTTCCTTTCTGTGAGCTTCCCTGTGAGGTGGTGTTCTAGTGGTGGCTAAATATCTGACAGTGTTTGTTGGTTAGATTTGTGCCACTGCGTAGCTCAATTTGGTATTGGATTTGTACATGTCATGACACAGTTACATATCACTATGACATGGCATGTATTGTGTTTATCTGACTAACATACACTTCTTGGGATGATTATCTTTTGGTTGCTGTTGATTTGCTAGGGGTGCATGGTTTGACTGTCCCCTTGACAGTGATGTGTGTGTATTGTCACACAATATTGTGTATATTAGTTGTGTACTCACCAGGCTCTGGGATGTTTGTTAGTCCATATACGCTCACTGGTGGTAGGATGGCCCACACCTTCTCCTCCCAGGGCCTGAGGTATACTAGTTTGGCAGGAGGGCCACTGCCGGTGTGCTGGCTCAGGAGGTAATCCTTCTTCAGTAAGTCCCTGACCCTCCTTCGCACATCATACCACCTGTTCTGGATGTCTTCCTTTGTGCGCAGACGTGGTGATTGTGCGTTCACCCTGTCGACGATCCTCGCCCACATCTTGGTTTTCTGCGACATGGGGGTCTGTTGGACCAATGTGCCAAACAACTGTGGCTCTACCCTCAGGATCTCGTCTACCATGACTTCCAATTCACTATCTAGGAACTTTGGATTCTTCTTTAGGGGCATGGTGATGGGTGGTGGTGGTGATTGATGTGTGTGTGTGTGCAAGTGAGGGTGTGTGAGTGTAGGTTTTGCTGGGTGTGTGTGAGGGTGCTATTTGTTGAGGTGCTAATGGTGTGTGGCTTTTGTGTTGGATGAGCTGTGTGTGTGTCTGTGTTTGCTGTGTGATGGTGTTCTCTGCTGGCAGGTCAGTGGAATTTGCAAAGGATCATGGTAGGGATTTGTGGCCTTTATGTAGGTGGAGTTGGGGGTGTGTCCTTGTTCCATTTTTTTCACCCCTGTATTTATTGGCTTTGTCATTGCTTGTTTGGCCCTTTTTTTTGTATTTTTTCATTTGTGATTATTGTGCATGTAGGAGTCGTTCTTCTGACCGAGTAGGACGTTGCAGTTGTCTCGTGCGCGCCTCTCCGAGTCGTTCCCGCTGTGTTTCAGCTCAGTTTCATATGCGGCGTACGCGTCGGTCGCGGAGTATTGTGTTTGTTCGGCTGGCTTTAGTATGCGTGTCGGTCGTATGGCTTGGGCTCCGTGCGAATCGGTCTGAATTTGCACCCGTTGCATCGTACTGCGCGGGTCGGAGTTCGCGGGTACGTTTCGTTCGGGTTCTTTCCTGGTGCGTGTCGGTCGGTTCGATTCGTGTGGTTTCCCGGCCGGATAGCTTGTTTCCGTCCGGGTCGGTCGTTCGCCTTGAATTCCGTACTGAGTCGGTCGTGTTTCCCATGCATTTCATCGTACTACCTGGGTCGGACGGCGCCGGTACGTGTCGGTCAGACTAAATTCCCGTACTGAGTCGGTCGGTACGTTTTCCGGCCCGAATCGGAATCGGCCCCAGAGTGTTCAAAATCCCAATTTGTCCAAAACAATGCAGATACCACAATCTCCGATGCCACAACAGAATGTTCAGGTACAAAGATACAATGTGAATCAGTCAGCAGATAAATAGAAACCCTTTTCCAAATCAAGGCTCATCACAACAGTATTTGGTTCAGATGAATGATTTCGATCAGGACCCGGCAGCATGACGATGCCCGAGGGTGGGAGCACTGCATGCTTGGCGCAGCCATAGAGGTGGAACAGAGTGGTACATATGTGGGCGGAGAAGTAAATGGGAATCATGTCTCATTCCTTCTCAACACTGGTCCTACCCACTGTACTGTAAGAACAGCAGAGATTCCTAACCTACCCCTCTCAGAAAAAAGCATCCAAGTTGTAGGAGTTACAAATAAAAAGTTGTCCACTCCAATTTCTAAAGCAGTTCCCATAAAAATAGGATCCTTTGAGGATTGACATCGATTTTTGGTGTGTGATTCAAGTCCAGTGAATCTGCTTGGACATGACTTACTGTGCAAGCTTAATTGTTCCATCAATTGCACTCCAAATAGTATTGAGTTTCATACCAATCATGAGGATGTTGTTTTTAGCTTTCAAGACAGAGATCTGATGTAGGAATGTACCCCTTGTTGACCAAAGAAGACCGACCCATTGAATTTAGAGATACTGTGTTATCCGAAGACTGGGACATTACGGGTAAAGATATAGGACTAATCAAAGATGTTGAACCAGTCTGAATCAAAGTAAAGCCAAATGTAGAGGGGCGATAGGTGGTGCACGACCAAGATGGCCACACACCTGTGAGGCTCCTGCTGCTTGGCGGCATAATCCTCAATTTATCCTGCTTCTACATGCACCACTATCGCTGAAAGTGCCCGCCGTTTGTGTCTCACCCTTTCACCCGGCTCCGGTTCAAAAATCAGCAACCGCGGACACCGCCAGACGGTCCTGGATCGTACTACGTCCTGAGCGCAGGTTTGACGTGGTACGCAACTGGAGGCAAGCCCGGCCGCAGCCGCTACTCAAGCCCCGAAGATCCCACGTGGTGTTTGGGCCTTGGCGGACTCGCGTTGAAAGACGGCCTGACATCCGTGGCTTCCTGGACGTTTTCAATGAGGCTGGTTTGCCACACATCTTGCAGCTTTCACCCTCCTACACCGAAGTGGATGCGGTAAGCGGCAGCAACTGCAAATAGAGACTAAAAGCGCTGTTTGGCCTGCGCTGTCCTGCCGATTCCTATACTCTCTCAGACCCTTCTGGCACAGTGCAGGAGATCCTCTGACCCCGCGCTCCACACCCGTCTCTATATTACCCTGCTTGACCATTGATGCGCAACTACTTATATGCCAGCGCGTATCTCCTCAAAAAGACACCGTACCTGTTGCCTGCTACGCCGATAGAAATATACAGTGCAACGTGGCGCTGACTAAAGGCCTGTCACCCGGGACCTCCGGTATTTGTAGGAGAAGCTGTCTTGCCACACACCCTCCAACTTCTCCCCCCTGCGCTGCAGTGGATGCGGAAAGCGGTGATACCCGCTGCTGGAGACTACGAAACAGCGCTGTTTGACTCACGGTGCCCCGCCAGTACACAGGCTGTCCTGGATCCTTATCACACTGTGCGCTGGCCCGCACCCATCCTCATGCCCCCCGCTTGTGACAATTCAAGTCTCACTTACACAGTCACCTAATCTAAGCCTGCTACACCGGTGCAAACATACGGTGCAACGAGGTACACGCCGTCGCTGCTGGTCCACTTCCACTGGATATCACAGCGTCTCTCTGCATACCCTCACTGCTGGCACATTCAGCTCTGCGGCCTTCTGATATTGCGCTGCTGTTGGGGCTCCGTTCCGTTCGTCTGATGTGCACAAGGGGGATTCATCCTCACCACGCCTCATAAATGAGATACAGCGAAAAATTCTCTTCTTCCTTGGCATTGATGAGACTGTTGCCCTTACTGTAGAGGGGAATACAACCCGTTACCTTTGTCCAGCACGTGGACGGAAACAGACTCACTTGCCTTCACTCTGGAAGGGGCACTGACGGTGGTGTTACTCTGACACCTCTCCATCTACCTTCTGACAACGCTACACCGTCACGTCTTCCCCCCCCTGGTTGTTTTACCTACAGCAAAACATACTCCTTTCTACAATGGGGAAGGCAGATGGCCGACAATCCAAACTCCTCTTCGAAACCAAGAAGGCTGCCACGCGATCCAGCTCGGAGGACCCAGAACAGCCCAACGAAGAACAAGCGCAGTCGCCGCTGGCCGCCCAAGAAGATGACGTCAAAAGTTTACTACTGGCCATGAAACATAGCCTCACGGACATCTCTAGCAAAATGGACTCCAGGAATAGCCGCATGGATTTTATAGTCCAGAAGGTAGACAAACATGATAGACAAATCAAAGAGGCGGAAAGGCGGATCTCGGACAATGAGGATGCTACGACTCAAGTACAACAACAAGTGGCACATATGGATAAACTTCTCAAAGTCATAGCTGCCAAAAATGAAGATCTAGAGGAGCGCAGCCGATGCAATAACATCTGCGTCATTGGGATCCCGGAAAGTACCAATACAGGGCATATGGAGGTCTTCGTCGAACGCCTGTTGCGAGACACCTTTGGCGCTGAGCCCTTCTCCCCCAATTGATAGTGGAAAGGGCACACCGAACGTTAGGCCCCAGGCCTCCCCAGGAAGCACTCCACGCCCGATTGTGGCCCGTCTCCTCAACTACCGGGATCGTGATACAGCGCTAAAAATGGCCAGAGAGAAAAAGACACTTCATTATGAGGGCACCGAATTCACCATCTATCCTGATTTTACGGCTGCAGTTCAAGAGGCGAGACGTAAATTCCTACCTGCCAAACAAAAGCTTCGGAAGGCGCAAATTGAATACGCACTCATGTACCCGGCGTGCCTGCGGGTTACATATCAGAGTAAACAATATTTCTTTACCAATCCACAACAGGTAGATGATTTTCTTAAAAACGTCAAGAAACATCCACCGCATCGTGATTCCAAGGAACGCCTCTCTGATTGACTCTGAATGTCAAGAACCCTAACGCTGGAGACAATTCATCACAAATTGTCTCTACCTGTATTCCATCTTGGTCTTTGGGTGCCTGAGCGGTAGTAAGGATGTTACGGACTACTCCCGGCAAGAGAAGCACGCCATGTCTCCTAGGCGATTTGTCCGTTTGGTCGATGATAAGAGACAGATAAGTGATAAGTGAAATACACACGCACCTAGTTCTGGGTGGCGGGCACGGTATAAATTATGTTAATACTTTGGACTATGCCAAGCACCTCCCTTCCCCTCCATCCCCTGCCACTGGGAGGCTGTCTTTACAGCTCTGGGAGAAGGGAGAATCTCGTTGCCCACTAGCGGCCCCCACACGGGCGCTCCCCTTACTGTTTATTTTTGGGGTATTTGATTTGGACTGAAATGTCAAGGGTTAGTTGGGAGTTGGGTGGGCAGCAAAATGCCAGCACGATTGGGGTGCTGTTGTGGGGGGAGGGATGGGAATTGTTAATCCAAGACTTCACCATTTTCATTCTCCAGCAGGTAGACATGCGAACACTCATTGAGAGGTACATTCACAGCCCTATGTCCGGAACACATCATGATAAACACATTCCATTCTGCAATGACCTCGCATACTGAGGTGTTAAAGGTAAATCTCCTCATGTGGAACATCAGGGGGTTGGGAGATCCCCGTAAGCGTAGACAAATACTTACATATCTTGATCGACATCAAATTCACATTGCCATGCTGCAGGAGACACACTTTGACACACACCGCACTCCTAGTTTCGCCAGCAAGTGGGCCACAATCCGAGTCTTCTCATCGTACTCTACATATTCCAGAGGCACAGTGATTCTTATCAAAAAGAACACTCCTTTCACTCTGGGTGGGATGTATCACGATTCATTAGGTAGGAGCTGCATGCTCTGGGGAACACTGGGTACACAATCGGTCACACTAGTGTGTTGTTACGGGCCGAATATAGATGACCCGGATTACTTCACCACACTATGGGGGCAAATGCTTATGGTAGGATCCACTTATATCATTTAGGGTGGCGACTTTAATACTGCATTTTGCCCCACCGCTGACAGATCCAACCCGCTCCCTCACCACTACACCAAAACACAGAGCACATTGGCAAACATGTTCTTCGCTCATGGACTTACGGATGCGTGGCGACACGTTCACCCTAACGGGAGAGAAGGCACACACTACACAGCGGTACACTCTTCCTGGGCTCGCTTAGACTACTGGGTTGTTTCCCGAGGTGTTGTCCCATGGGTAAATACTGTTGAGCATTTAGCCAGAACTTATTCTGATCATGCCCCTGTTTGTATGACGATCTCACCCCCAATTTGATTGCTACTCCAAGATGTTGGAAACTCATACCAGAGGCTCTGTTGGATACTGCATTTAGGGCTGAACTAGGTGCAGAAATCACTGACGTTTTCCAGAGAAATACAGGTTCCGTTACGCACATGGGCACGGTTTGGGAGGCCTTCAAAGTAACGATGAGGGGGTCTTGTATAGCTAAGAGCTTTGGAGTCCTAAGGGACATCCGACGTAGTCTGCGGAAACTTGAAGAGGAACTGAAACATTTGGAAGGTGGCCTTTGGCAGGACACCTCCGGGTCTCAACAGGCAACATTTAGAGATAAACTCTCTGACTATAAAGATACTGCCGAGCGAGAAGCCTGATTCCGGGGTAAATACTTTACAGCGCGTAAGTACGGGGAGGGGAGAGACCGGGCAGAGCTCTGGCGATGGAAGTCCGACTGCCCCGCTTCTCCAATTACATCCTAGACATTGTTGATAGCGCTGGTACACGTCATAGAGACAGTCTTGAAATCCTTAATGTCTTCACCAAGTTTTACGCTGACTTATATAGCACTCACAGAATCGAGCCCCTGACCTCTCCATATACCTGAAGGACATAGCTCTAGGTTGTCTGGGTGATGCTCGGAGAGAGGTTCTTGCAGCACCTCTCGAAAATGATGAGATACGAGCTGCAATTATGCAGATGAGGGCTGGGAAGGCCCCAGCCTCGGATGGCCTTCCCATCGATTTCTATAAAACTTACATTGATCAATTGCTCCCAATACTAAAACAAGTCTACGAAGAGGCTCAGGAATTAGAGATTATTTCCGGCTTGATGAGGGAGGCTCTCATCACCTCTCTCCTGAAACCTGGTAAACCTGCGGACATTTGTGACTCCTACCGTCCTCTTTCTCTAATCAACAACAATGCGAAAATCCTCGCCAAAATACTGGCTAACAGGCTCAGCCTCTTGATGGAGAAGCTAGTCCTTCCTGACCAGGCTGGTTTCATTCCAGGTAGGGCGACATCATATAATCTCTGTACCCTCTTCTCTATCCTGCAAAATGTAGATCCGCAGTTGGCACTAGTGGCAATCTTCCTAGACGCCACGAAGGCCTTTGATTCAGTTGAATGGGACTACCTATTTGTCATTCTTCAAAATATGGGACTGCCTAAAGGTTTCCTGTCATGGATACGCCTCTTGTACACCGCTCCGGAAGCAAAGGTCCTAATTAATGGACACACTTCCTCCTCCTTTTCTATTACCCAGGGTACCCGGCTGGGATGCCCGCTCTCTCCACTCCTTTTTGCGCTAGCAATAGATTCCCTTGCGGCCAGAATTAGGCAGCATCATCAGGATAAGGCATTATGCTGCTTCCTTTGCCCAATACTCATTTCCCTTTATGCTGACGACGTCACCCTCTACGTTCAAGTATCACACCATAACCTCAGTCCGTTGCTTCGGGAGTTTGTGCGATTCGGGGAGTTTCCCTCTCACTACCTCAGTGACAGCATTCATCCCTGATTTTCCCATAGAGTGGTGCAATACTGAAGTGAAATATTTAGGGATACACATCACGGCTAACCGTGAGGAACTGATGCGGCTCACCTATGGCAGAGCATTGGAAAACATTGCAAGCAGTATAACGAGATGGATTGCTCTTCCACTCTCCATGGCAGGACGCAATCTCATCAAAATGGTCATCCTTCCCAAACTCCTATACCTTTTTTTAAATATTCCGTATGACCCGGGCAGACATTTCTTTTCCGCACTTCGCTCGGAACTGATCCGACTGACTAGGGGTGGCAAACAACCACGGCTGCAGTGGGAAACACTCACTAGACCCTATTCCCAGGGAGGGTTGGATATCCCTAATCTTGAATTATATTATCTCTGCGCACAGGCTCACTATGCCCACTATTGGTTCCACCCCTAGATACACACCTCACGTGGCAACGGAACACTGGCTGGCGGATCCCGTTCCGCTGGAAGGTGCCATATTGACCACAACCACGCCCTGGGCGGCTGACCCGACATCGGTCGTCTGTACGGTGAAAGCATGGCAACACATTGCCAGATGTCTACAAGCCCCCATGCTGTACTCGCCTCTACTTCCTCTTGTCTACCACCCTGGGATGCCGGTCTTGCAGGAAGGTGCCTTTAAAAACTAAAGCCACATACGACATCACTTGCTGGGGAGATTTCTATTTAAATGGAAAGTTCCGTACACTCCAACAGTTATTTTCAAAACAACCACCCTCCCCCATGGATATCTTCTTATATGTCAGGGTGCGACAGGGTATTAAAGAGTACACCCCCTTATACCCACTGGAACCCCAGGAAGTCGCCCCACTGCGCACAATATTACGCACTGACACTACCTCACACTTAGTTTCTACACTATACCACAGCCTATACACTAACCTAACCTCAACCCCTTGTGCTTCCAGAGGCAAATGGGTTGCCGGGATGGGACAAGATATCACTGACAAGCAATGGACATATTGTTGTACTCAGACAGAGCAAATCTCATCTAGTAGCCGCTTACGCATTACAAATTTTTGCACCGCACATACTATACCCGGTCAAAATGTGTAGATATAAACTACGTGATAATGACAAATGCGATAGGTGTGGTATTGAGGCGCCGGACTTCCTGCACCTTGCCTGGGATTGTAGCACTATCCAGGCCTACTGGCGACAAGTGGTTACAGCGTTGGAGCAGATGACTTCCTTGAAGCTCCAGCTATCTCCCATGTTGACCCTACTAGGATACACGAAAAATCTAGTCGCGGCACATTGGAAATTTGCTTCATTTGGTCTCCTACTGGCTAAAAGGAGAATAGCATGTAGGTGGGGTCGAGGTAGGGCACCCAAATTTAAGGAGTGGATCAATGACATGTTATTTTGGCAGGAACAAACATACACATATGCAGAACTCCTCCCCCTCACTTCGCGTCCTCGTGATATTTGGGACCCCTAACGGCATATCTCCTGGAGCACCCGGTCGATGCCATAAACACTACACACGATACTGGCAGTTGAACACAATACCTGGCTTCTGGCCGCCTCTACATGAAACATACATACTTTGCAGCACAAATTTTGTATTAAGCTTACTCAGATATGTTCCCTGATAACATCTGTTGGCTTTGTTGCATACGGTCAATGCTAAGAGTGCCTACTGCTGTTCATGTCGTTCCGGACACTGTTATGCATGTAAATGTCACCTAAGCTTCATCATTAAGCGTGTATCTACCTGTGTACTTTATATACTATGCTGGATATACGTTTCAGAAAACTTAAATAAATATTGGGGGGAAAAAAGTAAAAAAAAAAAAAAAGTTAAGCCAAATGTATCATATTCAAGAATCCCAACAATTTGACTCCAGATACTATTGCCGGTATTACTTTTGTGGTCGACTCAATGATTGGGCAAGGGATTCTGAAGTAGATAATGGGGAGCCCATGTTACTCACCCAATATGGGCTTACAAAAGTCAAACGGCAAGTATCATATTGTGCAGGATTTGCGGAAGGTGAAAAACATTGTTGTTCCTTGTTGTCCTGTGGTACTGAATCCACCTGTGATACTATTTTAAATTGCATGTGAGGCTGAATGGTTTTCAGTCATTGACTTATGCCAAACCTACTTTTCTGTTCCTTTGTATAAGGATAGTCAATTTCTTTTTGCTTTCCATTTTGGCAGTCGTGTTTTAGCATGGTGCCGAGTCCCACAAGGGTATACGGAAAGCTATTAATCTTTAATCAAAAAGAGTCTTGAGTCTCTGAAAATGCCAAATCATTCCGTTCTAGTACAATATATTGATGACCTGCTAGTTGTGTCAAATGCCAAAGATGCTTGCAAAACTCATACTATTGCCCATTTTAATCATCTTGCTGAAAATGGACCTAAAGTGTCTCCGATTAAGTTACAGTTTTGCCATACTGAAGTCCTGTACTTAGGAGACCACTTTGAAAAGGGAGAAAGGAAAGTGTTGCAAGAAAGAATCTCTGCAATTCTTAACATGAGTCCGCCGTCTACACAGAAAGAAGTCTGCATGTTCTTAGGAATAGTGGGCTACTGTCAACAATGGATTTCAAATGTTTTATTAAGAGCAAACCTCTTCAGAGGTTAACACACCAAGATGTGTCTGATCCGTTACCTTGGGATGACAATTGCATGAGTGCCTTCACTGAGCTGTGAGAATGCCTTTGTAGGGCACCAGCTCTGGGAATGCCTGATTATACCAAGTGCCCTGTGCTATTCTGCAGTGAAAGGAAAGGCTGCGCTCTTTCAGTGTTGACATAAATGCATGGAAATAGTCGCAGACCTATCGCCTACTTTTCAGTGACTCTTGGCCCTGTTGCTGCAGCGTTGCCTGGATATTTGAAAGCGGCTGCATCCGCATGTGTGAGTCTTGAACAGTGTGAGGGCATAGAGTAGGGACATCCACTTACTGTGCTCGTACCACATTTGGTTGAAGTGCTGTTAACACATATTTGTACACAATTCATCACCAACAGTAGACTTACGAATTACGAACAAATTCTTTTGGGCGCAGAGAATGTTACCCTTAAAAGGTGTACCATATTGAATCCATCCACTCTGTTGCCACTGCCTGGAAATGAAACTGTGAATGATGAAGCTGAACATGATTGTTTAGATGTGACTGAACTATGTACAAAGTTCAGACCTGATATTCAAGACGTACCATTGCCTGATTCTGACCATGTATTGTTTGTTGATGATTCTTGTTTATGAGATCATGAAGGAAATCTGAAAGCTGCTTATGCTGTCTGTACGGTTGCAGGTGTTGTGGAAGTGTCATGGTTGCAAGGAGTGTATTCGGCTCAGGTTGCTGAGTTGATCACATTGATGTGGGCTCAAATTGTTTCAGAACAACTTAGAGTAACATTCTTTGCTGATGTTGACTTTGGAGTCGTACATTACTTCGGGCAATTGTGGTCACAACATGGGATCATGACTTCCTCCAGATCACCTATGTGAATCGAGAAAGTGGAAGGAACCTTTGCAATCCCTACAATTGCCTGCCCAGATTGCAGTAGTCAAGTGCATAGCTCATAGGCAAGGCACTGCCTATGTGGCAGTCGGCAATATATATACTGATGAATTAGCCAAATATTGTGCATTAAATGCACATACTTTTAATGTAGATCTAAACCACGAAACATCAGATGTCACAAATTGCAAATTATCGTTAATCATGATTGAAATGTGGGACGAGTTCAACTGATTACAGGAAGGAGCTACAGAAGCTGAACAGCAAGGTTGGGTGTGAGCTGGATGCATCAAAAGGGATGGTGAAGTTTGGGTTTACACTGATGACACACCTGTACTACCTGACAGTTCATCACCACCTATGGCTAGACATTATCATGGTTCCGCGGATGTAGGAAGAGATGCAATGATCCTCTTTCGACAACCGTGGTTTAATCCCAGATTTAGATTGATTGCTGAGAACCTTTGCCACAGATGTGCGGTATGTGAATAACAAAATGCTAGAAGAAAACCTCAGTTATGACGAGTTATGTAGGGAGATAAGAAAGTCCCTTCAACCGAATGCAAATGGACTTCACAGAGATGCTCCTTTGCAATGGTTTGCAACGGTTTGTGATATGTTTTGGTCATTGTTTGCATATTCTCAAAATTGGTGGAAGCTTATCCAACACATAGAAATGACAGTCTCACAGTAGCTAAATTGTTGTTAAGAAAGTTGATTCCAAGGTTTGGATTTCTGACTACTCTCGAGTCAGACCGAGGAACTCATTTTAACAATGAGGCCCTCAGAATGTTATGTGCAAAATCCAGATTGGCCTAAAGTGTGTGCTTCAGCGCCTTTTAAGTGGTCTAATGTATTGCCTCTTGTCTTGTTGAGTCTGAGAAGTACACCAGACAGGAGAACAGGATTGGCGCCTTATGAACTCATCATGGGGAGAGTGATGAGACAGCCAGCTGTTCCTGAAAACGCTTTAGTGAATATCACAGATTATCTGAAATTGAACTATTGCAAACGTTTGGCTGATGTGGTACGTTCTGTGTCTCACCATGTTGGAGAGGCTGCCCTTGCGACTCAACTGGAGCAGGGCCATGACCTCAGTGCTGGCGACTGGGTAACGGTGAAGAAGCACGTGCAAAAATCGTGCTTGAAACATCATTGGCATGGGCCGAACCAGGTGATACTTGTCGCCATTACTGCTGTGAAGTGTGGAGGTCTCCCGAACTGGGTACATGCCACACGTACTCGCAGAGTCCCATGTCCCCTTGATGATATAACAGTACCTGTTCCTGATGTGCCGGTGGTTACAGTGAGACAGAGGGAGCAGGTTCGTCAAGCTGATGGGGACCAGCAAGCAAAAGGGACAGCACTCATTTGGCCTCAGGGGGATCAGAGAGAATTGACTATTGACGGTACCGAAGGGTCTCAGCAAATAGAGTCAACTAGCTGAAATACAGATCCTAGCAAAGGGGCTAGTGCAGTAAAAAAGCAAGTTGTACCCGGAGATCGATGGCCCATAAGAAATGAAATATTGAGACATTGCCTAGCTGAAGAACAAGTGCGATTGCCACAAACCATTCCTGAAAGCTCCAAACAGTCCAATCAGAGTGACAGTGATGATGATCGAACAGCTGTAAAGAGATCAAAAAGAGCGAGAGTACTCAGTCAAAAGTACTCATCTCCTGAATTAACTCATCTGGCAGCAAATGAATGGGAGCATGAGTTTTATGCCTTTTGCTTTAAGGATACGAATCCATCTGAACCTCCATGAAACAAACTGTGTTGTGGAATTGAATTTCAGTCTTGGTGTACTACTTGATGGACTGACACAATTTATACTAAATATACCCATCAACATAGCTGATCTGCGTATTTCTTATCCTGAACAGAACAATTGAACTGTGTCTTTGTGTTTTTCTGCCAAATTTTTGAATTGCTCAAACCACTTGCTGCTATATTTTGAATTGTTTTAGTTAAACGGTCTGAATTGGGAGAAGCCATGAAACCTAACACTGAAATCACTCTTAGACGCAAACGTGTATCATTGCTTTAATATTAGTTGCATCGCTTATTATTCTAAACTTGCCACATTATGTACCCATAGATGCCAAAAGTAATAGCACTGATTCTATTGCTTTGAATGGCAAAACTTTACATCTTGACTTTATAAAAACTGATCATTCACTGAATGTATATTCTAGTTTATTGCAGGAGTATATTGACACAATGGGTGTTAGTGATTGCTATGTATGTATGCAATTACCTACATCAGTTGCTGAAGATGTTACCTATCATAGTTTACCGTTAACATATGGAATTTCTTGTAGTATATTAACAAGTTTCTTTTATGGTATTAATCATTTACATTATTATTATTCAAATGATGATCTAATCTTTACTGAACTTCCTGTGCTAAAACACTTAAATCCACACCCTGAAGCTTAATTTATTGAAACTATGGGCTATCTATTTAGACCAACCCAATTTTTATGCACATAGAAATAACCTAAAATGTAAAATAGGGAGAACTGAAAAGAAATTCATAGATTTATTAGAAAAAAGATGAAATAATGTGACAAATAAAACTATTTCACCTTTAAAACTAACCCTTTGGAGTTTAACAGAAGAAGAATATAAAACAGAAGAAGAAATGGCTACATTAGCCTTAGACTGGCAACATTAAGGAAAGCTTTGTGGATTTAGAAAAAGGTCCAACTATTGACACAAAATTTGTAGGTATTTGTGAACGTAAACATACATTTGATGTTTATGAAAACTGGGGAAGGTATTTAGAAGGAGTTGATCCTATCTTTCCTGGTGTGAATTATGTTTGTGGTAAAAATGCCTTTTATAAATTACTAAAAGGATGGTATGGAAATTGTTACATGGGAGTTGTTTTTCCAAAAATGTATCATGTGAAGCAAATTGAAGGAGACTCAAAAGAGCAGAATGAAAGAATGAAAAGAAGTGCAAGTGCAAGTGAGATAGTGGGTGATATCTTTGGAGTTTTAATACCTTCTGTAGGAGTATCATTAAACTCACATAAAATTAGAAAACTTTCTACCATAGATGATAAATTAGACACCAGTACAGCTTGGGGATTTTCTGTTGTAGATATTGAAATGATTTCTGTAAGATCAATGGTGATGCAAAATCGACTTGCCCTTGACATCCTTCTCACAAAGGAGGGCGGAGTCTATCAGTTGTTAAAGGTTAAACAGTGTTGTACCTACATACCGGATAAAAGTAGAGATTTAGAAAACGAAATTAAAAAACATTACTGATTTAAACAAAGATCTGAAAGGGTTAAAATCTGATGGTGCCTGGAAAATGTCAGGAAAAGGATTGTCAACTGTTACTGATTTCTATCTTGAGACCATTAATGGCAGTCTCTTTGTGCATACTGCTGCTGTTGCCGTCTATCCAATTCTGTAACTATAAAAAGAATCAACAAGGTGTGAAAATATCTAGATGTGAAGTTGAATTAGAAGAAGAACAATGTAAATACTTTGTTTAAATGAACATTCTAGAACAGTCTAGAAGAAAAAGACTTAAGACAACTAAACTGTAATTTGTGATGGTCTGATGTGAGGTAGGTTGTAATGGCTTGATTTGGATTCAAAGGGGGGCTGTAAAAGCGTAAAAGTTGATTATACTTTACAGGACATAAAACTGATTATGCACACGTCTAAAAAACAACATTGAAACTGAGAAAAGTTGAAGTATTAGCACTGTAAAAGAGTGCTTGGGTTTGTAGAAATAGACAAATTTGCTTACTATGAGTATTAAATGATTATTATTGGATTATGAATTGTATTAAAAAGATCATAATCAAAAGTTATTAATGAAAATGTTTGCTATAATGGAAAAATAACAAAGAATTATTATTGTAAATTAGTCTCACACGCAAATATGCTAATATGAATGATAACCTACATTTTTTGCCTCTTTATTGTAATGCATCATGAAGAGAATAAAGTAGTACAAAAATTAATATGTAATGTCATATATGAATGAAACTTTCAGAAATGATGCTTAATACTATTATGGTCTTAGAGTTATTAAAAAAAATGTATATGTTGAATTTTGAGAATATTTTACATGTATGCACTTTTAAACATTTCAGTAGTAGGCCATACTTAGAGTTGAACATTTCTATGCAATAATCATTGACAAAAATATAACTCTTCCATCATATGATATACTTATTGAATTTAAAAATGCTTGAACTTAATTATGAGATTCCTTTACTAAATAAGAAATGATGACTTTAGCTTCATTAAATTGCCTTTTTCTCTTAGTTTTGATTTTTTCATAGTAATGGACTTTAATTGGGGCGATTGATCTGGCATCGTCACAGGGTCTCCCTCTTTCAATTATTACTGTTGACGCTGCCAAAGCCTTCGACCGTGTGAACTGGCACTTCTTGGATAGGACCTTGAAGGTTTTTGGCTTCAGTGACGGTTTTAGGAAAGTTCTTAAAAAAATATATAAATCCCCCCGGGCTCGGATCCTGGTCAATGGTAGCCTTTCTCCTGTTGTTAAAATAGCGCGTGGCACTAGGCAGGGCTGCCCATTGTCCCCTATTCTTTTCGATTTATATATCGAGCCTTTAGCCCAGAGTTTAAGACAGAATAAGAAGATTTCTCCTTTTGCAGTAAATGGGTTTGTGAGGAAACTAGCCCTATATGCAGACGACTTAATTTTACTATCCTCAAATGTCAATATTACACTGCCGGAGCTTCTTGTTGAAGCCCAGACCTTTGGGAAATTCTCTGGTTATGAAATTAATAATGAAAAAAACTGAGATTATGGCATGGAACATCGCTGTACCAAAGGGGATGATGGACGGAGCGTTAGAGCAAATCAAACACTCACCCCCAGTCAACTGATCTGGGTTTAATCCATCATCATTCTTTACCTCACTCCACCACCCCAGTTCAGACATGGCCATATGCAAATCAGTCTGACCCTGTGCCTCATGGGAACAGTCCAGCCCGAACTGCCAAGCCATGTCTTCCCTGGACCGGAAACAAGCATCCTGGGACCGGTTTCGGGTTCAAAACCCTCATCAGCCAGGCTAGCTTGAATCCAGTGGCAAAGTGAGCAAGGGACCCACGTCTGGGCATACCCTGCCAACTTAGGGCGAACAAAGCGATACCAAAGGGGATGATGGACGGAGCGTTAGAGCAAATCAAACACTCACCCCCAGTCAACTGATCTGGGTTTAATCCATCATCATTCTTTAGCTCACTCCACCACCCCAGTTCAGACATGGCCATATGCAAATCAGTCTGACCCTGTGCCTCATGGGAACAGTCCAGCCCGAACTGCCAAGCCATGTCTTCCCTGGACCGGAAACAAGCATCCTGGGACCGGTTTCGGGTTCAAAACCCTCATCAGCCAGGCTATCTTGAATCCAGTGGCAAAGTGAGCAAGGGACCCACGTCTGGGCATACCCTGCCAACTTAGGGCGAACAAAGCGATACCAAAGGGGATAATGGACGGAGCGTTAGAGCAAATCAAACACTCACCCCCAGTCAACTGATCTGGGTTTAATCCATCATCATTCTTTAGCTCACTCCACCACCCCAGTTCAGCCATGGCCATATGCAAATCAGTCTGACCCTGTGCCTCATGGGAACAGTCCAGCCCGAACTGCCAAGCCATGTCTTCCCTGGACCGGAAACAAGCATCCTGGGACCGGTTTCGGGTTCAAAACCCTCATCAGCCAGGCTATCTTGAATCCAGTGGCAAAGTGAGCAAGGGACCCACGTCTGGGCATACCCTGCCAACTTAGGGCGAACAAAGCGATACCAACCCAGATCTGTGACTGGGGGTGAGTGTTTGAAAAGTTTCAGCACTCCGTCCATCATCTCCTTGTGTTTGCTTTGTTCACCCTAAGTTGGCAGGGTATGCCCAGACGTGGTCCCTTGCTCACTTTGCCACTGGATTCAAGCTAGCCTGGCTGATGAGGGCTGTTAGCCCGAAACCGGTCCCAGGATGCTTGTTTCGGTCCAGGGAAGACATGGCTTGGCAGTTCGGTCTGGACTGTTCCCATGAGGCACAGGGTCAAGACTGATTTGCATATAGCTATGTCTGAACTGGGGTGGCAAAGTGAGCTAAAGAATGATGATGGGTTCAACCCAGATCTGTGACTGGGGGTGAGTGTTTGAAAAGTTTCAGCACTCCGTCCATCATCTCCTTTGTGTTTGCTTTGTTCGCCCTAAGTTGGCAGGGTATGCACAGACGTGGTCCCTTGCTCACTTTGCCACTGGATTCAAGCTAGCCTGGCTGATGAGGGCTGTGAGCCTGAAGCCGGTCCCAGGATGCTGTTTCCGGTCCAGAAGACATGGCTTGGCAGTTCGATCTGGACTGTTCCCATGAGGCACAGGGTCAAGACTGATTTGCATATAGCTGTGTCTGAACTGGGGTGGCAAAGTGAGCTAAAGAATGATGATGGGTTCAACCCAGATCTGTGACTGGGGGTGAGTGTTTGAAAAGTTTCAGCACTCCGTCCATCATCTCCTTGTGTTTGCCATGGAACATCGCTGATCAGGAGGGGATTTTCGCCAGGGAGCTCAGATATCTTGGAGTCATAATAACTCAGGATCTCAGAGAAATACCAAAAACTAATTTAGAAAAGAGTTTCAAAAAGAGGTTGATGTTCTATTAAAAAGATGGCAGAATATCCCGCTCTCCCATTACGGTCGGGTTAATTTGATTAAAATGTGCGTGCTACCGAAATATACTTATCTGTTTAATAACATCCCGCTAGAATTCGCAAAAGTTGATCTTCTTAAAATCCAGGGCAAGATGTCCTCCTTTATTTGGGCAGGTAAAGGGATCAGGCTGTCCTGGAAAAAATTAAGGCGCAAATTAATACGTGGGGGCATGGGCCTACCAGACCTTCAGCTGTATTGTTGGGCCTACCAATTAAAAAACTGTAGGATGTTACTGCTTACTCCAGATGACTCGCTGATTGGTAGCATGTTTAAAGCTATGTTAGTCGGCGTAGAGGTGCTAGGATTCATGTATAAGTTCGGCTCCTCTAAAAAAAAATTAAACAGTCTGTTTGAAGACGCTGCGTATGGCGGCCAAGCTATGGTCGGACTGCCGAGACTGTTTGGGACTTTCTTATTATAGTTATTGGGCCCCAGTGTGGGGTTCCCCTGGAACACCGGAGTGTCTTTTGGATGCTCTAGCCCAGCCATTAAAAGAGGTCGGAGTCGATGGGCGTGGCCGGGCAAGATGGCCGAACGGAAGTAATACGTTTCGGCTCCCGTACTCCGCTGCTGTTCCGGACCCGCTGCAGCTGCAAATCGCCAGCCTCCCTGCACACAAAGTGGCCCAGGGATGTCTGAAAGTCAGGAGCATCGGACGAGCCACTGACCGACTGGAGAGATTATCTGTGGGTGCCGTGTGAGGCTCTGACGAGGAGACCAGGGCGCGGACCTAAGATGGCGGCCGCCAGTTCCCAAGACGCGGACCGCAGCGCGCGGTGAAGAGCGCAGCCGGTGTGGACCCCCCGGGCGGCCGGTGTGACTGAGCCCGAACTTCTGACGCGCCGCTCCGGGCGCTGAGGTGAGCGACTCCCCTGGCAGCCCACTAGCAGAACTACGGCCCCGCTGGGCTCTCGACGCCCGGGGAGACACAGGAGCAGAGCGGCGCGGGTGGACGGGGGGCCCCCTCATTGGGAAGAAGCGCGCCTGCGTGGGGGCCATAAACTGCAGAACCAGCCCATGCGGGGGGGGGAAGAATCAGCCGGCTGACGGGTGAGGCTCCATACCACGCCATGCCTGACTTCAAGATGGCGGAATGCGGGCTCACGGACTTCATTTCCCTACGCTGCCACTAACAGACACCGGCTTCACCGCGGACAGATGTCCACACTTCTGCCCCACGGCTCCGGGAGGGGCTCCTGAGACGGCGGGCAGACGGGGCCTATGCGGCAACCCCCTCAATGTGGGCCATCAACGCTGATTTCCTGGCTCTCTCGCCACCTGCTCCCAACCACTCTGGAAAGCGTCTCACTCCCTTCGCTCCGTGATATGTGACGCAAGTGTCTCAACCCCCCCGCATCTAATCTGTCAACTGAGCCATAAAGGTTACGGGGAGGCCTTCAGCCACACGGTACCCCCAGTCCAGCAAAACCTAATCGGGACCGACTGCTGCGCTTCCCGGGGTCACGGTGCTGGGGTGGCCAGGCTGAGCCGCTCGCACACGCCCAGAGAGAGGATACCAAGCAGGGCCAGCCTCTATGCCGCCAAAGAAGACAACGTCCAGGGCGACAACTAAAGTCTCAAGCTCTTTCCGCCAGCAGACAAGCACCGAGCTGCGGATCCCGACGGGGAGAGGTCCGAGATGGCGCTCACTAAAGAGGACTTGATGTCCTCCTTGTGGGACTTTAAAGCGGAACTGCGCAGAGAATTAAGTCAAGATATCCAAACCTCAATTGACCAACTGAAATCTGATCTTACTACACGAATGTCGGATCTTCAACGAGATGTGGACTCTGTGGGCACCAGGGTGATCGACCTGGAAACGCGAGCCACGGACGCAGACAAACACACCTCCGAGCTCCATGATACTGTACTCTCTCTTCAGGAGCAACTCCAGCACACCCAGTTGAAAGCTGAGGACTTGGAAAACAGAGCTCGGTGGGACAACGTGCGGATTCACGACCTAAAAGAGGGAGTGGAGGGGCCAGATCTAGAGGCCTACTTGGAGGGCCTATTTGCAGAGATCCTCAGCCCACAGTCACTCAAGATCAAACTAGAGAGAGTACACATGGGTCAGAAACCTGGCGGCGGGAAGCCGACCGAGGCCCCGAGATGTGCTCGCGAAGTTCCACTCATATAAGGTAAAGGAGGCGGTACTACTGGCGGCCCCTAAGAAAGGCACGATCTCCTTTCAGGAACACTCCTGCGCTATATACCAGGATCTGGCCCCCGCAACGTTGCTCAGGCGACAACAATTCCGGCCCATCACCTCAAAACTACGCGAGGATGGGATCAGATACCGCTGGACTTACCCCTTTGGTTTAAGCTTCGAATATCAGAATAAACAAAGACATGTGGTGGACCTGCAGGAAGGTCTAGGCCTGCTGGGTCTTCCGACAGATGACATTGCACAACCGCAGAGCAGACCACGAAGAGCACCGACTGCCAGCTTTACCAACTCGCAGTGGTCCACAAGCTCCCGAGGTAATCATAAGTAATCTGGTCTTCCGGGGCACGCTCTCTGCATTTACAACTTGAGACACACAGCCGGTAGCAGGACGTTGACCGCAATATAGAGGTCCTGCCACTGAACGGCGCCCCTCAGCCTCAGACTGGCGGCGCTTCTGTTCCCTGCGCACCACCCTTGAGTTACATACCGTTCCAAAACACTGCCCCTTTAGCATCTTAAGGTGAACGCTTGCTACCTACCAGCCGTTGTACAGGGCTGAACTGGACCATTTAGCAGCCGAGACTGGGGGATACCTGGACCCCTACTACGCTATGCCGCAGGGCTGGAGATATAGCCTCAAGCGTGAGTGATACCATCCCCCACACTGTCAGGACAGACTTGAACAATGGGCCCAGACGAGGCCACCAGACTGAGCGAACGGGGAGGCCGTCACACATTAGCATGTCCGGAGGCGGGGCGGACCGGGACCTTGGTCCTATCGTACCTCCACCCATACACGCGGGTTCCCTAACCCGCCATCGGAGTCTTTACATCGACCCGACATTTGGGACGTTAATACTGTTATGTTTGGGGTTTTGGGTAAGGGGGGGAAGGGAGACTGGTGGCGGCTTTTTAACGCTTCTTTAACCAGATACGCTTTGACTGGAGTGGGGGCTCTACATTGGGTCCATCCATGTTCCTTCACGGGTGGGAGCTTTCTTGCGGACCATAGGGGGCTGCTATATGGTGTTTTGCCGAGGCGGAGTGGGGAGACATCAATCCAATGATACTCACGGTGGGCTCTTGGAATGTTAAAGGCCTCAATTCGCCCCAAAAAAGACAAAAGGTCTGGAAATATATTTCTGACCACCACCTTGACATCGTAGCCCTACAAGAGACACATCTGCCCCGAGCGGAGGAGTCTCGTCTTCGCCACAAGAATTACCCCTTAATATATAGGGCCTCTGCCCTCACTAAGCACCGGGGGACCGCGATTCTCTTTCACACTTCCACAAAGTTTCAACCCACCGAGACCAAGGCAGACAAGGAGGGTCGTTGGATCATGGTTAAGGGCATCCTGAAGGGTAGACTGTGCACATTCATTTCCACGTATGCACCCAACACAGGACAGGCAGCGTTTCTCCAGCTACTCCTAGGGAAAATTCGGATTTTCGCGGAGGGACCGACACTCCTACTGGGGAATTTTAATCTTACTTGGCAGGCCGACATAGATAGTACTTATACCCAGCGCCCAGACTCTAGTGTCTTCTCAGCGGAGGCCAAACAACAGATGCAAGATATGGGCCTTAGAGACACATGGTGGACCCTCTACCCCCAGACGCGAGACTACACCTTCTATTCGCTCGTGCACCACACCTACTTCCGCCTCGATTATATCTTTATTAGCCAAAGTCTTCTGGGAGCTCTGCGGGAGGCTAAAATCTTCCCGCTTTCTATATCTGATCACTGCCTTGTTTCGGTGGGTCTCTCATGGGGTAATCCACCGCCCACATCTCCCAAATGGTATTTTCCGGCCTCCCTACCTCATGAGGGACAAGGTACTGTGTACGACACCTGCGTGATGCGATCACAGATTTCTTTTCCAGGAACGTGCCGGAGGACACGTCCATGTTTAATAATTGGGATGCTTTTAAGGCAGTCTTTAGGGGACGTTGCATTGCCCTTAATTCTGAATTGAATAAGTGCCGGACCAAGGAACGATTAGACTTAGAGGCCGAATTATCCACAGTAGAAAAAGCCCACAAAAATAAGCCCACTAGATCGACTCTGCGCTCACTCACTGCGCTACGGGGAAAACTCAAAGCCATATTTAATAATCGGGCAGAATACACCCTCCTCAAACTCCGACAACTCTCCTATTCACAAGGCAACAAGATAGGTCGATACTTGGCTCGCCAACTGAAGGAAAAACGGGAGCGGAAATATATAGGGGGCATAGCCGCTACACAGGGGGAGTTGACACACAACGACACAGCCAAAGCTGAGGCCTTCGGCGCTTTTTATGGTCACCTATATACAGGGGACAAACAAGACCCCGACGCACAACATAATTATCTTCGATCACTACAACTTCCCCAGGTCTCCCAGTATTGGAATGACAGACTTGTGGCCCCTATAACGACTGATGAGGTAGCTACTGCCATCACATCCCTCAAACCACAGAAAGCTCCCGGCCCCGATGGGTACACAGCCCAATTCTACAAAACGTTCGCTCCCGATCTTATCCCCCATTTTACGCTTCTTTTTAATGCCATGGCAGAGGCGGGCTCGGTCACCCCCTCCATGGCGGAGGCGGTGATCACGGTTATTCCGAAACCAGGGAAAAATCCGCACCTGTGCGCGTCGTACCGTCCCATTGCCCTTCTTAATTTGGATGCAAAAATGTACTCCTCTATTCTCGCGGCACTCCTAATTGACCTCATGCCAGCGCTCGTTCACCCAGACCAGTCTGGATTTATTAAAGGCCGCCAGACCCATGATAACACCAGACGTATTGTTCATCTCATCGAAAAAGCTAATAGGAAACATATCCCGGCTGTACTGGTGGGATTAGACGCTGAGAAAGCGTTCGATCGGGTGGACTGGGCGTTTTTATTTACCACCCTTGCCTCCTTTGGTTTTGCGGACAAATTTATCAATATGATCAGGGCTAACTACACCCAGCCTCGCTTGAGAGTGCAGGTGAATGGGATTCTGTCGGCTCCCTTCTCCCTGACTAGGGGTACCCGCCAGGGGTGCCCTCTGTCACCTCTTTTGTTCGCGCTCAGTATCGAACCCCTGGCCATGGCCATCCGCGCCGCTCCTGAGATAAAAGGTATCCCCTTTAGTGGAGAAACGCACAAGATATCCCTTTTCGCAGATGATGTGCTCCTGTCTCTTACAGACCCGGCCACTTCTCTGCCCGCACTCCAAACGGAACTCACGCGATTCGAAACAGTGGCAGGCTTCAAGGTGAACCTTGATAAATCTTACATACTCAACCTCACAGTCCCCGCTGCCGAGGCTGAGAGACTCCAAACGTGCACTCGCCTACTCTGGACCTCCCGACCCCTCCAATACCTGGGAGTGCAGTTAACGCCCCGAGTGGAGGAGCTCTACAAGGTTAACTTTCCACCTTCACTTGTGAAACTCCAGGCAGATCTCATACGGTGGAAGCCACTTTTTATCTCCTGGCTCGGCCGCATTCATGCCGTCAAAATGACTGTCCTTCCTAAACTGCTGCACCTGTTTCAAGCACTCCCGGTCGAACTGGAAAAAGACTTTCTCCCTAAACTGAAATCCATGGTGCTACGGTTCATATGGCAGGGTGGCAGAGCGCGGTTCTCCTTCTCCATTCTGAGAAGGCCACGGGGTGAGGGGGGGGTGGGCCTCCCAGATTTTGGCCTTTATTATAAGGCAGCTCAGCTCCGAGTGGTGACTGAGTGGACCAAGAGGGAATCAGAGAAGCATTGGCTTCATATGGATAGGGCGGTGGCAGGGAGATCGATTTGGGATCTCATATGGAGACCTAAAAGGACAGACCAGACAATGTGTATATCAGCACTCCCACTCGAACGCCCTAAAAGTGTGGGACTCTATCTCACACAACACCCGGTGGACTACATTTCCCTCACCCTACACGCCAATACACTTCAACGCGGCCTTCCCCCCGGCCTTGCAAGACGGGCCTTTCGATCAATGGAGGGAGGGAGGTTGTAGAGCATTGACACACCTCTATCATAATTACGATATACTCACCTTTGATAGTTGCAGGAGGGAATATGGACTGGGTCCTGCTGAATACTTCCACTATCTCCAGCTGAAACACTGGGCACTTACACCTCACATCCATGCAGCAGCCACTCGCCCTCTCACGAAGTTTGAAATATATGTCCAAGCTGTAGACTCCATGAAGGGTGTGATCTCCTTTTTGTATAATTACCTTTTAGCCTCTATTCATGCCCCGAGACCACGCTACATGTGCATGTGGGAAGGTGTCTTACAGAGGGACATACAGGAACGAGAATGGGTGGGACTCTGGTCGGATATCACGAAATTTAACCACTCCATAGATCTAAGGGAGGCTCACCTAAAAATAATGATGGACTGGTATCTCTACCCCACCAAGCTCAAACGGATATTCCCTGAATCGTCTGACATGTGTTGGAGGGGGTGCGGGCTATTAGGTGACTTCCAACATATTTGGTGGGATTGCCCGAAGATACGGCCCTTCTGGGAGGAAATTCTCGCGCAAATTAAAGAAATGCTGGGGTACCCTATTCCGACCTCCATATGCAATACTCTCCTGGGCCTCCGCGATCCCTCCCTTAAGCACCAAACTAAAGCAGATAAGGCCATTATGTGGACCTGCATTGGGGCTGCGAAGGTAGCAATAGCAGCCGCATGGAAGAAAAAAGAGGCTCCCGCCATCTCCCTATGGCATTCCAGACTCTGGAAACTCCTGTGTCTTGAAAGGATGGCAGACATCTGCAGAGATGATTACAAGAACTTTGAATATAGATGGGGCCCGTTGGTAGCCTTCCTTACAAAGGGATTACCGTCCGCCGTTTGCCCTGCTTCTGTCAGAGCCTACCTGGAATGCCTGGTGGAATTCTGTAAGATATTTTAGAGCTTTAGATCAGAGGGTAAATGTATATAGGGAAAGGCCAGATACTGGGTTATTTTGGAACTTGTTGGATGACCCATCTTTCGATTAGACTAGATTAGATCAAGGTATAGGATAAGTTCCAATGATTAAAACCTCTGGGTCAGCTCAGGTTGTGCACAACGGGTGGTCCCCGTAAGAACACCAGCTGAGATTGAAACCACCAAGTTATAAGCACCAGAGGTGGATCAGGTCGAGAGGTTGCTATAGCTACGGAGGTCATATGAGGAAAAAAAAAAAAGTAATGGACTTTTGCTATGTTCCTTAAAAATTAACTTTATCTGTTTTCTTCACATCGTATTCCCACACAAATGAGCTACTTTTTCTTTACCCTTTTGTGTGAAAGTATGAGAACTTGTTTTCAACTTCAACTCATAAAGAGCAACAAAGTAAATAAATTCTGTGTCGACTAACCGATGAGGACGAAATGGACAGTCGTTTCTCATGAACAACATGGGAAAATATGCTGGAGTATCAATCTTGTACCTGGTGAACGGAAGAATGGTCACATGACAGTCAGACCATCATATAGTGACAATTGATGTGACAAATGGACAATTTCGAGTATAAAAAGTGACTTTGCTAGGAGGAGGGAGGCTACCCTCACCACAGACAAGACCAGACGCAGACTCAGCCGAGTAGTTTTTGGGCCTTTTTCCCTTATCATCCATTGACTTCATCCTGCCTGCTTAACTATCTTTACATGCCCCTTGTCTTTTTCCCTCTGCTGATGAACTTGCCTTTTGGATAGATTGGAGCTGTCTGGTGAGACACCGGACTTGAACTTTCCTGATTACTGCTCCATCCCCTTTGCCCATGTCAATGGACTTTCTCCTAGTGGACTTTAACGTGATACCTTTGGCATGCTTAAAAACTCTCTTAAACCATCCATCTGCCTTTATTGGTGGTAGGAAAACTCTGATTCAACCAATCCTCTTATGGATTTCTGTATTTTCCCTATTGATTTATTCTAACTAAATGTGTGATTTTACATTACGCGTTGAGACTCATGACTGAAATGCTTAAAATATTACTTAATTGCATTGATTTTGGATCTTTAACACAAAAACCATATACTTCGGAATTTGTCTGAGTCTTTTATTAATTGTGTCTAAATGTTGTTTCCATAGAAACTGTGCTTACCAGATTTGATTTCTTATGCATTATAGAGATAATCATAGATTGTTTTCCGAGCATCAGGTTCTTCTCCTCTTCTTCTGCATGGCAATTGCAGGATTGCTAGTCTGTATGATTCTTGCTAGACTGAACATTTGAGGAAGGTTTGGTCTCCCTGTCGCCATCCCTTACATTTACAGTATGGCCCTGAGGTGGTGTATTTGAATTTGAGATCTAATTTGTGAGTTGGCTACCAATTAATTGGTCCTCATTGGGTGGCAAACAGTTCAACGCCTTATTTCTTACCCCTCACTACGACCAACAAGATCCATCAGAGGACAAATTCCTCTGAGGGAAATTAGTTAAAAAATAATTCGGTTTTTGGGCCCATTACAGAAAATAAAAACTGCTTCCGCTGCAACAGAACTTACGACTGACACCTAGAGGAACAGGAGTGTGTTTTCCTTGGTGAGGTCTTCAATGACAAGGAACACCCATTGAGGCCTCACATAGGGGTTTAATAAGATCAGGGGAAGAACTGAGACTGGGGAACCCAGGGGTCTTACTTAGATGAATCCATTTGGACATGTTGTCTGTTGGTGAGGAAAGAAGGTGGCAAAAGATTTGAGGATTGCCCCTGATGTGCCCATGCAAAAAGAGAGAGTAATGACTGATGGTCAATAGTATCAAATGCCTCCAAAGGTCAAAAAGAACCACTAGGAAGGGAAGCCTTTAGTCTGTGATTTGCCAAGTGTCATCAATGACTTGTATGCTTGTGATCATAGCACTCCAACAAGGGTGAAGCCCAGATTGGTAGGTTTTTAGTATATTTAATTGATCAATTTGTTTGTGAATCTTGCATGTGTAAAAGAAAATCTGCACACACTCTAACTGAAGTCTGAAAAGGTTAATTAACAAATAATAAAAACAAAGTTTAGCAGTGAATCATAGATTGAGCTGATTAGATGGTCTGCCAGCAACTGTAAAATAAATGAGCTCTCTAAGCAAGACACACATAAATAGGGTTTTAAATACTGGCTTTTAATACGAATCACATGAGATTGCTTGGCTGAGCAAGATAATCAAGAATTTCTCATCTCAGGAGCAAAGATGTGACCGGCACTTCCTTTTAACACGGTTTGCATGACCAAGAAAACATAGATGCAGAGCTTATAGTTAGGCTCCTGCACTTGCTTTTTACTAGGCACATCAGTGGGTCTCCCTGGCATTCTGGTCTCTGTAGTCTTCTTAACATTATTACACAGTTTGATACTGTCTAAGCAACTAGGGAGCTGTGTTTCATACACTCATCATGCAATCCTTCTAATCTTCCTGTTTTTTTTGCAGATGAAATACTTCTCTATTCACGTTTCATTCTCACTAGAAATATTCAGAAAATGTGTAGTCCATACTGGAAATATTCAGAAAAATTGTAGTCCTTACCTTTTTTGGCTGTAGATACTGTGGTGCAACTATGAGCCAGTAGGCATGGCGCTGACCATGAGCTCGGACAACTCATTTTCAACACAACATTTTATGGTAGAAGACTCCTTTAGTACTTCAGCACTTGTCCTTTACTAGGCACACATTTGAACCCCCCTAGGCATACACAACATTTTATGGAGAAGGCTCCCTTAGTACTTCAGCACTTGTCCTTTACTAGGCACACATTTGAACCCCCCTAGGCATTCTCTTTAGTCTTCCTAACATTATTCCACAGTTCAATACTCTTTAAACAAGTTGGTGGCCTCTGTGCCAGAGAGCCACCTACGTGGGGGGAACCCCAGAACACAAAGATAGGAGAGGCATGGGTCTCCAGTTGTAGGTTTGCGAATAGCTTTTTGTATTATGCGAGTAGTACTACTCTAGTGCATACTTACATACTTAAAAATCCAATTTATAAATTGGCCTGTAGTTCTGAGTGCAATGGGGCAAAGTAACTTGACTCTCACTTTGAAGTAGTTGAGTCTGGCACTGCCACTCAAGAAATGTACAAAAGGTTGAACTGCATAATTAAATACAGTGATCCTTAATGGAAATGGGCCTGGGTCAATAAGTGAAGTGTGAGATGGGTCAAATTGATAGCTACATTGAACAAAATATCGTTAGCTATTTTGTAGGCCTTTCATCTACAAATTGCAGTTAAAATACAATGAACACACCCTTAATGAAAAATAAAATGAAAGTTAAAATAATCTGTCAAAAATGCATTCATCTGGTAAGAAACCTCAGTTCATTAATGCAATCACCTTAGATGTCTGTATGTGTAAACAGGGGATCACTGATCCGAATCCTGTCTGGTGCACTGGGGAATAGTAATGTCTACTTATAGTGCTATGAGGTCCTAACCTGTGACAGAAAGTGCTGTGAATATGTAAGTCAATAGTTGAATGAATTACACTCATTATAAGAAATGCTGATACAGGTAAAAAATGTATTACATACAATGAGCATTATTCACAAAGGTAAACTTACACTTTTGGTGTAAGTTTACTATATATTTGCTATTCACAAACTACGAGTGTAGTTTTATGTATAGTATTTTTATGACTGCACAGACTGTCCTGTCTTTTAATGTGCGTTGTTATCCACAATCGTAAAGATACTGCAGGTAAAACTACACTCGTAGTTTGTGAATAGCAAAAAAAAATTGTAAACTTACACCAAAAGTGTAACTTTACCTTTGTGAATAAGGCCCAATATAGGATAGATTGCACAAAGTAAAAGTTAGGCTCCCAGAAAATGTGCTAAAAGATGCAGGGTCTAGATAACTAACACCAAAAGTGACCCAAACCAGCATAAAGTGCTGTTTTCGTATTTACTTTCCAGTGCAAAGCATTTTTGCACTAAAAAGTTAACAGAAGTGATGCATACCCTTGCTATGTGTGACTTTGCTTCAAGGTGATGTTCCATGGGTTGTACGTAGGGATTTCCATGCTGCCACGCATGTTTTTTGACACAAAGCCTCTATTAATAATGTCTGACAGGATTTTGAGTCAAGAAATAACACCTGCATGAGACAGGCTCAAAGTAGAGAAAAACTTTTCCAAAAAACTTTACAAGCTTTCCATGTGTGTTGCACTATAGAGCAAACCTACAAAGTGGTAAAAGTTTTAAAGCATGGCTGTGCATAGAATTGTGTACCAGAAGGCAGCCTAAAAGTGGAAGAGAGCAGCAGTAACATAGCTTACTAGATGAGGTGCTGTTCTGCCCTCCACTTCTCATGCAATACAGCACAGCGCAGCAACACAGTGCACTGCAGCACTGTGTTGCATGACATATTAATAAATCTGCCTCCCAGTGTTTAAGCGCTTACAGTTCATTCAAACGTTATATTTGTAATGATATCCAATCCCAGTTCTCGTTGCCGCCCTACAGCCTACATCCGCCCGTGCCAGGAGGCGCATTAAAGCCCGCAGGGGGTCCCGCAGCGCGGGTCCCAGTTCTCGTCCCAGTTATCGTTGCCACCCTACAGCTTACAACATCCAGCAGGCGCAGCGAGGTGCTGCCAGTCATCCCCCCGTGCCAGGAGGCGCATTAAAGCCCGCAGCGCGGGTCCCAGTTCTCGTTGCTGCCCTACAACTTACAACATCCAGCAGGCGCAGCGAGGTGCTGCCGGTCATCCGCCCGAGCCAGGAGGCGCATTAAAGCCCGCAGGGGGTCCCGCAGCGCGGGATGCGCGCGGACGCATCCGGGCAACACCTGGGCCAAGGGCGGGCCCATCTGCGCCCGTCTGAGACCAGAGGAGGCCGGGCTGGGCCACCCATCCAACGCCTGTTATCCGGTCATCGTTCTGCCGTTGCAGCTGGAAGTCTTGCTGGGATGGTGAGAAAGAAGCCTACAGCTACGGCTACCCCTGGGGTAACTATAGCCACTTTGGACTCATTTCTAACGAAAGCTACTAATGCCATTTCTATAGAGATTGCCATAGCTGAGCGAAGGCTCTCGCTGGGGGCTGTTGCCTGTGCTTCACTGGAGGGCTCTGAGGGCGTGATTCTTGTTTCCGAGGCTGATTGTAATTCTGGGATAGTGAGCCCGGGACTTCTGGAAGCTGGTAGCTCACTCTCAGAGGTCCCTTTGCCTCCAACGGATAATGCCACAGAAAAACTACGGCTAACCCCATACCAATTACTAACTCCTTGATAACGAAGCCTCCAATTTTAGCGCCCGCAAATGGAAAGAGGAAAAAGGGCCCATCTAAAGAGTCAGTCCCCCCAAAACCAAAAAGGCAAGGAAGTCAACCCCCCCCAGTCAACTTTAGATATGGACTCTGTTAACTCTGTTAATTCGATCCTATCTCGGCCCCCGGAGGATCTTTACGCTTTATTTTTCCCTTTGTTGCAACCAATTTTGTCCCGCCTGGACTCCATCGAACAGAAATTACAAGAGCTTCTAAATCATAGTTCTGATCTTAATCAAAAAACTGCTCGTGTTAATGATGCTTTACAACACCCAGAAACTCTTTTTAATGCTCCTCCTCTGCACTCACGGGCAGATAGCCAACCAACTGCGGGTGAATCTGGGTTTGGGTCAGGGGCGGTAATATCTTCCTGTACTACAATGCCTCAAACTAATGTGAGTTCAACGACAATAAGTGTCAGAGACTTTCCACAGGTGACTAGATCTTCGATTGGCAAGTCCCTACGCCCTTCTCCCCAGGTTCTTCATGAGTCCAGGCTGCCTGTCAGAAGCTCACAGAGAGAACTTAATCAGTCACAGGGTGCCCCTTGTTATCAAACATTGAATTTCCTGCCCTGCAGCTTGTCCATATGTCTTAGTACTGGTAAATGTACCAGCACTTAGAGCTGCCCAAAGAGAATCTACTTTGCAACTAATGGACAAATCTCGGCACTGGCTTTCTAATCACACACATGATCGTGACATCTAATACAGAATAACTTATTAATGGCGAGAAGAATATCATGGATTGGTCCTACTAAAAAGGCCTATGAGGGGGACTGTATTGTGCTAAATTTTGATAATTCATTTATTGTAAGAGATTTACTTTTTCAACCCTTGCCGGCTCACAAGGTGCCTACTAAATTTTTCTCTGTGCCCCTGGGTTTTTTCTATAATCTACATAGTTTGCAATGTGGTTCGGTCCCTACTAGTAGTATGGTTCCTCCTGTTCGCGATAATTCCTCTTTGTCGAACCACATAAATCAACCCGATTATATCTCTTATGGGGCAATTGCCCCCTTATCAGGTTTGGATTCCTGTGATTGACTCGTATCTGTTAATCAGTCATCCAATATGTCACCTGAGCAAGGGGAAATTGGGGGCGCTGTAAATGTTGAGTGTTTGTTACTTCAGGGGGTAAAGGATTCACACTTCACTCAGTGCCATGATCCAACAGTTGTACCTAACCTAGTACCCCAGGGTATTCATTATGATCTAAACTCCTTATCTTACACACTCCTGTCCTGGAATATAGCAGGCTACAATAGCAAGCGAGAAAACGCAGAATGGCTTTCTATCATTACTAACTTTCACATTATCTGCGTAAAAGAAACCTGGGTGACTGAATCAATCTCCATTAATGGATATCGCTCGTTCCAAACATTAGCAATACCCACCACAGGGGGGAGACACAGGGGGGGGTTTGCTCACACTGCTTTCTAATTCGGTCGTATTTAATATTTTACATTTTATAAATATATCACCCCATTTGCATATTTTAATAATTAAAGGTTACGACTCCTGGGATCTTTTGTTGGTGAATTATTATAATAATAACTTTCTAAACCCCGATGTCGTCCCCAAACATTTAGATAACCTACTAGAAGATCTAGCGGAGTCCCATCCTAACCCTTTAAAACTCATCTGGCTTGGAGACTTCAATTTAAAGCCATGTCCAAAAAACACAAAGGAAACATGCGGATAGTGGATTTCAGAGAAGATTCTATTATACATCTTCAACATGACATACAGGGTGATGTTGTAAATAACATCTTGATGAAGTGGCAACTGGAGGTCCGTAATGAGCTAGATCCAACTACGGGGCAGCTGTTCCCCACATTCTACAGAGCAGAGTATTCCTCCACAATCTACTATATTATTTCCACAGACACCTTTGAAATACGCTTTTTAGAATTAGAGCCACAATTCACAGCCCTCAATGATCATGCCATGCTTTCCTGTGCCCTATCCTGGCATGATCCAAAATCGCGTAATGTCACTAGAGTCCCCGAACCTATCCTAGCCAGAAAAAATGGCTTTGTGCTAAAGTGGGATAGAGTCGATGATATCAAGTTCTTTGCGGATCTTCTCATCGGTAAATCAAGAGGCAATTAATCTTTGCTTGGACCCCTTGGCAGGTCAAACTCAGGTAGTTGAGGCGTTTAGTAATCTTTTAATTAATATGAAGTTACAACTCACACGCCCACTGTCGGCAAGAGCCATCCCGCAGCATCGTTGGTTTGATAAGCCCTGTGTAATAGCCTCAAACAAACTACGGTTAGCCCTTAAAACTATACCAAGGGATAGAGGTCTTATCTGTAATTTGAGGGATGCTTATAAATCTGCGAGAGTTTCTAGACTAAAGCAGCTTAAATCTGAGGCTTGGGGCAATTTAAAACGAGTTTCTGCACTTCGCGATAATAACGCATTTTGGAAGGTGATCAACACTCCTTTTTTAAACGATCATGGTGGTCCCTCTACGGACAAACATATTGACGATGACTCCTGGATAAGGTACTTCCAGGAAATCTTCAAACTTTCAGACGTCTTGAACTTGCCAGATAGCTATCCACCTAAAAAGCCGCTATGCTATCTTTCATTTGATCTTGAAGAAATTATATTGGCATTGACTCAATCATCACCTATGAAAGCGTCAGGGCCTGACGGGGTCCCCATGGACATATTCATATTGAATATCCCCTTTTGGGCTCCTTTGTTAAATGTGGTTTTTAATGTAATTGCACAGTATGGTCCCCTGCCCTCCTGGAAACAATCTGTTATCATCCCAATCTTCAAGAAAGGGGATTCCTCCTCCCCTGCAAATTAACGACCTATATCCTTACTTGACAGTACGGCCAAGCTAATCGGTAGACTATTATTAAATAAACTGGAAGCTTGGGCGGAGGATAACAAGATCCTCACGGAAGTACAGTATGGCTTCAGGAAGGGCAGGGGAACCATTGATCAGTGCCTTAATTTGTCTTTGATGATAGGAAAGTATACTGTGGCAAAAAAGAGCACTATATATATGGCCTTTATGGACCTTTCGAAGGCCTTCGATTGTGTCGTGCACAGTAAACTTTGGCTCATTTTGAAGGAAATGGGAGTAAACGAGGCAATTATAGTGTTCATTAGGGACTTATATAGGGACGCTACCGCCATGGTTCGGTATGGGAGGCATGGGGAATGCACTAACTCCTTTAAGATTGAAAGGGGCGTCAGACAAGGGTGCGTCCTGGCACCGTTTCTGTTTGCCCTTTACACTAATGAATTAAATGTGGTTGACTTAAATCAGAAGATCCTAATAGATATAATGAACTTAGATCTTGCCCACAAAATTCCTTGGCGTGCATATGTCCGTCAAACTCTTGCCTCTCTGGGGCTTGCATACTTATATGACACGCCGTCTCTATGCCAAAAATTCCCCAAAGCAAGTTTAAAAGATATTTTTCCAAAGAAAGCAGTAGCAGAAAGATGGGAAAGATATAGAGGCAAACAATCTGTTAGGATCCATGACAGACTACCTTACATTCCTTTAGACCATAGTTCTTACCTCGTGTTTGTAGAAAATATACAGCACCGCAATATCTTGATTAGATTTAGATTAAACTATATCCTGTTAATGTTGGGCTACCCGAATAATGTTTTTTCTATAAATGATTTACCCCCTTGCCCTTGTAATGATAAGGCAATTCAAACTACCGAGCATTTTCTCTTTTATTGTCCATTTTATACACCTGAGAGAAAGAATTTTATTGTACCACTCCTAACTAAATTTTCTCTTCACTCTTCTGCACTTGCACTTTCCACATTTTACCAACTAGAAACCGCGTTTGTGTGTTTCGCTGTGTCATCATTTTTATTGGCAGCCATAAGATCCCGGAAAGCTCCATAGTACATATTTGATAGTTTTCTTATAATGATTGCTTAATTAGAAATCAGATGCTGACTATTATCTTTCAGTTTTTAATATGAAATTTTTTAAGCTTAATTGTGCAATGTCCTTTTTTGATTTATAATTACTTTTTTTTTTAATTACGGTTCCTTGCATCATATGTATTGATATTTTAACTGAACTTTTATGCATTCTTTACTGTAATGCGAAATAAAGTTATTTGATTGATTGATATCCAATCAGAATGTACCAAGTGCAAACCTGTTATTATAGGTTTCCAGTAAAAGGATGCATTCTGGAACTTGTAACACCCTTAAAATATGTTTCAAAAAGAATAACCTTGTCACCACGAAGCTTCAAATCATTCCATTGGGAGAGCTTGGGCCCACTTAAACATCCCTATTCAACCAGATGGTCTTTTTAGCTGCTTGAGAGGTAAGAGGGAGGACACAATAGCAATTTAAATTTCAATACAGTGTAACCAATTTAGTCACACAATAATTTACTCGACAACGAAATCTGAGATCAGTAAGGTTTCCTTATAATTTCATAAATAGAATGATATAAATCAATCTCAACATCACAGTATGGAAATACAGAACAAACAGAATGAATCCAAATCTCCTGAATGTATTTACCCTATATAACAAGAAGCATACGACTAATTCAGTAATGACAATACAAGTAATCAGGAAAAAGAATTGTACATTAAATTGCATCAAATAAGCATATGTGCTCTATCTCTTCCTACACTACCTTAAAAGGGACAACACTAAACTAACAACATTGAGTAAGTATGAATAATAGAAAGGTGTCAGCTGTCAGAGTCTTCAGTAGAAGAAACTTCAACCAAGGGTCAAGTAGCATGGGCCACACAAAGCAGAAGCAGATGCCTGTACCTCATGAAGTCCTAAGATGTCTCTCTGACCCTCACTATGTTACATCATAAGACATAAGTGTATTCAAAGTAAGTAACGTGCTCACCTCCAGTAACATTCCACGATTCCAAGACAAATTGGTTACTGGAACCACCTTTCCCACATCGATAAGTTGCTACTTCATTCCTCCTTGGCCATTCTTCTCCTACTCCATGGGAACTTGCCTCCTTGCTCTTTACTGCATATCTCTTTGCCAAGATCCATCTTCTCATACCTTGCTATCTAACTAAAACAAAAACCATTCTTTTCTAACTAATAAGCCTTTGTCCGCACCTTCAATAATAAAAAAAAATGCAAGCAAAAACATTATAGATTGGAAGTTAAATACGAATTACATGTTAGACTTTAAACGTGAGCTTGTACTGAAACAGTTCTCGAGGCCCAAAAATCATGTCTACTTCATAGTGCACAGGGTTACAAATACGTGTACATTTCTACACACACAGCAAATTCAGTTCCTTAACGCATGAATAAATTGCAAAAGATTACGAAAATGATGTTATTTCAAAGACACCAATAAGAATATAATTTCTCGTTCCACATATAAATTCTTAAACATTAGTCTACACATACACCTTATTTAATTAACTTCACAATGAGACACATTTAAACTTTTATTTCTTCTAGAATATTAATATGTAAGTGTTGCTAGACCTTTATTAGTCGCATTTCTATGCACACAATTTATAAGTCCCATTAGTTTTAAGTGGAGTACTTTAAATATATAACACCCCATCTGTTCTTAGTAACATTAATCACACAGAATATATTTGAGTGCTGACTAGACATGATTATAATGCATTCCTACAGTATCTTAAGATAGGATCAAAATTACACTGCTCCACCGCCACTTAAATCATGCACTGCCTCTCAAGCAGCTTTTAGATTTGCATATTTTTACTTTTCTTTCAGGTAGCAGGCACCTTCAAGAGAAGGCTTGTTTCTTTTCTCCCTTCGCAGTGCATGGGACCCGCTCCTTCCCTTCAGTCAGAATCAACTCAAGATCGGCATTAACGGCACAGGAACGGTTGTTTTTTTAACAAAAAGTATGGGAGCTGTTTGGTCAAATTAAAAAAGCTTGGGAGCATCCTTCCCAACAGATCCACTTCAACTTCTGACTAGAGCATGCTGTCACTAAGCAGACATGTGCTGTATGCTTGTCTGTCATCTTTATACAAGTGCCTGTCCTTTATTTTGCTAGAATGTTGACAGATTCAGATGTTTTCTGCAGATCATTACGGTTTCCCTTCATTGTGCCGCAGACAGAAGCGTGCAAACAGACTGAACACAGAATTGTTTAGTGCCTGCCTGCAGGGGGTTACCAGAAGCATAAGGTATGCACCCCCTAGGCCTTTTTACAGTTACACAAATGACAAGAGTGCATGTGGCTTTATGCCTGTTTTAAGAATACCTGGCAGTTACAAATAGTGCTAATCAGGTGCAACTCATTTCTCACCATATTGAATACGAGGCATGTTCGCTTTTGTAGCCAAGAAAATTTGTAAGAAACCACAGATTCATTCCAAATCTCAACAATTCAAATCAACAAATGCACGTGTTAAACAACCCTTTTTATCCTGTATTACTCAAGTTTCCACAATGCATTATTGTTAGACCTGGCCTTCTTGGTATGGTTATCCCCCTAACGTTTTGCCTTCAGACCTCTTGTTTTGCTAAGTTTGTTTGTGCTGGCCTTAGGACTCTGCACACTTTACCACCGCTACCCGGTGCTAAAGTGCTTGTACTCTCTCTTTAAAATCCTGGTAAGAGTGACTTATACCCAATTGGCATATACTTGTAAGTCCCAAGTAAGGTGGCACTGCATGTGCCCAGGGCATGTAAATTAAATACTACTAGTGGGCCTGCAGCACTGATTGTGCCACCCACTTAAGTAGCACTTTAAACATATCTCAGGCCTGCCATTGCACCCTGTGTGTGCAGTTTTAAATTGACATTTCTACATTTTGCCATGCCCAAACCATCCTGTTTAATACATCTAACTCACCCCTAAAGTAGGCCCTGGCATCCCAGATGCAGGTGCAGTGTATTTAATATAATCAGACATGTACTTTTAAGTTTTACATGTCCTGGTAGTGAAAAACTCTTAAATTTGTTTTTCACTACTGCATTTGAGTTACCTTATTACATTTAATATGCTGTAATTTCCAAATGGGAGCAGGTAACCAGTTCATGTTTGTTTTCTTTGGAATTCTAATGAAAAATCCTAACTTATTGTGAAGTCGAATTTTAAATTACAATTTGGAAAATTCCAATGCCATTTTCAGAAATTTGGCATTTTCCTGCCTTAGCCAACTAGTGCCTGCAGCCTGTCTCTAGGTCACATGACTAGATGTAGTTGAAAGTGGGCTTTGTGTATTCCTCCTAGACAGCCACACACAATAAGGAGCTTAAGTGTGCCTGGATGGGCCAGCACTGGCAGGATGGGAGGGAGGAGGAGGGCATAGCCCCACTTACTCTTGAATAGGCTGTGTCCTGCCTCCATTTAAAGGACTGCATACCCACTGCAGTTAGTCTAGATCCAGGGTAGGGAAGGCAGGGCACCTGTGAACTTCAAAGGCATCTCTGGAAAATTCTATCCAATTCAAAGGCACAACTGAGTATAAATATTGGACCTCAGACACTAACTATTCAGTACACTTCTTGTCCTGTTGATACTCTGCTACGAGGAAGGACTGCTGTGCTGCTGAAAGGATTGCAACTGTACTGGAATGCCACTCTGCTGGACTGTTGCTCTGAAGGACTGCTGCCCTGCTGTGCTGACCTGCTGCCCTCTTGCCTGGGTGAGAAGGACTGGACCTGCAACTCTGAACCCAGGACCCCAGAATGACTCCAAGTGCTAGTTGGCGACCTCCTAATCAGAAGCCTCAGGGACACAACAGGCTTCCACAAACCTTGAGCCCAGCACCTGGGCTCTACCACCTGTGCGTCTTGCCCTCCCCAGTGGTGCCATCCCAGTCCTGGACCCTTGGAAGTAGGCCTGAAGGTGCTCTGCCAAGCCCAGCTGTGGTCCCCATTTGAACCGACGTGAAGTGACGACACCAAGCCCCACAAAGCCTCGCCGCACAGCTGCCAGCCTCATCGGGATCGACGCCAAGTGACGCTAAGCCTGCAAAGCCTTGCTGAATAGCTGCCAGCTCATTGGAAACGATGCAAAGCCCCACCAAACTACACTTCAAAGCTCCCTGAAACTGATGTTGAGCCCCGTCACACAGTTTCATCGAAACCAACGCCAGATGATATGAAATCTTACAAAGCAGCGCTGGCAGATTGCGTGCCAGGATTGAAGGTATTTTGTTCAGTGGGCCTAACCGGGTCCCTGTCCTTGTAGCCTTCCCGCATTCCATCACTGTTGGCCTGAACTTGTGACTTTCTCCTGGTTCGGTGTGACCAGATAACCACCGTTGGCACTTTGCACTTTTTGGCCCTATTATTACTGAAATCTTTATAATTGCATATCTCCAGTTTTACTAATTGGATTTTTGTCATTTTGGTATTGTTTTAATTATTACAAAGAACCGTATTTTTCTAACTTGGTGTGGTATCCTTTTGTGTGGTGTTTTTCACTTTATTAGTGTTTGAAGTGTTGCACAATTACTTTGCACATTTACTCTAACTTAAACCTTACTCCTCTCTGCCAAGCTACCAGAGGATTGAGCACAGGTTAATTTAGGGTTGGCTTGTGCCTCACCCTGACAAGGATTGTGGTTGCTGCTTGACTAGGGCTCACACCCCAGTCAATCAGTAACCCCATTTATTACAATTATGACCAATAGCACTCACTTGTGAAAGGGCTAGGCTCTGACAAGATCACAATTTTGTGAAGGTTTGCTGAATACTCACAATCAAATCATATTGAATGTGAATCGTGCCAAATAATTTTAACTTTTCATGTATTTTGTTAAGATTTTATTGAGTATATAAAACATGAGCTCCATAATAACATGCAATATTTGCACATGTATAAATATTAGTTGCAATTATATACATTAATATAATAAACACGAAGCCAAAAGGAGTCCACTTCGTGTTTCACACTCAACATCAAATCTACACATTCCTCAGAAGTATTTTAATATGTTTTTCTTCCATTCCTTCTATTTTGCTCCGTTGTGGTGTAGTTGAGAAGGGTCTGGTTGAAGCGTTGCCTTACCAATGGAGTGAAGACAGTCTATCAGGTCTATAGTCTGTGAATGGAGTCTTTGAGGGTTAGAGATTTTTTTATATTTCAAAGGTGGATGGTGTTTTCTTTCTACCTAGTTCTTTTGGCGAATCTTGGATTTTGATGTTGATTTTCCAGGATGTGTTTGAAGAGTAATGTGTTGGCTACATATTGAGGGGGTATGGAAAGGGTGTATCAGTCATGCTTCGGAACGTTGATGATAAAATCCTTGAAGGAGCAGAACAATTGTTTTTCAGGTTTTAATAGCTTTCAGTGGATGGTTGGAACATGGTATATTAAGGATGGGGAAAATATGACGAAATTGTCTATCAGGTATGATTGTGATGCTGGGAGACAATTGAAGGATACCAGTACAGTCACAATGAGGTCAGATTTATTCCCAGGGTATGCATTGGTTTCAGGGGCTTAATGCAGGCCCCTGCAGCCTCTGTGGCGCAGTGGGAAGCCCAGCCATTCAGGGGCCCTCAACCCTTCAAGGGGCCTCCATTCAGCCCAAGGGCACTGAATATTGACTCACGACTCAAAGGCCCCTCTTCACAGGGAAGTCCCAATATTTTGTGTTGCGGTTGGACGACTGATTGGTTTGCTGATCTGCAGGCTGAGGTTTTGTTTTTTAGGTTGGTGAGGTTATTTTCATGCATTTTCACGGTGAGAATATTTTCTGGGATGGTGATGTCTCTGAGGTAGATGTTGTTGGTCTTGCTGACATGTATATGTTCAGATCGCTGAAATTGCTGATTTATGACACGGTCTTTGCCACAGTGTTGCGCTGACAGGTGTTTTAAATAGTTGAAGACATTCAGCCATAGTAATTTACCACATTAGACTGTGACAAATATCGGGAAATTTAAAGGATGTGCTGCTTTTAGCTTGAAATATATCAGCATTTGTTAGAATCGCTAAAGTGACTACCAAGCACAACGCAATTGCATGATAATAACAAAACAAAAACATAACTTAAAAACACAAAGGGCACAGCACAAGACAGCACAGCAAGACAATCAAAACACAATGCAATAACCCAAAAACTATGAAAAAAAAAAAAAAACACATATACACCATAAAATGCAAAACCATATCGCAAAACAACAATCAATCAATCAATCAATCATTTGTAAAGCGCACTACATACCCGCGAGGGTCTCAAGGCGCTGGGGGGGGGCGCTACTGATCGAACATCCAGGTCTTGAGCATCCTCCTGAAGGTCAGCAGGTCTTGGGTCTGTCGTAGGCTCAGTGGGAGGGTGTTCCATGTCTTGGCGGCGAGGTGGGAGAAGGATCTCCCGCCGGTGGTTTTTCTTCGGATGCGCGGGACGGTGGCGAGTGAGAGGTCGGCGGAGCGTAGCTGGCGGTTGGGGATGTAGAAGGAGAGCCGTCTGTTGAGGTAGGCTGGGCCGGTCTTGTGGAGTGCCTTGTGTGCGTGGATGAGGAGCTTGAAGGATATCCTCTTGCTGACGGGGAGCCAGTGCAGGTCCCTCAGGTGGGGGGTGATGTGGCCGTGGCGTGGTACGTCGAGGATCAGTCGTGCCGAGGCGTTTTGGATGCGTTGTAGTCGTTTGATGAGCTTGGTCGGGGCTCCCGCGTAGAGGGCGTTTCCGTAGTCGAGTCTGCTGCTGACGAGGGCCTGGGTGGCTGTCTTTCTTGTGTCTGTCGGGATCCATCTGTAGATCTTGCGGAGCATGCGGAGGGTGTTGAAGCAGGAGGAGGAGACGGCGTTGACCTGCTTGGTCATTGAGAGCGTTGAGTCGAGGATGATTCCCAGGTTGCGTGCGTGGTCGGTGGGTGTCGGGGCTGCTCTCAGTGCCGTCGGCCACCAGGAGTCGTCCCATGCTGAAGGGTTGGAGCCGAGGATGAGGACCTCCGTCTTGTCCAAGTTCAGCTTCAGACGGCTGGTCTTCATCCAGTCGGCGACGGCCTTCATTCCTTCGTGGAGGTTGGCTTTGGCGGTGATGGGGTCCTTGGTGAGGGCGAGGATCAGTTGAGTGTCGTCGGCGTAGGAGATTATGTTGAGGTCGTGCTGTCGGGCGACGTGTGCGAGCGGGGCCATGTAAATGTTGAACAGTGTCAGGCTGAGGGAGGATCCCTGAGGTATGCCGCAGATGATCTCGGAGGCTTCGGACCGGAATGGGGGGAGGCAGACGCTCTGGGTTCTGCCGGAGAGGAAGGAGGTGGTCCATTCCAGAGCCTTGTCTCGGATCCCTGCGGCGTGGAGGCGCGCGCGTAGTGTGCGGTGGCAGACGGTGTCGAAGGCGGCGGAGAGGTCTAGGAGGATGAGTGCTGCGGTCTCGCCGTTGTCCAGCAGGGTCCTGATGTCATCGGTGGCGGCGATGAGGGCGGTCTCGGTGCTGTGGTTGCTGCGGAACCCTGACTGGGAAGGGTCCAGGATTCTGTTTTCTTCGAGGAATTGGGTTAGCTGTCTGTTGACGATTTTCTCGATGACCTTGGCTGGGAAGGGGAGCAGAGAGATGGGCCGGAAGTTCTTGAGGTCTCTTGGGTCAGCCTTGGGTTTTTTCAGTAGGGCGTTGATCTCGGCGTGTTTCCAGCTCTCTGGGAAGGTCGCGGTCTTGAGGGAGAGGTTGATGACGTTGCGCAGGTGGGGTGCGATGGAGCTGCTTGCTTTGTTGTAGACGTGGTGCGGGAAGGGATCTCACGGAGAGCCGGAGTGGATTGTGCTCATGGTCTTGGTGGTGTCATCGATGCTCACGCTGGCCCAGGCTAGCAGGGGGTCGTGGTCGATGTTGTGCGGAGGGTCTGTTGTGTTGCTGTCTGTTGGGTCTGTCTGGGTGTTGAAGCTGTCGTGGATGTCTGCTATCTTGCGGTGGAAGAAGGTGGCGAGGGAGTCGCACAGGGCTTGTGACGGCGGGATGTCGTTCGTGTTGGAGCTGGGGTTGGAGAGTTCCTTCACGATGTTGAAGAGCTCCTTGCTATTGTGTGCGTTGTTGTCGAGGCGGTCTTTGAACGAGGTTCTCTTGGCGGCCCTGATGAGGTGGTGGTGGTTGCGGATGGTGTCCTTGTGTGCTGCGCGGTTGTCCGGAGTTTGTTCGCTGTGCCATTTCTTCTCTCGTTGCCGGCAGGCTTGCTTGGAGGCTAGGAGTTCTGGGGTGAACCAGCTGGTCCTCTTGCTGGTGTCTCTGTGGGGGGGTTTCTTTAGCGGGGCGAGGGTGTTGGCGCAGTCTTCGATCCAGCGTCTGAGGCTGAGGGCAGCGTCGTCGGTGTTGGAGGGTTCGGTGGGTGGGCTGAGAGCGAGGTTTGCATGTAGTTGGTCTTCGGTGATTTTGCTCCAGCAGCGGCGGGGGATCTGTTGGGTGCGGTGGAGTGTGGTGGGTTTCTGGAAGGTGAAGTGGATGCAGCGGTGGTCGGTCCAGAGGAGTTCGGTGGTGTGGCTGACGGAGACGTGCGGGCTTGAGGAGAAGATGGGGTCGAGCGTGTGGCCGGCGGAGTGGGTGGGTGTTGTGACGAGTTGCTTTAGTCCGAGGTTGGCGAGGTTGTCGATCAGGGTTGTGGAATTGTTGTCGTTGTTGTTCTCAAGGTGAAAGTTCAGGTCTCCGAGGAGGATGTAGTCAGTGGAGGTCAGGGCGTGCGTGCTGATGAAGTCGGCGATGGAGTCGGTGCACTGGGGGCGGGGTCCGGGGGGGCGGTAAACGAGGGTGCCTCTGAGGGTGGAGTTGGGGTCTGTGTGGATCTGGAAGTGCATGTGTTCGGCGGTGCTGAGCGCGTAGTCGGTGCTAGTCAAGACCCTGATGCTGTTCTTGTGGACGATGGCGATTCCTCCTCCGACTCCATTGGTGCGGTCTCTGCGGGTGATCTTGTAGCCGTCTGGGATGGCTATGGCGATGTCGGGTGCGGAGGAGTCGTTCAATCAGGTCTCTGTCAGGAAGGCGACATCCGGGGATGTTGTGTCGAGCAAGTCCCAGAGCTCGACGGCGTGTCTGCGCGCGGAGCGGGTGTTCAGTAGTATGCATCGCAGGTGGGTGCGGTCTTCCTTGGTGGGTGGTTCGTCGGTTCTGAGGCTGGTGTAGCTGCAGTTCCGGCAGGTGAAGGGACCATGTGTGCGTTTCGGGGCAGCCTTGACGCAGGTGTTGGTCCGTCCGGGGTTGAGGGCGTGGAGTGTGCTGGCATCATAGCGGCGGCGGTCGTCGTGGCGGGAGCTGGGACCAGGGCTTCTGGCGCTGGGCGCGGTCCAGGTGCGGACGGGCGCAGACGGGCTTGCCTTAGGCGTACCTTTGGCGCGCCAGCGGCGCGGCCGCACAGCGGCTGGCATATATGGGGAGGTGGGAGGGAGGAGCAGCTGGGAGGCGGGGGCAGCGAATGGGCAGTGGGCAGTCAGGGGGGGGCCGAGGGGGACACAGCGGCGGGGTCGATGAGGGGCGTGGGAGGGAGCAGAAGGAGAAAAAAGGGCACACAATCAGTGAAAAAACGAGAGGCACAGAAGGCAAAAGGGCACAAAATCAGTGAAAAAACGAGTGGTACAGAAGGCAAAAAGGGCACAAAAACGAGTTGGGAACGAGTGGCACAGAAGGCAAAAAGGGCACAAAATCAGTGAAAAAACGAGTGGTACAGAAGGCAAAAAGGGCACAAAAACGAGTGGGGAACGAGTGGCACAGAAGGCAAACAGGGCACAAAATCAGTGAAAAAACGAGTGGTACAGAAGGCAAAAAGAGCACAAAAACGAGTGGGGAACGAGTGGCACAGAAGGCAAAAAGGGCACAGAAATACAGGGGCAGCTAGGAATCAGTAGGCAAAAACGGGCAGAGAGGCACGGGGCAGCGAGGGGAACAGAAGGGAAAACCGGGCAGAGGGACACGGGGCAGCGAGGGGTACAGAAGGAAAAACCGGGCAGAGACACGGGGGCAGCGAGGGGTACAGAAGGAAGAAAACGGGCAAGGACTAGGTACAGGCAGCGGGGAAGACAGAAGACAAACAACAGCAGTCACAGACTCAACAATGAAAGTACAGGCAATACAGTAAAAACAATAAGGGGAAGATGAACAAACTTACGGCCTACCACTGGCCACCAGGGATGAGGCGCAGGTGGTAGCCTGCGGGTGGAGGAGGGCCTTGAACTTCCTCAGCAGCGGCAGCTGGGGCAGGGACACACAAGCGGAGCTGTGCGGAGGGGGAGCAACCTACCTGGTGGGTCAAGGGTCGCTTGCACTTTGCAACACTGAACAACATATAATTCAACAATGCAGCAGAAAGGAAACATAGTGGCACAAAATAAAATAACATTGTAATGCACTTAAAAGGATAATGACACAACAAAACAGATCAACACAACAAAGACATCCACACGGTAGACCACAATAACACAATCACACACGTTTTCAATGGCACAACATGTCTTTCCCCATTACAAAACAGAACAAAAGCACAATCACAGCACCATAACACCATCCACAGCACTAGAAAATAAACATAAAAAAACTATCACTGCACAATTTCAAATATGGGTTTTTTTTTTTTTTTGGCATACTATTGTATTATGTTTTGTTCTGTAGGTGTGATGTGTTGGTTGATATGGCGTTTTCACATAGCCTGATGGCGCTTTACCTCTACTGAAGCCAGTCTACTTAAATTGCACAAATAATATTGCTACAACTTACCACTTCCACAAATTTGCTTTCATAATTCAGCGGTGAAGGTGTTTGTATGAAGGACTATATTACCTACCACCAAAGACGTATAATAGTGTCAGTCAAAAATCTTTGTGGCCCTGCCCTAGAATTCTAGGTCTGCTTAGGTAAAAATAAATGTTTGCGCTCTTTGAGTTCTTGAAAGGGTTTGACTGCCAACTTCCTGTTTACCACTTTGGATTTCGATGTCCTATTGGGTTTCAGTTCTGGGTAGCTGTGTAAACTACGCTTTTAATTTCATGTATTCTAAGTCTGGTAGATTCGGCACTGAAAAATATCTGCTTTCACTTCTTGAATCTGATCTATGCGTGGAATTACGTCACAGTGACCCTGCATCTGACTTTGCCAGTGTTCAACTGGACAGTTAAACCTTTTATATTTATCATGTATGATCATTATAAAGTTAGTATTTCATGTTCAACCTCTTAGTGCCCAATCACGAGCCAGGCGGAGAGTTCTCCTGTGGAAGATATCACCCCACCTGAATCCGAGTCCATTGGTGTTACTGCACCTGGAATTACCAGGTAAAACAGGGCAGACTTCCGGTTCCCAAAAGCAGACGGAATTTAAGTACGGTACCGTGGGAAGACATGAGGAAATGGGTGCTGTATGCATCTTATTCCGCATTAATGAGTCATTAAATCAGAATGGCGTGCTAATGGCGGGGAGATACCGCATAGGCAGGTAAATCCAGGTGTGGCCTTGACTCCCACGGTCACTGTGATACTGGTAATCGGACCCTTGAAGCGTGGTTGAAGATCTACAACCTCCAAAAAATGAAAACAGCGCAACGAACACAAAACATTCTGGGGCTTATTTACAAGCCCCTTGCGCCAACCGTACGTTACTTTTCCCATGTTAAAAACTGACGCAAAAGTGGCGCAAGGAGGGCTTATTATATACAAGCGCCTTGCGCCACCAGTGCGTCACTTTTAATATGGACAGGGGAATATGGGCGGCGTAAGGGGCTTGTAAATGAGCCTCTCTGTTGCTACATAAATAAGGGCGTTGTTTCCCCACATCAGCACTGCTCCTTCCTATGCGTACATATATTTCGATTTTGTCCACCAGAGAGCTACTGCAATATAGTAGGAAGGTGTCACCCTAAAAATATTCTTTATTTCCCTTTCCTAGCAACACGTAGTAATTTCTGCATAAATAGATTTTTGCTTTGCATTTGCTCTTAACAACAAAAACAAACACAACAAACCATGAGCTGGCAACATGTGACCCATTCAGTTTTTTTTATCTTGCCTTAATGCCTTGCTCAGTTGTCCTCCTCTCTGCTATTCTACAGCACAGGCTACAGGCAGAGTGGAGCCATGTTACTTAGCAACATGGGATACACATGATAAAATTAACCCAAGCAGCTTTGCACATTAACTCATTACCGTCTGCATGTAACACAGCCACCGTGAAGCAGAAGGCACAAGACCTTGATGTAGCCAAAGTTAGGCGAAAATATGAATGCAACTTGACAGCGGTTCACAAAAATGACCTAAAAATAATTTTGTTTGGCAAATACGATGGTTATGTTTTCAAAAATTCTATAGTCTGGTAGTTTAGCTAAGCTCAATGTACCATGCAAGTTAGAGGTGTGATTTCCGCCTATTATATGAGAAAATGTCACAAATGAAATATAATTTGACTTTAGAAATAGCAATACAATTGATTGATTATTTTCTAAAATGGAGCACAGACCCTCGTTCCGTTGTGTTTCATTCAAATTTTAAAATAGGGACTTTCGTGTGGAAATTAACAGCAAAAAGCGCCGCACTAAACAGAGGTGAAGCAATGTATACTTTAGCATCTGATTCGAGTTCTCTTTAGTTTAAGGGGCTGCTTTAACGGCAGAACTAGTTGAACATAAAAAAGAAGGTGAAATGGTATCATGCTAGAGACGTATTTACTCCCTCCCAAAAGCGCCCCCCCCCCACCCACCCACACTATGCAGATTCCAGAGAGTGAATGGGTGCTCCCTCCCTTGCCTGTGTCATACACACCAGGGGATCAGGGAGTCTTGGCAGGCAGCATGACAGGGTGTACTAGCGCCTCTGTGTGGCAGAACAGCTGCTCAATAATTGCAGGCACGCAGGTCTCTCAAAATATCCTGGAAGGGAACTGCTACGGGGGATACTAAAGGAAAAAGTGCTGTAAAACAGCACGACTACTCCATCACTGAGATTTGACTTTGTTAAGGCAAAAATAAAAATCAGAATAGAGATTTTGCTGAGAGGAGGTGTTTGTTAATTGTGTAGTATTTATGACTTAATCCTGACGCACAGGAGCAAGCCATGAGTGCTCCTTCAGTACTACTGGCTTTCTAGTTCTTACAGCTTACTACTTGAATTACAGAGTAAACCAAGAGTACTATGAGAATAAGTCACAGCGATTTTGTTTTTAATATGTCCCATTGTCTCTCCAGTCTATGCGGCCCCAAATACCCCTCCAACCTCTCTGCGGAGTTGTCTTTCTGTTGCCTGTTCGGTGGAAGAGTTATGAAGGCTGGTGGAGGTGCCAATGCCACTGACCAGTGTTAGGAAAGTCATGGGTCCAGGATTGGAGTGGACTACAGGGCAATCTGACAGTCCCAGAAAGGCTGGACTGACAGGAAAGTTGTTTGTTTTGGATAATCGAGGGTCTAGTGAGTTGTTTTTACTGTTGGTTTCCTGTAAATACCTCAAATATTGTCTGCAGTAATCACAAATGCACACAATCTGCATGCCATACCTTGTGAAAAATCTGTGCGGCATGACTTTACAACATCAAAACTGCTCTGAAATGAAAATGTAATCCACCTTTTTAGCTATACAATTTGCTAATGGGGACCATTTTCATTTTGGTGCCTGGGCATATTTTCTGTCCCATTCCGACCATATCAGGGGGTCCTTCGCTTTGCAGCATTTGTAACATATGCATGAGAAATTGGGTTGTTGGTTGACTGGGGTGTGAGCCCTGGTCAAGCAGAAACCACAGCCCTTGTCAGGGTGAGGCACAAGCCAACCCTAAATTAACCTGTGCTCAGCCCTCTGGTAGCTTGTCACAGTGCAGTCAAGTTTAACTTAGAGCAGTGGCGGCTCCTCTGCTAAGGCGGAGGAGCATCGCCCCACTGCTCTCCGAGTAGTGAAAAAAGGAAAAAGATGACGTTATTATCATTTTCCTTTTCATACAAAAGTGGCTCCGTTGTTTCCAGGGGGCGGGGCTGGGCCCCATGACGCCAGAGCACTGCAGGGGGAGGAGTGGTGGCACTCCAAGTGTGCATGACATTTTGACCAGCCCTCTCGGGCCGCCCAAAACAGTCATGCACACTTGCCATGTACTCCATCCAGGCTGCATTACAGCCTGGGTGGAGAACATGCCCCAGACTCCCAAGCTAGGTCTGAGCGCCGAACTACGGTGCTCAGACCAATCACAATGCTGCATCGCAGCGTTGTGATTGGTCAGGGGAGCTTGGAGCCCGGGTGCTTCCTGCTGCCGGACTTCAGACAGGAAGAAGACAAGAAGATGAAGAGGATCGGAGGAGAGTCGGCGGCAACACCAGCCAGGTGTTTTTTTTTATTTCATTTTTTTTATTTCCCCGACATACCCACCCTTCCAGGCCCACCACCCGAGTCCTGTAGCAGCCTCTAATGACTTAGAGGCAATGTATAAAGTATTTGTTCAACACTTCAAACAGTAATAAAGTGAAAACACCACACAAAATGGACCCCACACCAAGTTAGAAAAACAGAACTTTCTTTAATAAATAAAACTAGAATGAAACAATGAAAAAAATCCAATCAGTAGAACCTGAGATATGCAATTTAAAAACTTTTAGTGAAAATAGCGCAAAAAAGCACAAAGCGCCAACTGTGGATATCTGGTCGCTCTGGACCATGACAAAGTCACAAGTTCACGCCGACCATGATGGAGGGCAGCCAAGTTACAGGGACTCATTTCAGTCCGCTGAACAAAGTACCCTATATCCTGGTTTGCGGAGCGTTGCATGGATCCATGTCAAAGATGAGTTGACCAGTTGATCATTTACTGTTTTATCATGTTGTAGGGATTCTGCACATACACAGAGCTATGCACAGGACAATAGGACCTCAGAGTATAGTGGTGAGCCAACTATGCCCCTTAGTACCCACAATCCCAATCCGACTAGCTTTAGCGTCTCATTCGCAGCGCAGCTACCAATGATTAGACAACCCAGAACACGGTCTCTCTCAGGACTCGCGGGAGCAGGAACACCCTTTCATAACTCACTCATACTTGTCCACAACGCGCGTAATAAGAGACACTGTATAGTTTAAAATGTTTATTTCAACTATCGTGCTCTAAGATACAGTACACGTGCCAGTACTATCAGCATAATGCATAAGGATAAAATAATAAGCATGGTTACAATTCCATAGAATACAAACGGGGAAAGCATTTTATAAAGACAGTGGATATAGGACTAAATGGCCTTACCACCCTCCCCGTGCTAATAACTAGTGTATTATAAAAACAAAAGACCTCTGGGCTTTGTCGGACGGACCCCCATACCTCAATATCTAGATGCAAGGTTTACATCATTAGACAAGCACAGCTCTTCTCTCTGGAAAGGTTTTTCTCCAAGTGCCCCAAATAGCGAGATCACAATATTAAAGGCACCCGAATTCCTCCAGTGCAGCTGCATTATGTGTTATGTCTAAGTGCGAGGGGCTGACCAGATCAGCAAGAACAAGGGACGTTGTTTTTCGACCTTGTACATGGTGTGTAGACGAAACCCACAGGGAACATGAGTATAGGTGAAAGGCAAAAAAGGCAGACAGTTCTAAAATAGCCGGGCACAAGCAGAGGCTGGAAAACAAAGTCACAGAGTAACGTGTGCAAAAAGGGCATCATGGCCTAAGCTAACTTAGCAATGTAGCCAATGAGGCCACAAACCACACTACACCCTCCCCTGGTCAGTCCATAGGCCAAGACATAGGACGAAAACAGAGTTCAAATAGATGGAGCAGAATGTAAACGTCTATCTGTCAAAAGTTCCCATGAAGGACATCGAATGAGAAACGAATATATTTATAGGGCAAAAAGGAAAATCCAGAAAAGCAGGACGCAAAGTTCTCTAATCCAATAGAGTGTAAGTGCAGAAAAACGCCACACCTTCCAAGAGGACATCATTGGTATTGTCTGAAAAAAGAGATGCCATCCAGTTCAACAAATCAAAACTGCACTCATGTTCCTCATAACAGGGAGCAGTGATCAGCATTGCGGGACAACTTGCGTGATACTCAATATAACTGTGTTGTAGGAGATTCTGAGCAGCCGCCCAGATATCCCATTGCGCCAGAATTCCAAGTGCAGCCGCATGCGCCATCAAGCCAGTCCCGGAACAGTCCTGTTCATGGGCCTCTAAGGGACCCATCAACTGGGCAAAATCCGGGTCCGACAGAGACACATTGGAGAGGCAAACATCCAAGGACCATGAGAATGGACATCTTAAGCAAGACATCACAGGTTGCACGCAAGTGAAATACGCAAAGCGAAAGGAAAGTCGATAGGACACACTGAGTGTCGCCAATGGGAGGATGCCGAAGCTGAGGAGCATTCGTTCACGGAGCAGCCGGAGCCGACCTTGTTCGAGTAGGCCCCCAGGAAGTGCAGCCATTGCGCAGCAAACAAATTAAAAGTAGTATTCCAGCAGCTAACGCTAGGATCAACGGAAAGCCGCCCAAGACGCTGGAAAAAATAGAATGAATAAAAGGCGGTATTACACCAAATATAGCTTGAAAGGAGGTAACAAGGCCAGAGCCCACAACTTTAAAAAAGTGCACAAGAACCTTCGGTGCGAGATGCATTGAAAACGCGGTGAATCAGCTCACCAAAATGTTGTGGGAGGTTTGTGTTCAAAAGGGCCTGTATCTCACTGTGGGTACTAGCCACCTGGAGGATGAAGGTCTCCCGTGCGGACGTGAGCATAACCTCCTGGTTCAATAATAGCGCCTTTATTCTGCTCAATTTATTGAAATCTGCCTTCAAAGTTGGAATGGAAGGCCAAATGGAACTATCTATTATGTCGTGCTGGGGAGGAAAAAGCAAATTTTTGCAGCACACAACCCGGTGGGAAACTGTTACAATATAGGGGATGCCGGCAAGCATTCCACAGCAGTCCTGATTATTCAGAAGGAGATAGCTACCATTTGCCAGCACAGTGAAAGTAGGTGATATAGCAGGAGCAGGAATGCCCTTCAAAACACAAGCAAGATTCAGAGCCGAAACGTTACAAGCTCCGTGCAATTTAATGTTTTTACAAATGAGGGAATGACCCACTGCAGAATCGCAAGACTCTCCTGTGAGAAAAACCTCTTTTCCGTCTCTAATGCACCTGTACATGAAAGGCAGGGACCAAAGTTCATGCAAGAAGGCACTGCCCAAAGGCTGAAAACGGCCCACAGGGTAATGTTTCATGCAGGAACTGAACTCAAATAAAGAAAAAGGCAAAGCGATAACCCCGTGTGCTAGCCACACAGCAGAGTCCAACTCCGCCACAGAGAATGGTAACGGGTCTATCTTCTCGATATGTAAGAGAGTGTATGTTGCATCTTTCATGGACATGAATTGCTGTTTGTCAGTTAAATTAAACGGTAAGAACAAGGCAGACGTGTTTAAAAAGTGCCAAGGAACTTTACCCATTTTCAGTGTTTGCAAAGTCCATGCAAACTGCATTACTGAACGCAATTGGTTCTGAACATGATATAACATAGACGCATCATCTTGTACAATATCAACAACAGATGAAACAATATTCTCTAATGTGTACATGCGGGAAGACAGGGTATTAATACTATTGTCAACAACAGCAAGCACTTTTTCTAGATTTGCTTGATCGATTTCCCGTAAACGGGAAGCAGCTTCAATTTGTGAAAGCTTCCAGAGTTCATTGTAAGTTTCATAAATGAATCTCTTAGGTAGGGGACCACGAGGCCCCAGAACAAAATCGGACAGATCAATGTTGCCTGATAGGAGTGATAAATGTTCTTTTACAGAATCTAATGAAGAGTGCTGCAACCACTGTTTACACAGTTTACCAACAGAATATGTTGTAACAGTACGAGAGTCAGAAAACCTCGAATCTGGCTTATCCTGTTTATAACCAGGAGCCGAGTCATGAAAACGCAGTTGGCAGGCATCTGATGCTACGGGCCAGGCCAACCAGGGTGACTGACAATCGTCGAGATATTAAACGAATTGTTTAGAAACAACGCTTGCAAATCTGTTAGGGAAATATTAAAATGCAAGCTTTCGTTGGGAGTGGAAGACATGTCGGGAATGGAGGGGGCATTCAATTGTTTAGAAGTAGCCAAACCCCAGCAGGTCGTTTGATAGATCGTACTATTTAAAAATAAAATCTGGGCCGGGATTAGGCAAGCACGGTGCAAGGCTTCCGTACCTCGGACCTGCCATGACTTAGTGCCCCAGATTGACTTTAAGTCAATGGTGTCCTGCCAGTGTTCATAACCACCCACTGCTAACGCGTTCAAAAAGGAACCCGAATACAGCAATTTGATGTGGGTCATCATGATCTTCTGAGTGGATGAAGCATTCAATTTAAAATAATAGGACCCAGGGTTCGACCTATCAAAATCTGTAAAATAAGTAAATTTATTTCTAAGAGTTTGGGAGCTACCTGGCAAAGGGTCGGACTATGTTCCCATTGGGTGTAATTAAAAAGACCCCGAAGAGAACTTGGTTTATGGAGAAAATGGTTGCCCCAATGCTGGTAACAATATAAGTCAGCATAACTTGCTGAATTTAAATACAGATCTTCAGCATTAAATGCAGCATAAAATTTCAAATCAGAAAATAACGATTCAACTGCATGCACATCCCAATCATCAGAATGAATGTTACTTTTAACGACATCACCCATTGAAACACGAAGGACATTTGGTACATTAATAATCTCGGTTGGTCCATGAATTTGGAAATTTACCGCATCCCATACAATGCCATCAGCAACTGGGAAAGCTGAAATGTTCACAAATGGATGGTCACGTTTCATGATGTGTGATGAAGAATGTGGAGACAAAGTTCCAGCGACACAGTTCACTGCAGAGCGTTCTGGTAAATAGTGACCATTAATGAGCAAGAAGAAAACTGTCACAAAGCCAATGGACATGAACAGAAAAATCAGGAATAGCACCAACCATATGTATGTCCACGGTGGGACCAGGAAATTGTCTCTGAACCAGGATACAAAAATACTGAAGCTGGACGGAATAAGTGATGAGGTGGAATCCGAATCAAAGAAAAAACGGGTTGGGCTCAGTGGTGTTGTTGGTAAATGAGCCACCGACTCGGTGGCGGGATAGGTGTACTCTGTCTCCTCGTTGCAGGAAGAAGCCGGGAATTCGAGCAGACGATCAGGCAAATTGACCATCTCAATGGCAACATCAGTGTCTGTGTAAGATGGAGGGCCACAAACAGGAGTACGTGAAATGGCTGGACAGGAGACCGCTGGTGTTACGCTATTCAGGATCGGCCATACGTTGTAGCTTGACATTGTCCACTGAGATGTATCTGTTGTCCTTGCGACCAGGAAGCGGGGGTAAGATGACTGTACGAGTACCCTTCAAGCCAAGGACTGGAACCGGTGCACGATAAGAGGGGCCAAATTCTTTTTTGGTCTCCACCTTCTCTCGGACCAGTTCTCCAACCTTCGGAAGCCAGCCGGCAACCGGAATCTGCAGCGCAGCGTCAGTGGCTGAAGGCAAGTGTTCGTGTGCAAGTTTGTCACGGGTCTCTTGTAGGTCCTGTAACATATTAGAATGATTGTCTACGTCAAAGATTGCGGCTTGTGCCGCCATGTCTAGACCATCATGGTCTGGCACAAACATTTGTATGCCAAAGAGCATTTCGTATGGGGTCCGCCCACCCAGAGATCTTCTAGGGAGATTATTAAGTGCACGTTACACGCTATACAAGTGGGCCAGCTAGTTCCTGCCAGTACCTAAGACTCTAGCTGTCAAGGATTGCTTTAAGTCACGGTTCATTCGTTCAACAATCAAATTGCCCTCAGGCCATTATGGAGACGAAAATTTCACCCGCACCCCCAGTGACCCCATTGCGTCCTTGTAGGCCTTAGAGGCGAACGCTGGACCTTGGTCGGAATGGAAGGTGCCACAGGCAAAAATTCCCACAAAGACACACAAATCCCTGATGACATTTTGAGCGTCTGCACTCCGTTGTGGCCAGACCCAGATGAAACGTGTGCCCGAATCCACTGCAACTAAGATGTATTTATATGCAGTGTCCGAAGAAAATGGACCGCAGTGATCCAGGTAAACACACCCAAAAGGTCTGTTAGAAATGCAGAGCTGTGTTTGTGGTGGTCGTTGAACCGTTGAAGGCTTAATTTGCTGACAAATGTCACAAGAAAGCACATAAGTACGGGTCTGTTTATATAAACCACGCCACCAGTAACGCTGCTGCAAGATGGAAACAGTCGCAGACACGCCAGCATGGGCCGAAGCCAAGCCTTCGTGGGCGGCCGTTATCAAGGAAGGTCTGCGGTCCGCGTTGGGAATCAGCCGATCACCAACGTCTGGAATTGTTACGTAAGGAGCCTGTTCAGGACTTAAGTGATAAGAGTACTTGGAAGGGAAACCCCGTGGGTAATTAGCACCTTCCTTTGTTGCAGCAATAGCTGCCAAAATATCATTATCTATTTTAGTCATGGATCTTGTAACTGCTGCTACTGTGCACGTGGCTACTGCTGATTTGGCAGCTTCATCTGCCAAACTGTTACCGACAGCGTGTGCGCCCACACGCTGGTGGCCAAGGGTGTGAACCACCTGTGTGAGAGGCAGACGTTTTTTAAGATCTGCCACTCGAACCCAAAGCGTTTTATGCTTAATAGTGCTGCCTTTTCCATCTCTATAGTCGTTTTGCGACCAAAAGAAGAGGTTGTCGTTGAAAGACTGAACACAGTAGAATGAATCGCATACAACAAGAGTAGTCACTTCTGGATTGGCAAACTCAAGTGCTAGCACCAAAGCACACAGCTCGGCCAATTGTGCAGTACTGTCTCCTAGTGCCTGTGTGTGCACTACACTCGACTTGAACTTTCCGTTCACCATAGTACCTGCAACAATAGCACATGCTGTGGAATAAGCATGCTTGGAACCCGTGGCCGGTTGTGCCGAACCATCGGTGTAAATAATACATTCGTACTCCTCAAGCGGTAGCAAAGACAGAGGAGGAGGATGAACAAACTCATACTGTAAGAACTCCTGTGTCTGAAGTGAGGAATCAAAGATAAAAGTGACATCCGGGGATGTCAGAGATGTAGCCCATTGAATCCAACGGGGGTGCAAAGCCTTGGAGTTTGGTACACTTGCCTTTGTCACTGCCTCAAGGGCAGGGTATGGTGTTACCACCAAAATGCGTTTTCCCTGTGCCAGTGCGCGTTCTTTTAGAATCGCCATTTGCACTGCAGTCAAAACTTTCTCCACAGAGGAAAAGCGCAACTCTGCTGAAGTGTAAAGATGTGACTTGTATGCAATCGGTACTGTGTCACCTTCAATTTGAATGACAATATTAAATAGTCTGTCAGGGGCTGCCACTCGGGTGTCAGCTGTCTCGACAGTAATTAATGTTTCAGTTGCTGTCGCCTCCACATGAGGACGTAGTGCCTCCCGCACTATGGTAACTTCAGCGGCGCTGTCTAGCAGCATTACTGCCCACGTCCAATTCAGGAGTCTCGTTCTCACCGTCTGTGGCATACCTCGCTGTTACAGCTGCAACTTTTTTCTTCTGAAACTGTGGGCGAGGATGTAGAAATTCTTCTGGTTTCCCTCGGACTTGTTGTCGAGGTTGGTCTCATCCCTGTGGAGCCTCACGACCCCTGCCTCTATCCTGGCGATCTCCTCCACCGGTCTGGGAGGTCGATGGTGCCTGTGAAGAACGAGGAGAACGCGGATCAGGGACTTGAAATCTCTCTGGAGACTTAATTCTCGCGCGGTCGCGCAAATCATAAGTGCGTTCAGAAGAGACGGAAACCGGGGACGCAGTACGCGACCCGGGCTTTTTCTGTTGCTTACCCTGTTTCTTCAACCTCCAGCTCTTTTTAGTAAAGAACGGTTTCTCATCTTTCTCAGATTGAGATTTTTGTTGTGGTTGTGATTGAGTTTGCGTTTTAGCAAAAGGCTTAACTCCCAGGCTATTGCGGCCAATAGTTTTATAAGCCTGTGCAATAATTTTCGGTAATTCGCGTGGCTTGTCCGGTTCTGGGATCAAAGCCAAAGCATTAGCTACTTGAAAGTTAACTGCATCGCCCTTGACATTCGCAAGGATCAAATCAGCCACTACATCGAACACTCCCACTAGTCTCATCCCCAATTCCACAGCCACCTCAGGGCCATGCTCATCCTGCACTCGTTTAATTACAGATGAAAGTACTGTCATGGAAGGGGTGCCGAAACACTTCGCATATACTGCTGCGAATACCTTGCCCCAGTTGTTGCATTCTGTTAACTCGGGAATTAAGTCTTTTGGCAAACTGATCGTCAAAATCCTGTGTTTTTCCACAGGAGAAGTATTAGGAAAAACTGCTTCCAGCTGGTCAAATTTCTCTGCAAGCCAATAAGGTAAATCGTCCTTATTTTGTGGGCGCTTGCCCATCACCGAATTAACCATGACGGGACTTATGGTTACACCGCCCGGTCCAGCTGGATGCGCTGCAACTCCAGGAGGGACTCCCTGGACGTTGCCAGTAACATATTGTACCAAAGCTCTGTGCACACGTATCAAAGACGTATGCAATTCACGCAGTTCAGCAACCGCAAGCGTCATATAACGCGGATGTGGGGTATACCCGGCCAAGACTGGCCAAGTGGCCCCTTCAATCGATAAGGGGCCTAAACGGACCGGGAGGTAACCGGTTGTGGGAGGGCGCCATTAAACCAAACACGGTATTGCCATGCCGTGAGCGGTACTTCAAGAGTCCGATAAGGCCTATAAACTATAGGAAGAGCGGTGGCTGTATATTCGTGGAACAGATTATCAGTCCCATCCACCGCCGGGAATGTGACCCAAGAGTAAAACACTTCAAAGTGGTAAGCAGGATACCACAAAGATCAGCTCGACACCGGCGTCAGGCACGCCATACGCTGTCAAATGAGCTCGGAGCACTGCGCGACTATGTGCCGCAATGTTAACAGCCATCAAGGCTAAGAATGTTCGACAACCTAGTATTGTGGTGGTGAGCCTCAACAAGGCCTACCAGTGCTTAGGGGTTCTCCCTTTCTGCACAGAGTCCTCAGACCAATAGGAAGAAGTTGGCACAGAAACTGGAATAGAAAAAACAGAGTTTATTAAACCTCATGAGGTGGAGCTACATTCACACAGCACCCTTCGGTAATGCATGAAGTAGCACCCTGAATGGAAGGACCTTGGTCCTTTTATACCCACACAGGGGCTCAAATGAAGGCGGTACAAACACAAATGCTGGTTTTAGGTACATATAAGGTCATACAAGAAATGCACAGTCGACAAGTGGGTGGAGCTAACAGTTTCTACTTCTAGTAGACACATCCTGACATTTATAAACTCGGAACAGCTGCATGGACAGCTGCGAGCTCAACTGAGCATGTGCAAAGCAAAAGAAACTAAATATAACCTCGTCTCTAGGCAGATTTCAAGAGCAGTTAACAGGAAGGTAGGACAGAGCACATGGCGAGCACATGGCAGCACATGGCAACCAAAATGGCTGCCAGAAATACAAAATGGATTCCACAAAGCAGACAATTTAGCCTCTGAATACAGGATGTCTTCGGCTAATGCTTAACTTAAGTGCTGCCAAATTACAACAGACGACCCTTTCAGCATTAGCTGAAGACATTTGTTTATCTTGGGTAATCTAAATATTCATCCCGTAAATCTATTAACATTATTTCGGCCACCTCTTTATTCAACATTTGTTGGGCCTTTGTTTCAGCAACGTTCCTTTTGGCAGGTATACAAGCAGAGATGCAAATGGAGCAAAGCATTGGACCACATTGGATACATACACAGCATGTAAAAAGTATCATAATTATTACACACAGGATAGTCAGTAGCTTCCAGCCCCAAGCAGAAACAAGACTCCAAAACCATCCAGCAAAAGTCCAAGTACCAGTCTCTGAATGAATTTCTGCAGCAATCTTATGCAGTTTTGATATTGCGTCATATACTGAAGGTGAGTGATCCGGTATGAATACGCAACAGCTGCTACCGATGATGCGACATGCACCACCTCGATCAGCCAAAATCACATCTAACACCATCCTATTCTGGAGTGCTACAATCCTTGCAATCTGTAGTTCCTCTGTAATGTTCCCAAGTGCCATAGCTGTCTGATTGGTAACAGCTTCCACAACACGAGTTAATCGCCTGATCTTTCTGCTGTTTAATGCAGCACCCACAAAGAAAAATAAGCCCAAGTTGAAATCAACATATTGTTGTAGGGTAGTGTCGGTTTGGTCAACTTCATCCATACTTATTGTCCTCTTATTTCTGTTTTTGGAAATATCATTGTACAGTTTAAAATCACGGTGATATAATGCAGGTGCCAGAAACACAGGGGGCAACAGAAAAGATACATAGCAGATTCCTGACCACCCAACAGGTAATTGATAATATCCGTTATTTCCACACACAAAATACGTATTATGCGAGGCTGTGAAAGTGCTCTTATTGGCACCTTCAATGGTCAGGATTACAGTACACTCGCTCCTCCCCACTGGAATTCTTCCAACACTACAGATACACAAATCTGCTTTAGTTTTTGTCATAGAAATCACAAAAGGTCCAATGTTCTTTATTATTCTCACATTTGTGAAGGCATGTGGTGTTGAAATATTGTCCGGTTGATACTCTTCCCATTCCCATTTAGTCCCTTTGGCTTGTGGATAACCTTCTTTATTTTGATAACACACTTTATTAAGTTGAAAAATAATCCCACCTACTGAAGGCTTCCCATATGCAAACAAGAGCGCATACCAAGCTTGACAAGAACCATTGTGAGAAAATGGAAGAGGAATAAAAGGTGTTCCTCCTTTCTTTTGATGTGCAGGTATCATCCCACACACCCAACAGTTGGTAGTATTTGTAGCATTGTGAGTATGGTGCAACATCTGAATAAAGGTATTGTTTAGATAGGATTGTCGATGCTTCTGCTCATGGTAGGGAAGAGTGAAGTAGTAGTGTTCCACTGGTACTGGCGTAGTGGCAAAAAGCTGTCGAACAGGAGCCACCTTCTCGATGTACCACGTAATTGCTGCCATAGCCGCCATAGCAACAACAAACCCTACAGCACAAATGATTCTTTTGTTATTCATTTCAGCAACAGTAATGATTGATCTTTCTAAAAACTTGTTGAAAACAATCGTTGGAGCTCTTCTCCCTGGGCAGCCGTTGATTTCTTCACCATGGGCCAAGGCGGGTGTCACTACACTAATGCAGGGCTGATCCCCCTCCCCTTGCCACATCGGCTCTCCGTTTCACTAACCCAGGGCAGTAGCTCAACCAGTCTTTTTCAAAACTGCAGATTCTTTCCTCGGTCTCAATTGATATCTGGATACTCCAGTGATCGTGTGGTCCGGGAGACCTTCCGCAGATTCGTCAGGTGAGATAGCTTGGCCTTTCTCCGTCTCCAGAATCTCTCGATGGTCGGTCAACACAGCAGGTTCCACCAAGGCAGGCGACACGCGTTTGCAGTGTGTGCTGTGGATCCAATTCTTTCTGTTTGTCACTCGAACTGCTGTCCTTGTCGCAAGGAGCACCTGCTCTGGTCCTCGCTACCTCGGCTCCAAGCTGTTTGATCTGTCGAAGACCTTGACCATTACGTGATCACCAGGACGGAGTTCGTGGGCCTCACCTGTAGATCTGTCAGGAAGAGCTTCTCGAACCTGTTGATGAATAGAAACCAAACTGTCGGTTAACTGTGCTAAATAATCATTCATCAGAACACAAGGAACATCATGTATGGGGCGTGGCTTAGGAATTCCCCAAATGTTCATCAGTCTCCCAAACACCACCTCATAGGGGGTAAGACCTGATCGTGAATTTGGCACCGATCTTATGGACAACAATGCCAATGGTAGTGCATCTGGCCACTTTAGAGACGTGGAAGCCAGTATTTTCGCCAATTTTGATTTTAAAGTAGCGTTATACCTTTCCACCAATCCTGCTGATTGCGGGTGGAAAACTGTATGGAATTTCTGTTTGATCCCTAATCCTTTCAGTACATGCTCAACAACTTGCCCAATAAAATGAGGTCCATTGTCACTCCACAAAAGTTTGCAAACACCGTATCTAGGGAAAAACTCCTTTAGAAGCACCTTTGCTGTGGTGAGAGCAGTATTATCCTTTGTAGGGTATGCCTCTATCCACTTACTGAAGGCACATACCACCACTAGGACATATTTCAGATTATTGCAGCGTTCGAGTTGGATGTAATCCATCTGCAAAACTTCAAAGGTGCGGTTGGTGTAGCAAACCCTCCTGTAGGAGTTCGTGTCCCTTTTCAGGATTATACTGCCAACAGATCAAACAGGACTGTACTACTCTTTTGGCTGTGCTAGCAATTTCAGGATGCTCCCAAACTTGGGTAAGCAATTTAATTATTGCTAGAGCTCCAACATGTGCCAGCCCATGTGCCATTTGAACCATAGGTTGTAAATAGGCTGCAGGCAATTTCCACTTATTCATTTCTTTGTTACGCCAACAACCCTCATCATCTAACATTCCTTCTTTAGACCATTGCTCAAACTCTTCCACAGAAGCAGATCTCTGTATATCCAATACTTCCTCTCTAGCATCATGCCAACGCTCAGCTTGTGATTTCACTACGTACATGGATGTAGTGCTTCGCTGCATCGCAGTTTCACGGGCTACGCGGTCTGCAAAGGCATTGCCTTGTCCTATTTTGTCAGTCACTTTCTTGTGTGCGCTACACTTCATAATAGCAACTCTCTTTGGGTATGTAAGTGCAGTCAAGAGATTATGCACTAACTCTCCGTGCATTATCTGCATCCCATGGGATGTAAGAAAGCCTCTTTCCTTCCAGAGTAGGCCGAAATCATGAACCACTCCAAAAGCATAGCGGCTATCCGTGTAAATGTTCACACACAAGTCAGTGCTAAGCTCACACGCTCGTGTCAAAGCTATTAGTTCAGCTGCTTGAGCTGACTTCTGAGTATGCGAGCTGTTTCCATTACTGTCTCAAGCGTGGTAATTGCATAAGCAGCTGAAGTCGTGCCATCTGGTAACTTCAGACAGGACCCATCAACCCACAGTTCCCCATCTACATCTGGAAGGGCGTATCTTGCAAATCGATGCGACCCTTTGTCTGCTCCTCAGTAAGGAATATGCAATCGTGAGGCTCCTTTGACTGAGACTGAGTCGCAGGATATGGCAACAAAGTGGCTGGGTTCAGTGTCGCACATCTCTTCAAGGTAATATGAGGTGCTAGCAGTGTCAATTCGTATCCTGTCAAACGAGCACTAGTTAAGTGCTGAGTCTTAGTCTGATTCAAAAGGGCATCTACTGCATGGGGTACTAGCACCAACAGTTTGTGTGACAAAACTATCCCTTCACTCTGACGTATGGACACAGCCGTCGCTGCAACTGAACGGAAGCACCCAGGTAATGCACGAGCAACAGGATCAAGAACTTCAGAAAGGTATGCACAAGGACGCTGTTTGTCCCTGTGTGTCTGTACTAAAACGGACAATGCACATCCTTCTTTCTCATGTACATAGAGTGTAAAAGCCTTCGTGTAATCTGGTGTGCCTAACACTGGTGCAGAGCAAAGAGCTTGTCTCAACTGACAAAAAGCATTTTGACATTCATCTGTCCATGGAAGGGGGATCGGAGTGTTTTTAGTTAAAAGTGCTAGCAAGGGTTTAACAATGTGTGAAAAACCCAATATCCATTGCCTGCAAAACGAAGTCAGACCAATGAATGCACGGACATCTTTCTGCGTGGAAGGTACTGGGGTGTCTAAAATTGCTTGAATGCGATCTGGTGTCAGTGCACGGCCCTCCTTAGACAGAAGGTGTCCTAAATAGGTCACCTTCGGTCTACAATATTGCAATTTCTTCCGTGATACTTTATGGTGGTGTGTAGCAAGAAAAGAAAGCAAGGACAAAGTGCATTTCTCACACTGCTCAGGTGTATCAGCTGCCAACAAGATGTCATCGACATATTGTATGAGAGCCACTCCTTTAGGCAGGGTAAAGGAATCAAGCTGTCTCTTCAATGCTTGACTGTAAATACTAGGACTCTCAGTATAGCCTTGAGGAACTCTACAAAATCTGTATGATCTATTATTCAAAGTGAAACCGAACAAATATCGGCTATCAGGATGAATAGGAATCGAGAAGAAAGCATTCTTCAGATCAATTACAGAAAATGTAGTTGCTGTTGGAGGGACCAGGGTAAGCAATGTCGTTATGTCAGATACTACAGGGTACTGTGGTACTACAATCTTGTTAACTTCTCTCAAATCGATAATAAATCTATAGATCCTAGTGTCAGTATCTTTTTCAAAATGGGAAGAATCGGACTATTGCAAACATTGTAAGGAACTTCTTCCACAACCCCCACCTTAATTAAATCATGTACAATACGTGTGAGTGCTTCTTCTCCTTCTCGAGAAATTTTATACTGAGGCAGTCTTGGCAATAAAGCGCCCTCCTTAACACTAATATGTACTGGTGGAATAACCATTTGTCCTACATCAGTGTCCGAAGTAGCCCACAAAGTACTAGGGAGTGAGGCTAGTGCAATGTCCTCTTTAATAATACAAGATCTCTCAATCACAGGGTAGTTGTCATTCAAAATAACCCGTACTCCTTCCGGAGAACACCGTATCGTAGCCCTGAAATATTTAAGCATATCAAGACCCACAATATTGTCTGGTGTGTTTGGAGAAAGCAAAAACGGACATGGAGCAGTAAACTTATCAACATCGAATGCAAGTGGTTGTGACAATGGGCTAAGGGAAGGTGTTCCATCGAAACCTATCGATGTAATGGTTAAGCCAGACAGGGGAGCCCTTGGAACCAACTGTTTAAACAAGGCGCTACGAGTAGCTCCTGTATCAACCAGAAACTGATCAGTAGAGCCCAAAACATGTGCTGTAACATAGGGACCCCTCTGATCTACTGGAACTTCAACTGATTCCTTACCCCATCCTAGGCAATCCTATGCATAAGCAGAATCTTGAAAATCAGAGGGCACATAGTCAGACATTTGATATTGGTTCCTTCTGTCAAAAGTGTTAAACCCATCCTGCCCACGTGTATTAGCATCAAACCGAGCACGATCATTCGCGCTTCCTCTAGGCCCTGGATATCCTGAACGATTTCTCATTTGTCCCCGACCACGTAGATTCTGCTGAGCACGCAGTACTGGACAATCAGAAAGCCAATGTCCAAATTTTTGCAGTACGCACACTGATCAACAGACAAATTTGAACGAGTATAGGAAGGAAAGGACGAACCATAAGATCCACGTCCACCTCTATCATGACCTCTAGAAGGCGGACCATAAGCTTGAGCCAACATAACCTTTGTTTTCAACTCTTTAGACTTTTTGTCCTCATTACCTTTAGTTTCTAATTCTTGTCGCTCATAATACTGAGCCATAGTTAAAAGAGAAACCGGAGAAGAGGTAGTCCATGAACTCTCACTGGCCTTTAAGCGACTAGCTATCCCTGGCAAAAGGTTTGCGACATATTTATCAACAAACAGATGCCTGCTTGTGTCATCTATCAATGACTGGCCACTAAAATCGTGGAATGCCTCTTCAAAGCGTGTGAAAAAGTCAGAAACTGATTCATCTACCTTTTGCTTGCAAGACGCTAACACTGTCCAATCTATCTTTTTAGGGGGAATGATCGTCTTTAACTTAACTAATATAGCTGCCGGAAGATTTAAAATTAACTGACACGGTTTCTGTGCAGGTTCTCTATCTTCATCTAACCGCTCTAAATCTTTCCACAATGCTCCAAATGTCGCATTATCATCAATTTTACGCACAGTTCTCCACATATCAGGCGGTAATATTAATCCAAAAACAAATCAATATCAGACAAAGTCATAGTACAAAGAGCTAATTGCACCCTCAACTTCCTCATAAAAGGCTGCTGGATTCTTTCGCGGGTCAGGCAATGCATTTTTAAGGGCCATAACATCTGCCCTATTCCAAGGAGTGTAAACCCAATTATAAATAAAGTACCCTTTCGCATTAGTAGAAGTCTTATCATCCTCTGTACCCGTTCCTTTAGGAGAAACATATAAAGGCGCGGCTTCCCGCATGGGTTTCACATGAATTACAACATTCTTATCTGTTGCAGGAGTAGGAGGTCGTGCCATGCTGATCTGAGATGCTAGTGCAGCTGCTTCTGCTGCCTTTTTCTCCTCTCGCAAACGGGCTGCTTCAACACGCAGTTTAACCAAGCGTCTGATCGTGTCAGCCACCTGGGAGAAGACAAAAAGACCGTCACGTAATTGTTTACAATCAGCTGCTACATCATCGGGCTCCATATCTACCGAATGCTTCCTAAATCGTTCAATAACCTCTGCAGCAAATGTATCGGTAAAATATATTTGCTCCCTTTCCTGCCATCCTTTTATACTATCTAAAAGTTCTGAAGCAGTGGTAGTACCTCAAACGGCTTTACGCGCAGCAGATCTAATGTCAGATACACGCCCAGCAGATAACATTGAGCGAGTTTCTCGAGCTTTGTCCTGGTCTGAAAAAGAGTCCTCATCTGACTCATGAGGAGCGGAAGAACGATCTAATAACAAAAAATCATCTTGCGGTTTATTAAGGATAGGATAAAGGGGCTGCCTAACAGCGTATTGGCCAGTTACCTGTAAATGGCGTTCCCTATCTTCCCTCTCTTTAATTTCTTTCATCTCCTTGTTTTTTAACTCTAATGCTTTCGCATAAATGGTCTTTCGCTGTTCTTTGTCAATCAAGGCTTGCTCACGCTTCATTCGCTCACACACTTCTTTCTCCCACATTCGCACACAATCAAACATATCTTGCCTAGTCTTTCGTTTAAACATACATTGTTCCACATACTGAATCTTTCGCAAATCAAATGACCCATACATCGGCCAACGCAACTCAGGATCTTTACTAGTATATTTGTTCCATAACGTGCAGTACATTATAGAAGAAATACCATACTTAATATACATATCCCTATTAGGCGTCCCCTCCGGGGGGCTGGTTGTGCTTCGTCAAGTCTCAAATTGGTACCACTACAAAAGCAACACATCCTACGAAGTGTGCTGAAAACAGGCATGCCAAAAAATAGTGCAAAATATGCAGTATTATAATCAAAGTAGCGCTTAAGGTACTCTTCGTACGTTGCGCTGTTCAAACAATTTTAAATAGAGAAAATTCTCCTCATTACCTGCCTATATGTATTGCAATACATATATAATTACAAAACAGATTCCAAAATTGGCCAATCATACAAACAAAGCCGCAGTAAGTGTTACTAAACTACCTTACCAATCAAAGGCATCAAACCAACAGCAAGTGCCGCAAAACAGCTCTTACCAATCAAATGGTGTCCAGGTTCCAACTGCCAAGGTCTCAAATCGACCAAATGGTCACTGCACAGCGAATCAACAGAAGAGATCTCAGTCGAGGACCGGCGCCGCCGGGATGGTCAGATCAGAAAGAAAAGGAAAAACGCCGTGGGTGCCAAGACTCGGGTCTCCTCAGGCAGCGATCGCGTCCAGAAGCGAGATTCCAATCCTTCGTCTCGACCAATCCTTCGGGCATCCGAGTCGCCGATGAGCCCCACGTTGGAGGCGCCAATTTGTGGTGGTGAGCCTCAACAAGGCCTACCAGTGCTTAGGGGTTCTCCCTTTCTGCACAGAGTCCTCAGACCAATAGAAAGAAGTTGGCACAGAAACTGGAATAGAAAAAACAGAGTTTATTAAACCTCATGAGGTGGAGCTACATTCACACAGCACCCTTCGGTAATGCATGAAGTAGCACCCTGAATGGAAGGACCTTGGTCCTTTTATACCCACACAGGGGCTCAAATGAAGGCGGTACAAACACAAATGCTGGTTTTAGGTACATATAAGGTCATACAAGAAATGCACAGTCGACAAGTGGGTGGAGCTAACAGTTTCTACTTCTAGTAGACATATCCTGACATTTATAAACTCGGAACAGCTGCATGGACAGCTGCGAGCTCAACTGAGCATGTGCAAAGCAAAAGAAACTAAATATAACTCGTCTCTAGGCAGATTTCAAGAGCAGTTAACAGGAAGGTAGGACAGAGCACATGGCGAGCACATGCCAGCACATGGCAACCAAAATGGCTGCCAGAAATACAAAATGGATTCCACAAAGCGGACAATTTAGCCTCTGAATACAGGATGTCTTCGGCTAATGCTTAACTTAAGTGCTGCCAAATTACAACAGTATGAGGCAGTGCTATATAGGGTTTATTTTAACACCTTTTAATAACTTCAAGCTTGAAAGAACCTATAAAAATATCAATATAGGAGGTACCACCTTCACACACGTTTCCGGAAACGTATGTGAAGGGTGTTGTGGACAAGTACAAGCACTACTCAAGCGTCTCGCAGATAAGCAGCCCACCACGTTGGTGGCGCCATGTTGTAGGGATTCTGCACATACACAGAGCTATGCACAGGACAATAGGACCTCAGAGTATAGTGGTGAGCCAACTATGCCCCTTAGTACCCACAATCCCAATCCGACTAGCTTTAGCATCTCATTCGCAGCGCAGCTACCAATGATTAGACAACCCAGAACACGGTCTCTCTCAGGACTCGCGGGAGCAAGAACACCCTTTCATAACTCACTCATACTTGTCCACAACGCGTGTAATAAGAGACACTGTATAGTTTAAAATGTTTATTTCAACTATCGTGCTCTAAGATACAGTACACGTGCCAGTACTATCAGCATAATGCATAAGGATAAAATAATAAGCATGGTTACAATTCCATAGAATACAAACGGGGAAAGCATTTTATAAAGACAGTGGATATAGGACTAAATGGCCTTACCACCCTCCCCGTGCTAATAACTAGTGTATTATAAAAACAGAAGACCTCTGGGCTTTGTCGGACGGACCCCCATACCTCAATATCTAGATGCAAGGTTTACATCATCAGACAAGCACAGCTCTTCTCTCTGGAAAGGTTTTTCGCCAAGTGCCCCAAATAGCGAGATCACAATATTAAAGGCACCCGAATTCCTCCAGTGCAGCTGCATTATGTGTTATGTCTAAGTGCGAGGGGCTGACCAGATCAGCAAGAACAAGGGACGTTGTTTTTCGACCTTGTACATGGTGTGGAGACGAAACCCACAGGGAACATGAGTATAGGTAAAAGGCAAAAAAGGCAGACAGTTCTAAAATAGCCGGGCACAAGCAGAGGCTGGAAAACAAAGTCACAGAGTAACGTGTGCAAAAAGGGCCTCATGGCAGCCGGGCCTAAGCTAACTTAGCAATGTAGCCAATGAGGCCACAAACCACACTACAATCATGTATTTATTTTGTGCTTTTATGACCATTTTTACTGGATCGAATAATGAATCAATTGATTGACCAGCCAAAGCAATGCATCAGTTCCGAGATGCCGCAAGGCTGCAATGCGACGGCCTGCAACGCCTCCGAGAATGCATTACTCTATTGCCCTAACAGAGTCCCTGCCTGCCAAATTTAGAAATTACTGCCAAGCTATTGGCCATTTCTAAACCATTGGCAGGAACCACCATCAAGGCTGTTCCTGTCAATGCTTTTTTAAGCTTGATGCACAGCTCCGTCAACATGATGGAGCTGTGCGTCAAACGTATTTTTTTTATTATCAAAAAGAAAATCCAGAAGCTTTTTTTTTTTTAAATAAAAAAATGCTCCCCTCACTATTGGAGTCATCTTCCATGGCGAGGAGGACATTTTTATTACCACTGTGGTTTTCCTGGAGGTGATGGGCAGTAAATAACTGTTAAATGTCCACTCACTAAAATTGGGCAGCTGGGCATATAGCCAATTCCCCGACAGTCCATAAGCTGTCAGAGAGGTTTGGCAATGGTGGAGACAGAGTAGTCTTACTGTCGCCAACCATGGTTCTCCCACTTTTAAATTTGGAGGGCAGACTATTATGTTGGCCGTACGTCTCTTCTTGCTTTTTGCAAAGGTTTGAAAGCTTGGCTCTTCTAGCATGCTGTGCTTAGGAATCCCCCCTACCTGCTGTGCACCTCAAAACCCCTTGGGGTAGCTGCTCGCATTACAAATTCAATTAATAATAATAAGTATACTCTGTCAGCATTGAGACAGAGTATCCTTACCCCCAATATATAAATCAGGTACATAGTATGTGATTCTGTGGCTGCAACGCTTTCGGCATAATTATGCATTTGCCACACAATCCATCATCAGCTGCATAATTTGTAGATTTTATCAAAACTAAAATTTCTTTCTAGCTCAAACAGATCAACATTTACTATAATTCAGCAATATGTACAAAGGTTAACTACCTTTCAGCTGTATTTGGGTGTTCCACTGGCAGGGGCGGCCGGCATGGCTTGTGGGTGGCGGGGCGGGCGCAGGGGTATTGCGCTGTGGATCGCCTAGGGGGGTTGCGGGGGTGGGGGAATCGCGCATAATCAATGATAAAAAATAAAAATAAATTAAAAATAAACTTACCTTGCTGCCGGCCGGGTCCCGCGTCTCTGCTCCTGCTCTCCTCGAGCTCATTGAGGAACAGGAAGCAGGCCCCACTTACCAATCACAACACTGCAATGCAGCATTGTGATTGGTGAGCACCCAAGCTCCCCAGATCAATCCCAACGCTGGAATGCAGCATTGTGATTGGTTTTGAGCGTCCTGGTTTGGTGCTCAACCAGGGAATGGGGGCCCGGGCTTGTTCTCCATGCAGGCTGTAATGCAAACCACTCCTCCCCTGCCTTGCTCCAAGAGAAGAGCAGCCCCGCCCAGTCACCCGCCCGCAAAGCAGCAGAAAGCAGCCTAAAATGATAATAACGCAAAGTTATTATCATTTTAGGTTTCTGCTTCCCACTGCTTAAAAGCAGTGGGGCAACGCTCCTCCGCCATAGCGGAGGAGCCACCCCTTTCCAGTGGTACAAATGAGGTGAAACATATACGAAGACAATGGTAAAGCGCAAAAATGATAACAAAATGAAGTAATACTATCACAAAGTGTACAGCATTACGCCACATAATTTTCCTTTTCTTGTCGGATAATTTAGTCAACTGTGCTGCATAATTTGGTGTTCCCCTGTCGCATAATTCCAGTGGCCCTGAACCTGTGTCTTCATATAAGAAGTGCAGGAAAATGATTTGATGTTCCCAGAATCAAACAGTTTACACTCAAATGCCAGGTCGGAATCACAGGTCAGCTCTGCATGTTCCAGGCCAGCAGTGTTATCACCAGATCACACGTCATGCCTCTGCTCTTGCATACTATACTTGCAAGACTTTTCTTATGAACCCTTACCTTATTCAACATTTTTGTAATTCTGCAAAATGGCAACATCCCCTTGGGAGCCTTGTAAGGCTCTGTAATTTGTCATTCAAGAAAAGCAATTCCGGTATGCTGCCTCTTGTTAAAAAAAAGATACATGTGGCATTAGCATCTGCACAACAGTATCAAAGCTAACAGCAAATTTAGTCACCATTTCTGTGGTTACCTCCGCAAGCAGAGCCAATAAAGGAAGAAGCCCAAGGTTTTATTTCATGTAATCGTAAAATCGTCAGGAAAGAGAGGAACTGTCAAAGTATTATTAGAAATATCTTCAAGTGCCAACAAATATGTTTTAAGTTGCAGTGCAACACTCTAGGTCCATAAACTGCACTTACTATTGTTCATCCCATGCCTTATGATTTACCTGGTTGAGCAAACGTTAGTATTCGACGAAAGTTTGCCTATTACTTTCTGTATTTTTATGGTGAGCAACATAAAAATATACTATCAACGAATAATAAATGTGTGGGGGCGTGGCTTGGGTCACGATCATGGCGGACGCTTAACAGTGAAGCTCCGTCATGGTCCCGCATGAATCCTGCCCAAACTGAGTGTGGGGGACCCCCAATACCTGAAATAACTGGCGAGGAGGAAGAGCCGGTCGCCAACACTGATCCGAGCTGCGGCCGGAGCTTGGGACTGCAGCAGGACGGAGGACAGGGAGCCGCAACTGGAGCCTGGGGAGAGCGCCGTCGGAACTGCAGCAGGGCCGTGGCCCGTCCGAGAGCCCCGAGGACATGGCTGCATAGATGGCGCCCTGGTGCAGGTCCTGTGAACCTTCAGTAGAGGAGACAGTGATCGGGGCCGCGACTGCGACAAAGGCAGCTGGGTTATTAGCCCGACGGAGGTCCGGTGACGACGATTCCAGGCCCAGGCCGATCGATCAGGATGGCCCGGAGCAGCGACCTGTGATGACCGGCAGCCCGCACTCACCGGAAGCAGAGACACTGCGCCTGCAGGATGGCTGGACCGCGAAGTGTTTGACATCTCGGAGCAGGGACGGTGGCGTGTGCTGAGGCAGGCCCTGAGGTACGGGCTCCATAAATGGCGGCAGCCGGGGAGGCAATGACGCAGCGCTGAAAGATCGGGCACAGGCGCCGGAGATGCTGTGCGGCCCGGAGACCTGTGTAGACGTCCAGGGATTGCGCAGCAGAGTTTGGCTGGGGTCATAGAAAGCCCCCCCCCCTAAAGACAAGCACCGCACCTGCAGAGGGGAGACTCGAGCCTACGGCTGCTGCACAATTCTCCCAGGAGGTGTGGCAGAGTGGCGTCCATTTTGAGGACCAGGGTGGCATGCCGGGACTGCTGCAGACTGCAGTTGAGGTTACCGATAAGCAGCAGAGTGCGTAACTGAATGCTAGGGGCCTGGCTCGATTGGGCGCAGTCCTGTGTTGACGGGCCGGCAGTGGCCTGGACAAACCACTGGAAGTCTGAAAGAGGCAGCATGACAAATAGACCCGCAGTGTGAACCTAAAGGTGAGGAGAGCTAGGAGGTGTGGCGAGCTCTTACCACCTGCGCAGAGGAAGGGGAATATTCTGTAGTTGGCCCCTGCGTCTGGGGGCTGGGACTGGCAGCAATTAGTGAGGCAGTAGTCCATAATAGACAAGCCAGGCCCCAGAAGCAAGTGCTGTGAGACGCTAGGAGCAAGGTGTAGCCGCTTGGACACCGTGCTGAGTCGCTCAGCTGGGGAGCACTTCAGTGAGTACACATGCCCCAGAGCTCACTACTGCATAAATGTTCCGCTGAGTCCACCCTACACCTGTGGCTTTGTGTACATGTAGCATGAGATCACTGATGCCAGGGTATCGTTAGCGACAACTAATAGTGGGCGAATACTCTGTGGGGCCCCGTGATTCCTCTGCGGGACGGAGCCATGTTCTGATACTAGAAGGGAAGGGTGCTGCAGAGTCCAGGTACCCTAGGCAGATCAAATTACAACAACAACGCAAGGTGCCGTCCCCTTTTGCCACCTGTGAAGATGCCTGGGCGGGGGACAGGCGAGCTGAAACAGCAGAAAACGAAACAAGGGGGTACATTGCCCAACACTCAGGATCCTTCCCCCCAGAACAGTGGTCAGGACGCTGGGGACACAGCTGATAAGGACCTTTCCTTACACCTGCATCTGGACAAGATCTTGAAGGCAATCTCTGACAACAGGACGGCACTGCAGCAAGATATCGGGGCAGTGTTGGTGGGGCTGGGTCTCCTGCAGGCTGAACACCATAAACTGGCGGACAGAGTCAAGGACACTGAAAACACACTAACAGAATTAGTGCCGGAACATAAGCAGGGGGCGGCAAGACTTGAAGACCTCACTTCTAGGGTGACGGGACTGGAACGGAGGGCAGAAGATGCCGAAGGTAGAAACCCCCACAATAATGTTTGATTTGTGGGGATCCCGGAGGCACCGGAAGGGGCAGACATGCTGTCGTTTCTTGAAAAGTGGCTTACTGACGTGATGCCAGCTGGTACACTATCCAGATTCTTTGCCTTGGAGAGGGCTCATAGGGTGCCGGGAAGACCGCCAGCACCGGGCAGACCTCCCAGACCGGTGGTTGCCAAGCTGCTTCATTATAGGGACAGGGACACTGTCTTACAGCAGTCCAGATCTCACGGCCCATACACTATAGGCAACAGTAACGTGTCCATGTATCCAGACTTTACTGCTAAGGTGCAGGCACAGAGGGCCTCCTTTGTGACAGTGAAAAAGGCACTACGCAAAGCGGGACTGCAGTACTCCTTAATCTTCCCGGCGAAGCTCAGAATCGTATTGGACAATGCCACGCACTTCTGTGCCACACCGGATGAAGCATGGACATGGCTGGAGGCATATGGGAAAGGGGCTCCTTTGCCCAGGTCTACGCCGGGCTCAAGAGGTGAGAAACGTGGTGCTAGGGCCAGGTCACACCGCCCCAAGAAATTGAAAGCATTGCAGAGGCCAACGGTGTCCCAGACGCAGCAGGAACGGGAAGCCACTCTGAAAGCGGTGGTGCAGCTGATGTCACCTGAAGTCCAAGATCGGAGTGGAAACTCCTCCTCAGATCCAGTGAATCAGTCGTCTAACTTGGAGGACTATTCAGGAAATAATGCAGGACTGCCGAAACTTACTCCACGTACTGCTGATGACATCGCCTGACGGAACGGGGACGTGGATACTCAAAATAGGATGCATGAAAAAGTTGGGTTGGTAAAAAAAAAGAAACTGAGGATCGCTGAGCAGCGAAGAGGGGGGAACCCCTGTATCATCGATGGGACCAGACGGTTATCACGCCATTTCAAGTACTCTTGACTTTCCTTCCACCCCCCACAAGAGTGCACCGCCACTGGAGCTGAGGGCGGCGTACTGATCGAAATGAAGTTCTCTTACAGGTTTGGGCAGCTGACCGTTGTCAGTCCGCTCGTGGGTTGGGGAGTTTTGCTGTTGGGGTTTGATGTTTTCTTCCACTTGGTCCACAATAGTCATTTGGGTGGGGGCGCTGGGGGAGGGGTACTGGGAGGGGTATTTATGCTGAGGGATAGCTGGTGTCTCTAGATTTGCCGAGGAGTTTAAACTCCTAACTTGGAACGTTCGGGGAATGGGCTCTCCTTCCAAACGCTACAGTATCCTGAACTATATACGGCGTAGGGGAGCTCACATAGTGATGCTGCAGGAAACCCATCTCACAGAGGTGGAAGTGGCCAGGCTACGACGTAGATGGAGGGGGCAATTATTTGCGACTGCATACTCAGCTTTTGCACGGGGGTGCTTGTGTGGATCAGACCTGGGGTCCCCTTCCAGGTGTCCCGGAAAATAATTGACGCAGAGGGGAGATTGTTGTGGTTCAGGGTAAGTTGAAGGGCAAGGAAATAACACTGGGGACTGTTTATGCACCAAACCGTGACCAGATTTCCTTTCTAGAGCAGTTCTCTGGGAAACTCTCTGGGATGGTGGCAGAGGATCTGATTTTGGGAGGTGATTTTAATTGTGTATGTGATTTCGGATGGGACAGATCTACTCCTCCTTTGAGGGGAACGATAGCAGCCACTATGGCCAAGGGACTAAGGAGCTGGATTGCTGGGTGGGAACTGATAGATGTTTGGAGAGTGCAGAATACTCAGAAAAGAGAATATTCCTACTACTCCTCCCTATATGACCTGCACACCAGACTGGACATGTTCCTTTTGTTCGAGTAGAATGGCCCCGATGTTGTCCAATGCTGAATACCTGGGGAGATCCATATCTGACCACAGTCCCCTGCTACTGCGTTTTGCCCCTACTCCCGAGAGTGCCCCCATCCCGTTGTGGCGACCAGACCCCACCCTATTAGAGGACGAAAGCTTTAAACAGTGTCTCTCGGATGCTATTGCCGCTTACTTTGAGAACAACCAGGGGACTGCTAGCTCCCTCTTAGTAGAATGGGATGCATTTAAAGTGGTAATCCGAGGACAGTGTCTGGGACAAGTGGTGGGAGCCAGAAGGGAGATCACCCGGGAACTTGAAGCCCTGTAGACTCAGATTCTGGCACTGGACAGAGAGATTGAGGGAGGGGCTGATGCGCAGAGAAGACTAGCAGATGTGAAGAGTACCTATAATTCCACATGGGATAGGCTGAGGACATTGGATTATCGGGTATACCAAGAACGTCAACATGTGGAGGGCAGTAGGGTGGGGAGGCTATTGGCCTGGTTGATCAGACCGCAGAGCAGGGGAGCTCCAATCCCAAGCGTTCATGGTGCGGGGGGAAGTGTACTTTGCTCTCCGAGGGGCATTAACGACTCGTTCCGGGAATATTATGAGAAACTATACGGGAAACCGGGGGACATACGGGAAGATAGATTAACGGAATATCTGGAAGGGTTGAGACTACAAGAATTAGATCAGGACACTCGGGATACTCTGGCGCTCCCGGTAAAAGCGGGGGAACTCTGAGCGGCCATTAAAGACATGGTGCGGGGGAAAACGCCTGGGCCTGATGGCCTCCCGGCTGAATTTTACTCCTCCTTCGTGGATTTATTGGCCCCGAGGCTGGAGCAGATGTATGCAGCAGCACTAGGGGAGAAACAACTGCCACCATCGGCCAGAGAGGCGCTAGTGATTCCTTTACCAAAAACGAAGAAAGAAGTAGCGGATGTGACAGAATTCCGACTTTCTCGGCGAGTGGTGCACTTTAAGGGGCCTGCTCCCAGCGATAAAGATTATCTTGTATGGCCATGAAGTCAATTGATTTTCAGGCGCGATGCACGCGCGTAGTAATTATTGGCAACCGGGAATCATGTGAACTAAAGCACAGCCCTTGGAGAAATACTTATAATTACTACGCGTGTGGGAGCAGGCCCCTTAAAGTGCACCACTCGCCGAGAAAGTTAACCTTTTGGCAGATTCCTGCTGCCACAGAAGGAGGCTTTCCCTTGGCAGCCCCGATTAAAAATAAAGGATGATACCGGGTGGTCTAGCATTTGTGCCTTTAAAATTATTTAAAAAACCTGCCCTATTCAAAACTTTTTAACTTCTGCCTACATTGCCAGGAACCACAAGCTTCTTGTCCACAACGTGAAAAACTGGGCTCACAGCAATCTTGATGAGATTTCTAAAAACAAGAACAGAATCCAGTCACAGCCCTGATGAGAATCCCTTCAAATTAAGAGGGTTTCGAAACGCGTTGGCACAATTTTGACCAACAGGGGACTAACTAGTGTTCTAAATAGTATAGCAATTGAGGGATACATTTTTTTCTAATTTGTATATCGTCTTTTGCATGAGATGTAATTACCCCCGTTGGATGGTACCCCGAGTGTGTGCCATGTAAACAGTGTTGATGATTATACAGGGTACCCCATTATTGTTCTTGTCCTCGACTGGTAGCATTTTTAATTGATTTGTATGTGTTTCAGTTTTGATGTTTGCACTTTATTTGTCTTCTGTGCATTGTTCCCTGGTGAAATCACTTATTGTTTGTACCATATTTGTATAGATTGTTCTGAATTCTTTTTGAACCTAATTTTCACATTATGTAAATTATGAAGTGTGGTCCATCTCTACCTTGTGTAGTTCTTAAATGTATAAGAATTTGAAAAAATGAATAATTAAATGATGTAGACCATCCTATTAGTGATTTTGGTCTCATTCTGTTTAATAGTTGACAGCATTATTAAATGATCAGCTAGGTTTCTTTTTTCTTTTAAATTTTTAGAAAGTTGGCATTTTCCTGTCCTTTGCCATGTGGTGCCTCCAGCTTGTCCTAGGTCACATGAATGGGTGTTATTGCCAGCTGTGAATTCCTTCCAGATAGTCACACAATAGAGGTACGTTTTGTGTCTGAATGGGCCATCTGCTTGCAGGATAGGGTAGGCGGAGCTGGGCACAACCCCACTTGCAACTGAATAGGCTGTGCTCTGCCTTCACGCAAAGGGCCTGTCACCACTGCATTGTTCCTGCAGCCAGTTAAGAGCCAGGAAATTCCAAGTACTTCAAAGAGAAATCTCTAGAAATTTCTCCTACTTCAAAGAAGGCACAAGGTATAAAAATAGGACTGTCTCGCTTCAGTTTACTTTCTGGACCTGAGGAAGGACTCTAAGAGAACTGCCTCCTGCTGGGCCTACTGTGTACTCCACACGGCTGCTTTGCTATACCTGGAAGGACTGCTTTGTTGCCTGGATCCTTCCTTCTATCCTCAGGAGCCTGAACTGCTGTTTGAGCAATGCTTCTTCACCTGACCCCGTTCTACCAAAGTTACACCAAGGGCTAGTTTGCTGGCCTCCTGCTCATAGCCACAAGCACATAACAGGCTCCCACCATCTTAAACCTACACGGGGGGTTAGGACTCATTCAGGATGGGTCCCATCCTGAGTGAGTCCTAATCCCCCAAGGGGTGCCCTTCCAGTGCTAGACCCTTTGTGGTAGTGCTAAAGGTGCCAAGATAGCCAAAATCCAAAACTTGGGACTTAAATAATTTTTGTCTAAAAATTGCCCTGCGTACCGAAAGAAGACTGGGACTATCTGCTTCTTTATCCACCCAAGGTGCCTCCCCAGTCAGTCTGACTTCAATGCAGTGCCCGATAAGTTCTTCTCCGCAGCAGCAAATCCTGGTCGGCAGTCCTTTGCTAAAGGGGTATTCGGCCTCCTGGAACTCTTGACGACTACTGCCTCCTGCCTCATTCCGCTGAAGATTTTCGACTTTCAATAAAGTGACTAAGTCTTAACGTAGATATGTTCACAGTGACTTCTTCCAGCGGCTCACCAACAATGACTCTCCCTCCTCGGACACCACCTGCAGCCTCGCCTAGCCTAATTCTACCTTCTCAGAACTTTTTCTACAAAATTTCTTCTAAGTCCGAAAGTAAGCGATGACTGGGCCCAATCCACTTCTTGTCTCCAAAGCACACTCCATCGCAGTCTGCCATATTTTTCAACTTTGACGAGGTGCTAGCTTTTACTAAAAACTTAAAACATTCATAGCTGCAGTTCTACTGATTGGATGTTTGTCATTTTGGTGTCAAATAGTTTTTAAAATTTACTCTATATTTCCAAATTGGTGTGAGATTTTGCTTGTGTTGTGTTTTCACTTTATTACTGTTTGTGTGCTGCATAAATACTTTATACATTGCCTCTAAGTTAAGCCTGACTGCTTTTTGTGCCAAGCTACCCAGGGTTAAGCACAGGTTAATTTAGTGACTTTTGAGGTTCACCCTGACAAGGATTGTGGCTGTTGCTTGACCAAGGCTAACACCCCCGTCAACCAACAGCCCAATTTCTCACACCCACCATCACTGGAAACTATCTTCTCACCTGCAGCAACCACCACACCTTCATATTTCACTTCCACCTTCCCACTGCACATTGCCAAATACCTCAAGCACCAAGGCCCTAATGTAACCATCAAAGAAACTTTGTCCCAATGCATTTCAACCTCTATCTTTGGACCTACTGCCTAGTGACAAAAATGTAACCACTGTACAGCTTCCACCTGTGACAAACTGATCCCACTCAAGGTCTGCACTCTCCAAGGGAGCCTTCACAATGCTGGCAGGATCTCTATGAACTTTAAAGCCGTAAATTGTGAAAGCAGAGCCTGTGAAAGTACATGGAAGTACAACAAGAATGACAAGTCTTGCTTTCAACACTATGACAAATTATATAAAGACACTGTCAAGAAAATGAAAAGGCTCTACTACTCTACATGCATTTCCAGGGGTATGTGCTTTCCCAGAGAACTTTCATTCCCTACTTCATGAATGCAGAAATCACCAACTGCCTTATCCATTCATAAAGCCCTCTGTGATTTGCTGCCAATCCACTTCACCTCCAAAGTCAAGGTCTTGTGCTGCTACTGCGAAACCAAGACCCTCAAAGATCAGGTACTATCACACCTACCTCAGTATCCATATGATTATCATAAAATCTTTAACCAACAAGATTACAATATAGACTTATCATCCACAAACTGAAAAATTATTTTATCTTGATTCATATGATCCCAATGTGTTAGACCTGTCAGCCTTAGGGTAGTCTTCCCCCAAACGTTTTGCCTTCAGCCTTACTCTTTTTGCTGATCTCATTTTTGCTTGCCTTAGGACTCTGCAAACTTTACCACTGCCAATAAGTGCTAAAGTGCTTGGGGCCAACTCTACTTAAAACACGGTAGAGTTGGCATATACCCAATTGGCACACTCAATTTACTTGTAAGTCCCTAGTAGAGTGGTACCACATGTATCCAGGGCCTGTACATTAAATGCTACTAGTGGGCCTGCAGCACTGTTTGTGCCACCCACTTAAGTAACCCTTCTAAACATAAAATTCTCAACCTAAATAAAGAAACCGTTATCACAGACTCCTACTTCTGCCACAACAAGGGCATTATATTGAATGGCCTAATACTCACCACGAACCTGCGTGCATATTGGAGGAAAGTCCCAGTTTCTCTACTCAATACCACCACCATCAAGAAAATACTGCTTGGCCAGAAACTCACTTTCATGCCCTTGCCTCTGTACAATGCGGAATCTACCATCTCCATGTATAACAACGGCACCATGCTCATTCATGCTTCAGACCACAACCTGGAACTATTCGTCAATCTCTTCTCCTACATCAAGAACAAATTAGACTCACCAACTGTTATTTCCTCTCCCCACAACTGCCCCACTAAGTCTTCTACATGCAACATCATCTCTCCCATCCCCAATACCCCTCATCCCACCTCTCTTCCCTGGTGGACTCCAACTCACCTACGTATTTATATGCAGTACATCATACTCCTCCCTCATCTATTACTGCTGGCAAGGTCTTACAACAAAAACACTCCACCAACACTACCTCCCATCCCTCTAAGGAACCCGATACTAACTCCCCATCACCCAGAATAGTACATGTTCCACTGCATATCAACCAGCCACTACCACAACTCTGTTTTCTTCGACCGCCCCCCCATTCAGTCTGACTCAGCTAGTTCTCCATAGCTAAGTGCTTTCATCAGTCAGGAGCCCTGTAGGAGCCGTGACATTCATTCTACGCTCAATACCATAAAATCTGAATTAGGTCTGATAACCTGAAACTAGTGCATATCAACTCCAACCTTGATGTCCCATCCAACCCAGTCATGAAATCATCCGACTAGACCGTTCAGGCCCTTCCGGAGATGGATTAGCCTGCATTCACAGAGCTACACTATCCATGAAACAAACACATTCCCTATCACTGCCCTCCTTACCTTAGTGTCAATGTCAGTACCAATGACAATTCTACGGGTTCTCTCCACATGATTTACCACCCTCCTGGCGATAATCACGCATTCATTGAACAGATCATGGAGACCATCTACTCCAACCATGAAGAACGTAACAACCAGACTTTCCTTGGCGACTTCAACATTCACTGGAACAACTCCAGTGACCCTTTGGTGAACAGTATTAAATTCTTCCTCCAGGATCTCAACCATATACAAGCATGCAACGGCCATACCTATAACAAAGGCACCGCTTTAGATTTAATCATTGCAAAAGATAACACCATTCAATTAGAATCCATCCTACCTTGCGACTGGACTGATCACAACTGCATCACCTTCATATCTGAAAGAGCAGTTAATTCTAGGGACCAACCTAGGAAAGCCAACAATTGGGTCAGAGACACCCATAACATCAACCCACTCATGATGTCTGCGGTCAGTATACACAACCTACAACCTCCTTCTAACATGCATGACGATCATGCTCTCACTGTTTAGTGCATCAACTCCATGTAAAAAATCATGGATTCCATTGCCCCCAAACAACTAAAGAGAGTGCCATCCAAGATATCCAACTCTTGATTCAACTGCAACCTTAATGAAGGATGCCGTCGCCTCAGATTTGCTCAGAGAACTTGGAGACACATACCGTCTATATCTAACCTCAAACTTCTATGACAAAGATGGAACACCTACTATAAACACATTAGAGATTCCAAAGCAGCATTCTTTTGGAACCAACTTGATAGAGCAATTAATCACCCCCAAAAAACTGTTCGAAATTGTCAAAAATGAAATGACCGAGAAAAGCAATGTCCCAGCCTCTACCTAATTGCGAAACTTTCATCTCCTTGTATGTTGGGGGAACCATGCTAATCACCACCGAGATACAGAATGCCTTGGAACTCCCTCCATGAGCATCCCCCACACCCGTTCCCTCATATTCAGGAAAAATGCCCCACTACCCAAAAACCTAAAAACAATGTCACCTGGTCCAACTTTAAAACCTTTGAGGAAAATGACATCTTAAAACATCTAACTTCTCTGAAATACTCCAACTACTTCAATGATCCCCTTCCTTCCAAACTCCTCAATGATTACATTCACCTACTACTCCCCGTTTGGACTAGGATTATCAATGCCTCACTTACCTAAGGCTCTTTACCTGATTGCCTAAAAAGTGGCCATCTTACTCCTGTCTTAAAGAAAGCAAATTCGGACCAGTCTGACCCCAACAACTACTGGCCGGTCTCCAACATCTCTACTTTTGCCAAACTATTGGGAAAATGTGTGCACATACAGCATCACCATCACATCGAGCAATTCCAACTACTTGACCAATGTCAATCTGGTTTCAGACCGGGTCGTGGCACCGAAACCGCCCTGATCCATATTGTTGAAGACGCCCTACGCTCTCGATCAGAATGAATCCTGCTTACTAATACTACTGGACCTTTCATCTGAATTTGACACTGTCAACCATGAAACCTTTCTGAACCTATTAGAACTCTGGATGGGTCTCTCAGGTACCGTGTTAAAATGGTTTGCTTCATTCCTTCACAACAGATCTCAGCGGAATCTAATCAACCACACTCTCTCTGATCAGTCACCAGTTACTTTAGGCATCCTCCAAGGCTCAACTCTCTCCCGACACTGTTCAACCTGTACATGGAGCCCCTAACTGAAATCCTCAAACTGTCCCACATATCCTACCATTTGTATGCAGATGATATTCAACTCTACATTAAAATCACCTTTCCTGGAGACATCGGCATCCTTAACACCTTGAAAAAACCCCAGTATTGGCTGGCTCATAGCCACCTTAAATTCAATACCCTCAAAACAGATTTCCTTTCGATCTCACCACTCAGTGTCGCACCTAGCATTAAATAATGGCTACCTCATTTTACTGCCTTGAACTGTACCTCAAACATCATTGACTCAGCTAAATCTAAAACAGAATAATCTTGAACAATGCCCTCTCCATGCAAAATCACATCATTGCCACCACCAGAGGAGCCAAGCACCAACTACATGCTTTAAGGAAACTAAAACCTTTCCTCCCCAATGCAGATCTCAAAACAGCAGTCCAAGGTCTTGTTATATCCACACTAGACTATGGTAGTGCCACCCTAGTGGGCCTTCCGATAGCAAACTTGCACCACTGAAGGCTACCCTGAACGCAGCTGCAAGGCTCATCACTGACTGAAAAAAAAGAGATCATATCACCCCAACCTTCAAGGAAAAAACATCCAAGAAAATGTAAAATGCACATGTAGATTCTCCACAATGTAGCCATTCTATAAATATCAGGCATATACTCAGGGCTGGTGGTAGATTAGGGACATTGCAGGCAACAATCTTATGGCATAACTACAAATAGCAACAAGAGGAATCTTGATTGTAATACACCTCTGAACAAAGGAATTATTACTAGACGTATGGAAGTGCTGGAACAAAAAAGCGCCATTTTACCTGGGACTCATCCCTTTGTAGGCGGTTGCAGTCTCAGGGAGAAGAAAGGCCCATAAACAGTAACCATGGAAAGCACAAGAAAGATGCTTGAAATTAATTATTTTCTGGAATGTAAGTAGCTGTGGTATTTGGGGCTGGGGCCGTCTGTAATCTTGGGAAACCTACCAACCATAGACATTTGCAAATAGTAGACATCTAGAGGAGTCCTGAGTAGTGTGACTTGTGTGTATACAACCACGTTTTCATATCTTACCAAGAATGTCAAGGTTAGACAGTGATTAGAAACAGAATTTCCTCAGCTTTCTGTAAAAGAAAGTTTTGGAATATGTGGGTGGACCTATTGTAACTTACAGGAACACGACAAATCTGTGATGTTGGAAAGTCAATTGTGTGTCAATGTGGTCTTCACTTGGTCACAATTTTGTCCTATTCATTTCCCGTGAACTAAGCCCATCCACACAAGTCGGGTACCATTTTTATTGGGAGAAGTGTGGAAACATTGGATGGTAGGACATTTGCCATTTCTTGAGGTGCTGCAGTTTTCTGACAAGAAAGTTTGTAAAGAAATTGTGTGTTTTTAAACCATACTTTGATATTTGCAAGATATTCTGGGTAATAAAATGTGTTGGGATGTATGCAAGCCAAATCACCATGGATTCCCTTGTGTATCCATTTTTTAGATAATGACTGGGGTTGGTAGATTCCCCTGGGTGTGGCTGAGCCCAATCCCAAGTACTACAGACATCCCCTTTCGGTTTTCCACCCACCAGAAATATTCCCTGATGTGTAGTGTGTAGTTCCTAGCTCAAACCCAAGGAATGCCCATGCATGTCTGATAATCTCACAGTCAAAAGGCTCAGGGAACACAGGTACTGGTCAAGTCCTGGACTTGATATGTTCCTGTGTGAGAAGGGCTGAAAAAAATTACCATGGTATTGGTTATGAAATCCTGAAAATCTGTCAAACACCTTGTTCAGCAAATGACATCAAGGGTTCTCTGGAGACCAGTAATATAAATTTTAGTATGTGTAGAGGTTAAAACACATGGTTCTGGTTTTGTTCCATACAGCCAAGGGTTGATTCCTCTGATCAAAAGACAGGAAGCCTACACAAGCATTTTTATTTTTGTTGCTTTTGAAATCTCCCAGATGCACTGCACCCAGTTTATTGCTTGCAAGCATTCTGAACCCTCACAAAACCCATATGTGTATGATACTCCCATGCTCATGAGACCCAGAGGAACAATGCTGGCGGTAAAGCATTGGCAGTATTATATTCCTGCATGAGAGATGCTGGAGTAATTACTGTATTTTGGAAAAATATTTTAAAATCCGACAGATTTAACATGCTGTCTTGCTATGTAATAAGGGTAAGAGAAGTCTGGCACCCAGCGATAGAAACCTAATGATAAGCAGATATTAAAAGCATATGTAGATGCGGGTTGTGAGAGGGCTTAGACGATATGGACACATCTGAGTTTCCCTCTCCCCCCGTGAGGGTGGGGACAGATTAATAAAATGGTGAGTGGGCCGTAAAAGCACCGAAACGTTAAAGACATTAAGTTCGAATGTATTGGACATTGTTACAAATTTCATCTGTGGAATGCTGATGGTAGTTAATTATGCCACATATGCTGTATGATACAAATGTTAATAAAAATAATTTTCAAAAATAGCATATGTTTGTGTATGTTTTTATACAGCCCGTGGGTAATTCCTGTGATTTAAAGACATAGCCTAAACTGGCATTTCGCTAGCAGTTGCTTACCAAATTTCCAAAATGCACTACATCCTGTTCAATGCCTGTAGGCCCACTGAATCAATAGAAAACCCATACATATCTGGTACCCTCACACTCAGGAGACCCAGAGGAATGAGATTAAACATTAAGCCCTGGCTGGGATATTTATCTACATGAAGGAGAATGGGGGAAATTGCCATGTTTGAGAAGCAAATGCTAAAAATTCAACATATGTCATGTTTAGCATATTCTCCTGGTCAGTCAATCAGGGTGAGATGTCTGGCACCCAGGGATAGAATCCTTAGGATGTGCAATGGTTAAAAATATATGACTGTGCCATGTCTCCATAAAGAGAAGGTGGGAACAAAATGAGACATTGACTTATTCCATTGATATTAGTCCAACCACTCAATAACTGATTAAACTGAAATGCTATAAAGTGGGTTAACTCTAAAAAATAATTACTGGCTCTGCAACTGGCTTTTATTTGTGGCAGCGTCCATTGCAGATTTCTGTGGGTAAGTGTTAGAAATGGGGTTTCTGGTCAGCTAGGGTATGCACCTAAGCCAGGCAGAACCCACCACTGTAGTCAGGGTAAGGGAGTTACACACCCAAGATAACCCCTGCTCACTCCCTTGGTAGCTTGGCAGAGCAGTCAAGCCTATCCCAGAGGAAATGTGTAAAGCATTTGCACAACTCACACACACACACACACACCAGTGACACACTAGGCACACCACAAAAGAGACTCCACACAAGGTTATATAAAAATATCTAATATATTGTAGATAAAACTCATAGACCACAGTTACGTGAATCACTGTGCCACTAGGCATTTGTCATACGGATGCATATAATACACATAGACCACATTCACTAAATCAATAATCACTTTGCCACTAGGCATTTGTCACGACATTACATGTGGTGCATTAAATCAAAAGCTTATAAATTGCACATGTCATAAAAGAACATCATTACTATACATGACAATGTAACTTCTGAATTACCGAAAGGCAGGCCCACCTATGTGCTAGCACCAGGGCATAATAATGCAGCAGGTTATAAAATACCTGAATCACCACATTAGTGCAAGTCCTGTACCTTGGTTGCAAAAGCACAAAAACATAGGAATCACCATATCACCGTAGAAGCACATAGGGTGCAGCATCCTGCACCACTATTTCCAACCATGTAGTATTGGACACACCAGTGGGGACCCAGAAGCATATGAGCCTCCTATTATGGGTTATATGGTAATTATAGAGGAAAAGTAGCCGGAGCAGGATAGGGACCTCCGTCAATGATTACCACCCGTCTTGCTCTTTAATGCCGCGGAAGCCCATCCAGAGCTTGCCCCGCAATGGCCGCCAGAGTAAAGCAATGCCCCCAAGGTATGCAAAAGGTAACGGAACAGTAGTGTGGGCTATATGGGCTGCACCAGTAAATAAGTCCTCAAAATCTGATATAGCACAAAGGTGCTCACACTTGACTTGACCCCACTACTGAGCGGTCAAATTTCAGAGAAAACTAATTTCTCTTCTAATAGCAAAGATAGTATCAAGGAGCACACTAATATCTAAAGCAATTCAAATGTCAAGTACAATATAATCTTTTAAATCATGGCATTAATGAAACATATGTAGTCGGGAGTCTTGATAGTTCTTGAGTTCAGTTATGTTGCTTTTATTTTCACAATTAGAAGAATGAATACATGCATCAGCCCAGCCAACGCGTTTCGTCCATAAAAGGACTTCATCAGGGTTAAAATATGACGTGGTATCAATACCAATGGAGCAGGCCTTCTGATGGAGAATAGTTATATTTCGTGTTGTGAATCCCCCGTAGCGTGCTATCAATCACCCAAATTAAAGCCTCGGTTCTTCGGTTGAGATAAGAATTTCCAAGAATGTAGTGATTCTTTATTGATAAATAGATGCAGTTGAATCTTATCAGAAAAAATCCTTCTTGATTAATATATAATCGCTGGGATTCCCCGTAGCGTAAAGAAGGTAAGGTCTCCGGAGCAAATATCCTCAGTTTTCTTGCCAGTCGTCTATATATTATGGGTTCTATGGTAATTATAGAGGAAAAGTAGCCGGAGCAGGATAGGGACCTCCGTCAATGATTACCACCTGTCTTGCTCTTTAATGCCGCAGAAGCCCATCCTGGGCTTGCCCCGCAATGGCCACCAGAGTAAAGCAATGCCCCCAAGGTATGGGATCCAGCATCTGTTCACGATTGCAATGAGGGGTGGCTGCTGCAGGACCACACGTCGGAGACCTCCCTCGGTCTTGTACAGTCGCCTGGAAAGCGAGCCCTAAGAACGGAACGAGACCAACACAGATGGTTTCCCTCCTGTTCTGCAGCTGGTCTCTGGTTCTTCAAGGCCCCCGCGGTGGGGTCAACAAAGTGGGGAGGGCACACCCATGGCCCAGCTCCACAGGGGGTCCCATGGGATCCAACGTCAAAAGCAGAAGGCAGCTGCAAAACGACTGCGTGGTGCAGCTGCTACTTCGCTCACCTTCCTTCCTTGCACCTGCACTGGTGCCGGCTGGACATACATGGTGCTGATGGGCCTCATGGGGGGGCCACCCTGTTTACCCGGCAACATTACTCGACAGACAGCTCATCCGCCACAGCTGCAGTGTGGCCACAGAACCTTCCTTGAAGCTGCGTTGCACTAAGAGGCCTGGTTGCTACGGCAACATGGGTGCAGCATGGGCTTCCTTCTCAGGTACGGTTTGGCTTCCTGTGGTGCGGTTGGTGCTTCTTTCCTACTGTGGCATACCCAAAGGAAGTGAAGTGCTCACTGTGCGCTGATTATTGGAACACAGGCCGATCACGGTGCTGGCATATGCAACCAGTGCTCCTTCCTCTCCCAGGATGCAGAGTGAGCCCACACCTCAGGCTTGGGCAGCCCACACAGAGAGCTGTCAGAGTGCCCCTTTTTGAAACATAGGGGAGGGGGGGACTCTCCATGCTTGGACTACTATGAAGCACTCAACACGTGCCTCCTTTTCTACAGTCCAGTCCTTTGCCTGCACCAGCCAGGAGCAGCAACTGCAGGCTGTCCCACCCCACACACATCAGGGACAGCACTGCTCACACAGCTCCTAATCTCTCCCACCAGGCAGGTCACCTTTTAGACCCAGCAGGGATCTTTCCATGAAGTCTTTGATTTCCTTGAGACTTCCAACAGGAGGCAAGCACACTCAAGCCCTTGGAGATTGCCTTCACAAGCAGGATACCACAGCAGGGCAAAAAGAGTCAGCCCTTTTCCTCCACCACAGACAGAATTAGCAACTGCAGGCCAACCCAGCCCTCACACAGAAAAGGCAGCGCTCATCACACAGTCCTTCCGCTCTTCTTCTTGGCAGGGTCCTATTGTTCCTTCAAGCAATCTAAAGTCCTGAGATTTTAGGTGTAGTACTTATACCCCATTTTGTCATTGTTCTCTTTGCTGTAAGGGCCTCTGAAACCAGTCCAAACCAGCCCTGTCCTCCCTGGTGCAGCATGACCACAGGGGGCGGAGACAGCTTTTTGAAAGAGGAGACATAGCCTATTCAGGTGCAAGCAAAACTCCAGCCACCACTCTAAATGCAGATCAGTTCTATTCAGCCCTGCAATGAGTCACCCAGGCAAGGCAGGGCTCACCTCAACCCCCCCTAGTGATTGCCTAGAGCGAATGCACATCCCAGCTCCTGTCACTCAAACACTAGACGCTGGATACACAAACAGCCAGAGGCACACAGAATGGTAAAGCTAGATAATGCCCACTTTCTAAAAGTGGCATTTTCAAATACAGTAAATACAGTATTTAAAAACCACCTTCACAAAAAGGTGTGTTAATAAATTCTAAGTTCAAAGAGCCTAAAGTCCATTTTCCCATCTTGTCCCTAATACAAGTTACACATGTAAAAATGTTACAGTGCAACCCCAATGATAAGCCTATGGGACAGACAACCATTTAATAGTGAAAAACGAAATATACAGTATTTCACAATCAGGACATGACACACACACCCCTACCTAGTGTAATAATGAAGATCCAACGCAGATGAAACTTCAAATGGTTTTATTTACGTTAGAGGTATTCTAGACCCCATCCACAGAAGCACAGCACTCCGAAAAGCAACTGCTGCAGCCCAAGTCTTCCGTTGATCTCCTGGTCAGAATCAAATCCACAAGCTTCTAGGTTACAGAACCACATGACACGATGGTTCTATAATCTAGGATACCACATCACCTCCTCACTTATATTTAACAAAATAATAAAAACATAACAAAACAAACAGTGGAAATACAGAAATGAAAAAATGCTTACTAAACCAGTGTCAAAAGAAATGTTGACGCATTAACATAAAATCATGAAAACGACCAGGTTTTCTTCTTTCACGTTGAGGTCTGACCTCAACTGTGTCATAAACCTTCTTCTTAGTCAACAAAGGAACTGATCCCAGCTCCGATTTACATTTTGATACTCTGTTTAGATTCCAAATCTTATTATCATCAGTTTTCACAGCATTTTTGAATAATTTCTTAACACGACAAGGAATACTGAATTTGGAACACCTTCCACCCTTTCTTGGAGATTTTATCTTCACCCAATCACCTGCTTGTACTTTCGTTTCCTTAACAGCCTTTCTCATGTCATACAATAACTTAGACTTCAATTTCTTTTCTTCTTCTTTGGCTTCCCAACCTAAAGGTACAGCAATCTGATCATCAACCTTCAGTCTCTTCTCAATGAGCCAACCAGGACTGACCTCACAACAGGGTAACCTTCCTTTAAAACAAACAGAAAGGTGACACACCTGTCCTGGAATGAGGAGTAAACCTGTATTCTCTCACTTTCTTCCTCAAACCTTCAACCCAGCTGGACTCACATACTAGAGACAACTGCAAACTTTCTTTCAACACCTTAATAAAGCGTTCCACCACGGCATTGGACTATGGATGATAAAGTGAAGCTTTTTTATGCTTGACCCCTCTCTCTCTCTAAGAAACTCTTCCACCAGGCCAGAGGTAAACTGAACCCCATTGTCAGTAAGGACATTGGAAGGAAACCCTTCTCTTTCAAACAGCTCCTCTAAAAAGTTAATCACATCTCTAGACTCAATGGAACTCACAATTTTGATTTCTGGCCACCGAGAGAACATGTCTATGCAAACAATAACAAATCTGTTGCCAGAAATCAAAATTGTGAGTTCCATTGAGTCTAGTGATGTGATTAATTTTTTAGAGGAGCTGTTTGAAAGAGAAGGGTTTCCTTCCAGTATCCTTACTGACAATGGGGTTCAGTTTACCTCTGGCCTGGTGGAAGAGTTTCTAAGAGAGAGAGGGGTCAAGCATAAAAAAGCTTCACTTTATCATCCATAGTCCAATGGCATGGTGGAACGCTTTATTAAGGTGTTGAAAGAAAGTTTGCAGTTGTCTCTAGTATGTGAGTCCAGCTGGGTTGAAGGTTTGAGGAAGAAAGTGAGAGAATACAGGTTGACTCCTCATTCCAGGACAGGTGTGTCACCTTTCTGTTTGTTTAAAGGAAGGTTACCCTGTTGTGAAGTCAGTCCTGGTTGGCTCATTGAGAAGAGACTGAAGGTTGATGATCAGATTGGTGTACCTTTAGGTTGGGAAGCCAAAGAAGAAGAAAAGAAATTGAAGTCTAAGTTATTGTATGACATGAGAAAGGCTGTTAAGGAAACGAAAGTTCAAGCAGGTGATTGGGTGAAGATAAAATCTCCAAGAAAGGGTGGAAGGTGTTCCAAATTCAGTATTCCTTGTCGTGTTAAGAAATTGTTCAAAAATGCTGTGAAAACTGATGATAATAAGATTTGGAATCTAAACAGAGTATCAAAATGTAAATCGGAGCTGGGATCAGTTCCTTTGTTGACTAAGAAGAAGGTTTATGACACAGTTGAGGTCAGACCTCAACGTGAAAGAAGAAAACCTGGTCGTTTTCGTGATTTTGTGTAAATGCGTTAACATTTCTTTTGACACTGGTTTAGTAACCATTTTTTCATTTCTGTATTTCCACTGTTTGTTTTGTTATGTTTTTATAATTTTGTTTGTTTTTGTTAAATATAAGTGAGGAGGTGATGTGGTATCCTAGGTTATAGAACCATCGTGTCATGTGGTTCTGTAACCTAGGAGCTTGGGATTTGATTCAGACGAGGTGATCAACGGAAGACCGGGGCTGCAGCAGTTGCTTTGCGGAGCGCTGTGCTTCTGTGGATGGGGTCTAGAATACCTCTAACTTAAATTTAAAAAAATGAAATTTCATCTGCGTTGGATCTTCATTATTACACCTACCTTTCACATACACTGCACCCTGCCCATGGGGGTACCTTGGGCCTTCCTTTAGGGGTCCCTTACATGTAAGGAAAGGGAAGGTTTGGGCCAGGCAAGTGGGTGCACATGCCAGGACAACATAGCAGTTCACAACTGCGCACGCAGACACTGCGATGGCAGGTCTGAGTTATGTTTACAGGGCTACTCATGTGGGTGGCACAACCAGTGCTGCAAGCCCACTAGTAGCATTTGATTTGCAGGCCCTGGCACACACCGTGCACTTCACTAGGGACCTACCAGTAAATCAAATATGCCAATCATGGATAACCAATCATTGTCAAAACTCATACAGAGAGCATATGCACTATAGCACTGATGAGAAGTGGTAAAGTGCCCAGAATCCTATAGCCAACGAAAACAGTGTCAGAAAAATAGGAGGCAAAAGGCAAAAAGTTTGGGGATAAACCTGTCAAAAGGGCCAGGTCTAACAGTAAGGATTTTCATAAAAATTCATGAACCCTTCCATTTGGAAAGGACTTATTAACTGTCTTCCCACTTGAGCCTGGACTACAGAGAGTTTGAAGAGAAGTAAGAGTGTTTCTGTTGAGAAGATGATGATTGGGCATTTAAAAATGTTAGATTAGTCAAATTTCTGTTTGTTTTTTCTTTATAATTTTTTTCCAAAATCTCTGACTAATAGCTGAGTTTCTGAACTGTTTCACATTCAATTCAATTAAAAACAATCACTCTCATTTCACTATATCTATAAGTCATAAATGTGAAGCATTAAAGTAATGTACTGAGTGCTATGTTTCAAATAAGGAATTAACTTAATTCCATGTGTTATTCTCAAATAATCCCACAATGCCTTTTAAAAGCAAAACTTTCAAAAGCTAGCTACATATTACTACTCTACCCCTATTGCTGCAAAGGAAACTCACTTGGAAATAATTCCTAGTAAGTTCCAACAATCTTTATCAATAAAAGCAGAAGAAGACATTGAATAGGATTCATTCAATATACACCCCTAAATCTTTTAATATTTCCCTACACTCAAACAAAATCAATAAAATGCTAGGCACATTAGCACTCTGCCTTTTTATGAAAAGCACCATTGTCCCTGAAACATATTCCTACAGGAACAAACGTTTGTGCTATTAACGGGGGTCTCAGATATCACCTTGAAAGCAGAGGGAAGGATGAACAAAATAGTAAAACTACTGTCTCCAATCTCCAGAGTTTTAGCCTAGATAATATACTATTCCCTAAATGGCAGTTGTTAAAAGTATTCTCAGAATCCACCTCCTCAGAGCAGCAAACATTGGCAGTGGGGATAAATAACGGTGCATCCCCTCATTCTGGGATGCTACCTCTTGTAAGGTGAGATATCAGCCAAAATTTCATCACACATTAACTTGGAAACACTCAAAACCTGGACACAGATACAATAGTAACTCTGGATCTAGGATTGAACTTTTGCCTAAATGCGTTGCAGCTCACCATAATCAGGCTTGCCTACAAGCACTGGGTATGTGGTTCTCCCATTTTCCAGGGTGTATCTCAGGTTGGATATGCAGACATATATTTACAAGGATTTAATGCCGCTGAAGCATCCATTTTTTGACGCTATGGCAGATTTGTTTTTATCGCTGTATTTACAAGTTGCCGCTAACTCCAGTTAGCGGCATTTTTCTTGCGTAAACGTGATTTTTCAATATCGCCACTTCTGTTTGCGTAACTTACCGAAAATGAGATGCAAGGTAGGTGTTGTCCTGTCAGAAATCCAGCAAAACACTCAACTCAAAATGTATACAAGGATTCCCTTGTACATCGCGAAACCAAAAAAACTGCCGCAAAATCCAAATAGCGGCAGTTTTCTAACGTCAGTACTTTCCTGGCCTTAAAAATGGTGCAAACACACCTGTATGTAAGGAAGACAACACCTTGGAGCTTCTGCTACTGCAACTCGGAGAACCAATCATCCAATCTTACTTAGCCTATGTTATTTTCCTTGTCCTTCCACCCATCACTCAGTTCCATGTCAAATCTGATTGGTCTGCTTTCCAAACTACTCAGTCTAAGTTGTTTGGTAATCACATAAAATCATAATTGTACTAAGATGTGTATTACCTAAACCCTTTTCAAAATTTGAGTCTTCACATCCCTCACGCTCCTATTATTAAACCCTGACCTATGTTGCGTGTATACTCAAGGTCTACCCTGCTTCTATTACCTTACCTTCCACACTCATTTTCAGTCTGTCATCATTCTGTCCTACTGTTGCCATAGCTTTGTAACTAACAAAAGGTTATCCATCAAGTGTTCATAATTCCTGTTTTGTGGGTCACAGTTCCTAAAGCCTCTGATTCACAATCGTAGCTTAATATAAAATGTTGCCACTGTTGTTAAGTTTCTCCCTTTGCCCTTACAATGCCACTCCTGCCACAGATTACATTTAGGAATGGGATGTCAAACACATCTGTCACAATCTCCCAAGCTCAATCATGCATTGCGTGTGCTACCCTATGCTCTGATGTTGGTCATGTTGACATTAAATAAGGCATTGTGGGCTGCAGAAACCTGTCTCATGGGATGAGGGACTGTCATCTACCATGATGCTATGGTGGAAGACATGGCCATTGTCCCACTACCTGGTCATTTGAAGAAATAATGCTGAGCATTTCAAATACCAATATGTAATCAGTAAGGCAACCCATTAGAAACAACATTGCACACTTTGCAAATGGCAACATTGTCTTCCATCGACAATTTGTTAGCCTGCAACACTCAAGATATCGTGAGACCACAATCTCAACATACCCCTCCAATGTAGTGCATCCAGTTCACTGTTCAAGTGGTGTGCCACCCTCCAGAATCCCAATAGAGGATACAGAAGCATAGGGGTTATCCTCATATACATCATGATGAGTCCCTGCAACCTGTATCACATAATGGAAGAGGGAGTAACTCAGCTTACATTTCAAGGTGTGTGACATACGCATTACATAACCTAATGTCAGCTCCACAACAAGAAAAATAACACACACATGTGCCAATGGTGTCGGCTCAGTCATGCAAATACGTCATTGATAAATTATGTTTGAGCATGAACAACATGGATATTGTGTATGTCAAACAAAAGCACAAACCAACACTTTAACCTGCATGCTGGTTAGCTCAGCCCTCTACAAATCACCGATGTACAGGGGCACACAAAACATCATGATAAACCATGCGCACATGCAGATTTTGTCCCAGACATTTATGTAAGCACACTTCTTATTGAACAGCTACAACTAGGCAATGAGAAAGCAATTCATTCCTGTTGTGAACTCAGTGGCCCAGAAGGTGTTCCCATGGGCAAGAGGAGAGGTGAGATGACATTACAAACTTGAATGAGTAAGCAAATGGTTCCAAGACACTAGTACTGCAATAGTCATTCTAGACAATGCTGCTTAACAGAACACAACTAATGAAATACATAGCAGACAATGTAAACAAAAAGAAAATATTTGAGAGAAAGTTCATCACCCTAGCTCTCATTCAAGGGACCAGACTGTGCAGCAAGTACACATTACATTGCACACACACAACAAATCTCCTATCACAACTAATAACTATGTCTACAAGGACATTTCGGGTGTGTCACAGTGGTAAACAGCACTGCAGGTGCCAGCACAAACACACAATGAATGGATACAAAACATTGTCAAAGATATGGTGCACACTTGCACCAAGGTGTCTTGCCTTGCAGTGTATGCAGTATACTTGTGCCATTGTCAATGTCGAACCTCCATACAAACATAATAAAGAATGCATGGTCTATAAAAAATGGCCAGTTAGCACTAACAAATGAAGATCAAAACTCACAAGGTCAAAAACATCTGCTTTCATGTCTATGCCTGACACATTGTAACTTTTACATCCAGAAATTTTAATGTAAAAACATTTTTGCACTAATGGAAGTAACTCCTACAGCCATTACTATGTGTCATGTGAGTGCAAGGATGATGAGTGAGAAATTTGTGAAAAGATACCCATACATCCTGACAATTACACTATGGAGGTATTACAGAGGACCGGGCTAATGGCATTTTAGTGATGTATATGCTGTAAACAAAAGGCAAGTTAATGGCATAGATGCAGGTTATTTGCTTGTACCACTCCATGTGTAAGGTGAAAGTAGAATGCTGCACATTGGACACAAAGTATAAAAATGTAATCCGCTAGCGTATCATGATCATAGACTGATGGACCTTTTCTCCAATTTCTTTTTCAGCTGACCATGGCTATGCACAATTGCCATGGGTGATGACACCTATCAAAGTGTCACACACACAGGTACGAAGAGACTACAATGTGACAATGGGCTGCACAAGGGCCATAGTAGAAAAAACATTTGGAGTCCTCAAATCAAGGTTTCAGTGCTTGGACATTTCAGGTAGAAGGCTCCTTCATAGCCTGGCCTTGATCTGCAAGATAATACTAGTTTGTTGTATACTACACAACATTTGCACAAGGACAAATACACCTCTGCCTGAAGACCAAGAAAAGATCGGAAATCCTGAGGATGGGCTGAAGGAAGAAGTGGTTCTGAGTCAACCTTCCACTTCTGCAGCTGCAACATTGAGGAGGGATGCCATCATCAACAACTTCTTCACAACTTCTTCACATAATGTCACCTCACTGTTATATATTCCTTACGTATAGCTTTGCACCTATATGTTCACCTCATGATGTAGTATAATAAAGAATCTCTTCACCAAAATATTATATGCTTGCTTTGTGACTTCAGAAGATGAACAATCTGGAAAACGTATGTGCTCCAACCAAGCAATCACCTAGCAGGGTATATGACATCAACTAAACCATGACCTGGATTGCTAAAATGTTTTGTGCATCGGAACTACAGAATTCATATGGGCCATCATTGTGAAATACAATGTGCTTGTTGTGTTGTGCCCTAAGCACCATCAGGTGCATCTTCTCATAAGAGTTTAGGAGTCAAGACAATGTGTGTATGTTGCATCGATGTAGCTGGGGCCACACTGCTCAAATCTATGCCAAAGTTCCGACCAAAAATCTCTCTGTGTAATCTGTGCCTCTGGAAAAAAAATTCTGACAAAACTCACAAAGATACATGAGAATGGTGATCAGGATCAACTTGATGGTGGGGAGGCTGAAGAATCAAAGGATAGTTGAGCCAGACTAACAGATACATCAATACAGTCCAGGAACTGCGTTTTACACCGATCATACACATATATTCAGCACTTGCAAGTAATACTACCTCCATAGCTGACACATGTGTCACTGTATTGACAAATCGGCAAATGTCTTGCATCACAGACACTGTGTATGACTCATCTTTCAGCACTGCAATGCCTTTACATTGCTATAATTTTAGCAGCACAAACACTGACACATAGGTTAGCCATGGGACAACTGTGAAAGCATCAGCATTCACTATTGTGTATGTAGGCCAATTGAGATGGCAATGCAATGACAATAATGTGTGGGGTCCCATGTCCATCAACATGAGTGTGGCATGGCCAATTAATGTTGAGAACTGGCACTATCCTCATCCTATCACACTTACTGTATGTTGACAACCAAAAACAGAACTCTGACAGACACATGAGTAAAGTGTATCAGGGATACCAACAAGTATGTCCAAAACATGCAAGTAACATACAACGAATCACAGCATCAAAGGCTAATGTATTTGTGCAAAAAACATTGTAGCACAATGAAGTGACATCACCTCCCTCTAGAATGCCACTACAAAATTTCAAAAGAAGATTGTATAATGCCTGCAATCTAGGTATTTATTACAACAACACAAGTCAAAATATCTCTCCATTTGCAAGCACAGTTGAACACAAATATGACCATACATTAAATATGAAATGGTCATGTCACATACGGTTTTATCTCTCCAGGAATGTACACAATACTCATGTACACACACTAAATTTTAACATGTGTGTCACATCATCCTAACCCAACATCGACTCGTACATACATGCACATATGGCCTCAGACCCATTGTGGGACATAAGCCAAAAATAGCTAACGCCTGCTGGACACAAATTCAAATCCTATCACATGTAAAAGGACAGGTATAACATGTGTCTACAACAATCAGGGCAACATTTTCCAGTGCATACTGCAAAGAGAACATCACTTTCCGTACTGTTTTGATGTAAAACTCACACTATCCCAATTTGAAAAGTGACATTAAGCAACATTACGTGACATAATGTTCAAATCAATGTTAGGCACATGTACATACTCCACTTAGGATGAGAGGGGGATTCAAAGTGTGATGCAGTGGCTTTTGCGCTGTAAAATACTTTGTGTGATGATGCTGAAGCAGATGTAGTAATTTAAGACTGTACCCAAATATGTAATGGCTCAGATAAGTAGTTTTGAGAATGGTGATACAATGCAAAATACATAGCATTCCCCTTTCATTATGCTAAGAAAACGGTGAATGCAAGTTGCTGCACACATTGACACATCATCTTGAGATTAAACTTTGTTAGGGGAAAGCTATGAGGAAAGGTCTGAGTCAGGTGTTGTGTAACATTCATTCACATATTGCTGCTTTACCTTGTCTTAACAAACAGGGATGAGGCATGTGAACCAAAGATATATGGGGTTGCCATGTGTATGCCCTTGTGGTCTTATGGTGGTATCTAAGCATCAGGGCAGTTCATGTTCCGGCACATGTGTGCCATCTACAAAGGGTGAATAGTCTGCCTTTTAAATGTTGTGTTTGCATTCAGGGACCCCTTCCAGTACAATATTATGATGAAAGCAGATTTTCACGATCCATGTGGGAATCATAATGCAGCCCATATGGAAATCTATGTAGATCACAAAGAAACATTACATGTCAACTGTTCTTGGCTTTCAATTGTTGAATTGACAGAGTCTTTAAAGTCCACACAGCCCCAGAAGTGTCATCCTGGACAAACCTCAAAAGTTCAGAAAGTTGTGCTGAGCTGTCCTAATCCACACCTATATCACAACCAGTTACTGTATTTGAGTGGTGTGGCAACGATACCATGGCCCATGTAGTGTTAAGCCACGTTGAGTGCCTTTGCACAAACCAGTGTAAATGTACACGTCATTGCCTCCACCTAAGCAAATACTCCAATGAGAATCTGTAGTTAACATTCGCATTGCATGCATTATTAGAAATCTTCAATACAAGTTGTGAATGCTTGTTGTACAAGTTAGTGTGTGTCGCAAGGCCATTACAGTGGTATACACCTTACAGCAATGTGTTATGTAACAGCCTCATATATAGCCACACTTACAACCTATGGTAATCAGTATGACTACCACCGAAGCATGCATTAACTATCAAACATTATAATATATGGAAATGCATTAATATGAGGAAGGAGTGCATCTTGACAGCTCAGAATTTCTGATATCTAAAAACATATCAGATTAAATAAAGTGACATACACAACACAGATTACATGCCATAGCTATATGGTGTTGTTAGGCATGCAATATCCTGAAATGTGGTACATTTGCTGATCACCTAGCACTTAGTGGCAATATATTTGACGCTTTTCAAGTAAGCGTTAATTTTTCCATTCCCGCTATGGAAATCACTCGCAAAGTACCTGTGTTGACAATGGAAAATTCCCAGTAACCCATTTGCATCAAAACATTTCACGCTAACTCCCAAAACGGGCCAGAAAAGGCCAGGAAGTGATGTCAGCATGCATCCTGTTTCATGGAGGAGTGCTGTACACTTTCACTTTCACTTTTAATCACACTGTTAGTGTCTATTGAGCTTTATGGAGGTGTTTGGACATGTCTGTTGATTTTGTGGTGTGAGAGAGTAGTTTGGTGTCTAGTCTGCCGTCCCTACTGTCTCTATCAAGTCCTGTGTCACTGTCTTTCTGTTTTTTTTGCTTTTTAGTAATTATCTTGTCAGGTGTTTGTCTACGGGATATATTCGTTATATATATATAGAGAGAGTTTCTGTTTATTTAATTGGGTTTTCCTTTTAATAGTGGGGTTAATTGCGTAGCGGGAGATGTTGGGTGAGGGTACGGCTGTCAGGTTGTCAGAGGAGGCATTTGGGGCTTTCCTCTGGCTCGTAAGATTTTTCTTGCCAAGAATGGTGGAGAGTGGGGGGCGTGCACTGCAGGGGTATGACGTGAAAGTACAGAAGTTGAGGTGGGAGCGCATCCGCCACCACATGCTGCGGATCTTCAGAGTGGACAGGACTGTCCACCAGTAGAAACACAGATGGCAGGATTGAGTTGGCCATGAGGGAGACCTGTTGGATAACCTGGGGATCATTGTGAGCAGGCAAGGTGGTAAGTACATGACAAATGTTGTCTGCTATCCCACTGTGTGTTCCATGGTAACAACTGTATTAATTGACACAATGTAATTTACGCAACAGGATGATGCCATAGACTTTGTTAAAAATTTGCCTGCCTAGCATCAACGCAGGCACTCTAGCACCATTGTGCAGGGGTGCCTGCGTTGAAAGGAATGATTGTTCATGTGTAGGAATGTGTTTGTTCCTTCACATAAACAATCAGAAATAGCATTGTGTTAGGAATCCCAAACTGAACATTGCAAATACCTTGGGCATGAAAGTTTAATGTAAGGATCACAAAGTGAACATTACAAACAACTGTGCGCATAAAGAAAAAATGTAAAATTAGCAATTAAGTGGTCTCACTTTGTTTGTTTCACATGATGCTGGTAAAATGACTAAGCATATGTTGATTAATAGAAAGTCTGTTTAACTGTTTCTTTCGTTATGCAAAAAAGGTCATGAAAATTAGGCTGCAGCCGGTAACACGTTTCAAGTCATTAGGACTAATGAATCCACGTGGTAGTTTAAACTGTGACATGTGGCTTTTCTCCTCCACGTGCTGTGCTTTGCCGGTTGACAGCCCGGTACAGGCGCACCCCTCACGTGTTGCTCCACCTGGACAAAACTGTGTAAAAAGGAGCAAACAAACAACTGAAGCGCTTGGCCTCGTAATTCTCCTGCTTACCTGGAATCCAGCTTTGTGTCTCCCGTAGACATTCTTCTTCGTGAAGTCTTCATCTGCAGTCTCTGGTCAGTCCCCTTAACGAGGGTTGCCTTGGCAATGCTCTCGACTTCTTCCTGCTCTTCTAACGTTGCCCCTGGCAACATCCTCAGAGTCCTCCTTCGTTTCCGGATCGCTTCAGGACCTAAAGGAAAGAAAAAAGGGAAAATCAAAATTAAGGTATTTCTCGGCACTCGCATCTTGAGGGCACCGATTTTGAAAAGTTGCAGGTACTTTTCTAGCTTTAATTTTATGCTGATTTGAAGAAAACGAACATTTGAACTGAAATTCGACAACAGCATTTCCTATTTCCGTTGTGACTTTGATCTTGGACAGTTACATAGATAGGACAAAGAAATTATTTTAAATAGTAAGCGCAGCATCCGATTATTTTTTCTAAAAATAGCAATTATTAGAGTTAATTGAGAATAAATGATTACTTATTATTACATTTATCTTTTTATATGCACTATATAGACAACACGTGTCGAATTGATCCAGTTATCCTCTGAAGTCAAAACAACATAAATGTATGAGCGAATATCCTTTTATGGGAGGTATTAAGTAAGGCTTTACTGAATAGTTATTCTTATTAAGGTTGACTTGTTACAAAGGTATTTTCTGACATAAGTTTTAATATTTTTATAGATGAGAACATTATCCAGTGCAAGATAGAGACATATACTGTACCACAAGTACTTTCAGAGCAATCAGAGGTGCATCAATCCAAAGAGTGCAGTGTTCCTTTTTCTCTCTCTCTTCCCTTCCCATTCCCCTTTTCCCCTAGGAGTCTTCTCAGACACAGGGTGTTGTTTTTGCCGCTGTTGCAAGAGTAGAGTCTTGGGGGTGTTGGGTTTAAGAGTCTCTCCAAAGGAACGGCCTGGATTTCAAGTGAGTGGCACCTTAACACATTATAAAACTTCTATGTGTGCTGCTTAATGCAGCATACATAGAAGTTGCAAAATGTAATTTTTTTATGATGCTTGTTTATGTGCAAGGAGGGACACCTTCCTGCACTTAAGCAATCAATGGTGTTTTGCTGTTTCTATGTGTGCTGCACAACGCAGAACACATGGAAAGAGCCAAAACGGGATGGAATTAATCTTCTATCCTCGCTGCGCAAGGGTAAAACTAGGTTTTCACTGGTCTTAATTCAGGCGCTGGCCCATATTTATGCCACCCTTGTAAATATGGGCCAGGATGGAAAACAATGGGTGTTGTGGTGGAACGCCCACCACAACACCCATTGCCCGCCCCTTCACGCTAAGTATATCATGAAAGGGTGCCTTATTCACAAAGCAGCGTTTAGCCACGTCAAGTGGCTTAACGCAGCCTTGTGAATAAGGCGAAGCCCCTATCGCCACCACAACATCAAGAAAAGTGACGTTGTGGTGGCAATAGGGCCTTGTGAATATGTCCCTCAATTTGTAGTCACAATATAATCATGTATACAAGATCGTCTCATACTCCACAAGCCTGCATTGGGCATGTGTTGTGTGTCAGACAGTCAATTCACATCCCTTCATGTAGGCAACATGAACCGAGACATGTATGTAATAGTTTCAAATTTGTATGTAGATTACTTCAATAGTGAACATGACACATGTGACACCTCATGACTGATAAATACTCTTTTTTCTTGTGTCACAGCAGGACAACCATTATTCACTCAAGGTGGCATTGATGCCTTCAGGGACCCACACGCCACTGGTGAGTGCCTTAGTCCAAGTATGTTGTTTCCAAATAAAGATTGATTGTGATGACTGGTCCGGTATGTTGTTGAACACAGTCTGGGTGTACATGACATTGATATCAATTCTACCATGATGAGGCAGCATCATGAGAAGATTTTGGTCCATAATTATGATGACGTGATGGAGCGAGGCATTAGCCTTCTTGGCTTTACGGCGGGGCATCCTCAGTTTGTAAATGCACCCCTGCACCGTACGTAAAACAATGCAGCTCAGTTCAGTGTTTTGCCCTGTGCTGGTACAAATTTAGCTGCCTCCCAACTATGTAGGCACTCTTGCACAATTGTGCAAGGGTGCCTGCATTGGTGCTAGGCAGAAAAAGATGGCACTGTTGTCTTGGGAAACTGCTGGGTGCCCCTTAATATGGCACATTCCTTGCATCCATGCATATTCTACATGTTGGAGCAGATTGTCAACCAATTTTAAATGACACCACCCTACACCAGTCTTCTCAAAGAGTGCCCCTATAGATCCTTTTAATTTGATGTTCCATCCTATGGTATCCATTGGGTCCATCCTTCAACTTTGCAATTGATGCTGTGACCTGTTGATGCTTCTACAGACCTTAATACTTTGTGAAGTTGTTACACCATGTACCTGCGATGTGCGTAGTGTTGTGAAGTCAACTGCAACTTCTTATTCACCTCCCTAAGGGAATATGCCTTCTTGGTAGTGTAGCATGTGTACATCGCAGCATTAGTACATGTTGTATGGCTACAGAAAAAAATGGGGTATGCTGTAGTGACTCTGTGAGCATGTGAATCTTGTGAAGTTCCTGTAGCACTTTCACTGTGTCCATACGTGCAAATTGTGTATGTTACTTCAGCCGATGCATCTGTATTTCACAGTGTACATACAGACAACAAAATGTTGGAGGGATGTTGGTGATGTGTATGACCAGACATGGAATCCATGTACACACTGGCATGATGTAGCAGTCACTGAGGATCAGAGCATTGGAGCAACACTTGTCAGTGACAAGTATCATTCCAATAAGGTAGTCTCATCCACAATATGGGATCTGGTGTACGTGACATTGTTGGATTAGTGGTCTAACGCAGAACTACAACTGGCTGGAATAAGTAAATACAAGCTTGATACATTGTGATGTGCCCAACAACACTTTCAACCATTGTTCCCTGTCTTACTTCCAATGTGATAAATATATGACATGTTGTGTTTCAAATAGCTGAGTTGTGATATACGAGTACTCAGATGCTTCAAGTAGATGTATACAACATGAATCCCAGATGTGTAGCTGTGGAGAGACATCCAACTATGTAGTGGTTGGAGGATTTGTGATTTGGGTAACAGTTGTATAAGAGTAACACTTTGGTGCTTAGTGGTCTGCCACTATTACAACCAGTGAATCCTATGTCTTTGGGTAAATGTCTTGCCCTGGGTCTGCAAAGGGATGGTAACTCAGTCTCCTTGGTACATTCCCCTGGTAGACTCTGTCTGAGTTTGTGTCAACGTCATCATTCAACTTAGCTAACCTTCCACTGTTGTTCCTGGACTCTGCCATTGCTATGTTCCATACCATACATTACCATGTCAGTATCGATGTCAGGTTGTGATAAGAGTTTTGCTTCACATGTAACTTGCCAGATCATGTTCGAAGTAACAAACAGTTGATAAGAGTGTAAAGTTCCTGTTGTTGTACACTTGTGTGTGGAAGATACTTGCTGGACCCTGCTCTTTGTCTTGGTTCTTACATCTTGTCATGTGTGTCTTTCATTACAGACAACATGTCACCTGAAGCAGCCAGGGTATTTAACCAGCGAAAGGACCGATACAAACATATCCGCAGAGTTGCAATGGGGCACCATGCAGTCGAAAAACGAGTGCACACTGACCCCAATCTCCATATAATGAAGCTTTCATGACAACAAAAACTTATAATCCAACTGTAATAAATTACACCCTAAAAAGGATGACTCATAATATATAGCATTTCATAATTCAAGCTTTCAAAAATCATCCTGGTGCAAACCTAGAAATATTCTAAACAACAAAGTAGCTCCACTTTAAGGTTGTGCTGGGCGTAATTAGGACTCAGGATATTGTGGAAACATAAAGGGTTAAAACTAATGGCTTGTGCATTCATACTTCCCTGGGATTGTGTCATCATGGGTTGTGGGAATATCATTCACCCACAGTTTCAAACACAGACAGGACTCCAACAAATCTACAGCCTTTCATGAAAATTACTCTGAACATATCCTAAGGGTCCTAAAGCTGAAATACTTCACCAAGATGGAGTGATATGCAAGATGAAACCTTAATCATTCATAAATAATTACCCATGGAACAAAACTGGTTTGCTAATGGTACCCCAGGTTAATGACAAATAATGATATCCAAGAGTGTGTAGAGCTTTCACATCTTAGTTTGCAAGTTGCTCATGTGTACAATTGCCATCTTTTTTCCAAATTGTTGTTTTACAATCTTATGCTCTGTCTTCTAGGTTGCACCTTGAGGCTGCTCTTTGGCTATCTGACAAAGTTACAGTTTGATAAGGTGGGACTGTTAAAGAACTGTGTGCGCCTGTTAAGAGTTGACATAAGCATGGAAAGTTCTTCCAAATTTCATGCAACCAGGTGCATTTCATCTTCTGCTTCCCATCTCACTGTAATACGAACAGCCACTAAGAACAGCTTTTGCATATACCAATTAAGAAATTACATGCCACTGCCCAAAATGTAATCCCTTTTGATCTAGGACAGGGTTCTCCAAAGTAGGTCCTGGAGGGCTGGATCCATGCCAGATTTTTAGGATAACTACATTTATCTAAATGGGGATATGCTAAAAATCTGACATGGATCTGGCCCTCCAGGACTGACTTTGGAGAACCCTGGTCTAGGAAATAATGGACCATCCTAACATTCAAAATGTGTTTGACTTATTACCTCACATGAACCCACTTCCTCTCCAGCCCTTGCCTCCTTTATATGGATTATGCTTTTTGTCCGCAAAAGCTCCATGGCTGAATGCCAAACATGTATTGCATTTGTCACTGCCTATGTCTCTGCAGCTGTCCAGGTACACTTTCAAAGCGTCTGCTCTAGCACAAAACCTATTCTCTTCCCCTCAGACAGCCCTGGAACAAAGAATTTGCAGAGGAAGAAGTGGGGATGGGGTTGTCTTCTTTGTGCAGAAGCCAGATTCCATCATCCAACCTACAAAAAAACTGTTTTTGTACAGCAACAGGGAGTACCGATGACAGGTGCGCCGGTGGTGTTCGAAAGCACTTACCGTACACCTATTTTCTGATCACAATCAGTATTGCAACAGTTATGCTCATAATGCTCGCCAATATCCCAAAGACACAAAACATAGTACACACAGGGGCATATTCTCAAGGAGCTATCGCCGAGTTATCGGCACTTTAACGCATCCAAAGTCGCACTAAATTTATCGCCCTATTCACAAGCTGGTGCTAACAGCCCATAACACCAGTTTTCCTGCGAAAGCAGTCGCAAAAAACCTCGCCACAGATGACCCCGGCAACTAACGCTAATGAGATGCAGAGTAGGCGTTCCCGAGCAAAAAGCCGCAACAACACCACAACGCAACATTCTCAACGACCAGCCACATCGGCGATAGGAACACAAAACAGGCGATACGGCGCATTACCAGCCGGAAATTAACACCTGCTCTGACCTGGTGCAAAGTTGGACGTCAACTTGCACAAGAAAAGGGAGCCCAGCCCACAGCCACACCTGAAGAACAACAGATGCCATGGAGCCACTCACCATGCACCCCGGAGCCCCGAGAGGGCAACAACACCCACCGCCACCACCCCCAGGACTGCCACCCCCCCAACGGACCCCCCCCCGCCTTCCCCCCAGACCACCAAGGAGGCAGCGCAGACAAAGACAGCGGACCTTCAGGAAATGCACCAGCCCCACAGACCTAACACCAGACAATGCCAATGCCCACTACAGGCCCAAAAGGACAACCATCCTCCGCATCCTGAACATCATTGCCCACAGTCTGACGGTACCAACACAGCGGACAGCCAACATCCCTCCGCAGACAAAGCTGCTGACTGTGCTGCACCTGTTGGCCTCTGGTACCCTCCCAAACAACAACAGCCGAGTCTCACAGCCAGCCCCATCCAAGTTCCTCACACCTGTCCTGGATGCCCTCACCAGCTAGGGACCCCAGGACCCATACGTCCCCCACAATGCGCAGGAACAGCTGGAGACCAAGCAAGGACTATATGCCATGGCTGGATCCCCGCACGTGTCGGGGGCAATTGACTGCACACTTATCCCACTTGTGCCCCCTGCCAACACCGCACACAATTACCGCAACAGAAAGCACACGCATCCCATCAACGTGCAGGCAATAGTGGACCACTCCTCACCAATGTCATAGCCAACTACCCAGGCAGTGTGCATGATCCCTTCATCTTCCGACAGTCCAACATCAACCAGCGCTTCCAGGATGGCACACATTGGAATGCACTGCTCGTTGGCAAGTACCAAATGAACACACCACACACCTCAACCCCACAATCATGCAACTCACAACTCTGGCACTGCACACGTCACAAAATCACATACAACATGCCAAACAACATGCCCCCTCACCAGACACGACAGCACAACTTACTGTGGCAACCTTGGTTAACCATGTACATGAGCCATCAACGGCATGGCACCTCAGCCACACAATACCGGAATGTGGGGAGAGGTGGGAACCAGGCATGTGCGAAGGAGGCAAGTGACCTATGAATGAGAATGTACACAATGCCAAGTGTGGCGGAGATGTGCTGGACAGACTGCAGTATGCAGACCACAGACATAGCCATGTCTACATGCACTGCTGGTGTTTGGAGTGAAGTGAACAGTGGATGCAACCATGTCACCCCAGCCAGTGGGGAAGATCGCGGAAATGTAGCTTGTGATGTCCCCCCCTGTAAGCGTGTGCGGAGTGGGCTGGCCCGGAGAACGCCAGGCCAGCATAGGGGTGTCAATAAATAGCACGTAGCTCTGGGCGTGGATCTCTTCGGAATGCCCAACGTGTCTGCCAGGGCGGCGCCTCCCACCCCGCCACGAGGCCGACGCCGTCGCCATGAGCGGTGTGGCCTGCGATCCTGTGCACCTGCTGCACCCCGGTTCCGCTGCTCCCCAAACCCTTCATGCCCGCCCCTGCGCAGTCAGGCCTCATTCCTCACCTGCCGACACCAGCGTGTGTCGAAGAGGGCCCACCACGTGCCGGCGCAAGCTCCAAGCCCGAAGCCCGCGACCTTGGCAGCCTCCTCAGACCATCACGGCCTCCGCAACACAGGCATGCTTTACTCCTTTCTCGTTGACGTACTCCACCGCTGCCTCCGGCCTACACTACGGTCAAGTAGGTCACACATTTGGAACTGAGTCTTGATTATGCAATGGCAGAGTACACACCTTATGGCTGAGTTTATATCACTGTACTCCCTTCGATGTGGTGCCACCAACTCTGTGCATAGCATTCGAACTACACCTGTCTGTGGTCCCTTGCTGACTACTGCCTTCGCCCTACACTGCGGTCGAGTGGGTCACACATGTGGAACTGAGTCTTGTTTTCTGCATGGCGGAGTTCATATCAATGTACGCAAGGAGACGAGTAAGAGGAAGACGCGGTTCAGTCCGGAGGAGAAAAGGATCATCGTTACGGAGGTGATCGAACACTGCCGACAACTGCTCTGGTGTCACTAACTCTGTGCATCGCGGGCCAACGACACGTGGCTGTGGGCCCCTGCTGACTGCTGCCTTGGGCCTACACTGTGGTCAAGTAGGTCACACATCTGGAACTGACTCTTGATTACACAATGGCCGAGTACACATATCAATTCAGAGTTTATATCACTATACTCCCTTCGATGTGGTGACACAAAGTATGTGCATGGCATCCCAACCACACGTGTCTGTGGGCCCTTGATGACTACGCATTCGGCCTACACTGCGGTCGAGTAGGTTACACAGTGGGAATTCAGTCATGAATCATTTATGGCAGACTTGACATCATGGTACTGGCCTCATCGCAGACTGCATCCCCTTTCAGCTACGGTGCCACTAAGTCTGTTCCCCGACATCCATGGACACTTTCTGGTTGAACTTTGGTGGCGACTGAGTCTATGGACTGGGGCTTGTCTTCATCATCATGTCGGTGATACTGACTTTGTGGCAGAAACGAGGCTGTAGCATTCCACTCCTCCATTTGCCGCTTCCGGCCGGCTTCTGCCCTCTGCATCATGCCCTGGAGGACACCTTCCACTGTCCCCCGCAATCCTCCGCTACATTCACCTTCGACATTGACGAGGACCCGCACACCTCGTGTGGCCCTATCTCACTGCACTGCAAGTCACCGTCCCGTGGCGGTGTGCCTGTGCTGGCCGCAGTGCATCCGGGGCCACTAACTCTGTGCAGCTCAAGTCATGGCCCCTGTCTGATAGCATATTGGATGGCCTCTGGGTCGATGGACTGGGGGTCATCAAGGCCATGTGTCTGTGGCCCTGCGCTGTCCACTGCCTCCGGCTTCAACTGCGGCCCACCTGGGCTCACACATAAAATCGAGTCCTGGCCTGCCCGGATGTCGCATCACCGCAGGATGCACACGCCACCACCGCCAGGACCAACTCCAAACAACAGGTGCCAGAGTCGGAAGTGTCTTACTGCCAGACTATCAGAGTTGCTCACACCAGTCGTGGGTGCCATCATCAGCTTGATACCCTGCTCAGCTCTTCAGGTGCCACTTACTCAGTGCATCACACATCATGGACCATTCTTCTTGCATGTTGGGTGAACACTGTACTTTCTCCGGCTACCACCATGATGCTTCACAGTTATTTCTGTTGTGCTGGTGTTTTATGTTTCTGCTTCAATTGTGATCACTGTTCAAGTTGTTGCCAGCACCAACAACTCCATGAGGGCTGGCTTACACTCACCCCACACACATCCAGCACATGCGTCACTGTACATGTGACCATGCCAATAAAGGTGTCGAGCGCACGTGCCCGTGGCCAGTTCAACGAACTATCTATGTGTGTCCGTGTGCTCATGATGTATGCATTAGGGCCCGGGCACTACAAAATTACATTGTGCCGTGTACAGAAGACGCAGCCATGTCACCGTAGGCAGAGGGTGGGACATTGCACATGTTGCATTATCGTCCCCCACTCAATATGTAAGTGGAGTGAACTTGGCCGGCGTATGCCAGTCCGGCGTGGGGGTGTGGGTGATTGTCCCGTGGCTTTGGTGTGGTTCAGTACTGGAAATGTGCAAAGGCATGTGTCTCTGTCGCAGTGTGGGTCTCCGTTGGGGAGTGTAGGTGGTCCCTGATGGGACTTGGACACCCACGTATGTGATCTAGTTCGTCTTCCATGAGGTAGTACCCCACCGCACCTGTTCGGCCAGCCCCTTCTGGCAGTCTGACAGCTGGCCTTGGAATGGGATGTGTGCTTAGGTGGGCTCCTGGGAGCCAGCCGGGGTGGGGGGTGCATCCAGCTGTGTTGTCCATGCAGGGGGTGGTGTATCCTCAATGCAGCGGTGCTGCCCAGCTCCTGGAGCTCTATTGCCTGGGATGTCCATGGACTGTTGTGGGGCGTCGGTGTCGGAAGTGTGGAGGTCCTCTTCAGCATCACTGATGGGTTGTCAGGTCTGCTCTGCTGGAGGTGTTGTTTGTCCCTCTGCAATGTGAAGGAGAGATGCTTTTTGACATTGTGTTGGCATGTATGTTGACGCATTGTTCTAGTTTACATACAGACTGCATGACAATGTACATTGTGACTGTTTGGGAGGGGCGGACTATTTGATGCGTGATAGTGGACATTTGGACTACATGGGGTGGGTGATGTTGTACATGTACATTTTCATCTCACAGTTTCCTGCTATGTCAGATGTGTTTGGCCATTTTCTATGCACAGGCGGACCCAGTTGTGTCCTCTGTTCTGCAGTGTGAGTGTTGCACTGTGTCCCACATTGTCGTCCATGTGGATGTGCTGTGATTGCTATGTGTGTGTGCTGCATTGTGTGAGAGTCGCACCTGCAGCTGTGTTTTGCTGCCCCTTATCCCTTGGAGGCGGTGTGCCTTTGGCTTTCGTGCTTTTGAGGTGCTGTGATGTTGGCGACTTGGGTCATTTGTGCTCTTGGAAGGTTTTTGTACTCTTGTGCATTGTTTGTCTGCAGATGTATTGTTGAAGTCAGTGGTTGTTTGTGCACGTGGATGTGTCAGAGTGTGACCTGCTCCTTCCGGATGTGGTCCACAATCTGCCACCTCAGTCTCGTGGCGTGCACAGTGTCATGGTGATTGTACTCCAGCCATGCTGCTCGTCATGTGGTGTCACTTGCATTGTCAGTGTGGCTCTCGCATACGCATCTTTGCTGTGTTTCACACTGGTGCATGTGTGTGTTGTGGAATTGGTGTTGTGTGGGGTGGGACCCCTTCGGGCACATGGTGTACGGGGGCCTACTTGATGTTTGTATGTGTGCTGCAATGTGCCACGGGGATCAGGGACATGACCCAGGGTCGTTGTGGCTGTGCAGTGTGCTACATGTGCGTGTGCATGTGTGCCATTGTGCCCGTCCCCCCAGTCCCTGTTCGTTACTCACCCTGTTGATGTTGTGTCAGGTCATGGCGAGCAGGGTCCGGACTCCAGACTTCTTACACCGTCTCCACAGTAATGACTGTGGCCACCATTTGCTCCAGCTCCTCCTGTGGCGCAGGACTCCCACCTCCATTCGCCGTTGCCACCTTCCTGTTGGCAGCGGGTTTCTGCTTGGTTTGGCTTTTGACATCGTGCCAGCGCATCTTGGCCTCCTCGGCACTCCGACTGCATTCACGATGGGATGGCATTTTTCCATCTGTATTGCCAATGACAGGGTGGTGGTGACGGACAGTTGTTGTTGGTGCTCTGTCACCTCCGTGACGACGATCGGGTTTTCCAGTGGACTGTACCCCGTCTTCCTCTTCCTCTTCTCCTTGGCCTTCCCCGACCCCGGGGTTCCTTGCTGGTGGTCTGTGGGGCTTGTGGAGTTCGCGTTGACCTGGGCACTGGTTCCGAGTGCATCCATGTTGCTGCGCAGTTTGATTTGTTTATGGTGTGTTTTTCTTGTTCAGCTTTTATGGTGCATTTTACCGCCAGACACGTGGGAATTGCAGGACTATCGCTAGTTGTCGCTGTTTTTTTTCGAGGTTGGCCTCATCGCAACTTTATTCGCGTTGGTGTTTCGCATTTTTTCGGCTTTGCGTTATTTTTAACGCGGTCATTTGACGCGTTATCATGGGACTATCGCATGGTGACGCCAGGTTGAGAATGCTACGTTAACACAGCATTGTTTTCCCGCGATGGACTGCGATGTGCAAAGTTGCGTTAAGCTAAACTTGCGGTGGTTATCACACGTTCTTGTGAATATGCCCCACAAAGTCCTTCTCTCCACCAAGCCTCCAGACTTAATTTCCATGATCATACCAATAGGCTTGCACCAGTGGATGCTACTACTATACCATACAAACTATATTCATACTGCCTCCAGCTAGTGGTTGTGCAGAGGGACATTGACCCCATTGACACTGAAGGGTGGGGTGACAAATTTAGTATCCTAGCAATCAGCAAGATGTGTCCCTGAGGAGAACTAACTTTCAGACTAAGGGGGTACAAAATTTTGCTTTTGTCCTTATCCTTCCATTCTCATATATTTCCCGTCTAATGATTGATCCTTATTCAGCATAAAACTCTATGATTCTGGTATAACTGACTCTATGATTCTGTTACAGCCAGACATTTGGAGGAGTTTAGTATCTTCGTTGTAACAACCCTCTTTTATTTGAGAAGGCTCCCTTGAGTTAATGAGCTGACGATCTCGAATTGCTGCACCATGCCTAGTGAGTGGTACAGAGACCGGAGAAAACTTTGGGCAGCATTTCCAGCACCCTCAAACAATGTGTTGCTCTCTGCTGAGGAAGGACAATTATCCTGAAACACGTATCTAGAGATTCACAGCACTGGCTGCACCAACAAGGGTGAAATACTAAAGACTGTCACTGAAGTAAGTGTTATCATGCACTGCATTTTCCCATGATGCATTGGGGCAAACTGAGTCCTGGGATGTGAGGCAGTGTGCTCCCACCCTTTTTTGTTAGTTGTAAAACAATTCCATAATAGGGTTATCTTCAGAAATAGTCTGCGATCTTATCTCATCTGCTTTCATGTAATCATAGACATTATGTTTGTTGCCATCTATTTTGAGGCGGTTTCATTGAAAGCGCTAACTGTATTTTAAATCTTTATCCAGGATACCGAGAAGGATTTACAAGAAACCATGAGTCACTTAATAATCTGCAGCTCAATGCGGAAAAAGTGATTAAAGCCATAATGGCAAAGGTATAGTAAGTGCTTGATAGCTCAAAAGAAAACATGCTGCAGGGCTCAAGTCTGAGAGACACCTTTGACTGATTTTTAATTAGAGTGCACAGACAGCCTTCAGATATTTTGCTCATCAAACAATGTTACCATTTAAAAGCTACATTTACAGCAGAAACATTCAATTGTTTTACGTGGGGAACAAACTTAACAATATGAAAAGGTTTCAGGTTTTTTTTTAAGTATTGTTAGTATCATAAAGGTCATGTGGAACATGCTTGAGGCGGGACCTATAAGGTAAATGTAGATTTGTCATCATGGTGTAAACAATTTATATTCTGGTTCCGCATTTAGGGTTTTCACCTATTTGGGAAGAGTTTACATCTATTTTCTTTAACAAATGGATTTTTGTTAACAGGGAGTCCAATGTTGTATTTTTTATGTTTATATAGTGTTTCATACCCTTGATGAAACAATGAAGCGCTTTGATGGTGCTTCAGGTACTCATAATCCCTTTTTCTTCGGGTACTAATAATCCCTTTCTATGTGCATGGTTGGAAGGCTTTGGGTTTGTGGTGTGTTTTTTGTGAATAATTGGATGTGTAGGTGAGGTCAGACACATACTCTAATCATGCCATGGTGAAGTTGTAGTCATGTTTGAGCAAGAGGTGCTGCAGAAGATATAAAACAAGAGCGCTGATGCAAATGGGTCTGTGCCCTGAGTATCATGAGTGGAAATAGACAGGGTAATAATATTTCTGAAATATAGTGAAACCTAGAAACTGAGACATGTAATAGATCTACCTGAGTGATTGCAAAACTCCATGGATAGTACTTGGGTGATTGTAGGACTCCAAAGGTAGTCTCTGGGTAATTGCAGGAGAAGATGGATAGAGACTGGCTAATTACATGAGTGCACACATAAAGGTTCAGTGCATGGATAAGTGTATAAATAGCACCTGACGGCATAGATGACTCACTAAGAAGTGCCTAGGTGAATAGATGAGTGCAACAGTAGGGTCTGGGTGATTCTATGACTGCAAGGGTAGTGCTTGGGTTATTACATGAGTGTATAGGTAGAGACTGCATGATTCTATAATTGTAGGGCTAGTACATAACTAGTGCCTAGGTGATTGCATGATTGCAGGGGCAATATCTGGGGGATTACTTCAGTGCATAGGAAGTGAGTGGGTGATTTTATAAGTCCATGAGTACTGCCTGGGTGATTACAGAAGTACTAAGGTACTACCTAGGTGATTGCAGGAGTGCAAAAGTAGTGCCTCAGTGATTTTATAAATGCATGAGTATTGCCTGAGTGATTACATAAGTGCAAGAGTAGTGCCTCTGTGATTGAGAGAGTGCAAGGATAGTACCTGGGTGATTGAAGCACTGTATAGCTAATGCATTGGTGCTTGCATGAGCACAGAAGTAACGTCTGGGGGATTAAAGGAGTACATAGGTAACACCTGGGTGACTGCATGACTACAGGAGTAATATCTGGTGATTTACATGACTACATAGAAAGTGACTGGGTGATTTTATAAGAGCATGGGTACTTCTTGGGTGATTTCAGAAGTACTGAGATAACGCCTGAGTGAATAAATGAGTGCAAAGGTAATGCCTGGGTGATTTTATAAAAGCATGACTACTAGCTGAGTGATTACATAAGTACAAGCGTAGTCTCTACGTGATTGAAGGAGTGCAACGTTAGTGCCTGACTGATTATATAACTGCATATGTAGTGGCTATATGATTCAAAGAGTGCTTGGGTAATACCTTGGTGATTGCATGAGTGCATAGCTAGTGCCTGGGTGATTGCATGAGTGCAGGGGTAATGCCTGGGTGATTGCATCAGTGCATATGTACTGCCTGGATAATTGGAAGACTGCATGGGTAGTACTTGGGTGTTTTTATAACTGCATGAGTATTGGGCCTAGCCAAATATAAAACAGCAGACTATTACATGACTCAACCATAAGTCTCTCCATATCGGTAAAAGCATGCATACATATGTCTCTACCTTTTCAAATCATCATCATATCTAAAAGAAATATATATACAATATTTCTGAAATATAGTAAAACCTAGAAACTGAGACATGTAATAGATCTGCCTGAGTGATTGCAAAACTCCATGGATAGTACTTGGGTGATTGTATGACTCCAAAGGTAGTCACTGGGTAATTGCAGAAGAAGATTAATAGTGACTGGCTGATTACATGAGTGCACACATAAAGGTTCAGTGCATGGATAAGTGTATAAATAGCACCTGAAGGCATAGATGACTCACTAAGAAGTGCCTAGGTGAATAGATGAGTGCAACAGTAGGGCCTGGGTGATTCTATGACTGAAAGGGTAGTGCCTGGGTTATTACATGAGTGCATAGGTAGAGACTACATGATTCTATAGCTGCAGGAGTAGTACATAAGTAATGCCTGGCTGATTGCATGACTGCAGCGGTAATATCTACAGGATTACTTGAGTACGTAGGAAGTGAGTGGGTGAATTTCTAAGTCCATGAGTACTGCCTGGGTGATTACAGAAATACTAAGGTACTGCCTGAGTGATTACAAGAGTGCAAAGGTAGTGCCTGGGTGATTTTATAAGTGCATGAGTATTGCATAAGTGATTACATAAGTACAAGAGTGGTGCCTCCGTGATTGAGAGAGTGCAAGGATAGTGCTTGGGTGATTGAAGCACTGTATAGCTAATGCATTGGTGATTGCATGAGTACAGAAGTAACGTCTGGGGGATTAAAGAAGTACATAGGTAATGCCTGGGTGACTGCAGGACTACAGGAGTAATATCTGGTGATTTACATGACTACATAGAAAGTGACTGGGTGATTTTATAAGAGCATGGGCACTTCTTGGGTGATTTTAAAACTCCTGAGTGAATAAATGAGTGCAAAGGTAGTGCCTGGGTAATTTCATAATACCATGACTACTAGCTGAGTGATTACATAAGTACAAGGCTACTGCCTCTGTGATTGAAAGAGTACAACATTAGTGCCTGAGTGATTATATAAGTGCATGAGCAGTGGCTACATGTTTCAAAGAGTGCATGGGTAATACCTTAGTGATTGTATGAGTGCATAGGTAGTGCCTGGATGTTTGCATGAGTGCAGGAGTAATGCCTGAGTGATTACAGCACTGCATATGTACAAATATTGGGCCTAGTCAAACATAACGATACCAAAGGGGATGATGGACGGAGCGTTAGAGCAAATCAAACACTCACCCCCAGTCAACTGATCTGGGTTTAATCCATCATCATTCTTTAGCTCACTCCACCACCCCAGTTCAGACATGGCCATATGCAAATCAGTCTGACCCTGTGCCTCATGGGAACAGTCCAGCCAAACTGCCAAGCCATGTCTTCCCTGGACCGGAAACAAGCATCCTGGGACTGGTTTCGGGTTCAAAACCCTCATCAGCCAGGCTATCTTGAATCCAGTGGCAAAGTGAGCAAGGGACACACGTCTGGGCATACCCTGCCAACTTAGGGTGAACAAAGCGATACCAAAGGGGATGATGGACGGAGCGTTAGAGCAAATCAAACACTCACCCCCAGTCAACTGATCTGGGTTTAATCCATCATCATTCTTTAGCTCACTCCACCACCCCAGTTCAGACATGGCCATATGCAAATCAGTCTGACCCTGTGCCTCATGGGAACAGTCCAGCCCGAACTGCCAAGCCATGTCTTCCCTGGACCGGAAACAAGCATCCTGGGACCGGTTTCGGGTTCAAAACCCTCATCAGCCAGGCTATCTTGAATCCAGTGGCAAAGTGAGCAAGGGACCCACGTCTGGGCACACCCTGCCAACTTATACAAATTACTCTAATAAATAACATCTCTACAAACATCTCAAACCTCACTTTCAGGCTGCTGCTTTACCATTCTACAACTACTTATAATGTTACACCTACCCAAATATAAAGCAGGAACCCTTCACATGTCTTTACTAAAAGTCTCACCATATTCCTAAAAGCATACATGAATATGTCTGTACCATAACACTATCCAAACCTTAAAAATTCACAGAACAAACTTCCAATTTCAAGCAAACACCAAAAATTATGTGGCATATTTTAACTGTATCTCTCTAGAAACTTAAAAAAGAACCCTAATCAATAATACCTTATGTCAACATCTTTCAAACCACACTATTATGCTGCATCTTCACCATTCCACTTCTACTCACAGTCTTGAGACTACCACATAAAAAGCAACAATACCTCTTTGTTATAAATCATGCACCTCCAAATATATAAGACATATGAAAATACATATACAAGTAGAAACATACTTGAGACAGAAGTCCATGCACACCTTAAAACCAGACTCCACCTCCAATTTTAAACCAACAGCTAAAATTATGCGGTATACTACAAATGTACATATCCACACACTAAAACAAACTACCATAATCACTAATCCATCTTCCAATATACACATATTACTATACAGAATCTATTTCAAACAACATTTAACTACAATAAAACAAACTACAATACACATCTCTACATTTAATAATATATTTTAAATATCACCGCTCATCAATAATTTTTAAAGATTAAAAATAAACCTAATACATAATACGCCTCACAAATTTATAACTCACCTTCCAAATTGATTTGTAGAATTTAAAATATCACAAACTCATGAAAGATTTTCTTATGCACACAATCAATGTAATGCACCACTCTCAGCAAGGTAAAACCAGTAATGGCAAACTTTCCCTCTCTTTCTCCACACAAATTCATGTAAGTAACAAATCACATTGCTTCCTACATTATTTCAAATTATAAAACACATTTCTATTGGTTAGACATATTAACCCTTACCAACTGACGTCAAATCAAATCAAATAAAACTTTATTCGATTGCTATTTTAGACAATCATAAAAGCACATAAAGACACAATACAATACACAGTAAAATAAAGAATTTAAAATATACAGTTAATTATAAAATTCATTCATTTAAATCACTATCCCTTTAGTCTTTGTAGGCTAGACGTTTATATTACAATGCATTTCCTGTGTCTGAATACACTCTTTAAAAACATTGCCACCCTCCAGACTATGTGTTCGTTTAGCAAAAGTTGTAATACAGTAAACGCAGGACGACATTGTCTGATCCCTAAGGATTTTAAAATTGTGGCAATCCACATTTTCCTTAATTCGTCATAGAATCTACAAAATAAAACAACATGTATGGTGGATTGTTCTGAGTAGTTATCACAGGGACACAAGTGCATTACTCGTGACCAGTCATTCATTTTTGGGAAACTTACAAGTTTGTGGAAAATCCCAAGTCTGAATCTGGTCAATAAAAACCTATCATAGCCACCAGGTACCATTGTTAAATATGGTTGAATACTAAAAGTTGTTAAAATCATTTGGTTGGACAGCACAGTGGGCTTTGTGATCTCTGCCGATATTCTGAGTGTGTCTAGTAGCATGAGGCCCTCTTTCTTTAGCTACTTTCTTGTAATGGTGGACATAGTACTAGGCTCAGTATAATAGTCTAAATGGCCAAGGTCACACATGAAATCCCGAACAAACCTCAGCCATGGGATGGTTAGAGCCCCTTCCAATTTTAAACTGTCCTTTAGGATGTCCTGGTTAAGCATGGTTTTTGTCGATGACCAAATCCTATGCCATAAAAGAATGGGCTCCATTTTTATAAGGTCTGCAATGTATGGTATACCCAATTCACAGTGGCAAACATGCGATGATATGCTACTCAGGACTGCCAGGATATACCTTAAGAACGCATTTTCCACTATTTGTAAGGGGTACATATCAACAAAGCCCCAGACACCTGCCCCATACATGGCCGTGGAGACACATTTTGCTTTATAAATCTGTATGAGCTCTGCCGGCGGCCTCCTACCCAACTTTCTTGAAAAATTAGCAAGGGCAGCTGTGGTCTTTGAAAAAGCCAATTTTTTAGCTAACACCGCTTGGGACCATGTATTATTCTGATCAAAAAGTATACCAAGATATGAAAATCTCTTAGTAAACCCTATCTTCTGTTCATCTATATACATATCCCTACACTTCTGGCTGCCATGACCACACCTCATTATAAAGGTTTTCGAGGTAGGCAGTCCTTGACCAGTGCTTCACCCAGGCCATTGATGTAAAGATTAAAAAGAAAGGGGGCTAGCACCCAGCCTTGCCTTACCCCCCTCGGGGAATGGGGCAGAGCACTCACCGTTAACACCGAACCGCACTCTGGCCTTAGCTTCACTGTATAACCGTCTAAGAAAGTGGATAATTTGCTTTTCCACTCCCAGGCCCTCAAGGATCTTCCAAAGCTTGCTGTGCCTAACACAGTCAAAAGCTGCAGTGAGATCCACAAAAGCTAAAAACAACCTACCCTTCTTAACCCGAGTGTACTTACCTATGATAATAGTTAAATGTAAGATCTGTTCGACGGTCCCTAGGCCCTCACGAAAACCGTACTGGATATCAGGTATGACCTTGTTATCCTCGGCCCAATCCTGTAGTTGTTCTAAGATAATTCGACCTGCCACTTTTACCAAGGAGTCTATATTGGCCTGTAACAGCCAGGATCCTGATAATCCCCCTTTTTAAAAATGGGCACTATGATCGATTCCGCCCAACTTGTTAAAAAAGGGGAAAAACAGCTTGCAGTGATTACCTGGGTTATTAGCGGGCCACATAATATCACATTTGACTTATATAAGTCTACAGGGACCCCATCCGGCCCAGGAGCCTTACCACCCAAGCTTGCTGAAATAGCATGATTTACTTCATCCAGAGTGAACTGGAGATCAGTATATTGAGTCATCCCCATAATGTTGGATGCCTGGCGCGTCGACACTCACATCACCATTATACATCATGGAGAAGTGCTCAATCCATTGTTCTTTTGTTATGGCTATTTCAATGGTCGGACCACCTCCAGGTGTCAAAAAGGGAGTTTTCACTGCTTTCCAAAAAGCCGAACTATCTTTAGATAGAGAGGCATCATGCAATGCTATCCAAGCGTCGTTTCTCAAGGATGCTTTACGTTCCTTGAGCGCTAGCCTATAAGCCCCTCTAGCCTGTCTGATATCGCTTGGCTTTCTTGGATTCTTATGTATTTCATACTTTAGATTGGCATATGCTCGTCTACACTTAGAATCAAACCACCCCTGTTGTTTCCCTTTTATGCTGGTCTGTACAAATAGGGCCTCCTTTATAGCTCCCGATATTTCTTGAAAGGAGGTTAGAACACTATCAGGTGGGGCTGTTTCACTCAAGCAAACATCAAAAGCTAATTTACACCTGGTTATCACTTTTTTGAAATTTCTAGGGGGTCCACCATCGACCAGCGCAGGGAGTAACCATTTGTCTTGTCAATGGTTAGGTTTTGTGCGACGTGCACAATTTCATCCCCTATACCAGATAGTCTTTTCAGCAATAAGACAGTGATGATCAATTGAAAATGATCACTCAATGGGTTGTCATGTGTAGTAAATTATTGAAGTCTGCATGCCTGACTATTTGACAGCAATATATAATCTATAGTGGTAAGGCAGCCTCTACCATTAAAAGTGTAACTCATCGGAGCAGGCGTAACACATAGCTCATTCGCAAACCCCAAGTTAAGACCAAACATCACTTCATTATATAGTTCGCCTAACTTCGAGTGTCGAAAATGAGTATTGCTAATCCCATCCTCGTTTGTAAATCCACATAATTTCCCACCATCATTTGAGCATAATGCAGAATTAAAATCCCCTCCCAAGATTAAAAATATATCCTTTGCATTGTCATTGTAGATTGTTTTCAAATTGTTGCTCAATTTTTTCACAACTGCTCCAATTTGATCCGGGGAATATTATTGTAAAAATTTGTCAGGGCAATGCAGTGCTTCCCATCCACATGGATTAAAATCAGTTGATAATAAGTCTCTTCTGTATGCATCTCTATTTTTTTTTAACATTCATCCTGTTAGAAATATAGGTGCATAACCCTATACCTATACTGCGTATTTCCTTGATGGTTCTACTCCACAGGGTTGGTCCATAATACCTTTGGGGGTTGGTAGAAATAACCTAAGGGTAAGATATTGATTCTCTGGGCCATAATAGAGTGGTTGCCAGTCCTATCAAGGATAGACTGCACCAAGTGGGGAGACCTAAAGGTTAAAACCACACAATCACCTGCTAGATGCTTTTCTGTTTTGCCGACCCATCCTATTCTCCTAACCATTTTAAATTCAGAGAAGAGAGTGTCAGTTAGGCCAGTTCTGGTGCTCAACAGGTGTACTGACTTATTCCTCAAAGTTGTCCAGTGTTCGAGGGCATGGGGAGGTAAAGGGGGGACATTTGCCAACACAATCGTATAAGGGGTTACTTCTGGCGGAAGATGCAGGGTCTGATTTGAATTTATAGTATGTCTCGGGTTAGACCTTCGAGGATTCTGTGTGTTAGAATCTCTCCCTACGTCACCCAACGGAGGTATCCATATATTTGGTACGGTCCTGTTAGAGGTGTTAACAGCCTGTATACGCGGGGTAGTGGGACCTACGATGCTAGGCAAATGCCCAGTATATTCTGAGGATTCTAAGGATTGTAGAGGGGATCGAGCTAGAGCTAAAGCTTAAGCTTCAGCAGTGCTAACATTAGTGCTTACGTAGTGTATTTGATCACTCTCAGGGTTAATTACAGTTGGTTGAGCCCCAGTTCCCAACCCCCGATTTAACAAAGGCCCAAAACCCCTGCCAGGGCGTATGTCCTGGGGAACTGGACAGATATTTATAACCAGCCCCTCCAGTTTAGCAAGTCTGTCCTCAATTTGGGATAGTTTTTGTGACAGTGGATCAGTTAGAACAGATATCATAGTCTCAAGCCTTTTCCAGAAGTCCACCTCGTTCAGCCTTGAAGGTAGTATGGCGGATTCATTAGTCCTCGGTGCTAAACCGGACCCCAGTTCATGATCTCCGTTGCCGGTTATAGCTTCGCTACTCATTACTGTTGAGGATTTTTGTTTATATTTCTGAGGACCCCGACCCTTTTTCTTTTTGGATGGAGGCTCACTATTACTGTCTCGTCTTGTTTTAGCCATCTGACCCCGTGTAATTATATTGGGCCTATTTGCTAACTCAGGGGGTGAAGAGATTTCAAGATCTAACGCCGTATGTTGTATTTGTAAGACTTGAGGGGGGGATCTTGAGAATTATTGCCCGAGGAATGTCCAACGAGTGGAGATCGTTTCTGCATAGTAAGAGGCTCCATTGAGAGCCGGCGCTCCGTTAATTCTATTTCATGAATGAGGGCTGACTCAGCCCTCAAAAGGAATGCATCAAGTGTCCCCACAACTCCCAGGCCCCGCTGATCGTTGATAGTCTTTCGTTTACTCATTTTGGCACCCCCTAAGAGTGTTAATAATAACAAGTGGCACAGTACCTCATACAATGGTGCTCAATAATCCCGGGGTCCAGATGTTAGAGGGGCGGCCCAGCCCAGCCTCGTCCGGTCTATGCCCGGGCACACCCGCACACGTCCCGTGCTGCCGGAGACCGAACCGGCTTTAATGCGCCGCCTGGCGCTGTCCTGATGACGTGAGCGGCTCCTGCCGCTAGGCAAGTTGGGTAATGGAGTCCTTCGGTGCCTCCGGTGCCAAATAAAGTGCTGTGTGCTGCAATGCCTCCCAAACAAATGAGCAGGGACTGACTTCTAAACGTGCCCAAACTGGTTCTGGAATTTTTTGGAGTCGCGACTCCACCGTGCACCAACGCGATGGAGCCGCGAATCCATACGGGAGTTCAAAAATATATTACAAATAAAAATGCCACTATTTTTTAAGAACACACCACTTCTAAAGATAGTACTGACTTGGGAAATCTTACTTTAATAAGATTTCGCTTATATATAAATTACAATTTCACATTTTAAGTCCACAGTTAAGTTTCAACCCTTCCCCCATTCTGCTTAATGCCAGTTTCCATAGTAACAGTTCATGGAACATTCAACTGAACTGACAGGTCACAAGTTCACCATATTTTCAAGTTCAGCACACAAGGTTACAAATGCAAACAGCAGGTGTGATTGACATTTGCAAAAAATTACCTTATCCTATCTACTGTACCTTTCAAACATTTTTACTAACCAATAAGAAACATGCTTTTTAAAGAAAGTAACATGCACCCTATTTTTGAATGTACAATGTTCTTAAACAGCCAATCAATTCTCTTCTTTTTTTAAAAACAGCATCTTGTCCACCATTTTAGATACCTCTCATTCTACCAACTGACTACCTCAGCTACAGACATCTTTTCATTACTTCCACACATCCCTTCAAGATGCTTACAGTATGGATTGTTGGGCACAGCTATGTTTTCTGGTGCAAAAGGTATGCTGAACACAGAGGTATTGACAAAGACCTAGCTTTGCAAAATGTGGATATTAAATGGATTGAACAGAGAGGATTAAAGTGGCACCAATTGATGCCTTTGGTTAAAACCTTTTTGCATCTCCAACCCCCTGACCTCATGATTGTGCACTGTGGTGGCAATGACCTAGGCACATTGACTGGGATAGGTCTGGAAATGCTAATGAAGGACACCTTTGCACAATTAATGTTGCTTTTACCTCAAACTGTCTTTGTATACTCTAATATATGACAAAGACAGAAATGGAAGTGGTCAACTCAATTCTGTCCACAGTTTGAGAAAGCTAGGAAGAATGTCAATAAAGCTGTTTCTGCATACCTCAGAGATCATAGAATGGGGTCCATCTACAACAACAATCTACGTTTTAATATGGATGACATCTACAGAAGTGATGGAGTACACTTCACAGATCAAGGAAACAGAGACTTTCTCAACAACCTAAAGCTGTGCATCCGCACTTACATGTAGCTACAACAAACTCATAATGAAAACAAGGGCTCTTTTTAGAGCCACCCTATAACATAATAGTAAATATAATTTTTTTTTCACATACATATTTTTTTTTAAATAATTTGTGGATTTGCGGACCTGACGCGAATCTGCAAAAGCAGGAAATCAATGTACTACAACACAATACACTTTTCAAGTTTAACTATTAATTTTAAATTTTATATATTTTTAACAACTCTATACATTGTAATCTTGTTTTTAACTGCAATCCCAGTAACTCTTTAAAACAACTTCACAAATAAAACACTACCTTCTAAATTATATACTACTTAATTATTTATTTAAGGTGAATTCGCAAATCCAATGCGACGTTACACAGGGGCAGTGCTGAGAGCCGCGTTGGGGGCGCGACTCCAAACTGGAAAGAAAAAAATAACGCCTCTCTTCCATTATTTGGGATTCGCTCCGAGGACCCCATCCCCCAGATCCTGCCACCAGTTATTATTAAAAAAAATAAGGAGGGGGACCGCATGGCCCCCCTCCTCATGCCAATACTGGCCCCGGGGGCCCCATCCCCCTGGGCCTGCCACTATTTTTATTTTTTTTTAAAAGAGGGGGAGTGCGTGCCCCCCTCCTCAGGCCAATAATGGCCCCGGGGACCCCATCGCCGGGGCCTGGCCTCAGCGTTGGGGGCCATGGGGGGAGCCCCAATGCCCCACGGTCCCTGCCGGCTTCCCGCCTCCGGCGGGAGCCGGCATTGCTTTTGGGCAAGGGGAGCTGCTAACATGCAGCTCCCCTTGCCCAAAAGCAATTCTGCTTTGCTTCATTGAAGCGAGAGCAGGTTTCCTGCTCTCGCTTCAACGAAGCAAAGCAGTGTTTGCTATGACAGGGCGGGAGCCGTGCTCCCGCCCTGCCATAGCAAACGGCAATGTCCCAGGGGTGGGCACCCCGGAACATTGCAGGAGCCGGCCCTGGGGGGTGGCGGTCCCCAGGGCCATCAAGGGCTCCAGGAGGGGGGCCGCACGGTCCCCCTCCCAACGTATGCAAAGCCCCGGGAAGGGGGTGGTCCCCGGGGCCCGGGGGCCCGCAACAAACCCCCACATTTAAATAATTAGTGCCCCGGGGAGGTGGTGGTTCCCGGGGCAGTGTGGGGGGGGCAGGAGCCCCCACCACACTTCATTTTTTTAATTTAAGCCCCGGGGAGGTGGCAATCCCCAGGGCTTGGGGGGGGCCGCGAGGACACCCGCATATAATGAACAATGCCCCGGGGAGGTGGCAGTCCCTGGGGCAGCGTGGGGTGGGCAGGAGCCCCCCCATATATTTTTTTACAAGCCCCAGGGAGGTGGTGGTTCCTGGGGATGTGGGGGGCTGCATGCCCCCCCCATATAATTAGCATAGCCCCGGGGAGGTGGTGGTCCCCAGGGCTGCCAAAGCCCCTGCGGGCCCCCGCTATATATTTACTCATTGCCCCTGGGACCCACCCGGGGGCTTATAGAAAATGAAGCGCGGGAGCCCGCGATTCATTATTTTTTTATTTTCTCGTCTGGATTCGCGCACCCAGCGTGAATTTGGCCAATTATTTTTTTTATAAAAATGCTTTTTTTGGACCTGGGGGTCCTTGTGGGTCCCCCTGAGCAGGCCTAGGGGGTCAGGGTGTTTCTATCCTGTCCCCTTTTCTTGTTTTTTATCTTTGTTTTACTGTTTTCTTGTGACTCGGTTACCGAGTCACAAGATGGCTGCCAACACATTCTGGTTTGGAGTGTTGGCAGCCATTCAGAAGTCAGCTCGTGCTCGGGAGGAGTCGCGACTCCTCGGTGCTCAGATATCGATATTTTTATTTTTTGAATTTCTCTGGAACTACTGAACGGATTTACACCATTTAAAAAAATGTTCGCTTTCTGAACCAAGGGCTACCTTTTTGCCAAATTTGGTGTAATTCCATTCAGCAGTTCAAGCTGAAGCCTGTTCCTAAATTCGTATGGAAATTAACATGGGGAAAATGCGTTTTGTAAACCCCCTTTTTTCTCGGCCCCTGCTTGACGAATCACCCCGAAACTTCCAGGGATGGAGCTGACCTGAGTGAACCATTAGTTTTGGAAATTTCGCGAAGATTTGTCAAACGGCGCCAAAGATATTGGCAAAAGAAAAAACGCTTTTTGAATAGAAACAAGGTCCTAACTATAACTACCTACTGGCGACCGCCAGTAGGTAATATATATATATATATTCACTGAAAAAACCATAGGTTTCAGACACGTTATAGTTAGAAATTAGCATTTAAAAAACCTTTGAAATTCACTGAAAAAACCATAGGTTTTAGGGACAGTTATAGTTAGCTGGACATTTCACTCGTACAAAACCATAGAAATTCCCCGTTATAGTTAGTTCAGCTAACTATAACTCGCGCTCCGCAATGCACTGCTGATGACGTCACATATTACATCACTCATGACATGGTCAGTGACATCACTGATGACATCACTGATGACATCTCAAATGACATCACTGATGACATCATCCAGTGACTGTGTGTTTCTGTAAAGTTTAAATATGTTTAATATATATAGGGAAAGGCGTATTGAAGAATGAGTGGGTGTATAAGTGTCTGAATGGATGATTTAGTACGTGAGTGACTGACTCTACAAGTGAGTGATTAAATGTATCTTACTGAATGCATGGGTTAGTGACTAAACTGTGTGAATGTCTGTATCCGTCTGTCTGTTGGTTTGTAAGCGGCTGCATGGCTTTCTGAATAGCTACATGAGTGTCTACATGGGTTATTGATTGATTGTCTGAGTATCTGTATGGGTGCCTGAGTGTTTGTGTGGGTGGGGTGTGTGTGACTCTGTGCATAGATGTGTGAGTTGGTGATTCACTGGGTGCATGGTTTCAAGAGTGCATCTGTGATGGACTGTATGGGTGGGTGAGTGTGTGTATGGGTGTGTTAGTGATTGAATGTATATCCCAGTGGTACATGTGTGAGAAACTACATATGTGAAAGGCAGTATATATGTGTTTTGTAGTATATAAATGGCTATAAGTGAGAGTGTGTGATTGTGAGAGTGGCTGTATGGATGAGTGTGTACTTGTATCAGTGATTGTATAAGAGCGTAAGAATGTGCTAGTATTTGTATGAGTAAGTGAGCTGGTGTGTGTATAACTGTATAGGTGAGTAAATGGGTGTGTGATTAAGTTTTTTGCATGACTGACTAGGTGTGTGAGTACCTCTATGGATGAGTGGCGGTGTGTGAGTGTTTATATAGGTGTATGAGTGCATATGATAGTCCTGTACTGAGTGACTAAGTATGAGTGACTGTACGGGTGAGTGAGTGGATGTGTGTGTAGACCTAAGAATCAGTGAGTGGGTATGTAGTTTTTGGTGTTGGAGTGTCTATGGTTTTGAGAATGGCAGTCTGTAATTTAGAGTTGGTGTATCAAAAGTTATATTAGGGTGTGAGAAGATGCATGAAATTATCACATGGATGATGTCATCAGTGATGTCATTTGAGATGTCATCAGTGATGTCATCAGTGATGTCACTGACCTTGTCATGAGTGATGTAATATGTGACGTCATCAGCAGTGCATTGCGGGCGCGAGTTATAGTTAGCTGAACTAACTATAACGGGGAATTTCTATGGTTTTGTACGAGTGAAATGTCCAACTAACTATAACGCCCCTGAAACCTATGGTTTTTTCAGTGAATTTCTAAGGTTTTTAAATGCTAATTTCTAACTATAACGTGTCTGAAACCTATGTTTTTTTCAGTGAATTTCAAAGGTTTTTAAATGCTAATTTCTAACTATAACGTGCCTGAAACCTATGATTTTTAAGTGAATTTCAAAGGTTTTTTAAATGCTAGTTTCTAACTATGCCTACAGAGGTAGGACATGTGAAGAAAGAAGAAAAACGCACAGAAAGAAGCAAAAGATGTGCAGAAAGAACCAACAGAGGAGCAGAAAGAGGCCTTGTTGCAAAATCATCCTGTGCCCACAACTTTTTCAGACGGGTACTGGTGGTAACTGACTCTGACTAACCAGAGCCAGTGCTATGCTAAAAGACACTTAGAATACAGTGAAAACACCTACATACACTAGGGAACACTATGCGTTGGGGTACCCCTGTGATTAGCATGACCTCCTCTGCAAGTCCCTAGTACATAATAGGGCAGGGGGATTAAAACTACCTCTTAAAACGCGCTACAGGGCGCGTTTGCACAGTGGTGAAGGGAGGGGGCCTGAGGTGACATGTGTGCAAACGCACCCGTGGCGCGTTTTAAGTTGCGGGATTAAGTCCCCTTGAATTCTGAGGGTCCCTGGGGCCCAACTAGCCCCCAGGTACCTACAGTTAGGACCACAGAGCTGAGTTGCAGAGAGGCGTTCCGAGGCCACGCACCTTTTTCACCTCTCTGCAACGCAACTCTGTTGTGCTTACTGAAGGTACCTGGTGGGCTAGTTGGCCCCCAGGGTCCCTCAGGATTCAAAGGGAATTAATTCCCCAACTTAAAACGCACCACAGGGCGTGTTTGCGCACATGTCACCTGAGGCCCCGCCCCTCCCTTCACCACTGGGGAAACGCGCCCCGTGGTGCGTTTTAAGTTGGGGGATTAGGTCACCTTGAATCCTGAGGGTCCCTGGGGCCCAACTAGCCCACTGGGTACTTCCAGTAAGCACCACAGGCCTGCGTTGCAACGCCTGTAACAAATTGTGCAGTTGTGTTTAGGTAGTGAAGAGGGTCGTGCTGGGGGTAGTGTTTTAGGGTTTAGGGTAGTGCAGTGGTGTTTGTGTAGTGTAGGGGGTCATGCTGGGGGTAGATTTAGGGTTTAGGGTAGTGCAGTGGTGTTTGGGTAGTGTAGGGAGTCGTGCTGGGGGAGTGTTTTAGGGTTTAGGGTAGTGCAGTGGTGTTTGGGTAGTGTAGGGAGTCGTGCTGGGGGTAGTGTTTTAGGGTTTAGGGTAGTGCAGTGGTGTTTGGGTAGTGTAGGGGGTCATGCTGGGGGTAGTGATTTAGGGTAGTGCAGTGGTGTTTGGGTAGTGTAGGGGTACTGCTGGGGGAAGTGTTTTAGGGTTTAGGTTAATGCAGTGGTGTTTGGGTAGTGTAGGGGTACTTCTGGGGGTAGTGTTTTAGGGTTTAGGGTAGTGCAGTGGTGTTTGTGTAGTGTAGGGGGTAGTGTTTTAGGGTTTAGGGTAGTGCAGTGGTGTTTGTGTAGTGTAGGAGGTCGTGTTTTAGGGTTTAGGGTCGTGTAGGGGGTCATGCGGGGGTAGTGTTTTAGGGATTAGGGTAGTGTAGGGGGTCATGCGGGGGTAGTGTTTTAGGGATTAGGGTAGTGCATTGGTGTTTGGGTAGTGTAGTGGGTCATGCGGGGGTAGTGTTTTAGGGTTTAGGGCAGTGCAGTGGTGTTTGGGTAGTGTAGGGGGTCGTGCTGGGGGAGTGTTTTAGGGTTCAGTGCAGTGGTGTTCGGGTAGTGTAGGGGGTCGTGCTGGGGGAGTGTTTGAGGGTTTAGGGCAGTGCAGTCGTGTTCGGGTAGTGTAGGGGTTGTGCTGGGGGTAGTATTTTAGGGTTTAGGGTAGTGCAGTGGTGTTCGGGTAGTGTAGGGGTCGTGCTGGGGGTAGTGTTCTAGGGTTTAGGGCAGTGCAGTGGTGTTTGGGCAGTGTAGGGGGTAATGCTGGGGGTGGTGTTTTAGGGTTTAGGGCAGTGCAGTGGTGTTCGGGCAGTGTAGGGGGTCGTGCTGGGGGTGGTGTTTCAGGGTTTAGGGCAGTGCAGTGGTGTTCGGGCAGTGTAGGGGGTGGTGTTTCAGGGTTTAGGGCAGTGCAGTGGTGTTCGGGCAGTGTAGGGGGTCGTGCAGGGGGTGGTGTTTCAGGGTTTAGGGCAGTGGTGTTCGGGCAGTGTAGGGGGTCGTGCTGGGGGTGGTGTTTCAGGGTTTGGGGCAGTGCAGTGGTGTTCGAGCAGTAAAGGGGGTCGTGCTGGGGGTGGTGTTTCAGGGTTTAGGGCAGTGCAGTGGTGTTCGGGCAGTGTAGGGGGTCTTGCTGGGGCTGGTGTTTCAGAGTCTAGGGCAGTGCAGTGGTGTTCGGGCAGTGTAGGGGGTCTTGCTGGGGCTGGTGTTTCAGGGTTTAGTGCAGTGGTGTTCGGGCAGTGTAGGGGGTCGTGCTGGGGGTGGTGTTTTAGGCTTTAGGGCAGTGCAGTGGTGTTTGGGCAGTGTAGGGGGTCATGCTGGGGCTAGTGTTTCAGGATTTAGAGTAGAGCAATGGTGTTCAGGCAGTGTAGGGGTTTTGCTGGAGGTGGTGTTTCAGGGTTTAGGGCAGTGCAGTGGTGTTCGTGCAGTGTAGGGGGTGGTGTTTCAGGGTTTAGGGCAGTGGTGTTCAGGCAGTGTAGGGGGTCTTGCTGGGGTTGATGTTTCAGGGTTTAGGGCAGTGCAGTGGTGTTCGGGCAGTGTAGGGGGTCGTGCTGGGGGTGGTGTTTCAGGGTTTAGGGCAGTGCAGTGGTGTTCCGGCAGTGTAGGTGGTCGTGCAGGGGTGGTATTTCAGGGTTTAGGGCAGTGCAGTGGTGTTCGGGCAGTGTAGGGGGTCGTGCTGGTGGTGGTGTTTCAGGGTTTAGGGCAGTGCAGTGGTGTTCGGGCAGTGTAGGGTGTCGTGCTGAGGGGTGGTGTTTCAGGGTTTAGGGCAGTGCAGTGGTGTTTGGGCAGTGTAGGGGGTCGTGCAGGGGGTGGTGTTTCAGGGTTTAGGGCAGTGCAGTGGTGTTCGGCCAGTGTAGGTGGTCTTGCTGGGGGTGGTGTTTCAGGCTTTAGTGCAGTGGTGTTCGGGCAGTGTAGGGGGTCTTGCTGGGGGTGGTGTTTCAGGGTTTAGGGCAGTGCAGTGGTGTTCGGGCAGTATAGGGGTCTTGCTGGGGCTGGTGTTTCAGGGTTTAGGGCAGTGCAGTGGTGTTCGGGCAGTGTAGGGGGTCGTGCTGGGGCTGGTGTTTGAGGGTTTAGGGTAGTGCAGTGGTGTTCGGGCAGTGTAGGGGTCCTGCTGGGGCTGGTGTTTCAGGGTTTAGGGCAGTGCAGTGGTTTTCGGGCAGTGTAGGCGGTCATGCTGGGGCTAGTGTTTCAGGGTTTAGGGCAGTGCAGTGGTGTTCGGGCAGTGTAGGGGGTCGTGCTGGGGGTGGTGTTTCAGGGTTTAGGGCAGTGCAGTGATGTTCGGGAAGTGTAGGGGGTCATGCTGGGGGTGGTGTTTCAGGGTTTAGGGCAGTGCAGTGGTGTTCGGGCAGTGTAGGGGGTCATGCTGGGGGTGGTGTTTCAGGGTTTAGGGCAGTGCAGTGGTGTACGGGCAGTGTAGGGGGTCTTGCTGGGGCTGGTGTTTCAGGGTTTAGGGCAGTGGTGTTCGGGCAGTGTAGGGGTCTTGCTGGGGGTAGTGTTTTGGGGTTTAGGGCAGTGCAGTGGTGTTCGTGCAGTGTAGGGGTCGTGCTGGGGGTGGTGTTTCAGGGTTTAGGGCAGTGCAGTAGTGTTCGGGCAGTGTAGGGGATCGTGCAGGGGGTGGTGTTTCAGGGTTTAGGGCAGTGCAGTGGTGTTCGGGCAGTGTAGGGGGTCGTGCTGGGGGTGGTGTTTCAGGGTTTAGGGCAGTGCAGTGGTGTTCGGGCAGTGTAGGGGTCGTGCAGGGGTGGTGTTTCAGGGTTTAGGGCAGTGCAGTGGTGTTCGGGCAGTGTAGGGGTCGTGCTGGGGCTGGTGTTTCAGGGTTTAGGGCAGTGGTGTTCGGGCAGTGTAGGGGGTCTTGCTGGGGGTGGTGTTTCAGGGTTTAGGGCAGTGGTGTTCGGGCAGTGTAGGGGTCATGCTGGGGGTGGTGTTTCAGGGTTTAGGGCAGTGCAGTGGTGTTCGGGCAGTGTAGGGGTCATGCTGGGGGTGGTGTTTCAGGGTTTAGGGCAGTGCAGTGGTGTACGGGCAGTGTAGGGGGTCTTGCTGGGGCTGGTGTTTCAGGGTTTAGGGCAGTGGTGTTCGGGCAGTGTAGGGGGTCTTGCTGGGGGTAGTGTTTTGGGGTTTAGGGCAGTGCAGTGGTGTTCGTGCAGTGTAGGGGGTCGTGCTGGGGGTGGTGTTTCAGGGTTTAGGGCAGTGCAGTAGTGTTCGGGCAGTGTAGGGGATCGTGCTGGGGGTGGTGTTTCAGGGTTTAGGGCAGTGCAGTGGTGTTCGGGCAGTGTAGGGGTCTTGCTGGGGGTAGTGTTTCAGGGTTTAGGGCAGTGCAGTGGTGTTCGTGCAGTGTAGGGGGTCGTGCTGGGGATGGTGTTTCAGGGTTTAGGGCAGTGCAGTGGTGTTCGGGCAGTGTAGGGGGTCGTGCAGGGGGTGGTGTTTCAGGGTTTAGGGCAGTGCAGTGGTGTTCGGGCAGTGTAGGGGGTCATGCTGGGGGTGGTGTTTCAGGGTTTAAGGCAGTGCAGTGGTGTTCGGGCAGTGTAGGGGGTCGTGCTGGGGGTGGTGTTTCAGGGTTTAGGGCAGTGGTGTTCGGGCAGTGTAGGGGGTCTTGCTGGGGGTAGTGTTTCAGGGTTTAGGGCAGTGCAGTGGTGTTCGGGCAGTGTAGGGGTCATGCTGGGGGTGGTGTTTCAGGGTTTAGGGCAGTGCAGTGGTGTTCGGGCAGTGTAGGGGGTCATGCTGGGGGTGGTGTTTCAGGGTTTAGGGCAGTGCAGTGGTGTTCGGGAAGTGTAGGGGGTCGTGCTAGGGTATGTGTTTCAGGGTTTAGGGCAGTGCAGTGGTGTTCGGGCAGTGTAGGGGGTCGTGCAGGGGCTGGTGTTTCAGGGTTTAGGGCAGTGCAGTGGTGTTCGGGCAGTGTAGGGGGTCGTGCTGGGGGTAGTGTTTTAGGGTTTAGGGTAGTGCAGTGGTGCTTGTGTAGTGTAGGGGGTCGTGCTGGGGGTAGTGTTTTAGGGTTTAGGTTAGTGCAGTGGTGTTGGGGTAGTGTTTTAGGGTTTAGGGTAGTGCAGTGGTGTTTGTGTAGTGTAGGGGGTCATGCTGGGGGTAGTGTTTTAGGGTTTAGGATAGTGCAGTGGTGCTTGTGTAGTGTAGGGGGTCGTGCTAGGGTAGTGTTTTAGGGTTTAGGGTAGTGCAGTGGTGTTTTTGTAGTGTAGGGGGTCATGTTTTAAGATGCAACGCTCCAATACCTGACCAGTCTGCACTACATAAAACTGCAAAAAACTAAAAATAAAAAGTGTTTTGCACACTTTTGTCATTGGGCTATATGTGGGCTACATCTGGGTAATATTTGTGCTACATTTGGGCTCTTTTTCACTGGTGGCCATCTTGGAAGACTTCTTTGTTATGAAGTTTCCTAATTTCCTCATTTACTGCAGTCTCCTCAGTAGGAAATGCTTTCAGTTTTTTACTTTGATTCCATCAAGAAGGCATTCAGATGTGTCACACATTTGCCATAAATTCAGAATGTTATTACTCTAGTTGTTCATTAGATCACTGTAGTAAAGCTACTGCTCACCAAGGAGTTAACTGGAAGTCTACTGCTGGTATTGAAAGTGATTGTTTCAGTCTGCATGTCAGAATTTTCTAATGAAATAGAAGAGGATTTGAGATCTCACTTAAAACATGCACTAAATTTTCTTTTTGCAGCACTAACCATAATTTCTATGGCAAAATGAACCCCCTCATTTTGTTCCTTTTTAAATTAAATGTTTTAAGTGTTACCAGTTTATTCCAATCAAGATGGCTTCAGGTGTGCCATACTTTTGTCATAAGTAAGGCTGTTAGCACTCTAGTTGTTCTTTAGAACACTCTGGGAAGCTGCAGTAGAACACAAAGGCATCAACTGACAGGCTGCTCCTGTTGAAATATAACAGGAAGATATTTGAGATCTCACTTAAAACATGTCCTAATTTTTCTTTCTACAGCACTAACCATAATTTCTATGGCAAAATGAACCCCCTCATTTTGTTCCTTTTTAAATTAAATGTTTTAAGTGTTACCAGTTTATTCCAATCAAGATGGCTTCAGGTGTGCCATACTTTTGTCATAAGTAAGGCTGTTAGCACTCTAGTTGTTCTTTAGAACACTCTGGGAAGCTGCAGTAGAACACAAAGGCATCAACTGACAGGCTGCTCCTGTTGAAATATAACAGGAAGATATTTGAGATCTCACTTAAAACATGTCCTAATTTTTCTTTCTACAGCACTAACCATAATTTCTATGGCAAAATGAACCCCCTCATTTTGTTCCTTTTTAAATTAAATGTTTTAAGTGTTACCAGTTTATTCCAATCAAGATGGCTTCAGGTGTGCCATACTTTTGTCATAAGTAAGACTGTTAGCGCTCTAGTTGTTCTTTAGAACACTCTGGGAAGCTGCAGTAGAACACAAAGGCATCAACTGACAGGCTGCTCCTGTTGAAATATAACAGGAAGATATTTGAGATCACACTTGAAACATGTCCTAATTTTTCTTTCTACAGCACTAACCATAATTTCTATGACAAAATGAACCCCATCATTTTGTTCCTTTTTAAATTAAATGTTTTAAGTGTTACCAGTTTATTCCAATCAAGATGGCTTCAGGTGTGCCATACTTTTGTCATAAGTAAGACTGTTAGCGCTCTAGTTGTTCTTTAGAACACTCTGGGAAGCTGCAGTAGAACACAAAGGCATCAACTGACAGGCTGCTCCTGTTGAAATATAACAGGAAGATATTTGAGATCACACTTGAAACATGTCCTAATTTTTCTTTCCAGAGCACTAACCATAATTTCTATGACAAGATGAACCCCATCATTTTGTTCCTTTTTAAATTAAATGTTTTAAGTGTTACCAGTTTATTCCAATCAAGATGGCTTCAGGTGTGCCATACTTTTGTCATAAGTAAGGCTGTTAGCACTCTAGTTGTTCTTTAGAACACTCTGGGAAGCTGCAGTAGAACACAAAGGAATCAACTGACAGTCTCTGCCCTTGTTGGATGTACATGTTTTACTGAGAATGTCAGACTTCATTCTCACATGACTGAGAAAGATAATGTGAATTTACAGAAAATATGCTCTCATTTTAGCTTCTGGGGCACCTTCCAAAACTGTATGGGACAATCATGTGAAAATAGTTTTCTCTCAAACATGATTCATGATATCCCAGCAGAAGGTTTTTCACAGGGTAAAATCACCTTAGAACACACCACAATTCCTGAAATTAGTATGGTACCATCAACAAATGAATTCTAATGTAACTAAAGTCTGTTATCACCCTTTATAGTTCTCCTTTTGGTAACCCTCAAAATCTTCGATTCACTACAATGCATTTCAAAGGGGTACTATCATTTATATTGGTCCCAAGATGGCTGCAAGCAATTCCAGGATGAAGTGCTGACAGCCAATCAGATCTCACGATGACATGTGTGATTAGGCTCCGCCCAGATATATATGTGTTTTTACTTTTGATTTTCTCAGCAACTACTGAACGGATTTACACCATTTAAGCCATACTAATTTCAGGAATTGTGGTGTGTTCTAAGATGATTTTACCCTGTGAAAAACCTTCTGCTGGGATATCATGATGCCCTAAGACGTAATAGGAAATTTACACCCATTTCTATGTCTGTGCCCATCCCGATTTTTCCATCTGATAATCTGGTCACCCTATTTATCAAACTTGGTCAATATAGCTGATAAAGCCAGTAGAGTTATAGAGAAGGTGTTCATATGTTCATTAAAGCTTCCCTAGACAATGCTTGTTGCCTGTTTGTGATGTGATTAAGTTTCATGCAGTATTGAGAGGGGAGAGGATATGGCATACCGGCCAGAGCTGCCAACTTTGGAGCTGGAGAACCAGGTTTGAGTCTCAGCGTCAGCTCAACATTCTGTGATTCTGGGCAAATCACTAAATCTCCCCGTACCTACCAAAAATGAATGTGTCCTTGTGTAATGTAACTGGTGCTCATGTAAAGCATCCAATACCTTCAGGTGGAGTTTGCGCTATATTAAACTGAAAATAAAAAATTCCTTCTGGGAGACAATGCCTTGTTTTCCTTTTCCATTGCAGCATTTTGCGTGCATATGCTCCACCTTATGTGTTTCTGTGTATGTGTGTGCCAATCTGTGTGGGTATCTATGGGGGAAGTCAATGAATTCTAACCCCTCTGGTTACAGTGATTGTAATCAAGAGCTGACAGTTTAATAGAAATCAAAATTACAAATGTTCTATGTTTCCAGCACTACATTCTCATAATAATCGGGTTTATTGAGGTGTTACATTTACTAACGCGCTTTACTTGTAAGCTGTGGGGAGCAACAAAGATCTGCAGAGCAAAAAGCATTGTAATGATTTACTGTTGTGGCATTCTTTGCATTGTGAAAGTGCACTGTCGTGGTGGGAGTTGGTGAGCTTGGACTGAGGAACGATGTGGAGTTGGAGACGTTACTTCAATAATGTTTGGTTTGTGGAGATCTGCGGACATCAGTAATTGATTGTATTGGGAGCGTAGGGAGGAAACGGACAAGAACATTGTAAATTAACTATCGGGGTTTGTGGGTAGTGCAGTCAGGTACTGGATGTACTGTGGAAATTAATATGGTATTTCTACTGGCTGTGTGCATGTACAAAGTGACAGGAGGCCAATGAGGTGGTTTAGTCTTACTAATCCTGTTCATAGAGGCAGTATACTCAAACAACATGTGGTTCATAAAAAAGGTAGCAGGGAAGATAGGTATTCTGTCATTTGGGTGTTAAGTAGGCTGAGAGCTGTGCTATTTATCCTCTGTCATTATTGTATAGGCCTGGGAGTTACCCTGTGCTTTGATTGGGTAGTGGTGGCAACTGAAGTGAGTCAAGGTTGGGATATAAGGAGTGCAATATTTTTAACTAGGGCGGACGGGATACCCAAATGTACTGAGATAAAATCAGGTGCGGCCGGTAGAGGTAACAGCAGTGGGGTGGGGTGGGGGGGGGGTGGGAGGAGTGGACAAATCATGGGATAGGGAAAGTAAAATTAAAAAAATAATAAAACCACTTACCTTGCGCCCACCATATCTCCGAGTCAGCGATGCGGCGAGCGCAAGGTATGTGGTTTTATTTATTTTTTTATTTTACTTTCCCTATCACGTCGTTTGTCCACCCCCCCCATCCTGCCTGCCCCACCCCACCGCTGTTAAATGTGTCTGCTGCACCTGGATACAATGTGTAGTGGAGAAGGTAAATGTAGAGTTAGCTAAATTTATATAAACATGGGCCACAATGAACATTAATGTAAATTGTGCACAACAATATTGTCACCTTTTGTTTCTCATTGGGAATTGATCAGCGCTGTGGGGGAACCAGGGAATGCCAAGTTGGAGTTGGGTTGAATCGTTTTGTTATTTGGTCTTATTTTTTTATTCGCTCTTTTTCTTTTACCGCTGTGATGTATTGTTATGCCATTGACCTACAACGGGCCCTCATGCATGGCTTTGTCACTGAAAGTCAGCTGTGCAGGAAAAATGTACGGAGATTTGGTAACACGTTTTCTAGAAAATTCATTGTAAGCCATTTTTTTCGATATTTTACAGTATGTCTCCCTTTCTTCTCCTAACAAATGCCTGCCTCCCTCATTGTAACTTTGTACATTATAAGCAATTATTTTCCGTTCTTTGTGAAATTTTGTTAAACCAAAAGTCAAGAAAAAGATTTAAACAAAAAAAAAGAGCAATATATTTGTTATGCGCCATATCACACGCATTAGCTTTACCTCCCTCCATGCCAAACTTAATAACATAACATGATAGACCGGAAAGAACATGATGCAAAGTAGCATGAAAAACTGAATTTGATGAAAAGGTATGTTTATATACATTCTGTTAGAAATGACAATTTTTTTGTGTGGTATGGTATTCCCCCAGATTTTTGCCTTCTTTAAGAACCCGTTTTGTTGGCCATAGGACTCTGTGCACTTTGCTCCTGCTAACCAGAGGTAAAGTGCTTGCACGCTTCCTTGTAAACATGGTAACATTGGCATAACCTAATTAGTATATTTAATTTACTTATACATTCCTAGTATATGGTACTACTTGTACCTAGGGCTTGTAAATTAAATACTGCAATTGGGCTGTAGCACTCATTGTACCACCCACTAAAGTAGCGCTATGAATCATGTCTCCAGGCCAGCCCCTCAATTCTCGGTATGCAGTTTTGAACTGCCATTTAGACCTGGAAAAATAAACCTTTTGCCAAGCACAAACCTTCTTTTGTAATACTTATAAGACACGCTCTACGGTAGGCCCAGGGTATTTAAAAAGTTAGACATATGTACTTAAGGTTTACATGTCCTGGCAGTGAAAAATCTCCATCTCATTTTTTACTGTGGCAAAGCTGGCTCTGCCATAGAAAGGCTATGAGTTACATTATAAAACCTTATGACACATACATTCAGATTGGGAATACCTAAATATCTAAAACAACGATTCAAGCACTAAAACTAATAGTAATTTGAAATCCAACTTGATGTTAAAGTAGAATTTTATGTTACTAATTTAGAAATGACACCTTTGGAAAGATGTCATTTCTCTTCCTAAGCCAAAGGGGATTTTCTGCCAGTGTCCAATGTCACCTGGACAAAAGGCTTTAGTGTGGAGAAGTGTTTTCCTCCTTGAGCAGAATGGCCTGTGGGGATGTGCCCAGTTCATTCCTGAGCTTCAAAGGGGCCTCCCCAGCACAGGCAGATGTAGCTGACACCTAGGCATGTCCTCTCTAGTGTCCTGCTAGCCATCTTGGTTCCAATCCCAGTGGGTACGGGTCTGCCCTAGAACTGGTTTAGGGTTCTGACATGTTGGCTTAGAAAGAGGGGTACTGTATGTTAGCTTACAGTAACACACACAGAAATTGCTGCTAAAGTGGACAGGGCCACCCCTGGGAACTTTTACCCCATGGGTTAGGGAGTGGACATGTGTTTCCCCCACTCACCGGCTTGCACTGGGCATAAATGCGGCATCCACTGAATCCTCGCAAACACAAGGAGATGATGGACGGAGTGCTGAAACTTTTCAGACACTCACCCCCAGCCACAGATCTGGGTTGAATCCATCATTGTTCTTTAGCTCACTTTGCCACCTCAGTTCAGACCCAGCTATATGCAAATCAGTCTTGACCCTGTGCCTCATGGTAACAGTCCAGCCCGAACTGCCAAGCCAGTTCTTCCCTGAACCGGAAACAAGCATCCTGGGACCGGTTTCGGGGTAACACACCTCATCAGCCAGACTAGCTTGAATCCAGTGGCAAAGTGAGCAAGGGACCCACGTCTGGGCATACCCTGCCAACTTAGGGCGAACAAAGCAAACACAAGGAGATGATGGACGGAGTGCTGAAACTTTTCAGACACTCACCCATCAGATTATTCCTGGACCTGTGCAAAATCAGAAGGACTACCCTGCTGTCTGAACAACTAGAAGGAAAACTGGACCTACTTGCCTTGAACCCAGGGCTCCAGAAGTAGCACCAACAGTCAGCTGCCTGACCTCTTGTTTGAGCAAAATTAACACAACAAGTTTCCTGATGCCTTTTCCTGCAACTGCCCCACTGAAAAATCACCAACTGGACCTGACCTGGGACCCTGCTGCTGGCCTCTGCCACAGTGAGTCCTAACCCCCCAAGTGATGCCCCCCTGGTCCTGGACAATTGGCTGGTGTTAGAGTGTACTCCTCCTATCCCCAAACTGCAAGAAGTGGGACTTTGAAACTTTTTGCCAACTTTCTATCTGGAGAATAGTTGAAGACTGGGACCACTGCCAAAACCTCAGCTGTCGACATCAAATCACTGGTCAGCCTCAGCTGGCTGAATTGCCCCGCTGAAGGAGATCTGACTTCCAGAAAAGTTTCTAAGTCCCAACGTAGAGGGCCTCATCAGAACCGAAGCCGAGCAGCACCACATCAATGTCAAGTTTGGCCTTCCTGGGCACAGACTTCACCCACATGGAACTTTCCAGCCTTCATTGACGACCACAGTGGGATTCCGTGCTACAGTAACCTCCATCGTTGAGCCGTGCGTCGGATCCAGCTTGCATCATCTACGACTAACTGATGACCACTTTTCCTTCATAAAAGTTTTGAAGTCAGAAGTTAAACTTTCAGGCAGAACAAACAGATATATATATATATAGATATATATAGTATTTTGGCACCGTCTGATAAATCTCCACAAAATGTTTGAATAAGGTGCTACTTATTGACTAGTTTGTGCATGGAAAATGTTGGGGTGATCTATCATGCCAGGGCTAAGAAAAAGGGGGGTCCAAAACACTAAATCCCCAAGCATTTTCTATAGACTTCTTTAGAAAAGGCTACAGCAAAAGCTGCTGAATGGAATTACATAAAATTTGGCAGGAAGCTAGATCTTGGTCCGCAGATTGTGCTATGTGTGATTTGGCGTAAATTCGCTCAGTAATTTTAGAGAAATTAGGGTTACCTATAATTGTATATCTGGATGGTTGGGTTTGTGAGAGTCGGTGTGCCAATTGAAAAATAGAGCGTTCTGATTGGGTCAGAGAGCTTTTTTTCCCTTGGGCCAACTCGCTCCCACGGGAGTCAGACTCCTGGTTGCCAGCAACATGAGAAAAATTTTGCTGGCAGCCATTACAGGACTTAGGGACTTAGTCCACTGTCTTGAACGTGTTAAGCAATATATATGGGTGCAAGGTAGGGATACCCTGACCCCGAGGCCCCAAATTGTATTTGTTCAGATACTGAAGCCCTCTTAGTTACATGACTAATGCCCTACTATGGACAGTCTTTACCTGTATCAAACCCCTGACAGTCACTGAACCTACATTGAGAAAAGAAGTGGATATAAGTAGAAAAGTGGGTACTGTTAACACTGTTTACTCTATGGAGTTTGCAGACAGTGAAACTCTCATGAGACTTACACAACAGAGTACTAAAAAGTATCTACTAAGAACTGTATACAATCTATGCATAACCTGTCCAAGTAGAGACTATTCACTTAAAATAACCAAGATCAGAAGGTCCTGAAGATCATACTACCTGTAGCCTTCATACCGTGGTGAAAAGGTTACAGCTAACCTATCTTCTGAAGCAAAACAAGCACATGTACATAGGTTAGTACCTGGTGTACACAGTCTTCTATGTTATGCAGAAATTGTCACACTGAGATGATTCTGTCTAATAACTCAAGGCTGCTTACAATAGTTTGTGAGTAGTACGTAGAATGTTTGCTCTGCTGGAAACTTTTTCTTTTTTTTTCTTTTTCTTTTCTTTTTCTTTTTTATTAGCCAATAAAATCAACATACATTTGTATTAAGGTCATTAAAACAGAAAAACACAATAGAATTAGAGGGATCAATACATACTTTTCGTCGCCCTATACTTTTAACATATTTCACAAAAATATAAATCGTCAGAGACCAAACATTCCATGTAATTATAATCTTTCAAAAAAAAGGAAAACAGAGGAAGAAATCAAATATAAATTGGGGCATGTTAACATGTGGGTTAGAAAAGATAGGACTTATTGCAGGTACTCTTCTAATGCCCCCCATATCTTAATACCTAACCTGCGTTTCTGTGGTCCCTTAAGAGCGTAAAGACTATATTCTAGGTTACATATGGAATAAAGTCTGCCCCTCCACATTTCAAAGGATGGTGACTCTTTCTCCCTCCATAATGATGCTATACATAGTCTAGCCACCGCCACAGCTATGAATATAAAATACCTAAATTCGTACATACCCTGTGTGGCTAATGATTCTTCCAATACTCCCAACATCATCCCAGTAGATGTAATCCCAATCCGCACCCCTGTCACCTCTGTCAAAAAAATCTCCATCTTATTTATAAATTGTCTCAAGTCTGGACATTCAAAAACATATGAAGGCTATCAGCTTGGTCTGTCCCATGCGCGTACATTTACCTTCATTTTGACCCCCCACCGTGCAATTTTGGCAGGAGTATAATACAAATTAAATATAGTTTTATAATGTTGCGACTTAAGACTAGACAAAACCAAGAGCTTTTCCGACAGTGCTATTGACTGTTGTAGAACATTCCCTGCCTGATTTAATCTATTATTCCATTTGAGATTCTGTATTTCAAGATCATCCCCTTGCAATTCCATAAGATTCTGGTATAAGATGCCAATCCTCCCATGCTTCCTGATTGTCTCCAACAAGTTACTTTTTTAGCCAAATTCAATACATCTACTCTCTTTTGTAAATAATCGCGAATTTGTAGATATTTAAAAAAATCCGTTTTGGGGAGATCATATTTCGATATTAGCAAGGAATAAGTCTTGATACCACTGCAGTCAATTAAATCCCCCAAAGTCATAAGTCCTTTCCGTCTCCATCTAGCCATAACATTATAAGAGAAGATAAGGGAAGGTAGTGCTAAAGATGAGGTGGGTGTATAAAAATTAAATTTACCAAGCTTCAAATATTTTCGAACCTGTATCCATACTTTGTAGGCAGCTTGAAGCACCTTGAATCGAGTTTTTTTTATAATAGCTGGGCTCCAAATTTAAGAAAAGATTCCTCCCTGTTTTTGAGCCCAGCAACATCTGAAAAATATTCGGAAACTCTTCTACCTTTCCCTCTCCTTCCCCAACCAACAGAATGCCCATTTGTTGTAACATACACACCCAATAATAAAACAAAAAATTCGGAACAGCCTACCCCCTCGGGATCGAGGCAGGGTCATATACCTCATTGCTCTCCTGGGGTTTACCTTGCGCCCACAGGAAGCTACCACAGATAGATTGTAATTTTTGAAGTTGCTTCACCGTAAATTCCAAGGGGACACACCTAAAATAATACAGCACTTTGGGCAAGATATCCATTTTTAGAACATTACATCTCCCAACTATTGATAAATGTAGGCCTTCCATTCTATCCAAGTCTTTTTTTATTTTCCGCACTAACGGCTCCCAATTTGATAATACCATTTTGTCCAAACACGCATTAATGCGGATCCCCAAATATGTGGCCTCTTCTGTAACCCTGGAGTCGTTAATACATACTTGCTCAGTGCAGATTATTTGCGTTTTTGTTATATTTAATTTAAATCCAGATCTTTCCCCATATTCAGCCGCTAATTGTTCAATCTCTTTCACGGTTTTGATTGGATCCGGTGAAATAACCGCAATATCATCTGCGTATGCTAGTATAGTAACCTCCAACCCAGGTCTCGCCAACAAACTATTTAGCCTATGTTCCAGTAAATTCAATAAAGGATTAATATATAGGGCAAATAATAAAGGGGAACAGGGACACCCTTGTCGGGTACCTCTTGATATTGTGAAAAAGTTAGACTCCAGCCCCAGCGCACATATTTTTGCCTTGGGTGAGTGGTACATAGTCTGTAGAGCTTGTATAAAACCAAATCCAAAACCTTGCCATTGCATCGTTGCCCATAAAAACTCCCAAGAGACACGGTCAAACGCTTTCTCCGCATCGAGTAGCACCACACCGCACGGAGCTTTCCGTACATTAGCGGCATCCAGCGTGGTGACTACGCGGCTGACGTGATTGACCGTGCCTCTTCCTGGAATAAAGCCATGCTGTCGAACAGAGACTATGGGAGTTAATACTCGAGAGAGTCGTGTTGCCAATATTTTTGCATATATCTTCCCATCGCAGTTTAAAAGCGAAATGGGTCGATACGATCCCGGCAGCAAAGATGACTAGTCTTTTTTTTTTTTAAATAGCTATACTTGCTTCATCCCATGACGCTGGGGCATGCCCTTTCTGAGCCTCTCGAAGAACCGTAAGCATGTCTATTTGTAACTCAGTTAGAAATTTCTTATAGAATTCAAGCGGGAGCTTATCAGGCCCGGCAGCTTTCCCTGTTGCTAGTGATCTGACCGCCTCTTCTAATTCTTCCAGGGTTATAGGTTCTTCTAAATGTGCACTGTCAGCCACACTTAATATCTTCCTGTGAGGGTCCTTATAAAATTCTGTAGATATATCTTGATTTGTATACTCTTCTGTATATAATCCCTCATAAAAAGCTCGAAAAACTTCTAAGATCTCTGCCGGTGTTTCTACCGTTTTTCCGTTAGATCTTTAATTGCAGTAATGACATCTTTTATCTCTCTGCTCCTGATTTTCTTAGCCAGGCACTTTCCTGTCATCTCCCCATACTCATAGCACTCCCTTCTAAATGTTTGATATTTACTAGCATTATCTTTAGCCCATTTCTCATTTATCTTAGCCTTACATCGTGCTACCTCGGTTTATGCCTGAGAACTATCCAACTTCTCCCTTACAGTGTGTATTAACGCATATTCTGCTTGTTTAAGGTTATCGTACAATCCCTGAATAAGCTGTCTCTGCTGTTTTTGAGCGTACAGTCCGAAACTCAGTATTTCCCCTCTGAGTGCGGCCTTTAACGCGTCCCACATAATACAACTATTCGTTGAGTTCCGATTTATAACAAGAAATTCTTTTAACCATTGTCGTATATGACTAACAAACTGATCGTTTAACAATAGTTTTCGATCAAAGAGAAGTTCCGCCGGGTTCGAACCACTCTTAGCATTTTAATCGTTAATAATAATGGATTATGATCCGAAGTAATTCTTGGAAAAACCTGTATTTGTGCTTCCGATAAGAGTGTTTTAGTGACCAAAAAAAATCGAGTCTTGCTAGCTTCTGATATGGGCAAGAAAAATGAGTGTAACCAGGATCTGAATGGTTTAATCTAGGCCAGGCATCATCCAACCCATGCTCATATAAGATTTGCTGTAATGCCTTATAAACCTTGGGGTTTCGACCAATATATTTTTCGCCAAAGGGGCCCTTAATAATTTCTTCCAACTGAATATTAAGATCCCCACATAGTATCAGAGGAGATGCCCAAGAAGCTAATTCAGTATTCAGGTAATCTAGTATCTGAGCTTCGTCATGATTGGATCCATATACCGAACATATTGTAAGCTTTTTATTAGCTACAACACATTCAACAATTACCCAGCGCCCATATTTATCCGCCAAATATTTCCCTACCAATAAATTGCTTCTTTTAGCCAAGATGGCCACCCCTCTGGTTTTAGTCCCTTGCGAAGTACAAGCCAATAACTCATACCCTAGCTCTGTAAGTCCTTATATTTAGCCCAAGGGATATGGGTCTCCTGGAGACATATCACATCAGGAGACATATTTTTAATTTCCTGCACCACCCTTTGTCATTTAGTCCTCTCATTGAGGCCCCGGACATTAAATGAACATATCGAAAACGTGCTCAGCATTGACTTTCTTCAAATTTAAAAAAACACCACCCTCTCTCCCAACATACCAAATCACTTCTTCTCATTTGCATAAACTCATTTATTGGCTTTTTTACCCCAATTTTGAATCCCTATGCCCCTCCGGCAGCCACCAGCCCCCCTGCTACCCCACCCTTCCCCACCCCCTTGTCTCTTCTGCCTGCAGAGACTCGCCCTGCCCACCCAACCATAGAGGCTGCAAGACCCATGAGTCTTGGGTGATGGAGAACCCTGTCCCAACACTGACCGCCCCCTCCCGCAATTCCCCCACCGATGTGCTAATAAATCAGTACTCAGCAAGTATTTACAGAAAAAGAAAAAAAAAAATGAAAAGCATAGTCCAAGACCTGTACTTATGCTAATACTTATAAAGATTTTTTCACATACTATAAGTACATGCTATGAATACATAATTAAAGATACCTTCTATTGTAATTTCAAACTTAGGGTATAATATTCTGCAGATACTCTTTAGCCTTCGTTACAGATGTGAAAAACCTAGTACTATCCTTGTATATGACCTTAAGTTTGGCAGGATTCAGTAGAAATACTTGGGCACCTTTGACCTGAAATGGGGAAATTAACTGCCGAAGCTGCCACCTCTTTTCCACTGTTTAGTGACAATAATCAGGGCGCACAAAAAATTCAAACCCATTCCCCCTTCTCTTCCTATCTGGCCTAGCCAGATCATACAGAGCCTGCCTAGATAAAAAGTTAGATAGAGCAATGAGAATTGCTCTAGGTTGAGCAGGTTTACTGGCCTCATGATTAGTCTTTTGCCGAAAAGGGAACCGATGGGCCCGTTGCACCTCATTGGCCCATGCCCACTGTGTCAGCTCCGGAAAGGCTTCTGTAAGAAGCCCTACCACAAATTTCCGTGGGTCGGACCCCTCGATGCCTTCAGGGATTCCTAGAATTCTTAAGTTATTTCGCCGGAGTCTATTTTCCATGTCTTCGAGTTTCCAGGCCATGTCACTGCGCTGTGCTGTTAAGGCCTCTGTTACTGCCTTCTGGGTGGTCATTTGATCCTCAAGTGTGGAGATCCTATTCTCAGCTTCTGCTATCCACTCAGCGAATTCAGAGCAAGACTTGGCCACCCGTCAAAGTGAATTTTGTAACTTTCGGCACGCCCCCTGCGTTTTCTGGCTCTCAGGTTTCCTCTCTGTGTGACATTATTGTCTCATAGATGACAACCAAAGAGATTTATTCCGTGCAGCCAATGAGTTATGTTGATCTTGTCGCAACCCCTCTGATGACACAGGTTGTATCTGACTAGTTAGGGACGCTGCCCCGTCCTCCTCTCCGGGTATTGCTATTGTTTTTTTTTTCCATATTGTGTCTAAGCCAGGCATCCTAGTCCAATTCCCCAGGGTCTCATCTTGATGTATACTGCTAGTCTCACTCCATTGCCCACCTGGGGAGCCGGAGGGACCATCGGACAGCTGTACAGATTCATCCCCAGACGAGTTAGAATGATCAGAAAGTGAAAAAAGGTTCACCCAGGTCCATTTCAGGCAGATCATGGGATTTGCTCTGATCTACCTGTTTGCTCATAGGCTGCATATCACAGGCTCTTTCAACCATCTCTGGATTGCCACCATCTATTCCTGCCACATTTGTACCGTTTTCTGTCCCCTCCAAAATAAAATTAGCAGTACTTTCCCCCCTTGGCCAATCATGGACCTCTGGGGCATGGATAACAGGGTCGACATCCCCTGTCCTCCTTGCCTCTGTTTGTTTACTGCTGCCTGCCCGTTATAATCATAGGGCTCTGCACCCCCCCTGCTCACCTCGTCCTGGTGTGCATCTACAACTGCCTCCTTCGTCACAGTCACAGTCCCCTCTGAGTTGCAGTTCTTGCCTTTCATGCCAGTGAGAAAAATAGCAGGCGTAACTTTCTTTCCTGGCCCCGTAGATCGATTATTCCCGGGCTGTGGGTTACTTCCTGGGTCTGCTGTAACCGCTCCCTGTCGTTGTTTTTCTTGGGCGCTTTCTGTCAGCTTCAACAAAGTTGCAGCGGCATCTCCACCGCTCTGCTTGACTCCTCGGGCACCTTTAGGAGGCATCTCCGCTCCCACAGCCCCACGCCAGCTCCCTGAGACAGCGCACTGAGCTCCTTGTGATAGGGACCACAGCAAGCGCAAAAGCGGAATCCGGGACCAAACAACGCCGAACACCGGTAGGTGAATATGCTCCAGAGCATCAGAGATCTTCGCGCGGTTTCCACTATTCAAAATTGCTCTCCATTAATCTGCATCCATAGCGCTTCAACCGCGCCTTAACCTGCATCAAATCAAAGGGAATTCAGGGGGGGTATAGGAGACGGTCAGTTACAGGTGTTCACTCGGCCACAGTGGCGGCCGCCATCTTGCCTCCTACTCCCCATAATCAAATGGCAACTTTTTCTGCAGTACTAAAAAACTTGTGTGGAACATAATGAACACAAGTTGTCAACTGTCACCTACACACAGAGTTACTCTTCAATACAAAGATTTATAACGTGTTGAATACCACTGCACACCTATGTTCCATTAGAAACACAGGAGTTTTGTAAACAGTTACACCCATTAGCTGGACCCAGGCTGCACAAAATTAGGTAGAAAAGTAATATGGTAGTTACTCGCAACTATCAAAACTATAATGCAAACTAACACACTCATTGGATGAGTGCTAACTATAACTGGTGAATTCCTGTAGTTTTTTTTTTTAGTTCATAACATTAATGTTGTTACTGACATCTTCACCTAACTTTAACGCTACTTTAACTTTTGGTTGTTTCAGTGATTATATATATATTACCTACTGGTGGTCGCCAGTAGGAAGTTATAGTTAGGACCATGTTTCCATAGGTAAAGTGTTTTTTGTTTTACCAATAACTTTGGCGCCGCATGACGAATCTTCACGACATTTTCAAACCTTTTGCTGCAGTTGTTTCAGCTGCTGTGTTGAAAGTTTCGGGGTGATCCATCAATCGGGGGCCGAGAAAAAAGAGGGGTCCTAAAACGTGTCCCCATGCATTTTGAACACTACTACAGCCCGAACCGCTGAGCGGAATTACACCAAAGTTGGCAGAAAGCTAGATGTTGGTCCAGAAAGCATGCTTTTTGTGATCTGGTGTAAATCTGTTCAGTAGTTTTAGAGATATTTAAGTTTAAAAAATATAGATATCTGGGGACACGGATCCTTGCAGTGGACTTGTGGATCCTCAGTCCCTGTGCTGAAATTTGATTGGCTGCCAACACTTCAACCAGGAAGTGTTGGCAGTCATCTTGGGACTCTGCTTGAAGCTGAGTCCCACAAAAAATATTAAAAAACAAAGAAAAGAGGGAGTAGTAGGAAAAGTAGGAATACCCTGACCCCCTAGATATGGTGGGGAGTCCCACAGAGACCCCACCAGGGGTTAAAATCATTTTTTTCAATTCAATTTTGCCGCAAATTTACAGGTGGACCTACGGATCCATGGCAAAATTGAAAAAAAAAAAGAACCACAACTTTTCCAGGAAGCCCCTGGGTGGGCAAAATCACAGGGGCATGCAGGGTTATTTCAATAAAAGAGGGAGCTTTTGAAAAGCCTCAGGGAGTGCCACCTCCCTGGGGCACGTATGTTTAAATTTGCGGGGGTGCCAAAGCGACACCCCCGTGGACCACCACCTTACTGAGGCTTATTTAATTTTTAATGGGGGCATCTTAGACCCCCCCTGCCCCAGGGACCAGCACCTCCCCGGGGCTTTAAAATGAAAGAATGTGGGGGCCATGTGGACCACCCAGCAGCCCAAGGGGCTGCCACCTCCCTGGGGCTTTAGTTTTAAGTAATGCGGGGGAACCGCGCAGACCCCCCCGCAGCTTTGGGGACCGTCACATCCCCGCGGCTTAATTTGAAAAATAATGTGAGGGGACCACGCGGAACCCCTCCTGGAGCCATACATGGCCCTGGGGACCGCCATCCCTGCTGCCTGCTATGTCCCGGGGTGCACACCCCCGGGACATAGCTGTTTGCTATGGCTTGGCAAAAGCTTTACCGCTCCCACCAAGCCGTAGCAAACTGAGCTTCGCTTTGAGCAAGCGAGAGCATTTTGCTCTCACTTGGTCAAAGCAGAGCACAATTGCTTTGACAGAGGGAGCTGCATGTTCAGCAATACCGGCTCTCGCAGGAGGCGAGGAGTAGGCAGGGAATGTGGGGGCCTTGAGGCTCCCCTGCAGTCCCCAACACTACAAAGTGGATGCCCTGGGGATGGGGTCCCGGGCCGATTTGGGCTGCGCGGCTCCCCTCCCCTATTCAAAATAAGCCTGGCCCCTGGGAATGGGGTCCCCGAGGCCAAAATAGGCCCAGGGAAGGGGGCATCATGGCCCCCCTCCCTGAATAAATTAAAAATAAAATAAAATAAATACCAGCAAGTCGCTGGAGGCTCTTCACCACTCTGCAAACGCACATCCTGGCGCACTGCTGGTTGGGGAATGGAGTCCCCTTGGATCCAGAGGGCCCTTAGGAGCCTGACAAGACCTCCTGTTACCTCCAGTAAGTCCCACACAGCCGGATTGCTGAGAGGTGTTCAGAGGCCACACACCCTTTCTCCACTACTCTGCAAATGCGCCTTCTGGTGCACTACTTGTTGGGTGATGAAGTCACCTTGCCTCCGAGGGTCCTTGGGGTCAGAAACCCCTCCTGTTACCGCCAGTAAGTACCACACAGCAGAATTGCTGAGAGGTGGTCAAAGGCCACGCCCCCTTTTCCCACAACTCTGCAAAAGCGCCTTCTGGTGCACTACTAGTTAGGGATGAAGCCACCTTGAATGCTGAGGGTCCTTGGGGGCCAACATGCGCTCCTGTTACCTCCTGTAAGTCCCAAACAGCAAGATTGCTGAGAGGTCATTGGAGGCTATGCCCCCTTTCCACCAGTTTGGAAATGTGCCTTCTGGCGCACTACTGGTTAGGGGATGAAGTCTCCTTGGCTGCTGAGGGTCCGTGGGGGCCAACAAGCCCTCTGATTACCTCCAGTAAATCCCATACAGCGGGATTGCTGAAAGATCTCCAGAGAACATGTCCCCTGTCTCCATCGCACTGCAAACATCCCTCCTGGTGCACTACTGGTTGGGGGATAAAGTCCTCTTGTAGGCTGAGGGTCCTTAGGGGCCAAGAAGTCCTCCTGTTACCTTTAGTAAGTGTGACGCAGCGGGATTCGTGAGAGCTGGTCGGAGGCCGTGCCCCCTTTCTCCACCACTCGACAAACGCAACTACTCGTTAAAAAACCATCGAAATTCACTGAAAAAACCAAAGGTTACAGGTAGGCCTGGGCGGTGAACTTCGCGGAGTTTGCGGAGTTTTATGCACTCCACACTCCGCGGAGCTCGCGGAGTGCAGAAAACTCCGCTTCGCGATGTGCAGCAGAGTTTTTTCCCCGCTCGCGATCGCGAACGGTAAGTTCGCGAGCTGCCGCTCGGGTAGAATTTCTACCCGAGCGGCAGGAATACCAGCAAAAACTGCAGTTCGCACTGCACTCCGCCACTCGCGGAACTTCGTGGAGTTTTTTTGTAACTTCGCGGAGTTCCGCGTAGCAAAACTCCGCGAACTACGCCAAGACCTAGTTACAGGGAGGTTATAGTTAGGCTGACATTTGACTCATACAAAACCAGAGAAATTCAGCAGTTATAGTTAGCTGAGCTAACTATAACTAATGCCCCCACAGTGCACTGCTTATGACCTCACATATTACGTCACTCATGACATGGTCAGTGACATCACTCATGACTAACCCTGGGCGTAGTTCGTGTAGTCGCGCTACGCGAAGCTACGCAAAGACGTTAAAGCGTTACGCGAGCTACGCGTAGCTACGCGAGTGTGTGTAGTTGCTTGTCGTGCCCGTTCGCAATGCGTTTTTCTTCTTCGGGAACGCGTTGTGCGTGTTCGGGATGCTGTTTGCGTGCTCGGGGGATAGTATCTTGCGAACTTGCCCATGCGGTCGCCTATGGGCGCGGCCATCTTGTTTTTCACTTGTCCCGCCCGTTCGCGATGCCTTATTTCCTGTTCCGGGTCACGTATAGCGTGCTCGCGATGCGCATTTCATGTTCGGGAACGCGTCATACGTGTTCGCGCTGCTTTTTGCGTGCTCGGGGAGAAATATCACGCGAACTTACCCACGAAGTCGCGATGGGCGCGGCCATCTTGTTTTTCACTCTATGCTATGGTTCTGGGCCTGCTTTTTTATCCTCCCTCAATCTTTGCAATCCTTAGTTTTTAACACTTTTTCAATTTTTTTATTTATGATCTATCTCTCTCTGTGCCTAAGTCTATATTTTGCATTTATTTCTACTTTTTACTGTGTTTTTTTACTTTTCTACTGTTTTATATTACTTCCTTCTTTAAGCTCCTACTTCTTCCCCTAACTTTATTTTTTCCTTCTAACTTTTCTTTTCTGCCTCCTCCCACACACCCCAGAACCATGGCGAAGGGTAGCAGCACTACCGGCTCCAAGGGCAAGGCGCGTGCACCCAAGAGCCGCCTGCCTTGCGGCAGACTGCGCCCTGCAGGGGTGCAAGCCCGGCAGCTTTTAGCGAGGCGGCCGCCCTTGTTTTTTTGTGCAGCGCCACCTCCCCTTGACCTTGGCAGCAGGCGGCAGGCCAGGCTCGGGTACCCTACCCAGGAACGTCACCGCCGGTGGGCGAAGGTGCGCCGGGCAGTGTTTCGCTGCTCAGGGGTCCGGCGCACCCATAACCAGCTGGCCCACCGGTGGTCAGACATCCTGAACCGGGAGCAGGACCTGTTGGACCTGCTAGGTGTCGAGGTCATGGGGCTTGGTGAGTAGCTAATATATATAGTAGTATAAGTATTGTGTATAATTTTTTTACGAATAACAAGAATACTGCTGCTTACATTGCAGGTAAATTACGTTTCAAAATCTTCTGTGATTGTAGGACACAGGTGCTCGGCGCTACTCTTACTTGTTTGCAACTTTGCGCTCGCTTGGGCTGATTATTATGTAAGAGTTTACTTTAGAGAACTTAAGTTAGGTAATGCTATTGCTAGAGAGACTCTAGTCCTTCCTTTGTCCTCCTGTCAAATAGTGGTGGATGGATTGATACTAGGTTTAGTTAGTATTAGTTGATAATTTTTAGCGGTCTGCCTGACGCATCCTCTGTCACTGAGTGCTGCTTACCCCAGTCCTTAGTAGAACCTTTTCTAGTTTGTTTAGTGAGTGGTAGGCTTAGCAGTGTCAGTCAGTAGCAGAACATCAGACGCAACCAACCAACAATTTGGTGTATGCACAAATTTATGCATGTGTCCTCCATCTCATCTATGCATTTTTGAGGGCTAAAAAAATGGAAATGCAGACTTAGTGAACAATTGGCCCGTCTGGAATAGGTGGGCTAGGTCAGGTGGTACTTAGGCTTAGTTAGTGTTCTGGATTCGAATCAATCAGAATGGAACACTGGATTAGTGTTCATAAATAAGTAGACGGTCCGTGAATCCCGCAAGCCAGTAGTCGATCGGATTAGATAGGTCAATTTTATTGCAATTATTGTTTCCTAAAACGTTTTTTGAGCGTTTTTAAAATAATTTATTTGTTTCACAGCAATCATTAATGTTTGTCTCTTTCTTTATTATATCTTACATGATCACTGATCTGCAGCACCCAGGGGCAAGAAGACGGGGTCCGAGTCGGCGGGACAACCAGAGGACCGCTCCTCTACCGAGGGCCCTGCTGCTGGCCCCAGTAAGTCCTCCAGTGGTTAATATTAACAATTATATTTCCCTAACTTTTACTGCACCTTATTTTTTCCAAACTATTAATTCTGGTTCCACTTCCTAATTCTATTTTTTACAAAAGCTTCTTTGATCTTGACTTGACTATCTGTTTCTAAATTCTGGTTATCCCTGCCTCTAAGTTCTAACTGCCTCTGCTATGACTCTCTGTACTACTACTATTAGTCTGTCTGTAGCTAAGCTTGCCCAGTTTGCCACTCTTTATTTTACGGTTTTGAATAAAACTCAGATTGACCAATAGCTCTAGCCACTGAGTCCAGTCCTTTGGGTTGTCCTCTTCTAGTCTTCTTAATCTTGAGGCTTTGACAATTACCACCAACAAAATGCCCAACCAGATATTTGACTATTTTTGATAGGATATAGTACATACTACTACTGTTGTGGGGATTCTGCACAGCCACATACAGAACTATGCACAAGAAAATTGGATGTTGGTGATGGGAGGTTGGATCTTCCTCACACCTCAGTCAGAAGTGAACCCACAATCCCCTGACCAACTAGCTATAGTGTCTCATTAGGTCCCCGAACCCCCACCCGAAGATACCCAATGATTACACAACCCAGAACATAACACCCTTTCGCTCACTCACTTGTGTAAGTCCACCACCACACCAAATACCACAGAGTCTATGTGTAAGTTCAAAAGGTTTATTTTCAACTAACAAGCTCTGTATGTTCTATAAAATTCAGTGTACTACAGCCAGCTCCAACAGCAAAATGCATAAGATTAAAACAATAAACATTGTTACAAGTGCATGATAGAAGACAAAAGATCTGTGCGAATTCTGGGAGACCCCTCACAGTAGAACGTAGAAGTACTGGTTACATGCATCATTCATAAGCTCTGCAAATCTCTGGTTCGTAAAAGGGAATCTTCTGCCTGTTATGAGAAAAATGGTGCGCGTTAGATAGTATAATGCAAGCATTTTCAGTCATGCCAAAAAGTGTAACATGTTACTTATGGCTAAGCAATACGGACTAACCGAACTCCATAACAAAGTGGCTTGTTTTTCGACCTCTTGTACGCAACGCTCAGACAGTAGCTGTATGAGCTCATGTGGGCTCAAAAGGTGTCTTACTGCACAACAAGCTGCGAGGTAACATGCGCAAAAAGACATGAAGCGAAAAATGGTTGCATGGCTCAGGCTAACTTTGCAAAGAGTAGAGTAGACTATAATAATGACCCTAGGGACCATAACACTACTAGTGTCTACTGACTCTACTCTAGTGCCCGATTTGGACTAGTGATGTATGTTGTATATGTATGTATTAACTTTTTTTCAATCTTGCTAGTGAAAACGAATAAATAGGGGAGGTGTACAGGCATCTAAAAATGTGTCATGTTTTTTCTAGGCGTACTACCGACCACCAGTGCCGGCGGGGCCAGCGGCGATGGCGATGCGGCCATTCCGGAGGGGCAGGAGATGCGGCGCCTGCAGGAGCTACAGGGGGTGAGCCAGCAGCAGTGGCGGGTGGTGGTAAGTTATATTCATTACTTATTGACATTGCACTAGCTGGAAGGGTGTTCACTTCACTCACTGTACTGTTGAGACTTATTAAGTATGAAGTTGTAGTGAACATTATACAACGGTTGAAGAAGACACCCTTTACTTAGCATTAGCAATGCATTAGCAATAGCACTTGCAGCGTGAGTTGAGTTACCAATGGCCTCTTCTATCTGACTCCAACTCAGATGTGAAAGTTTTATGGAGAAGACTAAAAGTCAGATCAGATGACCTTGATGGATGTGTTGAACAAAAAGGGAAAGAAGGGTGGAAGGAGGAAGGACGGGCGAGATGTAATATGACTGGCAGAGAAGGATACGTTGGAAGCATGCATAGGTGGCTGATAGGAATCAGATGCATGTGTTGTTGAAGGATGGGTGGAAGGTGAAAGAAGAATGGATGCCTGCCTGGGTGGGCGACACAGTATGGGTGGATACTGGGGATAGCAAGAATCATCAGCGGTGTTTGGGTGAAACTCAAAGCCAAGGCAAGCAAGGAAGGAGTGGACGCATGGGTGGTTGTTGGTGAAACAAACTAAGGTGGAGACTGTCACAGGATGCAGAGTCTTAGTTTGAAGGGAATGTAAAAGAAACCGCGCCAGAGTAGCAAAGCCGAGGGAATACAAGTTGTATTTTCAGAATACAGTTGACTCACAGTAGTTTGCAAGCACATCATATATATTGTGTATAGTTAGTTATCAAGCGCCTTCCTCCGACTCCGAGGACCACTCCCTACCTATGTTAATTTATTTTCGAATGTATCAGCCAGCCTGCAAAGGGTGGCCTATTTGTTGGTTACACAGTCAATCAAAACAAAGTACCTTATGCAGTAGCGGTCGGTGGTGGGAGTGCTGCCGGGCGATGATGTGGGGAGGGGGAGGGGCAGGGTGGGGGGTAGTAAACAATGGATTACGGCCAAATACAGGTAACTAAATATAAAAATAAATAAAGTGAATTTCATTGTGCGCACTGCACCGCCAAATGCGATGCAGTGCGCGCAACGAAATTAGTTTTATTTATTTATATGTTTTCTTACCTGTAATTGGCCGTAATCCATAGTTTACTACCCCCCACCCTGCCCCTCCCCACGTCACCGCCCGGCAGCACTCCCACCACCGTCCGCTACTGACCTTATGTCGTCGTCCCATATATAAGCAATGATCATTGGATCAGATATATAATCTGCCTTTTTGTAGTAGCCAGGGCACTGTGAAAGTGAAATTGAGCAATTGTCCTTCATGTAACAGAGAGAGTATGGCCAGTGCCACCCGTAATAGAAAAATACGAGCTTCCCCACCTGCAGACAGTAGTAAATAAAACTAACGTGAGTCTGCGTCATGACTCGTATGTTTGTCTTGGGTGCAAGCTTAGCTGACTGAGCTGGCATGCCGGCTACAACCAGGTTATGTAATTTCGCTAAACTAGAGATAAGAAGAAGACTGGTGTACTGTGTACTGGAGTCCATAGTGCGAGTATAATGCCTGAAACTCCCACAAATGTTAGAGGCCGAGGAAGTGAGAGGATAGATTATTACCACAAATGTTATGTACTGTGCTTCTTGCTAGTGCTACTGTGCCACTATGTGTTGAATTAATTTTGTGTTACTGTTTTGCTAAGAGTATTGGTTACAACAATATTCTTTTTCTTTCTTGATATAGATCTTCCTTCCCAAGCAAAACCATCATGGAAGGAGTTGGCAGCCAGGGCCCGGCGCTGGAAACTGGAGGCCATCTGCGAAGAGTACCGGCGGCTGGTGGCTCAGGCGGAGGAGGAGGCGGCAGCAGCTGCAGCCTCCTCCGATGCCCTGGGCCCCAGCCAGGCCCCATCTCCAGTGGTACGGCGCCGCGGTCAGGCAGCCGCCCGCCACCGCAATTCATTAACAGCCAGCACTGCTGCCCCCCACCCTGGATGCCACTGCAGGGCATTTCGCCGCCAGATGCTCCTCCGGATTTCACGCCTAGAGGAGCAACTAGAGGAGCGGGTCAAGATCCTGGTGGACAAACACCTGAAAGCCCGCCGAATATAAGAACTATAGGACCCCGTTGGATTGCCCCTTTTTATTCCTTTTGTTGGTGGGTGGGAATTGGGCGTTGGGGTTTATGGACATTGTTTGGACTTTTTCGTTTTGGACATTGGTTGGGGTTAGGGAGAGGGGTGGGTCAGGTGTGGGATAGTTTATTTTTGTTAGGGTAATAAATTATATTTATACTTAAACATACAATGTTAATGTTATGGGGGGGTTACTGTTTTACGAATTTACGTCACATGGTTTCCTTGCTGCTGCCAGTGTTTGATTTAAATAATCTGCCGATTATGTAACACAAACAGATAGATGCAGTACCCCTCACTGAGTTATTTGTCCTACTAGTACTGTCAGTCTCTCCTCCTAGTCCATTATATCTCCCACCAAACTTATCTTACCTGTGATTAATGATGATTAAGTTCGGCACAGCGATCGCTGTATGGTTTCCCAAGAGAATGGAGAAGATGCCATGGTTGTGGTGGTAGTAGTAGACACTGGCAGTAGCATTTGCAAAAAATAAAAAGAGACAGTCACTTGCCTGAGAGCGACTGTGGGAGGAGTAGTAGAACGAAGTAAAGTACAGTACAGAAGAAGACTGCCAAACAAACAATATTGCAACTGCTAAAGTAAAATAAAACATAATGGTGGCGGGGACAGCCTAGTACAAGAAGTTACAAACTGTAGTTATGTCGAGTGAGTCACTTAACTTAACACAATCGTAATTCGTAACCTTTACTGCTGTGTGGTAGGATGTTGATGATGAATCCAATCAATGCCGGCAATTAATTATGATGTATTAGGTCCCTTTGGGAAAAACATTGGCTTGCACATAGACTGAGCATGGGTGGGCAAGCAGAAGAAGATCCTCGCCCTGCCTTGAAATTGAATTAGTGTTGCTTTCACCACATCTGCCCCAGCAAGCGTGTGATCAATTGGTGTACATTAATGTAGTCACATCACACCTCAATATAAATCACAGCCCGGGGGAAGAGGGTTAGGGTTTGATGAATGGATGGGAAGGGGGTTTGGGGAAAGGTTTGACAAAGAAAAACAGTACGCATGGACACCACAAAAGCAAAGCACAATCTTGGCAGACGACCATGATCTTATCCAATAAATCTATAAAGGGAGAAAAAGGAAATGCATGCATGATGATGAAGATAACTTGATGGTTAATGAGTAGTACTTACTAACTACTACTAGACAATTAGACAGTACAGGGCAGCAGTATATTCTATGCAATTTGCCTTGCCTGTATGCCCTCAGAGAGACCCAAATTACATGTTGTACCGGGTTTACTTTTAAAGATAGCAAAGAAAATTAAAAAATAGTTGTAGGGATCAATTAGCAAACAAACAACAACACAACACACAGTCGTAATGATTGAAGAGAAAAAGGAATCAAATTAATTAAAAGGCGAATGATTAATGATACTAAAGTTACTGTATTATCCTGGTCAAATTGTGGAGTTGAATCTCGTCATTCCTCTTGGTCCTATCTTCCATGGACGCTCCGCACATCAATCTTGGGTGCCACTGCCTGCCTGATGCGGATTGGTAAGGTAAGTGTGAGTTGTTTCTCCCAGTATAGCACAGGGTAAAGGCCGGACTGTAAGTGTAGATGGAAAAACAAAAGGGTATTGAAAAATCTATGAATAAAAAAAAGCATCAATTACGGTGGAGTCCAAGAAGAGAAGAGAGAACACTTTCAGACTGAGGCGGCTTGGATACATCGTGTCTATTCTGTTTACAGCATTAAGCTACAACAACAACAGGACAGAACTGGCCCACAGCACCAGCCCGTGACCCAACCTCCATTTACCTTACATTTTGACAGAGCCAGACAAAAGGCATATACAGCAACCTAGCATTTTCAAAATTAAGTGACTAAATCAATGCGCCGCTGTCAGTCATATGACTACACTCGACTCCACCACTACATGGACATGTAGGTCTGCTGTGTTTACTTTCTTGTTGAATTGTTGTGTTTACCTTTTATGCCACTTCATGAAACGCAGTTATTCCATCAATCATCTCCGATCCAACTGACTGACTGCGTGCAAAGGTAGTATGGTCATCATCATGGTGTGGTACGTGTTGTCCAACTCCAACTCAGTCTGTAGTGACTAGTCTCCGATTAAGTCCATATTCCATATTAAAAAATTGCAACGGATATTGGCCTGCACCTGCAGTAGTAGGAGTACAATTTGGTTATTAAACAAGAAGGGAAACATTGACTGTCACTTGAGTCACTTTCACTTTGTAGATTAACTAGTAGAGTTTGACTTCATGCACAACATCAACACAACAAACAACAGCAATCGCTCAGAGTCAGCAAGCATCCAATGCATGCCATCATTACCTGTCTTGCTCTTCTCTTTGGCTGTCAGATCATCAGATGCCTAGTTCTGACAGGTGTGTGTTTTTTTTTAACGAGGCAGTGGCCTCATTATTACTCCACATTCATTTTGAGTGTTGGTAGTCGCTATTCCGGTTTGCGTCTTATTCATCTGTGGCACTTTGTCGCAGTTTAAGTTGGTTCACATGGTCAGCGCTGTGATGGGCCGCGGCCTGGGTAGCGGTCATTGCTGGTCAATTGAGTTTACACAAATGTCAGCAAGTTTCTTCGAAGAGTCTTGTCTTTCTCTGCCAAGTACCTTCTGTCCTGACAGTGATGAGTTTTGGATGCCTGCCGAGGCTGTAGCCTTCTGACAGTGATGGGTTTACTTTTGGATGCCTGCCCAAGTTCTGACAGTCAAGAGTTGTGGATGCCTGCAGAGGCGATAGCCTTCGGCCAGTGATGAGTTTTGGCTCAGAAACAAAACGGAGGATAGCTATAGTCACGTTTCACTTCTTATGGAGGGACTGTTAGAGGCAACATTTCTTGTACTCCAATGTCTGGCTTGATGGAAATGTAATTAGGGCGAGTCAGGAAGATGGAGCAGGACTCTGAGGAGTGGACAGTTAAATGCACAGACGTGCAACTCCAATAGGGAAATAAAAAGAGAAGACGGTGGTGATGGATTTGTTGTGATTTGATTTGAACCAGCAAGACAGATACACAGACAAATAAAGGAAGGAAGAAAGTAACAATTTGAAATCCTAGTTGTCAGGGAAGAGGAGCTCGTCCTCAAACTCTGGTGGTTCGGACAGAAGTAGGTCCTGTAACCCACTACTTACGTCATCGAAGTTGCTCTCCTCTTCCTGCTGTGATTCACGTATTTTGTAATCCGGTGGTATAAAGTGCTGATTCATTTTGATCATGGTTAACTTCTCCACGCTTTTGGGCGAGAGACTGGTCCTTTTCAAAGTTACAATGGCACCAGCAGCACTGAAAACACACTCAGAAGAGACACTTGCGACAGGGGAAGCCAGATACTTTATCGCCAGCCTGCTGAGCACTGTCCATTAGCTTCTTTTCCCATACCAATACACCAATGGGTTTCGATCCATGAAGACCTCTGTTGGGTCATCCAGATAGGCCTGGACCGTCCGCTCAATGCTCAGGGGTGCTCCGATGTGCTCAGCCTGTTTTGCCTTTGCATCAGCACTGGACTTACCATACCCCTGCCGTAGAAACCAATCAGTTGCCGATTGTACTGTGGATGATCCTGTTCTTGCTGTTGTTGATGTTATTGGTAGTGTTGGTGTCAGTGACTGCTGGGAGACAAACGCACTGCCCTCAGGCTCCGAAGTAGAACTTGACTCTGGATGCCCTGTAGTACTTGTTATGGCCTGGGGCGGGGGGCCTGTAATTACCAGCCGTTCATTTTCGAACTTAGTGGCTTCCTCAGCTATCAAAGTTTTGTAGTTGGCAACATCCACTTCCGAAAAAGGAATTACTGCCTTACTGTTCAGAAATACTTTGTACCGTGGATACAAAATTGTGGCAGTAATGTAATGTTGTTGTGACACAATGTTATTTTGAATCCTTGTATTTTCAGATAAGCGAGCGGCTAAGGACTCCGCCAAATGATATGCGTCTTGTTTGTCATCCACACCTGCGTACGTTTCAGACACCTCCTTCAGCTGTTGCTCTAGCATGTGCAACAATGGGATAGCTTGGCCCATAGTACAGTCCTCCCTGCTGACTTCACGTGTGAAGATCTCAAAAGGAAGTAGCATCTCTGTCAGGCATTTAATGAGGTCCCATTGACCCATCTCAACGGTCATGCCTCTCACAGTAGGTTCCCTAATCTTTGCATGACATAAGCATTGAGTGGTATGTACAGGTCAAACAGACGATCAAGCATGTAATAAGTTGAGTTCCAACGTGTTGGCACCTCCTGGATGAGTGCTTTGACTGGCATTTTATGCTCACGTTGAATGACCCTCAGCTGCTTCCGGGCTTTAAAAGAATAGCTGAAATGTGTGCATATTCTTCTGCAGGTGGCCAGTAAGTTGCTGACTTTGTATTCATTTTTCAGAAAGTCTTGAACAACAATGTTAATGCAGTGTGCCAAACACGGGACCCTGAAATAGCGACCATCTTGCATGGCCCTAACTACATTACTGCCATTGTCCGTGGCAACAAAACCAATGTTAAGACCTCTTGGGCAGCCACTCAAAGACCTTGCTGTTAAACTCTTCCAAAATGTTTGCAGCAGTATGAGATTTCTCCATGGCAAACATGGCTACAGTTGCATGTTTGCGAGTGGCATGAAAAATCTCAGCAGCGTCAACACCAGCAGATATCTGTTCTCTAACCCCCGCAAAGAGATCCAGTGTGCAGTGATGCACATGTAATCAGTGGCTTGGCAACTGGTCCACATGTCTGTTGTCAGGTGGATACTCTGAACAGCACTCTGCTTCAAGGCTTTTCCAAGCAATTCCAGCACGTCGTGATGTAGTGCTGGAACAGCAACTCTGGCAAAATAGTAGCGGCTGGGAACATGCCATTTTGGGCAGATGGCTGTCACAAATTCCAGAAAACCCACCCCTTCAACAAAAGAAAAAGGGAGAAGGTCCAGTGCTAACATTTTAACCAGCTTCGCATTGTACAAACATGGTATTGGGTGGTTGCGTTCGTACTGCCCCTCCCCCCCAAACATGCTGATAATGGTAGGCTGCATGGTTTTCCTTTCTCTTAGGCTCAACAATGCACTTTTTTTCATTGCGGTACTCCTTGCTGTCTCAGGCTGACTCTTACTCTTGTGCCACTGAGATGTTGCTGAAGATGTGGGCGACGTTAACACTGCACTGCTGGGGACAGGGCGACTTTGTGTACCACTACCAGAGAGAATGGCTCCCTGTCCTTCCTCTTCCACCGTGATCGGATCTTCTACTCCTTTATCCCCACCAACACCAATGGTTGCAGTTTTTATGCCGCGAAGGTGGTCCTCCCAGCTGATCAAGTGGTGTTTTTTCAGATGGGTTATTTGGCCTCCGGTACCATAGTTTGTACCAAGCTTACCACAACTAACAGAGGTATTACAAATGGAGCATATAGCAATGTTCTCCTCCTTTTCGCTAACCGTAAAGAAGTCCCAAACTGGGGAGCTTAACTTTTGCCTCCTGCTGGAGGTGCCACTTCCAATGCCGGATGAACTGGAGGGTGTGTGTTGAATTTGACTCTGTGCTGTACCACTACCTACTTCTACTGAGGTGGTGGTTGTGCTGGATGTAGGTCGCTGCCGGGCCTTTGCTAATGTAAATATGGAAGCTGTAGGTCGTGTTGGTGTTACCTGTGTTGGAGGTATGCGTGCTACATCCCTCGCAGCGATTTTGGATAGGGTAATAATGTTGGTCTCCATCTCCACGGGCCGGGAGTGATGTTCGTGATGACTGGCTCATCATCATCATCCTGCTGTTCTACATCGACCTCCATAAGTGTAAGGCTTTCTGGATCCTTCCTATTCCCTAGCCTGGTCTTGGGACGTGTCTCCCTCTCAGACTCAGTTTGTGGCTTCCAAGTGGCATCTAGATCATCAGAAGGGGGGCTTGGTGAAGAACTTGATGGACTAACCCTCCTTTTCCTTGCAGGGGATTTGGAAGACAATGGATCTTCTGAATGAGTGGCTTCCTCTTCTTCTACCTCTGCATGAGGCTCAATTTCCTGAACTGCCCCTACTTCGGGAGGAACAACAACTACTATTGCGGGCGGTGGTTGCGGCTGTTGTTGTTGTTGTTGACCACTTATCTGCTGTGTTTCCTCCTGCGTTGATTGGGTACTACTTTGAGATAGCGATAAGTTTATCTCAGGCTCAGCATCACTGCTTTCCACCATTAGGCTGGCTACCTCTTCCACACTCATGTGCTTGGGCCTGGGTTGGTGGGTTGGGCCCACTGATGCGGAGGTGCTGCCCCCAGCTTGCCCCCAGACACCGCTGCTGCAGGCATAATTTTTGTTTCCCAAAAAGGTATTGGGCGGCACACCAGACTTAAGTGTCACTTCCTTCTTCTGTTCCTTCTTCTCAATAGCAACTTTCTTGGTACTGGAGGGCCTGGTACCTGCTTTCTTTGGGCCCATCTTCTTCAGATGTCAGCAGCACTCAGTTGCACAAGTTGCAGAGATGTCTGGTCAGGTCACACGTCACGTCGTGTGACTCGTGTACAGCAGCAGGACGTCTGTCTGGCAGTACAACGGGCAATGATGAGACACCTCCTCCTCAGTCTTTTGTGCACCTAAAAGCAAAAAAGCCAGAAAAACATCAGTCAAACGATAGCACAAATCAAACTAATATAATATGTAACTTAGTTAGTGTGTGGTTGTCTCAATTATCAGTGAACAACAACAGTGTAGCCATTTATGAGACTTTGACAACAAGGCCAGGGCTTTCCTGGTGTACTGTGTACACTCAGGAAGAATAAGAATAGCAAAGAACAAAAACAAAAATGTAGCGGAGCCTGTTTGGCCTAAATTTGTGCATCACGTGGGATGGATGCAGCATCAGGGAGCTGCAGCTGGCAATGGGGATGGATTTGGAAGCAGTAAGACAAGAGGAACAATGGAAAGTGTCGCAGCCCTATGTGGCAAAAACAGCACACTACTAACTACCACCACAAAATGGCCCCCAGCCACATGGTCACTCACAGGCACAAGGCACGGCAAACAATGAACTCAAGCAGGCCTATATGGCCAGACAAAGGATGCCTGATAAACAACACACACAGCTTTAATGCAAAAACTAAAATCCACATGGCTAAAAACAGGTTGGAAAGTTACACAACAACCACAACAACAACACATACACACACACACGCAAAAAAGGCATTTATTTAACACACCCAAAAGTGAAATAGACCCCCAAAAAACCCACATTTTGCAATTCAATCCAATGCCATCCATGCCCTAAATGATGTTTAAATTCAACAGACAACACAAACTGTTTTTATGCACCCATGATGACTACCTCTGGGCCTACTGGCAGACTAGGCCGCAAGCTTGGAGGCCTATGGCAAAAGCACAGTGGCTGGTCCCACAAAATGGCCGCCACCACATGGCCAGGCCACCCACAACAACAAGAATAGGAAGACAAGACAGACAATGCAGGCCTATGGCAAAAGCACAATGCCTGGCTTCACAAAATGGCCGCCACCCACATGGCCAGGCCACCCACAATAACAAGAAAGTGAAGATAAAGGACAGGACCAGGAAGTTGGAGACTCTGGGGAACTTCCTTCCTCTTTAAAAAATTATAAAAAAGAAAAATGACTCCTTGCTCACAAAACTACATCTAAATGACAACCTGAGGAGTTTTTGGAGCAAAATGAACAAAATCATCATTTTCAAGAAGGTTTTATGCTGCTCGAGAGATATTCTTCGCCAGATTGTAAATTCTGCGTGTTCGGCATCGCGATCGTCACAAAAGTCGTTATCGCGTGCGCGAAACGCATATTGAGCGCGAAGAAGAAAAAAAGTGTAAGTCCGCGTTGTCGCGCAGTGCGGAGTTGCCAAAAGTCCACGAGCTGAACGCCCAGGGTTACCTACTGGCTGAAAAGGTCTATTAATTTAACACACACCAAAAACTGAAATACCACCCCAAAAACCACATTTTGCAATTCAATCCAATGCCATCCATGCCCTAAATGATGTTAAAATTCAACAGACAACACAGAAACAGTTTTATGCACCCATGATGACTACCTCTGGGCCTACTGGCAGACTAGGCCACAAGCTTAAGCCTATGGCAAAAGCAAGCACACTGCCTTGCTCCACAAAATGGCCGCCACCCACATGGCCAGGCCACCCACAATAACAAGAAAGTGAAGACAGACAATCAATGCAGGCCTATGGCAAAAGCACACTGCCTGGATGGCTCCACAAAATGGCCGCTAGCCACCCACAACAAAAAGAAATGGAAGACAGACAATGCAAGCCTATGGCAAAAGAACACTGCCTGCCTTCACAAAATGGCCGCCACCCACGTGGCCAGGCCACAACAACAACAAGCATAAGCCAAGGGGAACAAAGAAAAGACATGCAGGCCTATATGGAAAAAGCAGCACACTACTAAACTACCACCACAAAATGGCCCCAAGCCACATGGTCACTCACAGTCACAACAGGCCATGGAAAACAATGAACGCAAGCAGGCCTATAATATGACCAGACAAAAGAGGCCTGCTAAACAACACAGCTTTAATACAAAAATGCAAAAACGAAAATCCACAGGGCTACGAAAGGTTGGAAAGTTACACAACAAGCACACACACACATCCAACAAAGGTATTTATTTATTAACACACACCCAAAAAGTGAAATACACCCCAAAAACCACATTTAGCAATTCAATCCAATGCCATCCATGCCCTACATGATGTTTAAATTCAACAGACACCACAGAAACATGCACCCATGGCTACCTCTGGGCCTACTGGCTGAAATTTCAATCAAAGAAAAACAACTAGGCCCCTACTGAAACTACAGGCCACCCAGGCCACAACAATAAATTTTAAAAACGTAAAAAAATGTAGGTACAAACAAGCCCCAATCGAACAAACAAGTACACCAATTCTCCAACTTACTTGTAAAATCTCAAATCCAAAAGTCCTCAAATCCAATCCAATGATATGATGCAGCAGACAGACACAAAAAGTGATCCTTCCAGCTCCAAATCCAAATGAAAGTGAACAGCACATGGACAAAGCACTGGGAGGAGCCTGCTGGACAGGAACAGGAAGTTGGAGACTCAGGGGCACTTCCTTCCTCTTGGAAAAAAAGTAAAAAGAAAAAGGACTCCTTGCACAAAAACTACAGCCAAATCACAATCTGAGGAGTTTTTGGAGCAAAATAATCATTTTCGAGAAGGTTTTATGATGCTCGAGAGATATTCTTCGCCAGATTGTAGTTTCTTCGTGTTCGGGATCGCGATCTTACCAACACTGCCGCCGGAAGTCAGATCACGCGTCCGAATGACGTGTTCGCGTTCGCACACTCTCGCGGGATCGTGCGGCCGGATTCTAAATCTCGTGGCACCCGCGAACGGATAGAAAATCGCGTTGGTGAACGCAGAATCACGGTAGGTCGTTACCGCGCGCGCGAGAACGCATATTGAGCGCGCGAAGAAGAAAAACAGCTATGCTACGCCGCAAATTGTGTAGTGCTCGGTAACTTCGCGCTCTACGCGAATCGCGAAGTTACCGAAACTCCGCAAACTCCGCGAGCGTAGCGTAGTTCTCCGCCCAGGGTTACTCATGACATCAATGGTGACATCTCAAATGACATCACTGATGACATCACTGATGACATCTCAAATGACATCACTGACGATATCACTGATGACATCCTCCACACTCACACACCTACTCACTGGTTCATAGAGCCACTCACACATCAACTCACCCATACAGCCACTAATACAACCACTAACTCACATATACAGCCACTCATGCACCTACTCACTGACAAATACAGCCACTGACACATCCAGTCATACAGATAAACAAACACTTATACACCCACTCATATACCCATAAGCCATTCTCATACTCAATCAATCACCTATCAAATACTCACATAACTACTCACTCACCCATACAATCACTCACACATCCACTTACCCATACAGTTATTCACACATCCACTCACTTACTCATAGATATACTAACACATCCACTCACTTATCTATACACTGAGACAAGTATATACTCTCCCATACAACCTCTCTCGCACCCACTTACTCATCGATACAGCCACTCACACACCCATTCACTCACCCATACAACTACACACACACCCACTCACTCACCCATACACCCACTTACACCCCCATTCATGCACCCACACAGTCACTTATGTACCCTGTCACTTACTCATACAGACATTTATGTACCTGCTCAGTCACCCATTCAGCCACTCATGCACTTCCTCATTCACCATATACAGCCACTGACACACCCTCACCCATGCATCACTCATTTATCCTCTCATTCACCATTACAGCCACTTATACACCCACTAACTCACCCATACAGATACTCACACAGCCACTCACTTACTCATACACCCACTGACACACCCACTCGCTCACTCACACAAAAACTCCCACACCCACTCACTTATGTATGCAGTCTCTCACATACCTACTCACTCTTGTATACACTACTTACACACCCACTCAATCCTCCATATAGGAACTCCCACAACCACTTACCTTAGTATATATGTTTAACACTCAGTAACTTTTAGAAAACACTCACAATCACTGGATGATGTCATCAGTGATGTAATTGGTTATGTCATCAGAGATGTCATTTGAGATGTCATCAGTGGTGTCATTTGAGATGTCATGAGTGATGTCACTGACCATTTCATGAGTGAAATTAATATGTGAGGTCATAAGCAGTGCATTGGGGGTGTAAGTTATAGTTAGCTCAGCTAAGTATAACTGCTGAATTTCTCTGGTTTTGTACGAGTCAAATGTCAGCCTCACTATAACACCCCTGTAACTTTTGGTTTTTTCAGTATATATATATGTATATATACATATACATATATATATTCCTTCACAACGGCCCACTATTCTGACTCCTGGGCGCTCTAGGCGGTGCGGTTGCGGTTTCGGCAGAGCCAAGCCGATAATAAATCACACCACTTTTCCAACGGAGTTCATCGCACTCACGAGTAAGGAGGTATTCAGATATGTTACAGCTTTAGTTTATTTCAGCATGCCAGAAAACATCTCTACGCATTTCAGTCTCTACAGAGACCTTGCTCACGAGATAAACAAATCAACAGGCACTGCATTTTTACCCTTTTAAACATACCGAACCAATGATTACGTCACTTCCTGCAGCCAACGGCATTCCGTTGGCTGCAGGAAGTGACGTAATCATTGGTTCGGTATGTTTAAAAAGGGTAAATAATTGCAGTGCCTGTTGGTTTGTTTATCTCGTGAGCAAGGTCTCTGTAGAGACTGAAACGCGTAGAGATGTTTTCTGGCATGCTGAAATAAACTAAAGCTGTAACATATCTGAATACCTCCTTACTCGTGAGTGCGAGCGGAACTCCCGTTGGGAAAAGTGGTGTGATACATATATATATATATATATAAATCAACTCCACGTTTGAGAAAGATCCACACAAACGGAGCCGACTCAACTGCGGATTTTCAGTTTACTTTAATTCATAAGCCATAACGCGTTTGGCTGTTGCAACGGCCTTGGTCACATGATGTTTACGTGATGTTACTTGCCTTTTGTTTCCAGGAGATAAACAACATAAAGGAAAGACTCCCTCTCTTATGGCACAAAATAAAATTCATTTTTGTACAGTTTAAATCACTTCACATTTCTTTCTAGCCATAAATCTATTACAATGTGGCAGTAAATACATTTCGAGTGCATAGACATGATTTATAGTTCATCTCTGAAAATCAAAGGCAAGTGCCTGATTCACATTAATTCAAGTGCATACATATAATCCATGATTTTTTCACTGATATCACAGGCAAGTGCCTAATTCACAACACTTATTCCTAATTAACAATTCATTTAACCGGTATTCCCTGGCACGTCCCTCACTATTTTCTAAACAACTTATCACTAGTCATGCATCTCCATTTATTTCTGGTTCCGCAGGTGCCTTCTTTTTTTCTATATCACTATGCCACTCCTAGCAGGGGTGGAAACAGGCAATTTTAGCAAGGAATAGACAAGATACATCTAAATTTCATAAAAACACTCCACCCATGATTACTATAGAAAAGAGTGCAATTCCTCGTCGTAGTTCAACCCATTCGGTATCTTGCTGTCAAGTGTAAGGATATACCTAGTTTCCAGCTCTCTTACTGTTCTTGTGCGATCACCACCCCTCCTACTTAATGGTACTGCATCTATTACAAAGTAATTAACTTGTGTTGGATCTTTCTGATGCACCATCTCGCAATGGTGAGCTACAGGGTATGATCGATCCCTGTTCGTTATTGCCCTCATGTGCTGCAGGATTCGTTTGTGAACCTGCAACGTTGCAACCCCCACATATTTCAAGTTGCAAGTGCACGTTAGCACATAACCCTTCAAATTCGGTCTTACAGTTATGGGCTCCAGTAATCATTACCTCCCTTTCTCCGAAAGGAGTAGAGTAAACTGTAGTGTCTGACCTATACTGCACGCCCTGCAACAAGTGCACTTTTTAAAGCCTGGGGGTGGTCTTAACCAACTTTGTTCATGTTCCACTTAAGGGCTACTTTTCACTACTGCATCTCTTAGTGACGGAGCTCTTCGGTATGTTATGGAGGGGTGTCTTGGAAGTATTTTCCCTATGACTGGATCTTTTCTGACTATGTGCCAGTTTTTATTTAACAAATCCCTGAGTTCTTTATTCTGAGCATTGTAGGTGGTCAAAAATCTCATCTGGGGTTCACCTTTCTCCACCCTAAGTTCTTTTTTGGGGAATAGAATCATCTCTTGTTTCTTTTTGTTTGCTGCTCGACGTGCCTCCTCAATCACTTTTTTATTGTAACCTCTTTCAAGAAATCTCTGGGTCATTTCATCCTGGCACTTGGTTAATTCGATTCCTGTGCTGCAAGTTCTGTTCACCCATAGCATCTCTCCATAGGGTATGCTCAGTTTAGTATGGTCAGGGTGGAAGCTGGAAGCATGGAGGGTTGTATTCCCTGCCGTCTCTTTTCTGTGAAGCTTTGTCTCCAGCTTACCCACCTGAACATACACTTCTATGTTGAGGAATGTTACACTACTTTTGCTGATGTTATGCGTAAACTTTAAGTTCAATTCGTTATTATTCAAAAGCTTAAAAACTGTTCTGCAGAGTTGGTGGTGCCCCTCCAGAGTACAAAAAGGTTATGTATGAACCTTACCCACATTACTATGTGTTCGTCCGAGGTTTGTGTGTGTTCTCTGAGGAGCACCTGTTCCTCACATCAGCCTACATGTAAACATGCATAACTGGGGGTGAAACAGGTACCCATCGCAGTCCCACGCTGTTGTTGATACAGCTCTCCCCCAAACATTAAAAAGTTATTTTCCAGGAACCTCTTTGCCATAGAGATCGACATTTGGGTGTGATTAAACAAGCCTACTGGTCTATCTCGTAGGGAGTGCTACATGGCTTTCAGACCATCTTTGTGGGCAATGCTAGTATACAGAGTCGTTATGTCCAGTGCAATCAACACATAGTCCTGTTCCATGGGTGTATCATAGATCATTTTCAGGACTTCACTGCTGTCCCTTATGTAGGATGTTAAATTTGCTACGTGCTATTTCAGAAAGAAATCAATATACTTAGATGTATTTTCCATCATGCTCCCGATTGCTGAAATGATGGGCCGTCCAGGAGGGCAACTAGCATTTTTGTGCACTTTTGGGATTAAATAAAAGACCGGTGTCCTGGGAGTATCATTCTTCAGGTACATGAATTCATCATGTGAGAGCAAGCCCTCCTTCATCCATTGTTCTAGTTCTTGGGTGTATTCAACTTGTGCCTTAATCATTGCCTCCAGTTTTCATCTCTTGTAGCAGTCTCTCTGTCCTAGTTGTGTACGTGCTTCGTGTAGACACATGCTGATGGGCCATAGCACAATGTTATCCCCTTTGTCGGAGTTCTGTATCACCACATTTTTATTCTCCCTTAACTTGGACACCAGTTTGTGGTATTTCCATTCATTTGCTGTTCTTCTTAGTCTGCCTTCATTAATTCACCTATGGATTCTCTTCAATCCCTCAATGATCAGCTAGTATATATATATATATATATTCACTGAAAAAACCATAGGTTTCAGATAAGTTATAGTTAGAAATTAGCATTTAAAAAACCTTTGAAATTCACTGAAAAAACCATAGGTTTTAGGGACAGTTATAGTTAGTTGGACATTGCACTCGTACAAAACCCGTGAAATTCCCCGTTATAGTTAGTTCAGCTAACTATAACTCGCGCCCCGCAATGCACTGCTGATGACGTCACATATTACATCACTCATGACATGGTCAGTGACATCACTGATGACATCACTGATGACATCTCAAATGACATCACTGATGACATCATCCAGTGACTGTGTGTTTCTGTAAAGTTTAAATATTTTTAATATATATAGGGAAAGGCGTATTGAAGAATGAGTGGGTGTATAAGTGTGTGTATGGATGATTTAGTAGGTGCGTGACTAATTCTATAAGTGAGTGATTAAACGTATCTTACTGAATGCATGGGTTAGTGACTAAACTGGGTTAATGTCTGTATCTGTCTGTTGCTGTGTAAGTGGCTGCATGGGTTTGTGAATAGCTACATGAGTGTCTATAAGAGTTATTGATTTGTTGTCTGAGTATCTGTATGGGTGCCTGAGTGTTTGTGTGGATGGGGTGTGTGCGACTGTGCATAGATGTGTGAGTGGGTGATTCACTGGGTGGATGGTTTCAAGAGTGCATCTGTGATAGACTGTATGGGTGGGTAAGTGTGTGTAAGAGTGTGTTAGTGAGTGAATGTATGTCCCAGTGGTACATGTGTGAGTAACTACATATGTGAAAGGCAGTATATATGTGTATTGGAGTATATAAATAGCTATAAGCGAGAGTGAGTGATTGTGATAGTGGCTGTATGGATGAGTGTGTGCTTGTATCAGTGATTGTATAAGAGCGTAACAATGTGCTAGTATTTGTATGATTAAGTGAGCTGGTGTGTGTATAACTGTATAGGTGAGTAAATGGCAGTGTGTTTAATTATTTGCATGACTGACTAGGTGTGTGAGTACCTCTATGGATGAGTGGCGGTGTTTGAGTGTCTATATAGGAGTAAGAGTGCATATGATTGTCCTGTACTGAGTGACCATAAGTATGAGTGACTGTACGGGTGAGTGAGTGGATGTGTGTGTGTAGACCTAAGAATCAGTGAGTGGGTATGTAGTTATTGGTGTTGGAGTGTCTATGGTTTTGCGAATGGCAGTCTGTAATTTAGATTGGGTGTATCAAAGGTTATATTAGGGTGTGAGGAGGTGCATCAGATTATCACGTGGATGATGTCATCAGTGATGTCATTTGAGATGTCATCAGTGATGTCATCAGTGATGTCACTGACCATGTCATGAGTGATGTAATATGTGACGTCATCAGCAGTGCATTGTGGGGCGCGAGTTATAGTTAGCTGAACTAACTATAACGGGGGAATTTCACGGGTTTTGTACGAGTGCAATGTCCAACTAACTATAACTGTCCCTAAAACCTATGGTTTTTTCAGTGAATTTCAAAGGTTTTTTAAATGCTAATTTCTAACTATAACTTATCTGAAACCTATGGTTTTTTCAGTGAATTTCAAAGGTTTTTTAAATGCTAATTCCTAACTATAACATGTCTGAAACCTACGGTTTTTTCAGTGAATTTCAAAGGTTTTGTAAATGACAATTTTTAAATGTATTAATTGTTATATTAATTTTTTTCATACTGATTTATTACATTTTTAGATTTTTTTTTTTACATATTTTATTTTTTAAATTACATTGTAATTACATTATACATTACATTACAAAAAATACTTTCTCAGAATGAATTACTTTAGTTTAAATACTTTGCACATAGGCAATAGACTTTTAAGTACAGTAGTTACAGTTGTTGCAATGGGCACCACATTTTCAAACACAATGCAACATTCAGCTCAATGTGAATTTCTAGTTAAATGCAATTAGTTACTTTATGGATTACTTTTCTAACCACAGGACTGGATCCTAGATTCAGTCCTGGTACATCTCCTGTAAACAGTTGAGTAAAAGCGTTTTGGTTACAGTCATGATTTTTAAGGAATATTATTGTATTTTAAAAGTTGACACTTAGAAACTTTTTCTCATAGAATCACCAATGTTATCCTATGGAAGGAAATTCACTTAGCAGGTAAAAACTGTTATCGTTACTTTTTCTTACTCAGTGTTGGATCCTGGATCCAGCACTGGTGCATCTCCTGTAAACAGTTGAAAGAATGCGTTTAAGTCATACAGGCGATTTTTAAGGAATATTTGTAGTTTGTGAAAATCAACACTTTGAAACTTTTCTGCTGAAAACCAGACAATGGATTCCTATGGAAGAAAATATAAGTTACTGGTAAGTACGGTTAAAATTACTTTTCAGGACCAGTACTGGGCTGAAAGATGCAGCACTGAGGTCTCTCCTGATAACAGGTGAGTAAATCGAAATTCGTATTTCGGCTGATTTTAGAGGAATATTTGCATGTTTCAAAAATCAACACTTAGAAACTTTTTCAGCAAAAAGCAGGCAATGATATCCTATGGAAGGAAATTCAAGTTACTGGTAAGTACGGTTAAAATTACTTTTGAGGATCAGTACTGGACTGAAAGATGCAGCACTGAGGTCTCTCCTGATAACAGGTGAGTAAATCGGAATTCGTATTTCGGCTGATTTTAGAGGAATATTTTAAAGTTCCAAAACTCCACACTTAGAAGAATTTCCAAGTGAAACCAGTCAATGTTAGCCTATGGAAGGAAATTCAAGTTACTGGTAAGTACGGTTAAAATTACTTTTCAGGACCAGTACTGGGCTGAAAGATACAGCACTGAGGTCTCTCCTTATAACAGGTGAGTAAATCGGAATTCGTATTTCGGCTGATTTTAGAGGAATATTTGTATGTTTCAAAAATCAACACTTAGAAACTTTTTCAGCAAAAAGCAGGCAATTATATCCTATGGAAGGAAATTCAAGTTACTGGTAAGTACGGTTAAAATTACTTTTCAGGACCAGTACTGGGCTGAAAGATACAGCACTGAGGTCTCTCCTGATAACAGGTGAGTAAATCGGAATTCGTATTTCGGCTGATTTTAGAGGAATATTTTAAAGTTCCAAAACTCCACACTTAGAAGAATTTCCAAGTGAAACCAGTCAATGTTAGCCTATGGAAGGAAATTCAAGTTACTGGTAAGTACGGTTAAAATTACTTTTCAGGATTAGTACTGGGCTGAAAGATGCAGCACTGAGGTCTCTCCTGATAACAGGTGAGTAAATCAGAATTCGTATTTCGGCTGATTTTCGAGGAATATTTGCACAATGGTGATGGGAGGGGGCGGGGCCTGAGGTGACATCTGTGCAAACGCGCCCCGTGGCGCGTTTTAAGTTGGGGGATTAAGTCCCCTTGAATCATGAGGGTCCCTACGGGCCAACTAGCCCACCAGGAACCTCCAGTATGCGCCAGGGGCTGCGTTGCAGAGACATGTACAGAGGCCACACCCCTTTACACCTCTCTGCAACGCAGCTCTGTGGCGCTTTCTGGACGTACCTGTTGGGCTAGTTGGCCCCCAGGGACCCTCAGGATTGAAGGGGATTTAATTCCCCATCTTAAAACGCGCCACGGGGCCTGTTTGCACACATGTCACCTGAAGCCCCGCCCCTCCCTTCACCACTGTGCAAAGGCGCCCGTGGCGCGTTTTAAGTCGGGGATTAACTCCCTTGAATCCTGAGGGTCCCTGGGGTGCAACTAGCCCACCATATACCTCCAAAAGCGCCACAGAGCTGCGTTGCAGAGAGGTGTAAAAGGGGCGTGGCCTCTGTACACCTCTCTGCAAGGCAGCCCCTGGCGCATACTGGAGGTTCCTGGTGGGCTAGTTGGCCCTCAGGGACCCCCAGTATTCAAGGGGAATTGTCCTCTCTGCAAACGCGCCAGGGGGCGCGTTTGCAGAGTGGTGAAGGAAGGGGGCGGGCCTGCGGGCCCGATCGTTTTTTTTTTCCCTGAAGGGGGCTGTGTGGCCCCCTTCCTTTTTCCTATTTTTAGGCCCTGGGGACCCCATCCCCCAGGGCCTTACCCCTTTTTTAATTAAAATTTTAAAAAAACGGGAAGGGGGCCGCGTGGCCCCCTTCCCTGGGCCTGTATTGGCCCCGGGGACCCCATCCCCGGGGCATGGCCTCTTTTTTTTTATTTGGAGGGGGCTGCGTGGCCCCCTCCTCAGGCCATTTAAGGCCCCGGGGACCCCATCCCCGGGGCCGGCCTTGCACTTTGTTTTTTTTTTTACCTTTGGGGAGGGGGCTGCGTGGCCCACCTCCGTGGCCACTTATGGCCCCGGGGACCCCATCCCCCGGGCCTGGCCTCTCGTTGGGGACTGTGGGGGTCCCCAAACCCCCACAGTCCCGCCGGCTCCCCGTGTCCTACGGGAGCCGGCATAGCTTGACACATGGGGAGCAGCTAACATGCTGCTCCCCATGTGGAAAGCAATCAGCTTTGGATATTGGAAGAGAGAGCAGGTTTCCTGCTCTCTCTTCCAATATCCAAGCAGTTTGCAATGACAGGACGGAGCCGCGAGGCTCCCGTCCTGTCATTGCAAACAGCAGTGTCCCGGGGTAGGCACCCCGGGACACTGCAGGAGCCGGCTCTGGGGTGTGGCGGTCCCCAGGGCCACCACAGGTTTCCAGGAGTGGGGCCGCGCGGCCCCCTCCTTACATTTTGAAAGCCCCGGGAGGTGGTGGTCCTCGGGCTTGGGGGTCCAAAACGGACCCCATTGTAATTTTTCTTAGTGCCCCGGGAGGTGGTGGTCTCGGGCGTGTGGGGCTGGAGCCCCCACACAGGTTTTTCAAAAATAAAAAGAAGCCCCGGGAGGTGGCGGTCCTCGGGGCTGCGGGAGGGCTCAGAGCCCTCCCGCACCATTATACATAAAGCCCCGGGGGTGGTGGTCCTCGGGCTTGGGGGCCCTTAGAGGCCCCCACACATAAAATTAACCCCCCAGCATGCCCCCGGGACTTGGCCCACCCGGGGCCAATTAACATCGAAGCGCTGGAGACCGCGCTTCGATTTTTTTTCGGCAGGATTCGCGCACCCTGAGCGCATCCTGCCGATTTAAAAAAATAAAATAATAATTTGCCCAGGGGTCCTTGTGGGACCCCCTGAGCAGACCTAGGGGTCAGGGTGTTTCTACCCTGCTCCCTTTGTGCGCTTTGCGCACTTAGTTTCTGTCCCTCGGTTCTACCGAGGATAAATGGCTGCCAACACTTCCTGATTTGGAGTGTTGACAGCCAATTAGCATGCAGCTCGTGATCGGGAGGGTGCGCGAATCCGACGCGGCCATAGATATATCTATCTTTTTACTTTTGATTTTCTCAGCAACTACTGAACGGATTTACACCATTTAACAAAAAGGGTTCTTTCTGAACCAAGAACTACCTCTTTGCCAAATTTGGTGTAATTCCGTTCAGCAGTTCGGGCTGTAGCCGTGTCTAAAGTTTCCTATGGAAAATTGCATGGGGAAAACACGCTTTGGGACCCCCTTTTTCTCGGCCCCGCTTGACGAATCCCCCGAGACTTTCAGGGTAGGAGCGGACCGGAGCGCCCCACAAAGTTTGAAAATTGTGCGAAGATACGTCAACCGGCAAGAGAGTTATTTCAAATAGAATGTCGCGGATTTCCTATGGATAATAGGTTGTAACTATAACTATCTACTGGCGACCGCCAGTAGATAATATATATATATATATATATTCTTCACCGAAATGCCCAAAGCATACCTGGACGCACTCACTGCTGCTGTAAACCTGGGTTTTATTGGATGTGGCGACCAGCATAATCACACCGGTAATTACAATCTTGATGCCGACGCGTTTCGAGGTATTAGCCTCTTCTTCATGGGCGGCTGCTTGGAAAGTCACTTGGAAAGCCAGCATGCCATTTTGTATTGTCCCCGCCCATAGTGGGTGTTGCTTAGTGCACAGGAGCATGCTGGAATTTGTAGTACCCTCAGTGGGTTCCATGGACTTCTCTGGCAGCAATTGAGTTATTACCCTTTGTAGGGCTCCGGATAGATCGCTGGTTCCATTTTGCCCCAACAGCTGTGCCGCATCGGTGTGGAAGCGTTCCCACCGCAGCCTCTCCACTTTTGAGATGGTGCACTCCAGCGCGGCAGGACTGCCGCGTAATAGATTCTCCACCGAAATGCCCAAAGCATACCTGGACGCACTCACTGCTGCTGTAAACCTGGGTTTTATTGGATGTGGCGACCAGCATAATCACACCGGTAATTACAATCTTGATGCCGACGCGTTTCGAGGTATTAGCCTCTTCTTCATGGGCGGCTGCTTGGAAAGTCACTTGGAAAGCCAGCATGCCATTTTGTATTGTCCCCGCCCATAGTGGGTGTTGCTTAGTGCACAGGAGCATGCTGGAATTTGTAGTACCCTCAGTGGGTTCCATGGACTTCTCTGGCAGCAATTGAGTTATTACCCTTTGTAGGGCTCCGGATAGATCGCTGGTTCCATTTTGCCCCAACAGCTGTGCCGCATCGGTGTGGAAGCGTTCCCACCGCAGCCTCTCCACTTTTGAGATGGTGCACTCCAGCGCGGCAGGACTGCCGCGTAATAGATTCTTCACCGAAATGCCCAAAGCATACCTGGACGCACTCACTGCTGCTGTAAACCTGGGTTTTATTGGATGTGGCGACCAGCATAATCACACCGGTAATTACAATCTTGATGCCGACGCGTTTCGAGGTATTAGCCTCTTCTTCATGGGCGGCTGCTTGGAAAGTCACTTGGAAAGCCAGCATGCCATTTTGTATTGTCCCCGCCCATAGTGGGTGTTGCTTAGTGCACAGGAGCATGCTGGAATTTGTAGTACCCTCAGTGGGTTCCATGGACTTCTCTGGCAGCAATTGAGTTATTACCCTTTGTAGGGCTCCGGATAGATCGCTGGTTCCATTTTGCCCCAACAGCTGTGCCGCATCGGTGTGGAAGCGTTCCCACCGCAGCCTCTCCACTTTTGAGATGGTGCACTCCAGCGCGGCAGGACTGCCGCGTAATAGATTCTTCACCGAAATGCCCAAAGCATACCTGGACGCACTCACTGCTGCTGTAAACCTGGGTTTTATTGGATGTGGCGACCAGCATAATCACACCGGTAATTACAATCTTGATGCCGACGCGTTTCGAGGTATTAGCCTCTTCTTCATGGGCGGCTGCTTGGAAAGTCACTTGGAAAGCCAGCATGCCATTTTGTATTGTCCCCGCCCATAGTGGGTGTTGCTTAGTGCACAGGAGCATGCTGGAATTTGTAGTACCCTCAGTGGGTTCCATGGACTTCTCTGGCAGCAATTGAGTTATTACCCTTTGTAGGGCTCCGGATAGATCGCTGGTTCCATTTTGCCCCAACAGCTGTGCCGCATCGGTGTGGAAGCGTTCCCACCGCAGCCTCTCCACTTTTGAGATGGTGCACTCCAGCGCGGCAGGACTGCCGCGTAATAGATTCTTCACCGAAATGCCCAAAGCATACCTGGACGCACTCACTGCTGCTGTAAACCTGGGTTTTATTGGATGTGGCGACCAGCATAATCACACCGGTAATTACAATCTTGATGCCGACGCGTTTCGAGGTATTAGCCTCTTCTTCATGGGCGGCTGCTTGGAAAGTCACTTGGAAAGCCAGCATGCCATTTTGTATTGTCCCCGCCCATAGTGGGTGTTGCTTAGTGCACAGGAGCATGCTGGAATTTGTAGTACCCTCAGTGGGTTCCATGGACTTCTCTGGCAGCAATTGAGTTATTACCCTTTGTAGGGCTCCGGATAGATCGCTGGTTCCATTTTGCCCCAACAGCTGTGCCGCATCGGTGTGGAAGCGTTCCCACCGCAGCCTCTCCACTTTTGAGATGGTGCACTCCAGCGCGGCAGGACTGCCGCGTAATAGATTCTTCACCGAAATGCCCAAAGCATACCTGGACGCACTCACTGCTGCTGTAAACCTGGGTTTTATTGGATGTGGCGACCAGCATAATCACACCGGTAATTACAATCTTGATGCCGACGCGTTTCGAGGTATTAGCCTCTTCTTCATGGGCGGCTGCTTGGAAAGTCACTTGGAAAGCCAGCATGCCATTTTGTATTGTCCCCGCCCATAGTGGGTGTTGCTTAGTGCACAGGAGCATGCTGGAATTTGTAGTACCCTCAGTGGGTTCCATGGACTTCTCTGGCAGCAATTGAGTTATTACCCTTTGTAGGGCTCCGGATAGATCGCTGGTTCCATTTTGCCCCAACAGCTGTGCCGCATCGGTGTGGAAGCGTTCCCACCGCAGCCTCTCCACTTTTGAGATGGTGCACTCCAGCGCGGCAGGACTGCCGCGTAATAGATACTTCACCGAAATGCCCAAAGCATACCTGGACGCACTCACTGCTGCTGTAAACCTGGGTTTTATTGGATGTGGCGACCAGCATAATCACACCGGTAATTACAATCTTGATGCCGACGCGTTTCGAGGTATTAGCCTCTTCTTCATGGGCGGCTGCTTGGAAAGTCACTTGGAAAGCCAGCATGCCATTTTGTATTGTCCCCGCCCATAGTGGGTGTTGCTTAGTGCACAGGAGCATGCTGGAATTTGTAGTACCCTCAGTGGGTTCCATGGACTTCTCTGGCAGCAATTGAGTTATTACCCTTTGTAGGGCTCCGGATAGATCGCTGGTTCCATTTTGCCCCAACAGCTGTGCCGCATCGGTGTGGAAGCGTTCCCACCGCAGCCTCTCCACTTTTGAGATGGTGCACTCCAGCGCGGCAGGACTGCCGCGTAATAGATTCTTCACCGAAATGCCCAAAGCATACCTGGACGCACTCACTGCTGCTGTAAACCTGGGTTTTATTGGATGTGGCGACCAGCATAATCACACCGGTAATTACAATCTTGATGCCGACGCGTTTCGAGGTATTAGCCTCTTCTTCATGGGCGGCTGCTTGGAAAGTCACTTGGAAAGCCAGCATGCCATTTTGTATTGTCCCCGCCCATAGTGGGTGTTGCTTAGTGCACAGGAGCATGCTGGAATTTGTAGTACCCTCAGTGGGTTCCATGGACTTCTCTGGCAGCAATTGAGTTATTACCCTTTGTAGGGCTCCGGATAGATCGCTGGTTCCATTTTGCCCCAACAGCTGTGCCGCATCGGTGTGGAAGCGTTCCCACCGCAGCCTCTCCACTTTTATATATATATATATACACACACACACATATACATATCCATTGAGCAACTTGCTCTGAATAAGAACAGGCTCCGATACAGCACAGGATCCGATGTAACACAATACTTTTATTAAGGCATGGCTTGCTTTGTGAGACGTTTTGGCCATAGGGACTGGCCTTTCTCGAACATACAGAGCGCCAAAATGAAATCCTCATTTAAACAATGTTAAGATGCACGTGATGCATGATCACAGGAAAAATATTACCAATATCATTGCACATTGAATCTACAGATTTGTCTAAATGGATACATTGTTGTTTTCTGTCAATTAAATCATCATGAAACGCAGATAGTCCAGTGACTATAAGTTGACAATTTTGAACATTGAAGAACTCTGGTAAAATACCTAGGGCAAGGGTTAGATCTTCAAATTCAAACACCAACCAGTGAAGAATCTGATCATTATACTTACACAATGCTGGATCACAGAAAACATAATCGGCCAGTTAGCATATATGGAGACTTAACTATCTGTGATTCGATGTCCTATAGAGTGCAAATAATACTAAATCACATGATCTATTACAATTCACACTCAAAATATAAATACCATAAAAAAATAATGAATCATTTGTTATTTCAACCCCAAAATGGATTTCCTCACCAATATGCACCCATTTAATGAAACTCATAAATGCCAAGTGACATGTCTGTGAATACTAAACATTATTCTCAGCTGTGACTTCTCATCAACATATATAAATATATGCATATATATATATATAAATATATACATATGGATATTTATATATCCTACTGGCAGTTGCCAATAGGTATTTATAGTTGGGACCTAGTTTCCATAGGAAAAGCGTTTTTTGACTTGCCTATATCTTTGGCGCCGGTTGATGAATCTTCAGAATATTTCCTAAAAAAGGTGCCCCGGTGATTTTTGTTGTGCATGGAAAGTTCCAAGGCGATCCGTCAAGTGGGGGCAAAGAAAAAGAGGGGGTCAAAAAATGTGCGTTTCCCATGTTAATTCCCATAGGAATTTTCGACATGACTACAGCCCAAACCGTTGAAAGGAATGACACCAAATTTGGCAGAAAGGTAGCTGTTAGTCCAGAAAGCGACCTTTTTGTAAATTGGTGTAAATTCGTTCAGTAGTTTTTGAGATATTTAAAAAAAAAATTGTATATATAGGGACACGGATCCTCTGGGATTTGACAGTCCCCATGCTGAAATCTGATTGACTGCCAACACTTCAACCAGGAAGTTTTGGCAGCCATCTTGGGAATCAGTTTCAGCCGAGTACCACACAAAACGTTTAAAATAAAGAAAAAGGGGCAGGTTCGAAATACCCTGACCCCCTAGGTCTGGTGGTGGGGACCCCCTGTGACCCCGACAGAGCCAAAAATTAATGTCTTTAAAAAATGTTACAGCAAACGTGACAGACACATTTTTAAAAAAAACAAGCATAGGCTCCTGCGCTTGTTTTGAATACAGCCCTCAGGTGGGCCAAGTCCTGGGGGCATTTGTTTTAAAAAGGAGGAGGCCGCACGTGGCCGCTCCTAAGACTGATTATGCCCTGGGTACCACCACCTCCCCTGGGCTTTTCTCATAAAAAGGAGAGGGGCTCAAGGGCCCCCCTCCAAGGGCTCGATAAGCCCCTGAGACCACCACCTCCCAGAGGCTAAAGAAAGATTGATGGGGGGGCCCGTGCAAACCCCTCGTGCCCCGGGGCCATCACCTCCCCAGGACTCAACAACATCTAATGAGGGGCTAAATATTTAAAAGACAAATGGGAGAGGGGCCACGTGGCCCCTCTCCCGGGTTTCATAGGGTCCCAGGGAACACCAACTCCCTGGGGCTGGCCCTGATAAGTTAAGAGGGGGCAGCGCGGCCCCCCTCTTGGAGCCAATAATGGCCCTGGGGACCGCCACCCCTCAGGGCCAGCTCCAGCTATGTCCCGGGGTGCACACCCCAGGACATAGCTGTTTGCTGCAACTTAGCGGGAGCTTTGACAGCTCCCACTAAGCCAAAGCAATCACTCCGGTTCCAGTCAAAGTGCTCCCAACTACTGGAAACAGAGGTTTCCATGAGTGATGTAATATGAGAGGTCATAAGCAGTGCATTGCGGGGACGTAAGTTTTAGTTAGCTCAGGTAACTATAACTGCAGAATTTCTCTGGTTTTGTACGAGTGAAATGTGAGCATAACTAAAAAGTCCTGGTAACCTTTGTTTTTTTCAGTGAATTTCTAAGATTTTTATAATTCTATTTCCTAACTATAACGTCCCTGTAACCTTTGGCTTTTTTAGTGAATATATGTGTGTGTGTGTATATGTATGTATATATATATATATATATATATATATATATATATATATATATATATATATGTATGTATATATATATATATATATATATATATATATATATATATATATATATATATAGATAGATAGATAGATATCCAAGCTACATAAATATGGAGTTAAGAATAGCAAATCTATACTTACCTATATATACTACCCATGTTGATATCTCAGTCAGATACTCGACAAAGATATAGTACAGGCCACCAGTCAAGAAAGGGACAGTGAAAGCAAGAAGTGAAAGGCTATTAAGAACAACCAACGAAAGAAAAATACAAAAATGGCAGGAAAAAGCATTGAAATCAACATAAGGAATAAAACAAATCAATAATAGTGCGCCAAAGGAAGAAACAACAAAAGTGAAAAGAATCAGTCGAAGTCACAGAGTGTTGTGTGTTTCCTGCATGGCCTATTGTAGTTTTCCCTATGTTGCTTAACTGTGCATGTTGTAGGCCTTATTTTTCCTTTGCACATGTTACTATATAAACATGCTTGCTTTTGTGCCATATTGTACTTAGTACTTGCGAGACGTATATGCACCTAACTCACCTGAGCAGTACTAGTATGCACCACAGATACTAGTATGCACCACAGATACCAGGATGCCGTGCGGCCACGCCCACTGGGGGCAGGTATCAGGAATGAAGTCAGGTGCATATACGTCTCGCACGTCCACAGGAACTATGCCTATGATGAAGGGCGGGAGCCCGAAACGCGTTGGCGTTTAAGAACAATTGCTGTAAGACGCTCTTCTTTTCTACGCTGCAGCCTTTATTAAAATGACAAGCTCTACTTACCTGTGGTGGCTCTTCCTTGTGGGCAGACTTTTGTGTTGGATTTGAAATGGCTCGCTTGGCCGTGGAGGAAGCCCCGCTGCGTCAAAGCGGACCCATGGTGACGCCAAATGACGGTACCAGTTTGGGACAGGTGCTTATAATCAAGGCTACAAGATGTCAGCGCAGTATCAGTGAGATGTCCCAGCACCCACTGGGGATTTTAATTCCGTTTTATGGATGGAGTGCTTGCCGAGTCACCTGAGCAATACTAGTATGCACCACAGATAACAGGATGCCGTGCGGCCATGCCCACTGGGGGCAGGTATCAGGAATGAAGTCAGGTGCATATACGTCTCGCACGTCCATAGGAACTATGCCTATGACGAAGGGCGGGAGCCCGAAACGCGTTGGCGTTTAAGAACAATTGCTGTAAGACACTCTTCTTTTCTACGCTGCAGCCTTTATTAAAATGACAAGCTCTACTTACCTGTGGTGGCTCTTCCTTGTGGGCAGACTTTTGTGTTGGATTTGAAATGGCTCACTCGGCCGTGGAGGAAGCCCCGCTGCGTCAAAGCGGACCCATGGTGACGCCAAATGACGGTACCAGTTTGGGACAGGTGCTTATAATCAAGGCTACAAGATGTCAGCGCAGTATCAGTGAGATGTCCCAGCACCCACTGGGGATTTTAATTCCGCTTTATGGATGGAGTGCTTGCCGAGTCACCTGAGCAATACTAGTATGCACCACAGATACCAGGATGCCGTGCGGCCACTGGGGGCAGGTACCAGGAATGAAGTCAGGTGCATATACTTCTCGCACGTCCACAGGAACTATGCCTATGACGAAGGGCGGGAGCCCGAAACGCGTTGGCGTTTAAGAACAATTGCTGTAAGACACTCTTCTTTTCTACGCTGCAGCCTTTATTAAAATGACAAGCTCTACTTACCTGTGGTGGCTCTTCCTTGTGGGCAGACTTTTGTGTTGGATTTGAAATGGCTCGCTCGGCCGTGGAGGAAGCCCCGCTGCATCAAAGCGAACCCATGGTGACGCCAAACGACGGTACCAGTTTGGGACAGGTGCTTATAATCAAGGCTACAAGATGTCAGCGCAGTATCAGTGAGATGTCCCAGCACCCACTGGGGATTTTAATTCCATTTTATGGATGGAGTGCTTGCCGAGTCACCTGAGCAATACTAGTATGCACCACAGATACCAGGATGCCGTGCGGCCATGCCCACTGGGGGCAGGTACCAGGAATGAAGTCAGGTGCATATACGTCTCGCACGTCCATAGGAACTATGCCAATGACGAAGGGCGGGAGCCCGAAACACGTTGGCGTTTAAGAACAATTGCTGTAAGAAACTCTTCTTTTCTACGCTGCAGCCTTTATTAAAATGACAAGCTCTACTTACCTGTGGTGGCTCTTCCTTGTGGGCAGACTTTTGTGTTGGATAAATATATTTATATAGATACTTAAACATTATTTCAGCTTCCTAATGTATATAATAATGCATATATGCTTTTAGATGGACTAAGCTCTATTTTGCTCCTATTATAATGGAGCACCGGCTCCACAACAATTTCAAAGTACACTTTCAATTCATTTTCTATTGGTTTGTTTCTGACTATATGTTGGAGACACACGCTGGAGAATTCAAGTTTGCCTTCCTATGCTAAGCTATATCTATAATTGCATATTCTTTCAGCTCCCTGACAAATTGAATAGTGCACACATACTACTAATATGTGGAGTTTGCTCAATTTTACTCATATTCTGCACGTTTGCACTTCTTAATCTCATTTTACTTGCACTTTGCAACTCAAACAACATGGTAAAACCAACAGGACATGTCTATTTATAAGTACTTTGATGTTTATACAATAACGGGAGAGGATGTGACCTAACAGCTAGGGCGGTCGACCTCGAATATGGGGAACCAGGTTCGCGTCTCGGCAACGACGCTCAACATCTTGTGATTGTGAGCAAATCACTTAATCTCCCTGTGCCTAACAATAAAATGAATGTGTTTGTCTGTAATGCAACTGGTGCGCATGTTAAGTGCTCTGATACCTTTGGGTCAAGTTCGCACTATATAAAACTCCGGGGGAAAAAAACGTTTCTTTAACTACAGTTCATACAATAAATCCAACTTAATTCATGGGATGATTGAAAAATATGAAAACACCATTGATGTGCTCCTCACACAACTTTATTAAAAATTAGTCTATATTTTCCCAATTCTCCAAGTTCAAGATTCAACCACATCTTTACATAGTGGAAACTTTTCTTCCACCAGTTTGGTTGTAGCTCCTCTGACACTGGTTGCTGGAAAGCGTCTACCAAATGTCTTAAAAAAGATCCACCACCCCCACATAATCTCTTACCGCTGTTTCTATGGACATTTTGTTAGACGAAATTCCCGCTTTTCGCTCATACATGGAAGAAACGAATGCTAAATTACAAAATTCTAGTGACAGATGGTCCCACATGGAAGAGAGGCTCTCCACGACTCAACCACACATTGCATCTTTTGAATACACAACCCCCAAAGTGAACACCCTTCAGGCACAAGTTTCTACTCTGCAGCGGCAGGTTGAAGACCTGGAAAACAGAAATAGAAGGAATAATTTGCATATTTTTGGTTTGCCTGAACATACTGAACCTATTGTATTCTTCAAGATCTTTCTTTCTAAAGTACTAAATATGCCAGAGTTGATCTCACTCAATGTCCAACATGCGTAAACCTTCTGTATCTACCACCTCTAAAAGACCATATTTGGTCATTTCACTGTTAAGTTCAGTTACTTAACGTGACTTTTCTGGTTGACAATGTTTTTTTCGATATACATCTTAATGTGCTAAAGAATATTTATGCCTTCACCTATCGATTTTATCTACTAAATTGTTCTCTTTCTTCCAAGTATAGTGTTCCTGTATTTTTGCCTGTTTCGTTCCCTGTTTCATGTTATACAGTCGTCCTTGCGCCCTTTGCCCTGGAGTCTGGACGGGCCATCTTTTCCACGTGGTTTCACCTCCCCCATGCTTTTTTGCATTTCTTACTACTGCTTCTCTTTCTATCCCCTCACCAAGTTTATTCATTTCCTTTTCAGTTTCTTTTTCCATCTTCTCCCCTTCCATTTTTCATTAACTACCTTTTTTCTCATTATGTATTTCTTCTACTCTACTTTTTGTCTTCTTTTACCAACTTCGTTCACTGTTACGTGGTTCTCGTTTACTCTCCTATTCAATTTGTCTGATCTAACTTTTTTCTTTGCTCTCTTCTTATGTCTTTGAAAATTGTGTCTTGGAATGTCAGAGGTCTAAACTCTCCAATTAAAAGACAACGAGTTTTGCCTCATTTATCAAAACTTGGTGCACACATTGCGCTCATACAAGAATCACATCTTCCAGAATGTGAGTCTATGAAATTGAGAAGAGGGTGGTTTGGTGAGGTGTTCTTTTCTCTGGGAAATGGTAGAAAAAATGGAGTTGTAACTTTATGTCATAAATCACTTCATATTCAATTGATATCACAAGATCCTGATACTGACAGAAGATGTTTAGTTACCAGATTATTGACTGATAAAGTTCCAATCTCCCTCTTTAATGTTTATGGTCCCACTACTACTGACTGTCAATTTTGGTCTAATGTTGCTCAAAAGCGTATTCAATGTCCAGATGATAATTTTCTTTTTGTTGGTGATTGCACCAAAATTGTTGACCCATTTATTGATCGAAGTTCTACAGCTACTTATAAGTCACATTTTTTTTTTTCATGCCCTAGAAAAGAGAACTTTAATCGACGCATGGAGGTTATGTAATCTTGCATTGCGAGAATATACATATCCAGTTTACCACACCCAATTAAGAATGGACCACATGTTTATCTTGCATGATATATCTCAGACCTTACACTCGGCAGACATAGGCTCCATCCTAATATACGATCACACTCCTGTCTCTGTACAATTAGATGTTCTTCCTAAATCCGAAGAGCCCGAAAGATGGAGATTTAACAACTCACTTCTCTTAGATACATCTTTCACTTCCACTTTTACCTCATTATTTTCATGAATACTTCCATTTCAATCAAACGGACAATATTCCTTTCCACACCATCTGAGATGCTTTGAAGGCCTCAAATAGTGACTTTATAACTAACTACTTATCTAGAAAGAAAAGGCCATCTCATACTCAAATTAAAGAAGTTTTTGCAAAAATTAAATATCAGGAACACACTTATTACACTTAGAAATCAAAAGAGTGTTTACAAGATCTGATTAACACTAAACTTAAATTTAATAAACTATCTACGGACAATGCACCAACTTATTGCTTAAAATCCAGTGCATAATGTTATGGGGGCCAAAATAAATCTGGAAAATTGCTAGCAAACTACCTTAAAATTAAAAAAAAAATGAACTCAAAACTAAATCAAAATGATTAAACCGGGGGCGTGGCCGGGCAAGATGGCCGACCGGACGTATACCGTCTCGGCTCCCGGTCCGCGCTCTGCTCTGGCCCTGCACCTACCGACTGGAGGACTCCTGTGCCGGTCTGGATGACCCTCACCTGCAGCGGAGAGCCGGAGGAGTCGGCGGAGCAGCCCTGATCCCTCCTGGGGCCGCGGAATCGACGGAGACTTGCGGGTGTCGCGAGGTATTGCTGGGCTCCACAAGATGGCGGACGGAGCTTTCCCGGAGGTGGTGACTGGACCGGGTCCACGGCAGTAGAGGTACGGGTGAGGAGCTGCCGCGGATAGTCGAGCAACCTACGTTAGCGCGATCCAGCTCCCCCAGCGGCGCCGCGTGGAGCAGGGCCCCCGCGAAGAGGATCCTACGATGTTTGCCTGACCCTGCAATGGCGTAGAAGAACGCCTTTACTCCCGCGTGGGCGGCTGGGGGGATACTGCTCCCTGCTGACGTCTGGGCCCTGTGGCCGCCACTGAAGAGGCCCCTACCACTGCCGGTGCTGCGGACGAGCTCACTGCAGCGGACTCCTTTGCGCCCACCTGACCCTGATGGGGCGGCCGAGGTAGGCCTGCATCTCCGGGAGGGGGGGTTATTGAAGATTGGCAGCTATCGGTTGCGAGAGAGGGGGTGTGCTGCTGGAGGACCCCTGACTACCGCCATCCAGCCTCTGAGGCACACACTGCCTCCATAGACAGGGGACCCTGTTTGCCCTGTGTTGATCAGTGGATCCCGGACGGCACCCTGCCATGGGATACACCACCCGCCAGCATTGACCTTAAGATACAGCCTGCAGACCCTCCGCGGCCTTTGGACCTCTCGGGACTACACCAGCACCCGCCGCCTCCAACCTCGTGCCAACGCTAGCCCTGGACTGTACACTGGGTCTAACCCCCACCTACCACAACCTACTAACCTCGGGTGGCCGTGGTCCCACGTGATGAAGCCGGCACCGTAAACAGAGGAAGCCTATACCTAGCCCGGGCCACCCCTTACCATCACTGAGACTGTTGGGTGCCCGGGCCATCCCCTACCTCCTCTGAATCGGCTGTGGTCTCTGCCGGCCCTCGGCCATTCTGTCATTCCCGGGCCTGCTAAGCACGATCTTTACCCGGCCTTGCCAAACCACCTCGGTCCGCGGGCTCGTGCTGGGGGGCTATCTATGCCGCCAAAGAGGGTGCCGAGTAGACCGTCGAGTACAGTCCCAGACTTTTTTGCGCCCTCTGACAAAGCCCCGGCGCAGAAAAGCGATACGGCAGTCACAGCCATGGCCCTAACGAAGTCAGACCTACTTACCTTGCTGCAGGATTTCAAAGGCGAACTGCGCAAAGAACTGGGACAAGACAGCCAATCATCTATCGACCAACTGCGGTCAGATTTAACGGGGCGCCTAACCTCTCTCCAGCAGGACATGGACTCGATCGGTACCAGAGTCTTGGACTTAGAGACGCAACACCAAGAGCAAGAACAGCGCTCTGCTGAGGTGAGAGGGGATGTGCAATCTCTGCGGGACCAACTACACCAGGCGCAGCTCAAGACAGAGGATCTTGAAAACAGAACCCGGAGGGAGAACATTCGAATTCGGAATCTTGAGGAGAATGCGGAGGGCCCGGACCTGGTGGCTTTTATGGAAGGACTGTTTGCGGAGATTCTAGCTCCCCAGACCCCCAAAATCAAATTGGACATGGTCCCCCGGGTGGGGGTTTTGCAGGCGGGCGAGAGGAGGAGACCACGAGACGTCTTGGTGAAGTTTCACTCCTTCACGGTCAAGGAGGCAGTCCTTAAAGCGGCCAGAACAAAAGGAGCCATCTCTTTCCAGGGCTTCTCATGCGATGTGTACCAGGATCTGGCGCCCTCCACTCTGATGCGACGACAAACATTTCGGCCCCTCACAACCAAGCTCCAAGACGAACACATAAGATACAGGTGGACCTACCCCTTCGGTCTTAGCTTCGAGTACAAAAACAAACGTCGCCTCATCACGGACCTAAGGGAGGGTCTGGATCTGCTGGGCCTACCGGTCGAGGAGCCCGGGCCTTCACGGGTTGCGACCGGGGGATCCCCCTGCGGATCTTTGAAGCCTTCGGCGTGGGCGGTGGTCTCCCGAGTGGGCCGTCGATGAAATGCGGATGAGCTCTTGAGGAATTCTCCAGAGACGCCCTGATGGTGTTGCTCCCTGTTGCAGCAGAGAGGGAGGGGGACCACGAATCACCCTCTCCTGGCGACGGAGCCTGGGGAGCACGCATACGACAGAGGGGAGCCCCGATCCTTCACCTCGTCTCTAGCCCTGGGGACACATTGACACTGGTACTTTGGATTTCCGGTTGCTACGCGGCGGAGATATGCACTCTCCCTTCCCAAATGTACGAACAGCATTCCCTTTGACCTTTTTGTTGTAGACTGGACTTGGCTGTTACACGAAGTATTACAAGGGGTTCTTCAAGATGAGTGCTCGACACATTGGGGCTTACAGCTACAGCTAGAGTCCCATGAACTATCCACATGCTGGCTGCGAGACTGTAACGCTTGATAACCTTCAGTCACATTCTGGTGATAACCTATTTGATATTCCATTTGGTGCATGTTGCCGGAGCGGGCGTGGACGGGGTCCTCGGACCCGTAGTCCCCCCCTAGCCCCGGAGGGGGCACTAACCCCTCCTGCGGGGACCTACGTAATGGTTTTTGACTATGTTTTTTTATGTTTGGGTGTTCTTTTTTGTTGTGGGTATTGGGGGAGATGGGTGGGACATGGTGGCGGCTTTCTATTATATAGCCCTGACGGCAATATGACCAACTCGACTTGTACTAGTCTTGCGAGGCAGCGGCATTTGAAATGTAACACGTGGGATGAAACAGGAGGTACGGGGAGACGAGGAGACACTACCGGAGGGATGAGGTTCCTACTCCTATTGCCATGACGATCACTATAGCGACCTGGAACGTCAAAGGCCTTAATTCCCCTCAAAAACGCCAAAAGGTGTGGAAATATATCATTGACCACCATTTGGATGTTATAGCCTTGCAGGAGACTCATCTAACTAGGGCTGAGGACACTCGCCTTAAACATAAGCAGTACCCCTTAATATATAGGTCTTCAGCACTCACGAAGCATTGAGGGGTGGCGTTGATGTTCCGAGCAGCACTCCAATTCCAGCCCATAGAGGTCCTTGGTGATAAGGATGGCAGGTGGTTAATGGTTAAGGGTCGCCTGCGAGGGAAAACTTGCACCTTCGTAGTGGTATACGCCCCTAATTCTGGTCAGACTTCCTTTATACACACTCTTCTAGGTAGGTTACTAGATTTTGTAGAGGGACCATTGCTCCTTATGGGAGATTTTAACCTGACGTGGCAAGGGGACCTTGACAGCTCACACCCATCCCGCCTCAGCTATAGGCTCGTTTTCCTCTGATACCCAGCAGCGCATTTCCGATATGGGCCTCCTGGATGCTTGGCGTACTCTCTATCCACATACCCGGGATTACACTTTTTACTCCCACGTTCACCATTCATATTCCCGGTTAGACTATGTCTTTATTAGCCAGTCGTTGTTAGGCTTCCCTCCGGGAGTCCAAAATCTTTCCGCTCTCAGTTTCAGATCATAGCCTCCTCGCCATTAACCTTTCCTGGGAGGCCAATGTTCCGGCGACCTATAGATGGTACTTCCCTGCGGCGCTGACCCGCGATAAGGAATCCTGCACTCAGCTTAGAAGGGGCATTGCGGAGTTTTTTACATTAATCTTCCTGGGGACACGTCTGAACTCAACACTTGGGATGCATTTAAAGCGGTCTTTCGGGGGCAATGCATCGCCCTTAACTCGGCACTTAATGCCCAGCGCGCTAGGGATAAGGAGCGCTTAGAGCACGAACTGACAGTTGTCGAACGCGATCACAAACTTAATCCCTCTCGTCAAACTCTCCGTAACCTTACAGCCCTCCGCGGTAAGCTGCGAGCCATCTATGACAATAGAGCGGAGTATACACTCCTTAAACTGCGTCAGCTTTCCTACTCTCAGGGTAACAAGATTGGGAAACATCTCGCGAGACAGCTACGCGATAAAAGAGAGAGGGAATACATCGGAGGAATTCGGGGACCCATGGGCGAGGCCACGCACAACGATGCGGATAAAGCTGGAATATTCGGTGATTTTTACAGGAACCTATACTCGAGGGAAATGTTAGATACGGAGGCCCAGCAGGACTTCCTTCGGACTCTGACTTTCCCCCAGGTGTCTGACGAGTGGAATGCAACACTCACCGCTCCGATCACCCACGAGGAAGTCACCCTAGCCATCAACGCCCTCAAACATCATAAAGCCCCGGGCCCCGATGGATACACTGCCCTCTTTTACAAAACTTTTGCTCCCGATATCAGCCCTTACCTTACGCTTCTGTTTAATAAGATGGCGACAGAGGGGAGCCTGCTGTCTCTATGACAGAGGCTACGATTTCTGTGATACCTAAGCCTGGGAAGGACCCCCGCCATTGTGCCTCATACCGACCCATCGCGCTCTTAAACTTAGACGCTAAACTCTACTCTTCTATCATCGCCAAGAGAATGAACGACTTACTTCCTGATCTCATACACCCTGACCAATCGGGGTTTATTAAGGGTCGGCAGACCCACGATAATACCCGGAGGATTATCCACCTTATTGAAAAGGCCGAAAGGCGACAACTCCCTGCCGTTCTGGTGGGTCTCGACGCTGAGAAAGCGTTCGATAGGGTGGATTGGGCATTCCTTTTCCAGACCCTCATAGCATTTGGCTTTTCTTCCAAGTTTTTAACCATGATACAAGCCAACTACCAGCAACCCCGTTCTAAGGTAATGGTCAACGGGCTACAATCCTCCTCCTTTATCCACTCTCGAGGAACTAGACAGGGCTGCCCGCTGTCTCCCTCCTCTTTGCCCTCAGCATTGAACCATTGGCAATGGCAATTAGAAATAATCCCGCGATTCAGGGGATTCCTTTTACAGGCGATAATCACAAAATTTCCCTTTTCGCAGACGATGGTCTCCTGTCCCTCTCCGACCCATCAGCATCTCTTCCGCCTTTACAAGCGGAACTCGAACGATTTGAGAGGGTGGCCGGTTTTAAAATTAACTACAATAAATCATACATTCTCAACCTTACTTTACCACCAACGGAGGTCAGTAGACTCCAATCCGTTACCTCGCTTTCGTGGTCTCACACCTCTATACAATACTTGGGGGTGCACCTCACCCCCTCAATTGCCGGCTTATACGCAGCCAACTTCCCGCCTGCTCTCACACGTATCCAATCAGACTTAACCAAGTGGAAGCCTCTCTTCTTGTACCGGCTCGGTCGTATTCATGCGGTGAAGATAAACCCTGCTCCCGAAGCTCCTCTACCTGTTTCAAGCCTTACCAATTGAGATGCCTGGAGATTTCTTCCGCCGCATTAAAACAATGATTCTGCACTTTATTTGGCAAGGTGGTCGTGCGCGCTTCTCTTTTTCTATTCTTCGCCGTCCCAGGGCGAGGGGGGGAGTGGGACTCCCAGACGTTCAATTGTACTACAAAGCCGCACAACTAAGAGTCCTAGTTGAATGGTCTAAAGGGGAATCCGACAAACACTGGCTCCACATGGATCGTAGTGTAACGGGGAGGACTATTTGGGACCTGATATGGCGCCCAAACAAGACAGACCCAGGAATGCTTATCTTGCCACTCCCACCCGCTCCACCCTTAGAGTCTGGGATACAGTGTCGGGGATGAGCGATGGACCTCCTTTCCCTCTCCCTTTACACCACTCCATTTTAATCCAGCGTTCCCGCCGGGACTGCAGGAGGGTCCCTTTGATGCTTGGCGGGAGGGTGGTTGCCTTGCACTGACTCATCTTTTTCACAACTTCGATCCCTCTCCTTCGACAACTGCCAGCGCGACTACGGCGTAGGGACCTTAGAGCGGTATCATTATACTCAGTTAAGGCATTGGGCCTTGTCACCGCAGGTGCGCGATGCTGCCACCCGCCCCTTACGAAGTTTGAGTCCTTTCTCACTAAAGCACCGGTCATGTGGGGACGATCTCCTTTTATATAAATTACTTCTCACCACCACCATCTCCCGCGTCCGCGCTACATGTCTATGTGGGAGGGTATGATACAACGTGATATCACTGAAGAGGAGTGGGGCCACCTATGGACCGATATAGCCAGATTCAATCATTCCTCTGCACTTAGGGAAGCCCATCTTAAAACAATGATGGACTGGTACCTCCACCCCTCCCGGCTTAAACAAATTTTCCCGAAGACTTCTGACAGATGCTGGAGGGGATGTGGGTTACTGGGGGATTTCCAGCATATCTGGTGGGACTGCCCGACTATTCGCCCCTACTGGGAAGAGATCCTAGCGCATATAAAGGACATACTTGGGTACTCTGTCCCGACTACCATGGTGGAAGTCCTTCTGGGGCTGCGCGATCCCTCCCTAGAGCACCAAACATGAGCTGACAAGAAAATCATGTGGCTCTGCATAGGAGCAGCGAAGATCACTCTAGCGGCTGCCTGGAAGCGTAAGGCGGCTCCGGCAATCTCACTCTGGCACTCTAGGCTTTGGAGTCTTTTAAGTTTAGAACGCATGTCGGAGATCTTTAAGGAGGATTTTAAGAATTTTGAATTCCAGTGGGGCCCGTTGGTTTCCTTCCTCTCCAGCGGTTTACCTTCCACGGTTTGCCCCTCGTCCATCAGAGCTTTGCATCTCTTTCAATTTTGAGCTGCTGTCACTGCTGCCAGTATTGTACAAGGTACAGCTAATGCCGCCACCATGGTAGGGGAGGGGGGAGGGGGGGAGGGAATTGCTTTTTGTTTTTTCGGTTTGTGACCCCCCGGTTGGGGGTTGCTTCTATGCACTGTTTCCTAGTTAAGCACAGACCTTTTGCCAGAGGGTGAGGGGGATGCTAACCGTCACAAAAGAAAGATGGGAAGCATGCCGGTTTTATATCAAAATAAGTTTAGAGTTTTATGCTTTGTCCTGGTCTCTGAGAATAAGCACACTGTAGCCTTCCTTTATATAACCTGTTAGGAACGAGACCAGGCTATCATTGACCGCGATATATCGTTAGCATCTTACCTAGACTTGGTAAAATTCGCGCCACCCCCTGCGAGCGGTGACAATTCCTGTGGCTATGTACTGTAAGTTGGATAAAACATAATAAACAGATGTTTGAGAAAAATGATTAAACCAGTCATAGATATTCATCCGGTGCCAAAACACAAGGATTGAGACATTTTAATAGGGGTGGGCGGAATTTGCGTAGTCGCGTTACGCAAAGTTCCGCGAAATGGTAAAAAATCTCCGCGAGCTACGCAGAATTCCGCGAGCACGCAGAGTTGTTTGTTCCGCCCGTTCGCGATGCATTTTTCCTGTTCAGGGACGCTGTTTGCGTGCTCGGGGGAAATATCTCGCGAACTTGCCCATGCGGTCGCCAATTGGCGCGGCCATCTTGTTTCACTTGTCCCGCCTGCTCGCGATGCGTGTTTCCTGTTCGCGAACGCGGATGTCCGATGGCCCGTCCGAATGACGTGTTTGCGATCGCACACTCTCGCGGGATCGCGCGGCCGGCTACCAAAATCTCGTGGCGCACGCGAACGGATAGGAAAACTCGTCGGCAACGCAGGGATCCCGGTAAGTCGCTCCCACGCACGCGAACACGCATTTTGAAAGCGCGAACAAGGAAAAAATTCTGCTACGCTGCGGATCGCGGAATGTTCGGCAATTCTGCGTTCTCCGCGGAACGCGGAATTGCCAAAATTCCGCAAATTCCCCGAGCAGAGCGGAATTTACCGCCCAGGCCTACATTTTAAATGAATTTGTCCACTTTTATGAAGCATTATATACACCAGCAAATTCTCCCTCTGACTCTGAAATTATACAATAACTTTCCACTATTCAAAAATCCTTTAATACTCAATTTGACCTTGAACCATTAGAATCTGATGTTACACATCTAGAACTTCGTACTGCTTTAAACACACTTAAAAAAGGATAAAGCTCTGGGTCCAGATGTCCTCACAGTTGAATTTTTCACATATTTTTCTATTTTATTTCTCCCTAAATTGCATACTTTTATAACATCTTTTTCACATCTACACAAATCTATTGGCTCCTGTTTAGACACCCTTATTTGCCTTATTCCAAAAGAAGGGAAAAACTCCAACTACTGTAAAAATTATAGACCTATCTCACTTGTCAACATTGATTGTAAACATTTTCTCAAAAGCTTTAGCTGTAGGATTGGAGCCTGTCATCCCTGAACTCCTTGGTAAAGAACATTCAGGCTTTGTTAAAGGGAGATGTGTTTCTGATAACACCTTGTCTATTTTTTGATGTTTTATCAAAGTCCACTCAAATGTCCGAACCTTTAGCAGCAATAGCCCTAGATGCTCAAAAAGCTTTTGGCTGATTCTTTTATTATTTATTATCATTATTAATAATATTAATATTATTATTAATATTATTATTATTATTACGTATTATTATTACGTATTATTATTAATATTATTATTATTATTATTATTATTATTATTGTTATTATTATTACTGAGTCTATTATACCCTCAAATGGATTGGATTTGGACCAAACATTATTTCTTTGATTTCCCTTCTATACTCAGTCCCACAAGCAGCCATCTTTGCAAATGGCCTCACCTCCTCATAATTTACACTTGGTAGAGGGGTTCGACAAGGTTGTCCTCTTTCTCCTTTTTTTAAAAAATTTAGCATTAGAGCCTTTTTTATCTAAATTATGACAAAATCAAGATATCTATGGTTTTCCCTATGGTAATCAACAGCTTAAACTAGCAGCATACGCTGATATTGTGTTATTTATTTCACAACCTCAATCTTCACTTCAAATTTTTTAACCCCTTCGATGCTCATGACGGAATGGTTCCGTCATGAGCATCGGTGCCCCTGTGCTCATGACGGAACCATTCCGTCATGAGGCCAGGGGCACAAAATTCCTCTGCTGCAGACAGCAGAGGGATTTCCTTCTCTCCCCCAAAGCCTCGGGAGCTGGGGAAGAGCTTCCCCAGCTCCCGAGGCCCCCTCCCTGGTTTCAGTGCAATGATGATCAGCGCGCACGTCGCGCTGTCGTCATTGCACAGAAACCAAAGCTGAAATGAGCCTTTAGGCTCATTTCAGTTTCACTTTCTATGTGCTCAGGGGCTATCTCAGCCCCCGGGCACGTAGAAAGACGGAGAGGTATCATTGGACAGAGGAGAATCTCCCTTTCCAATGGTACTTCTCCCAGTGGATCCCTGCTTGGGATCGCCCCAGGAGGGCGATCCCCAAGCAGGATCCACCCACTAGACACCAGGGAGGGGGAGCGGCCCCTTGGGCAAGGGCCTTTGCTCCCCCAAATACATTTGGTGTAATTTAGTCTTTTGCCCCTCGGGGCAAAAGCCCACTAGACCCCAGGGACTTTTTTTGGCGCATAATTTATTAGGGTGGGGGCTGCCCATAAAGGGCATGTGCATGCCCCCACCCTCGCAAAATTTACAGCCTTTCTGCCCCCCCCGGGGGGGCAAAAAGCACACTATACGCCAGGGATTTTGTTAAAAATTATAATTAGTGGTGGGGGCTGCCCAATATGGGCATGCCCATGCCCCCACCCCCCTGCAAAAATGAGAGCCTTTCTGCCCCCCCTGGGGGGCAAAAAGCCCACTAGACGCCAGGGATTTTTAATTGCCAAATTGAATTAGGGTGGGGGCTGCCCAAAACAGGCATGCCGATGCCCCCACCCCCGGCAACAAAAATTACAGTCTTTCGGCCCCCCCGGGGGGGCAGAAAGCCCACTAGATACCAGGGATTTTGTTAAAAATTATAATTAGTGGTGGGGGCTGCCCAATATGGGCATGCCAATGCCCCCACCCCTCCCCCACAAAAATTACAGCCTTCCTGCCCCCCGGGGGGGGCAAAAAGCCCAGTAGACGCCAGGGATTTTTTGGGGCAAATTTTAATTAGGTGTGGGCATTGGCATGCTCGCTTGGGCAGCCCCCACCCTAATTAGACTTTGCCTAAAATCCCTGGTGTCTAGTGGACTTTCTGCCCCTGGGGGCATATGGGGCATTAGCCCCCAATCTGCCCCGCCGGGGGCAAAAGCCCACTAGATACCAGGAATTTTTTGGGGCAAATCTGAATTAGGGTGGGGCTGCCCAAAATGGACATGCCCATGCCCCCACCCCTCCCCTGCAAAAATTACAGTCTTCCCTGCCCCCCTGGGGGCAGATGGGGCAGTAGCCCCCAATCTCCCCGGGGGTAATAAGCCCACTAGACGCCAGGGATTTTTTGGGCAAATTTGAATTAGGGTGGGGGCATTGGCATGCCTGTTTTGGACTGCCCTCACTCTAATTAGAACTTGCCCAAAGTCCCTGGTGTCTAGTAGGCTCTGCCCCTCTGGGGGCAGATGGGGCATTAGCCCTCAATCTGCACCTCCGGGGGCAAAAAGCCTACTAGTCGCCAGGGATTTTTTTGGGCAAATTTTAATTAGGGTGGGGGCCGCCCAAAACGGGCATGCCCATGCCCCCACCCCTTCCCCTGCAAACATTACAGCCTTCCTGCCCCCCCTGGGGGGCAGATGGGGCAGTAGCCCCCAATCTGCCCCCCCGGGGGGGCAAAAAGCCCACTAGATGCCAACGATTACGCTGGCTTTTTTTATGCGTGGGGTTGGGGCCTGCCCAGAATGGGCATACCAATGCCCCCACCCCCCCCAAAAATAGCCACAGTGTTTCTGCCCCCCTTGGGGGCATATCGGGGCAACCCCACCCCCCGATATCCCCCCCAGGGTGGCAGAAAGCCGACTAGGCACGGATTTGTTTTTAGCAATATGCCTACCTGTGGATTTTGGGCCCTAGCGCAGCCGGCACATAGGGAAACCTAGAAAACCTGTACATTTTTGAAAACTAGACACCCAGGGGAATCCAGGATGGGGTGACTTGACTGGCTCTCACCAGGTTCTGTTACCCAGAATCCCTTGCAAACCTAAAAATTTGGCAAAAAAAACACATTTTCCTCACATGTCTGTGGTGGAAAGTTCTGGAATCTGCGTGGATCCACAAAATTCCACCCACCCCACGTTCCCCAAAGTCTTCCGAGAAAAATGATACCTCACTTGCGTGGGTAGGCCTAGTGGCCGCGACAGGAAATGGCCCAAAACGCAACGTGGACACACCACATTTTCACAGTGAAAACTGACCCTTTTTTGCAAAGTGCCTAGCTGTAGATTTTGAACCCTAGCTCTGCCGGGCACCTAGGGAAACCTAGCAAACCTATACATTTTTGAAAAGTAGACACCCAGGGAATCCATGATGGGGTGACTTGACCGGCTCTCACCAGTTTCTGTTACCCAGAATCCCTTGCAAACCTAAACATTTGTCTAAAAAAAACACATTTTCCTCACATTTCTGTGGTGGAAAGTTGTGAAATCTGCGTGGATCCACAAAATTCCACCCACCCCACGTTCCCCAAAGCCTTCCGATAAAAATGGTACCTCACTTGTGTGGGTAGGCCTAGTGCCCGCGACAGGCAAGGGCCCAAAACCTATTGAGGCGACATCAAAATTACCTATCACAAAACAACCTGGTTTTGCAAGGGGGTCCCATGAGCTTTGGCCTCGGGCTCGGCGGCCATCTAGGGAAATCTTACCAAACCCATACATTTCTGAAAACTAGACACCTGGGGAGTCCAGCGAGGTATGGCTTGCGTGGGTCCCCCAACATTTTCCTACCCACAATCCCCTGCAAACCTCAAATTTTGCTGAAAAAATCACTTTTTCTCAAATTTCTGTGTGGGAAAGTTCTGAATCCACGTGATCCACAAATCTCCTCACACCCAGCGTTCCCCAGGTCTCCCGATAAAAGATACCTCACTCGCGCGGGTGGGTCAAGTACCAGCGACAGGCAAGGGCCCAAAACCTATTGAGGCGACATCAAAATTACCTATCACAAAACAACCTGGTTTTGCAAGGAGGTCCCATGAGTTTTGGCCTGGGCTCAGCGGCCATCTAGGAAATCCTACCAAACCCACACATTTCTGAAAACTAGACACCCAGGGAGTCCAGCGAGGTATGGCTTGCGTGGGTCTCCTAACGTTTTCCTACCCACAATCCCCTGCAAACCTCAAATTTAGCTGAACAAATCACTTTTTTCTCAAATTTCTGTGTGGGAAAGTTCTGGAATCTATGTGGATCCACAAATTTCCTCCCACCCAGCATTCCCCCAGGTCTCCAGATAAAAATTATACCTCACCCGCGTGGGTGGGTCAAGTACCCGCGACAGGCAAGGGCCCAAAACCTATTGAGGCGACATCAAAATGACTTATCACAAAACAACCTGGTTTTGCAAGGGGTCCCATGAGTTTTGACCCCGGGCTCGGCGACCATCTAGGAAACCTACCAAACCCACACATTTCTGCAAACTAGACACCCGGGGAGTCCAGCAAGGTATGGCTTGCGTGGGTCCCCTAACGCTTTCCTACCCAGAATCCCCTGCAAACCTCAAATTTAGCTGGAAAATCACTTTTCCATACATTTTTGCGTGGGATCACCGTGCCGGCACAAATGTCCTACCACCCAGCGTTCCCTTGTTCTCCCGAGTAAAATGATACCTCACTTGTGTGGGTGGGCCAAAGGCCTGTGACTAGGAAGAGCCCAAAACATAGGGATTTAGAGTATAGCACCGAGAATTCTAAGCGCTACATTTAAAAAAAATACGTTTTAGCCAATTCTGCTTTGGACACCCACACAAGTGAGGTATCATTTTACTCGGGAGAACAAGGGGATCGCTGGGTGGTAGGACATTTGTGCCAGCACGGTGATTCCACGCAAAAATATGTGGAAAATATGTTTTTTTCAGCTAAATTTGAGGTTTGCAGGGGTGTCTACTTTTCAGAAATGTTTGGGTTTGGAAGTTTCCCAAGATGGCCACTGAGCCCGGGGCCAAAAACCCAGGTGACCCCCCTTGCAAATCCAGGTTGTTTTGTGATAGGTAATTTTGATGTCTCCTCAATACGTTTTGGGCCCTTGCCTGTCGCGGGTACTTGACCCACCCACGCGAGTGAGGTACCATTTTTATCGGGAGACCTGGGCGAACACTGAGTGGTAGGAAATTTGTGGATCCACGTAGATTTCAGAACTTTCCCACACAGAAATTTGAGAAAAAAGTGATTTTTTCAGTTAAATTTGAGGTTTGCAGGGGATTCTGGGTAGGAAAACTTAAGGGGACACACACAAGCCATACCTCGCTGGATCCCCCCGGGTGTCTAGTTTTCAGAAATGTGTGGGTTTGGTAGGTTTCCCTAGATGGCCGCCGAGCCCGGGGCCAAAAACTCATGGGACACCCCTTGCAAAACTAGGTTGTTTTGTGATAGGTAATTTTGATGTCGCCTCAATAGGTTTTGGGCCCTTGCCTGTCGCGGGTACTTGACCCACCCACGCGAGTGAGGTATCATTTTTATCAAGAGACCTGAGGGAACGCTGGGTGTGAGGAAATTTGTGGATCCACGTAGATTCCAGAACTTTCCCACACAGAAATTTGAGAAAAAAGTGATTTTTTCAGCTAAATTTGAGGTTTGCAGGGGATTGTGGGTAGGAAAACGTTAGGGGACCCACGCAAGCCATACCTCGCTGGACTCCCCCGGGTGTCTAGTTTTCAGAAATGTGTGGGTTTGGTATGTTTCCCTAGATGGCCGCCGAGCCTGGGGCCGAAAACTCATGGGACCCCCTTTGCAAAACCAGGTTGTTTTGTGATAGGTAATTTTGATGTCGCCTCAATAGGTTTTGGGCCCTTGCCTGTCGTGGGTACTTGACCCACCCACGCGAGTGAGGTATCATTTTTATCGGGAGACCTCGGGGAACGCTGGGTGGGAGGAAATTTGTGTATCCACGTAGATTCCAGAACTTTCCCACACAGAAATTTCAGAAGAAAGTGATTTTTTCAGCTAAATTTGAGGTTTGCAGGGGATTGTGGGTAGGAAAACGTTAGGGGACCCAGGCAAGCTATACCTCGCTGGACTCCCCCGGGTGTCTAGTTACCAGAAATGTGTGGGTTTGGTAGGTTTCCCTAGATGGTCGCCGAGCCCAGGGCCAAAAACTCATGGGACCCCCCTTGCAAAACCAGGTTGGTTTGTGATAGGTAATTTTGATGTCGCCTCAATAGGTTTTGGGCCCTTGCCTGTCACGGGTCCTTGACCCACCCACGCAAGTGAGGTACCATTTTTCTTGGAAGGCTTTGGGAAACGTGGGGTGAGTGGAAATTTGTGGATCCATGCAGATTCCAGAACTTTCCACACAAATGTGAGGAAAATGTGTTTTTTTGGACAATTTTTTAGGTTTGCAAGGGATTCTGGGTAACAGAACCTGGTGAGAGGCAGTCAAGTCACCCCATCCTGTATTCCCCTGGGTGTCTAGTTTTCAAAAATATATAGGTTTGCTAGGTTTCCCTAGGTGTCGGCAGAGCTAGGGTTCAAAACTACAGCTAGGCACTTTGCCAAAAAAGGGTCATTTTTCACTGTGAAATTGTGGTGTGTCCACGTTGTGTTTTGCGCCATTTCCTGTCGCGGGCACTAGGCCTACCCACACAAGTGAGGTACCATTTTTCTCGGAAGACTTTGGGGAACGCGGGGTGGGTGGAAATTTGTGGATCCACGCAGATTCCAGAACTTTCCACCACAGAAATGTGAGGAAAATGTGTTTTTTGGGACAATTTTTTAAGTTTGCAAGGGCTTCTGGGTAACAGAACCTGGTGAGAGGCAGTCAAGTCACCCCATCCTGGATTCCCCTGGGTGTCTAGTTTTCAAAAATGTATAGGTTTGCTAGGTTTCCCTAGGTGCCGACAGAGCTAGGGTTCAAAACTACAGCTAGGCACTTTGCCAAAAAAGGGTCATTTTTCACTGTGAAATTGTGGTGTGTCCACGTTGCGTTTTGCACCGTTTCCTGTTGCGGGCACTAGGCCTACCCACACAAGTGAGGTACCATTTTTCTCGGAAGACTTTGGGGAACGCGGGTGGGTGGAAATTTGTGGATCCACGCAGATTCCAGAACTTTCCACCACAGAAATGTGAGGAAAATGTGTTTTATTTTACAATTTATTAGGTTTGCAAGGGATTCTGGGTAACAGAACCTGGTGAGAGGCAGTCAAGTCACCCCATCCTGGATTCCCTGGGTGTATAGTTTTCAAAAATGTATAGGTTTGCTAGGTTTCCCTAGGTGCCGAAAGAGCTAGGGTTAAAAAACTAAAGCTAGGCACTTTGCAAAAAAAGGGTCATTTTTCACTGTGAAATTGTGGTGTGTCCACGTTGCGTTTTGCGCAGTTTCCTGTCACGTGCACTAGGCCTACCCACACAAGTGAGGTACCATTTTTCTCGGAAGACTTTGGGGAGCGCGGGGTGGGTGGAAATTTGTGGATCCATGCAGATTCCAGAACTTCCACCACAGAAATGTGAGGAAAATGTGTTTTGTTGGACAATTTTTTAGGTTTGCAAGGGATTCTGGGTAACAGAACCTGGTGAGAGGCAGTCAAGTCACCCCATCCTGGATTCCCTGGGTGTCTAGTTTTCAAAAATGTATAGGTTTGCTAGGTTTCTCTAGGTGCCGGCAGAGCTAGGGTTAAAAACTACAGCTAGGCACTTTGCCAAAAAGGGTCATTTTTCACTGTGAAATTGTGGTGTGTCCACGTTGCCTTTGCGCCGTTTCCTATCGCAGGCACTAGGCCTACCCACACAAGTGAGGTACCGTTTTTCTCGGAAGACTTTGGGGAATGCGGGGTGGATAGAAATTTGTGGATCCACGCAGATTCCAGAACTTTCCACCACAGAATTGTGAGGAAAATTTGTTTTTTTTGACAATTTCTTAGGTTTGCAAGGGATTCTGGGTAACAGAACCTGGTGAGAGCCAGTCAAGTCACCCCATCCTGGATTCCCCTGGGTGTCTAGTTTTCAAAAATGTATAGGCTTGCTAGGTTTCCCTAGTTGCCGTTAGAGCTAGGGTTCAAAAACTACAGCTAGGCACTTTGCCAAAAAAGGGTCATTTTTCACTGTGAAATTGTGGTGTGTCCACGTTGCGTTTTGCGCCGTTTCCTGTCGCGGGCACTAGGCCTACCCACACAAGTGAGGTACCGTTTTTCTCGGAAGACTTTGGGGAACGCGGGGTGGGTGGAAATTTGTGGATCCACGCAGATTCCAGAACTTTCCACCACAGAAATGTGAAGAAAATGTGGGTTTTTTGACAATTTTTTAGGTTTGCAAGGGATTCTGGGTAACAGAACCTGGTGAGAGGAAGTCAAGTCACCCCATCCTGGATTCTGCTGGGTGTCTAGTTTTCAAAAATGTATAGGTTTTCTAGGTTTCCCTAAGTGCCGGCAGAGCTAGGGTTCAAAAACTACAGCTAGGCACTTTGCCAAAAAAGGGTCATTTTTCACTGTGAAATTGTGGTGTGTCCACGTTGCGTTTTGCACCATTTCCTGTCGCGGGCAATAGGCCTACCCACACAAGTGAGGTACCATTTTTCTCGGAAGACTTTGGGGAACGCGTGGTGGGTGGAAATTTGTAGATCCACGCAGATTCCGGAACTTTCCACCACAGAAATGTGAGGAAAATTTGGTTTTTTGACATTTTTTAGGTTTGCAAGGGATTCTGGGTAACAGAACCTGGTGAGAGGAAGTCAAGTCACCCCATCCTGGATTCCCTAGGTGTCTACTTTTCAAAAATGTATAGGTTTGCTAGGTTTCCCTAGGTGCCGGCAGAGCTAGGGTTCAAAAACTACAGCTAGGTACTTTGCCAAAAACGGTCATTTTTCAGGGACCACCTACACCCCACAAACGAGACCCACACTGCCATAGAGACACATGCAGATGCACATACCCAGTACAGAACCACGCCCAGGGGCCCGCACATATCAGTCACACACCCACGTTGGCTCTGCGTACGACGGCACAGTCCACTCCCCTTACGAATTGAGTGGGTGACGACAAAGCTACATGTCCAGGTTCTAGCCCTCTGCCTGCGGTGACATGTCTGCGTCCGCTGTACACAGCACAATGTAATGTCGTAGGGCCCAGGGCCCCCATGCATACAACAAGACCACAGGGACACATGCACATATCATGTTGAACTGGCTACGGGCACGTGCGCCCGGCCCCTTTATTGGCAGGGCCACATGTACAGTGACGCCTGTGCTGGATGTGTGTGGGGTGAGTATAAGCCAGCCCGCACGGAGTGCTTGGTGCTGGCTTGGCAACAACCTGAACAGTGGACACCAGTGTAATGGAAACAGAAAACACCAGCATAACAGACTCAACTGCAGAGCAACATGGAGGGATCCGGAGTAAGGACAGAGGTCACCCAATATTCAGTCAGGAGGTTCCGTGAGTTGCAGTGCACTGAGGTAGGGGCACTAGAGAAGAGCGCGCTCATGTGAAGAAATTGCTAGGATTGTGTCCCTTCGGGTTAGTCCTGATGCAGATGCAGTGGGGTGTGTTACACCTGCATCAACTTCCTCATCATCCCAGGTCTCCCACACTGCCTGAGGTGACAGTTGCGTCTGCAGTCCACAGCGCAATACGCAGTAATAGATCTGGGTGTGTAGCTTGACTACCACCACCAGTCTGCATTCCTGCCTTGGGGCTGTTGCCTCCTGCCCTCCCATTGTCTGTGTCTTCTCCCGTCCGCACACTTGACACATCTTCCTCATCATAGTCCCAGGTCTTCCCCACTGCATGAGGTGACATTGCTGCGCAACCTCACAACAGCACAAAATTCAATCAGTAACGGACAATGGCTTGTGGTGCACTGAGTCACTGGCACCTGGAGTGCTGAGCAGGGTATCAGGCCAATGATGGCATGCACGACAGGTCTGAGCAACTCCGTAGGTCTGTCAGGACCACCGTTTCGACTCTGGCAGATGGCGGTTGGAGGTGGTCCTTGCGGTGGTGGCGTGTGCCTCCTGCGGTGATGCGACGTCCGGGCCGGTCAAGACTCGATGCTATGTGTGGGCCCTGGTGGCCCGCAGTTGAGGCCGGAGTTTGCGGACAGCGCAGGGCCACAGACACATGGCGTTGATGACCCCAAGACCATCGCTACAGAGGCCATTCAATGTCTCAGAAGAAGAGGTCCCAGGCCTGAGCAGCACAGAGTTAGTGGCCCCGGATGCACTGCGGCCGGCACAGGCACCCAGCCACGGGACGGTGACTTGCGGTGCAGTCAGATGGGCCATGCAACCTGAGCGGGTCCCCATCAATGTCCGAGGTGTCTGTTGCGGAAGGTCTGATGTTATCTGGAAGCAGCAAATGGAGGAGTGGAAAGCGCAACCCTCGTTTTCACCAACTATTCGGTATCAGCTACATGAGGATGAAAACTAGCCCCTATTCCATAGACTCAAACGCCACCAATGTACGACCAGTGAGTGTCCATGAATGTCGGGGAACACACTTAGTGGCACAGGTGCTGAGAGGGGATGCAGTCTGCGATGATGCCGGTACACAGATGTGAACTCCAACATTGCCAAATCAAGACTCTGTGACCTACTGGACAGCAGTGTAGGCCGGAGGCAGCGGTCAGCAGTGGCCCACAGCCACGTGTCGTTGGCTCGCGAGGCACAGAGTTAGTGACACAGTGGCAGTTGTCGGTAGTGTTCAATCACCTCCGTAACGATGATCCTGTTCCCTCCGGACTGCAACGCGTCATCTTCTTACGCCTCTCCGTGCGTGCGATGAAATATATTCTGCCTTTTGAATTACCGATGTTCAGTTCCAAATCTGTGATCCCACTCATGCACAACGTAGGCCGAGGGCAGTAGTCCGCGTAGGCCCACAGACACGTGTGGTTGTGATGCCATGCACAGACTTGTTGCCACCACATCGAAGGGTGTATAGTGAATTGTTCTCTGCCTTAAATAATGTTCACTGCCATGGCGTAATCAAGTCTCAGTTCCAAATGTGTGACCTACCTGACCGTGGTGTAGGCCTGAGGCATCGGTCAGCACGGCCCATTCACCGTGTGTCGCCGGCATAGGTTGGATGGCCCCACCGGCCTGCGTAGTTCAGGTTCAGTGGCACCACGTGTTCGGTCACCTCCGTGTATGTGACCCGGCATTCTTCCGGACTGAGCCGCATCTTCCTCTTACACCTCTCCGTGCGACCACTGGTGTGGACTCTGCCATTCGTGCTTTGCGACTAGGTGCTGGATGTGTGAACTACTGGTCCGCAGGGTAGTCCTGGTCCCTCATCCACGTGTCGCCGGCTGGCGTTGAACAGGGTTAGTGGCACCACGTGTCGCCGGCTGGCATTGAACAGGGTTAGTGGCACCACATGTCGCCGGCTGGCGTTGAACAGGGTTAGTGGCACCACGTGTCGCCGGCTGGCCTTGAACAGGGTTAGTGGCACCACGTGTCGCCGGCTGGCCTTGAACAGGCTTAGTGGCACCACGTGTCGCAAGATGCCCATATGGAACTATGCATCACAGTTCGGGGGGGTCTGGTGCTGTGGCCGCTGGCCCGGATTTGGGGTCACTGCCATTCATGACTCAGGACACAGTTTCACACATGGGACCTACTGGTCCGACGAGTGGGCCAAAGGTGGCAGTAGAGTGCGTCAACGAGAAAGGAGTAAGGCGGGCCTGTGTCGTGGAGGCCGTGATCGTCTGAGGAGGCTGCCAAGGTCACGGGCCTCAGGCTTGGAGCTTGCGCCGGCACGTGGTGGGCCCTCCTTGACACACGCCGGTGTCGGCAGGTGATCAGTGTGGCCTGGCTGCGCAGGGGCGGGCCTGACGGGTTCGTGGTCCAGCGTGCCGGGGTCCAGCAGGCGCACAGCATCGCAGGCAACTCCGCTCACGAGGACGGCGTCGGCCTCGTGGCGGGGTGGGAGGCACTGCCCTGGCAGAGACGTGGGTCTTCCCGGAAGAGGACCACGCCCAGGACTACGTGCTTTTTATTCACACCCCTACGCTGGCGTGGCGTATGCCGGGCCATCTCACTCCGGTGATGCTTAGGGGGGGTAACAGGCAACATTTCCGCAAGGTCCCCCACTGGCTGGGGTGACATGGTGGCGTCAACTGTCCACTACACTCCATACACCAGCGGTGTATGTCGCCATGGATATGGGTGTGTTCTGCATACTGCGATGTGTCCAGCACATCTCCGCCACTCTTGGCATTGTGTACTTTCCCAATCATGGTTCTACTGCAACCTTCACACATGCCTGGTTGCCCCCTCTCCCCACATTCAGCTATTATGTGGCTGAGGTGCCATGCCGTTGCTGGCTCATGTTCAGGGCTTGCCCATGTGAACATTGTAAGCTGTTCTGTCGTGTCTGGTGGGTGGGCCTGTTGTTGTGCCTGTTGTATGTGATTTTGTGACGTGTGCATTGCCAGAGTTGTGAGTTGCATGGTTGTGGAGTTGAGGTGTGTGGGGTGTTCATTTGGATATTGCCAAGGGGCTGTGCATTTCCCTTGTTGCCATCCTGGGAACGCTGGTTGATGATGGACTGTCGGAGGATGAAGGTATCATGCACACTGGCTGTGTATTTGAAGGCGACATTGTTGGGTGTTCCACGGTGTTCTGTTGTTGCCTGCACATTGATGTGAGACGTGTGCTTCCTGTTGCGGTGATTGTGTGCTGTGTCACCAGGGGGCACAGGTAGTACATGTGTGCTGTGTATTGCCCCCAACACGCGCGTGCATCCTGCTTGGGCGTATGGTCCTCGCTTGGTCTCCAGCGGATCCAATGCATTGTGTTGTACGTATGGGGACTGGGGTACCAGGTGATGGTGATGTCCAGGACAGGTGTGGGGGACTTGGATGTGGCTGGCTGTGAGACTCCTCCGACTCTGGTGGGTGTTGTTTGGGGGGTACCAGGGGCCAACAGGTGCAGCCATGCCAGCAGCTTTGTGTGGGGTGGGATGTTGGTTGTCCGCTGTGTTGGTGCCATAGGCCTGTTAGGCGATGATGGTCAGGATGCGTAGGATGTTTGTCACTTTCAGCCTGTAGTGAACATTGACATTGTCAGATGTTGGGTCTGGATAGCTGGTACGCTTCCTGGGGGTCCGCTGTCTTTGTCTGCGCTGCGTCTGTGATGGTCCGGGGGGGGGGTGTTTCGGGTGTGGGTTGGGGTCCTGGGGTGGTGGCGGTGCGTGTTGTGGCCCTCTTGGGTGTCCGGGCCGCATGATGAGTGGCTCCATGGCATCTGTTGCCCTTCGGATGTGGCCCTGGGCTGTGCTTCCTTTTGTGGTGCTGGCTGCCGTCCGACTTTACACCAGGTCAGAGCAGGTGTAAATTTCCTGGTGCTAACGCGCCTTATCACCTGTTTTGTGTTCTTATCGCCGATGTGGCTGGTCGTTGTGAATGTTGAGGTGTAATGTTGTCTTGACTTTTGGCACGGGAACGCCTACTCTGCATCTCATTAGCGATATTTGCGGGGGTCCTCTGTGGCGATGTTTTTTGCGGCTGCTATCGCGGGTAAACTGGTGCTGTGGGCTGTTAACATGGGCTTGTGAATGGGGAGGTAAATTTATCACGACTTTGGCTGCGATAAAGTGCCGTTAATTCGGCGATATCTCCTTGTGAATATGCCCCTGAGTGGGGAATTTAACCTTCTGTTAATGATAATGCAGTTCACAGATTCTAATCCCAGTAAAAAACAAAAAAAAATATGGGTTAAGGTGTCGACTGCAGAGATTTGCGTGTTCCAAGTTCTAGAGAGATCAATCGGTTAAAACTCTTACTAGAATGTGCAACTTATGCCACAACTTCCGAAAGTGAGAAGACATCGATATCTCTGACGTCTCCACCCATGGCAGTGAACTGGAAATTTCGCTTCCTTAACAGGAAAGTTTAGCTGTTAAAATGAGTAAATTTAAAAAAAATAACAGATTAGGTTCTTTTTTTCCTCAAGTACAAAACATTGCGCTTTAGAATACTGGAAACCCTATTACACCACTCCCCACACATACTCAGCGTCGTACTCAATCACACACTGGGCCCTCTGTCGATCTTGCAGCCCTGCTTTAAATCTGCGACGTAGAATTGTGTTCTTATTTAATAACCGAGTGTATTTGGCATATAAAAACCATGGGCCATATTATCAAGAACGGCGATAACATTATCGCCGCTTTAGCGGCAGGAAATTGCCGCTAAAGCGGCGATAAGGGGCTTGATAATATGCCCTATAGAATTCCAATAGAAGCCCAGGTTTGATGTCCTTCACACCAGAACCTGGGCTTCTATTGGAATTCTATAGGGCATATTATCAAGCCCCTTTTGCCACTTTAGCAGCAGTTTCCTGCCGCTAAAGCGGCGATAATGTTATCGCCGTTCTTGATAATACGGCCCTATGTATTTTTAAATTTGCCGTTGATGCATGATTTTGAGGAGAGCTTTTGAAATGAGTTTTATAACTTGTCTTTCACAGTTTAAACTGTAGATCAGGCGTCAAGTTAACGATTGATGCAAAAATTCTATGGTGCTTCTGTGCCATCTAGTGGTGAGTTATTGCTACAACATCCATTACTCATTTTACTTCATTTGAAGTCAGTAGAAAGGACAAGACAAATTTGTTATCTGTCAAAACTTACTGGAACAAATTTAGCATTTGAAAATGCAGAATGTAATTAAGACGCTAGAGCAGAAACTGCTGTCAACAAGGGGCTTGGGGAAGATTCCCATAGTTTTCACCGTCTAATACTTTCTGTCCCAATAACATTCCCCAATGATTTTTTCTTGTCATTCGAAAGGATTGTGGCTTAGTGGACTAATAGCCATATACCAAGTATCTGTGTTTGACTTTGTGGCCACAGGTTCAATTCTCAGCAGGTCCAGCCGTTTATGCTTCAAAAGGCACGTTATGTTACTTGGCCCCTCATTTAAAAGTGGTACAACTGGTGAAAGGAATGTTTTGAAAATGGATTAAGATAATTTTTCTCTGTGGTATTTATCTATTTGTACTAGAAGGTGTGTCGGTAATGCCGCCAAGCCTCAGAATAATGAACTGCAAGACTAGCGAATTGCCATAAAAATTTAGTAGGCAAAGATTTTACGGCACTGCTCCAGGGCCGGACTGGCCATAGCGGGTACCGGGCATTTCCCCGGTGGGCTGCCAGTGTGGGGGCCAGTTTTGGGCCCCTGGGTGGCCATTTATGTTACCGGGGGTCGGCAATATTGGCCCCCTGTAACAAAATCGGCCGAAACCGGCCCTAGCAAACAGCTCAGCCGCACCCCCACCCCCACCAGGGGGTGGGGCCGGATGAGCAGTTTGCCAGGGCAGGGTTCGGTTCCCAGTCCGGCCCTGCACTGCTGTACACAGATGATATGGTGCGGTATCATGCCGCCCTTGTTCAGTTATCCATTATTCACAAGGTATGGTCACACTTTACAGTTAAATCAGTAGTGTAGCCAGTGTGTCAAGGGCCCCAGTGTAAGGAAGGAAATTGGCCCTCTGGCACCTGGTTGAATTGCAAAATACATCATTAATCAGGGTTCAGTGGGCCCCTCAGGCCTTTGGGCCCCGGTGACACTCTACCTGCTGCAGCAAAGGAAGCTACGCCCTGAGTTAAACATACATACCTAAACAATGAGCACATGTGCGTTAATTGGTTTGCACTCCTCTGTTTTCAGGGTTGCAGCTTCTTCCTGTAGTTTATAAACCTATTCACAAGCCCTCAGTTGGGATTAGATCAGATACAGACTCTGTGGGCCTCATTTTCAATGATTTGGCGTAGAGCAGCACTGCAAGTGTGGCTGTGCTGCCCTATGCCAAATCAAAAGGGCAGGAATGCACTGTATTTACGAGATACAGTGCATTCCTGTCCCTTTCAGCCAGGGCAGGTGCACAATATGGTGCCTAGCGCCAAAGCAGGCACCCTTGCACCATGGTGCAAGGGTGTCTGTGTTGATGGCAGGATTGTGTTTGTGCAGGAAGGGGCACCTTCCTGCACAAAAACAATCCATGGAGGCATTTTCCTCTTTCTATGTGTGCTGCAGAATGTAGCACACATAGAAAGAGGGAAAAATGAGTAGAAATAAACATATTTCTCCTTGTTACGCCTGCTCTGGGGAGGAGTACAGTTTTGACACATTCCCAGGTTTACAGATCCTTGTAAATCTGGGAATGTGTCAATACCCCTGGGTGTTGCGTGGGAACACTCACCGCAACGCCCATGGTATGCCTCACTGATGCAGTGTAAGGCAACGCAGCGACTTGCACTGTGTTGCCTTACACCATATGAGGCCATAAAAAGGCACACAAAGTGGCTTTGCATGGTCTCTCATCTACATTGGTCGGCACTCTGCGTCGCCAGGGCATCATAAAAAGTGATGCACCTGTGGTGCAAGGGGCTTGTAAATAAGCCCCTGCATTTTTTATTAGTTGGTGCACATTTTACTAAGTTGTCCCTAACTTTGAATATGTTGAAAAAGGCACGTCTTTTTTGCCATATTCACAGCTAGGAACAACTTCTTAAAATGTGCACTAATGGGTGAAAAGTGTAGTCTAAACATATGTGCTAATCACAACAGAGGACATGAGTGTAAACTGACTTATGAGGCACACTGACCACAGAAATATTGCACATGGGCAAATTTGTCATATTACCCCTTGTCTTCACGATCACACTGATAAGGCCTAAAACATAGTGCAAACAAACTACTGTGAACTACTACCTCTGCAAATAACAACAACACATATCACAGTCATGTTTTTTTAGAAAAATCAAAAATACGTACAAGTCATTACTAATTCTAAAGTAAAAGGAAGTTTGTTAAACACTCACAAAACAAATCTGTTTTGGACTAACTCTCAGCAGCTCTGAAAATGCCTCTAAAGCCATTAAATGCCTCACAGAAAAGGCCTTGCAAGCGTTCAACTCTATGAAGGACAAGTTCCCAGTTATGAATCACAACTACAGATTCAATTACTTTAATTTGTTGTTAAACTAATGCTTCTGTAAGGAAGTGATATACGTGGTGACTCCTACACAAATGATTTCAACAACTGCACACTATGCCAACACAACCGATTTACTATCTCGATGGTTTGCAAGTGCTGAAGAGACTCAAGTATAACTCAATGAATACCAATCAAAATAAAACTAGGGGGACACCCAGTACTCTCCAATATAAAAAAAGAGACTGCAAACTTTCAAATGCAGCTGAAGGAACCTACCTACAAGTGATTCTCTCTGAAGTTCAATAAAACAAGGTGAAAACCTCGATCCACACGTCCAAACAAAACCACAAAAACACTAGCTGAATCCATCATTTAAACAAAGATATACAGCCTGCTTATAAAACCAGACTAAAAGAAAAGAAAACAAATGCTGAAACAAGCTGCTAGTATCATAGCTGTTCACACTGAACAATGGTATAAAAAGGCACCCAGTGACCAAATACAAGGTCAATGATCAAAGACAGAACTATGGGGTCGATTAGGATGGCGGTCGGAAAAGCATTCCGACCGCCGTGGTAGCGGAAAATAACTGTCCGCATGTACCGCGGCAAAACCGGCGGTCAGATTAGGATGCACTGCCAGAGAAATCCGACCGCCGCAGACGGATTCCACAAAACTCCACTGGGAACGTCCGGAACAGCTGAAAATCTGTCCGCGGCGGTCGGATTTGCTGCGGAAAGACCCAAAACAACCGATCGACCAGCGGGATGACCGCAAGTGAAATTACGATACGACGTCGGTGCCAGTGGAACGATCAGTTGTTTCCGACCGCCGCAAACGCAACTAATGCTGAATGGGAGAGCCGGCGGAAGGGCTGTTGCATTCCGACCCCCGCGGTCGCGCCGGAAGAGTAATGGCGGTCGAAAGCAACCACACAACAAGGCTACATAGTGTGGCTGTATATCTGGCTCAGCCTCAAAAAACACCTAACACACCCCAATAACACATCCCCATGGCAAGTACAAAATACAAATCCCAGGTCAACCCAGACAACACACCTGACATGAATACTCCATTTTGACCCACCCACATAGCTGAGTATAAAACCATCCCCTTCCCTGCCCAGAATCCTTTGCACAACTCCAGCACTGAAGGGCCCAACCCCACAGCACAAAGGAGAGGCAAATCAGCACACATCACACCATCATAACCACACACACACCACACACATCACCACCACCACCTTCACACCTGCACTTCTCACCCATTTGCACATCACACACCATGGCACAGAGGAAGATGCCCAAATTCACTGACAATGAGTTGCCAGTGATGGTAGATGAGATAATCAGAGAAGAACCACATTTGTTTGGAAGCATGGTCCAACAGACACCAGTAGCCAGAAAAAATCAGATGTGGGAAAGGATAGTCAACAAAGTCAATGCAGTAGGGACCACCCCGCGTACCCTGAAGGACATCAGGAGGAGGTGGCATGACCTCTAGACCAGGGTGAAAGAGCGTGCCAACAAGAACCATGAGCTGGCTCAGAGGACTGGCGGTGGCCCTCCCATTCCACCACTAACATTCAACGAATGGGAGGAGAAGGTGCTTGCCAAACTGCATCCAGAGAGTCTCACAGGAATACCCGGGGGAGTGGAGGCTGGTAAGTACCAACAAATGTCTCCCATTACACTGCTATGTACTGTCTTGCACAACTAGAAAGCTACACTTCCTAAACACAAATGCACTTACGTACAACACACTCTTCCCAACACATGTCTCACACATCTAACATTTCCTTCCTCTGAATCACCCCAAAGGTAGCTAGCAATATTTCCATGGGGGCATGTGTACAGGCAGCCAGCACTACAACTCCCACCAAGCCCCCTTGTCCCACAGCTGAGCAGGATGGTACACTCCTCCCACTCATAACCATGTGGCAGCCATTGCATTGCTCACCTTCACCTAACAGGTAGGTAGCCTTCTTAACAGGGAGGGGTTTTGTGGGTGGGAAGCCATCACTACAACTCCCACCAGGCACCCATGTCCCACATCTGAGCAGGATGGAGCACTCCCCCCCCAACCATGTGGCAGCCATTTCATTGCACTCATCAAACTTACAGGTAGATAGCCATCTTAACAGGGAGGGGTATTTGTTTGTGGGAAGCCAGCACTACAACTCACCACAGGCCCCCTTGTCCCACAGCTGAGCAGGATGGTACACTTCTCCCACTCATAACCATGTGGCAGCAATTGCATTGCTCACCTTCACCTAACAGGAAGGTAGCCTTCTGAACAGGGAGGGGTGTTTGTGGGTGGGAAGCCTGCACTACAACTCCCACCAGGCCCCCTTGTCCCACAGCTGAGCAGGATGGAGCACTCTCCCCCCAACCATGTGGCAGCCATTTCATTGCACTCATCAAACTTACAGGTAGGTAGCCATCTTAACAGGGAGGGGAGTTCGTAGGTGGGAAGCCTGCACTACAACTCCCCACAGGCCCCCTTGTCCCACAGCTGAGCAGGATGGAGCACTTCCCCCACCCAGAACCATGTGGCAGCCATTTCCCTCAATTGTGTCACCGAACAGGTAGGTAGTCAGTGCATGCACTCTGCCGTCTTTCTCAAAAAGCATGGAGCCAGATGACCACACCAGCACTCACATGTCAGCCAACTTGGCATAGATCCAAAAGCCACATCCAGTGTGCAGACAGCTAAGTGCACGTAACTGTCACAGAAATTAAACTTTGACTCACCAAGTCACATGTGAAAGTAATTCATGGCACAATCATGCACAGCACAGAATGCAATGTGTAAGTGCCATGGTGTCAGAGCATGATGGCCCATATGAACCCGAAACATGCATGGTCAATCTGACAAACAAAGTAAAGTACATTATATGAAAAAGGTATGTATAACATTAAAATGGCTAGTTCTTGCTTAGCTGAAATTGATTGCATGAAGAGCAAACAAAAAAGACGCATTACATAAAGTTGATGTGCTGCAAGTTGTTAGATGATGACATGTCCTTGTAATCACACAATCTGTACGTGGCACATGGTTTCGATTTACATGTCACAGCATGGAGAAGTAATGTATGTACCTCAACATCATGTCATGATGCTCCGTATCTTGCTACCATACCAAGTGATTGCAATGTAAAGTGTTTGGTGTATCAAATGTAACATCCAAAAGTCTAACACCAAGCTTGTGGAGTGCACTTCAATGACCATTTAATCTCTGTTCACCTGGAGATCCACAAGCAACTGCAGCAGAAAACCCCACCAACCTGCAGAGTCTGTCTCCCCCCCAGAACAAGAACTCTCGAATGCAGACTCCCTACGTTTCTCAGATGAGGAGCAACAACCTGGCCCCTCCAGACTGCCAGGGCGCACCACGTCTCAGGCCCTCATTGTCCCCACCACCACCACCACCACAGCAACAACAGCGCTGACCCCTGCTACAACGACCTGTGCGGCCTCCACCACCACCATCACCACTGCTGCCTGCAACACTCTCCCAGCCTCAGTGGTTACCAACAACACAACACAATCAGAGGATGCCAGGGGGAGTGTGCGGGTGCGTCCAGTGCCAACGCCACAGGTCCGTGTCAGCAGGGCAGGTGGGAGGGCAACTGGGGGACAAATACAGGAGGACACTGAGACCGAAGCCCTGGCCACCATCGCAAGAGTCCTTGGGGCATATGAACAGAACCAGTGACAGATGGGCCAGATTGTGGAAGAAGTGTGTGAGCTCCGTCTGCTGCTGAGGTCCATGGACACACGTATGGGCCAACTTGTGGACCTCATGGGCCAGCTTGTGGGTGTCCTGAGGGACAGACATGCGGCCCAAATGACAGCTCAACCCCCCTCCAGTGGCCCGCATGCTGATACTCCCACCACCTCAGCTGCGGCCACAGAGAGGGGTGAGCTGCAACAAAATGACTCCTCAGACACCGCTGAGCCTGCAGCAGAGGGCCCCCCTGCCAAATTCACGAGGGGCTGTCCTAGAAACACCAGGGAGGATCACGTGGCAATGCACCATCCAAATGCAAGTCGCTGAGCCAGCCATGATGGTACCTGTGTTCCCCTTGACACTGACTTTTGTTAACTATCCTTACCCACATTGCCATGTTGATGGAAGGAGTCTGTTGGACTGTGTGACTACATCAATGTGGTGACTACTCTATTTGTCTCATTTACCATCACTGACAACTCATGAATTCACTTGGCACAATTGTGTAAATAATCACTTCTCTGTCACAAATACTTATTGTAAATAAACACTCTTTACACACCTATGTCTTTGTGTCAGCTCCATGTTTATCACAGTATGTACAATGTCAACTCAGATTCCAATGTACCACAAGCTCTGATTGTGACAAGGCATTGAGAGGGTGAAGGAACCTAGAAAGACACAAGACAATGACATTTACTTGTCAGGTGATGCCATTACAGCTAAAACACACCACTAGTCATCAACGTACAAAAACCAGCACACATAACAATGAGCAACAACATCAACATAGACATGAGGTACCTGGATAAAAATACCCTGTGCCACACACATCAGCCATTAGCCCGGAGCCAACAACAGGCAGCAGTCAAAAAGATCATCTATTCCTTGCCACTACCATCAAAGTCAACAGACAATGTCACTGTTGTACAATGTCACTTACACTCAAGGGAAGTAGTTGCTGATGAGCTGTTGACGCAGGTCAACACCTTCCTCTTCTCCACTATCGTCGTTACTGGGCATGTGTGGTTTTGCAGGGGGGGGCATCTGCTGCTCATCATCGTCCAGGAGCAGGGGATCTCCTTGCGCAAGGCCAGGTTGTGGAGCATGCAGCATGCAACTATGATCTGACACACCTTTTGGGGAGAGTAGAGTAGTGCACCTCCGCTCTTGTCCAGACACCGGAATCTAGACTTCAGAAGCCCAAAAGTACGCTCCACCACACGACGTGTCCTCCCATGTGCATCATTGTAGCGGCCTTCACCCGGGTTCCTTGGATTCCTCAGTGGGCTCAGCAACCAAGGCCGGTTGGGATACGCAGAGTCACCTAGGTGTGACATACAGAGAGCAATTTACTAATATAAACAGTAGCTGAGAACAGCATGTCACACATACAGCATACTACTTGACTCGGCGTACTCACCAACAAGCCACGTACGCTCCGGATGCAGATTTGCCATCAGTTGTGGGATGATGCTGTTACACAGTATGTAGGAGTCATGGGCTGATCCGGGAAATCTGGCACAGACATGGGAGATAATCATATCCGCTTGGCATACCACTTGCACATTAATGGAATGGAAATGCTTCCTGTTCCTGTATATGTGTTCACGTGCCTGTGGTGGAACCAGGCCAACATGTGTGCAGTCAATGGCGCCAACAACATTAGGTATGTGGCCAAGGACATAAAAATCACCCTTCACAGCTACCAATTCATGTCTCCTTGGAAAATGGATGTAGCGGTCCTTGTATGTCATCATTGCGGACAGGACATCACGTAGCACCATGCTGAACAACGCTTGAAACATCCCACCGGCGATGGTCACCGTGTACTGGAACAAACCAGTTGCAAAGAAATGCAGGGCCGCCATCACCTTAACTGTTGGTGTCAAAGCAGTGGGATAGGTTCTGCGAGGCCTCAGATGGGGCTCCAACTGACCACATAGGTCTTGAAGGGTAAGGCGATCCAGACGGAATTTTCTTATGATGTCCTCATCCTCCATGTTCGCCAGCACTGGGAACGGACGATGCACATTTGGTCGTCTCCTACATAATATGAAAGGGGACACATTTCAATTTAATTCCCCTTTGAGATGTGTCAAACATCTTGACTGACGCAGCGCCAACAATGACTGGACTGTAACAACAGCTTAATGCACAAGTCACATGCAGAGACACCTTGATCTCATGTAGTCGTACATGTGGTCAGTATGTACATACTGACTACCTCCAAAACAGATTCTGACTATGTGAAGGGTAAATGGTACACTCCTACATCTTGTGTCCCCAGGCCTGGGAGTAGTTGACACAGCACATGTTGGAAACAGCAACACTGCTGACTTCTACGTAGCTGCTGTACCTGCCACACCTTCTTGCTTAAGTTGCACAGAGCACAACTTTTCTACACAATGAGCACAGTGTGTGTAAGCTGAACAACTACCAAAATCAGTACAGCAATGTGCACAGTGAAATAGGCACATTATGTGGTCAGTCCATCATTACTGTGGGTTGATTAGCCATCTCACACATTGAGATGTTCACAAATATGAGACTCCATTACACACCAAATCTGTGTACATGCACACAAATATCATAGGTGACATGTGAAGAAGTACATGCCAATGCATTTAATCATGTGCACTGACATGGCATGTGTAGGCATCAGTGAGTTGAATGTCACACTAGCATTACATTTTGCAAACAGGTGCTGTAATACATTGTGAATGTATAGTGTTCAATGATCAAAATTGGCTATTGCCATTGCTAGAGCATATTGTGTCCATAGGTGCAGTATGCGTGCTCTGCCACCGCGGGCCCAGTCATTGGCTACAATTGAAAGATGCCAAATCGCGGTAGCGACCGCCTAACCCCAGCGGTGTGCCACCGCCAATGCCATGCCATTGCAGCCAATGGGAACCACGATCGCGGTAGTGAATTACACATTTGAAACCCGCGGTAGGCGTGCTCCGCTACCGCGGGCCCGGTCATTGGTTACAATTGAAAGATGCCAAATCGCAGTAGCGACCGTCTAGACCCCGGGGTGTGCCACCGCCGATGCCCATGCCATTGCAGCCAATGGGAACCGCGACCGCGGTAGTGAATTACAAATTTGAAACTCGCTGTAGGCGTGCACCGCTACCGCGGGCCCGGTCATTGGTTACAATTGAAAGATGCAGGAGTGCGATAGAGACCGCCTGGCCCCCGCGGTGTGACACTGCCGATGCCCATGCCATGGCAGCCAATGGGAACCGCGATCGCAGTAGTGAATTACAAATTTGAAACTCGTGGTAGGTGTGCACCACTACTGCGGTCCCGGTTATTGGTTACAATTGAAAAATGCTAAGCAGGAACACCAATTGCAACAGCTGAGTACCACTGAAACAACCCCAGGGGCCTATATATGTCTGTGAGAGAGCCACACATTTCAATTGCATTCAGACACTGCTGCCTGCCATTCTTCACCACCAACTGCTGCTGTTCCTGTCTCCTGGACCCAGTGATGGCAAGAACTGAGAACATCAGGGCCCGTCCCTCCACCACAGAGTAGCTGGAGGTCCTGGTGGACGAGGTCCTTGCACAGTATGGGAGGCTGTATGGTTCGCCAGATGTACTGGTAAGTGTTTCCGAGTTAAGGTTTGAGAGAGCTCAGAGTGCTCACATGATGTTGCTCTGCAGTGGTATGTGCCTGTGAGTGCAAGTTAATGTGCATGCATCCTTATTTTTCATATGCCATGCTCCATACATGGCCTGAAAAGATTTGCACTTGAGTATTTGGGGAGGATGGCAACATGGACATTTCTACAGCACTTGTTCAGCAAAAATAAACAAACGGGCTGAGACTGGGTAATGTAAATGTGTGATACACTGCCTAGCATGCTGACTTCATGTCAATGGGGTGTGTAGCCTTATTTCCGCAGATCCATGGCTGCATTGAAGGATGGGAGGGACATGCAGTGTTTTTGCAGCCATACAGTTACACTGCTGGTTTGGACAGTCGAAGTCTGAACAAACATTGCCTGTGCTATGTGATGTCATAGTCCATGAGGTCTTCACATGCTCATTTGAGACATTACAAATGTATTTTGTCCAGAGGGTACTGAAGAATGTGTGTACAGTTTTCAAATAGCCCCTATGGATATGTGTGCATTATGCACAAGCGTAAAATGCCTGAGTGTAACACTCTTGGTGGTAATTCACCTATGACACATCAGATGAATGTAATTTGGAGATGTCATCCTTCCATTGATTTCATTATGTGTTCTGTCTTGCATGTGTAGGCACTGTTTGCCCTCTCATATTGTACATGCATGTGATTTCTCTGATGGCCCACGTTTAACCTCAGTGTGAATCCCACTGGCCTGCACAGAAACTGACCAATTTTAGAAGGATCCATCAGTAAATGGACTGAGTGAAACATATGTGTTGTCCGCCACCCTATTTCTCAATTAGCTATCTTAGGCCTGAGGATTGCACAAGACAGGACTACACCTTGTGAGAAGAGTGTGAGAATGTAAGATCATGGCCCTAAATGTGACCACCATGACACATGTAGCCATTCACTGTCCAAGGACATTGAGGGGTGTGTAGTGTTGGAAACAGTGAGTCTGCCCCGACACATCATTTCAAATGTATTGTATGTATTGCTCACTCACATACTGCATCACAGATGAGGGTCTCTTTCACATTGGTTTCTGTGCTGGCACTCTGCATGTTTATGAGATGGCCAGGTACTGTGTCCATCATCATACATGTATACATTTCTATGAGATTTTTTGATGCAAGTGTACTACGTGTCATACTGTATGGCCTCTGCTCAACATTTATGTATTGGTGTGCTATGTTTTTTCATGCTCCTGTACTGACACACAGTGGTACATAAAACAGTGTCACTGAAACTTCCTCTTCTTGTCTCCCATGCCTGCAGCTTAAGGTCCACCAGCGTAAAGCGATATGGAGGGCCATTACACACAAGGTGCGGGCTCTGGGTGTCTCCAACCGACGGCACACACACTGTCACAAGAGGTGGGATGACATCTGCCGGCTGAGCAAAAACGTGGCAGAGATGATGCTGGGGGTGCTCCCTCGGAGTGGCAGGTTGGGGCGCAGGAGCATGACACCACTAATGGCCCTCATCTTGGCAGTGACACAGCCAGAGCTGGATGGACGCTTGAGGGCCCATCAGCAGCAAGTTGGGGGTGAGTATTCAGCTAAGTGTGACTTTGGGTGTGAGTGACTGCATGAATCCAAAACTTGAGCCGGTGGGAAGCTCTGTGATGTCTCTAGTGTGATGCAATGGCTTCTAAGTGGCCTCTGTGTTGAGCGCAGCTGTTATGCATTTGTACATGTGGTTTCTCATGTGTTTAAAACCATGACCCTTGTCATTGACAGATGAGATGTGGCCTTGTGACATATGCTGCAGTATGAGTGTCATAGACATCACCTGGCAGTGAACAGCAATGAGCATGATGTTAGTGTGCATTTATAGATGTGTGCTGTGCACAACATAAGATTTGTGACAACTACCCAGCTGACACCAATGTGCAACTGTAGGTGTGCTTCAAAGCACAACATGGTGGATATCAGGAGCTTGTGGCCATGGCAAAAGGACATTTGGGAGTTTGTATCTGTGGTGTTCCCTTAAAGTGACTCCATATGTGACAGAGACAACATGTTTAGATGTATACCTATCTCACCTACAGGCACGTAGGTATGCTTACAGAGAATAGTATGTTAGGGTACAAGGAGGCACGGGCCAGCTATTTGGCTGTGTCAACGCCACATGGGGCATTACTATCAACTATGCATGTTTCCATGCATCTTCTGATGATTGCATAAATGTTGCACATGCTGACTGTACATGGAGGAGGCCAAAATGGGAGTATCATTTTCAAGTTTTGTGCTTTGCTTGCATATGATGTTTGTGAGTGTGGCACTATACTGAACCTATGTCTCTGTCTCTTGCAGCATCTACTGAGGGCACGGAAGGACGAGGGACCGACACCAGTGGGGAAGCTTCTGGCACGACTGCTACACATGAACTCACTGACACTGATGTGACCAGCGCCTCAGAGGGGGACAGGAGTGCCCTGGATGATTCCCACCCGGAAACACCAACCTCCACATCTTCAGACTCCAGCGGTGACTCCTTGAAGTTGGCGGGCACAGGAAGTTCCAAATCTGCCTCTTCTTCCACCACACATCGTCCAGTGCCCACCCTCCCGGTTGCTCCCACAAGTGCTGTCCATGCCCACAGCCCTAGGAAGGGTAGAGTCTCCTTCCCCCCAGGCACTGCTGCCACTGCCCCTGTCTCCCCTGCTGCCCTCAGTGTGGAGGCGGTGGACCTTTTGTGCCAGCTGTGTGTGGGTCAGACTGCTCTCCTGAATGCCTTCCAGGATCATGACAAGAAGTTGGCACAGGTAGTTGCCTTCATGGAGGGGATTCATTCTGACGTGGGTGGCCTACACCGAACTGTCCAGTCTTTGTCCTCCACAGTGACGGTAGCCATTCAGCAGTCACAGGCTCCAAGTCCAGCTCCTGTCCCTTCAGCAACCACCCTGCCAGTGGCACCACCTGACGAGAGTGCCCACACGCCAGAGCCCTCAGGCACCAAGTCCTCCACACGCAGCACACAACAGCAGCACTCCAAGCGGACCAGACCACAGACACCATCCCCAACACACAAAACAGGCACACAGGAGCGCAAAACAGAAAGCCCATCACGTGACACTCATGGGCATCAGGCCAAGAAGCAGGCATCAACATCACATTCATCAAAATCACCCCCATCCAAGGCACTCCCATCCCCACACCTGCTACCAAAGACAAACAAACACTTGCCCTGTCTGCTGTGAACCTGGTGCCTGCAACGACTAAGCACAAACACATTTCTAAGGCAGATTCACTCACAACGTCAACTCCCACCCACATCCCTGTGAAGCTGGGACAGGAGAGCAAAGTGGGGGGTTCACCTGGACAACAGGGGATGCAGGGGATGCAGGGGATGCAGGGGAAGAGGCAAGGCCACCCCAAGCGTACAACCAGATCCAGCAAATCCCCACAGGGAGAGCCACCTGCACCTGATACACCTTTGGTGGAGAGTGAGGCTGTTGTGCCCACCCCACTTCCCACTCCGGCCAAGACACTTGTGGGCTATCGAATCCCCAAGAAGTTGAGACCCAGCCTTCAATATTCACCCTCACACACTGTGTCTCCCGGAAGCATGTCTCCACCTCCCCGTGCAACCACTCCACCCGGTCCAAGCAGCCCTCAGGCTCCCACAGCCACTGATGCCTCTACCTCAGCCGGTTCTCTCTCTCCCAGGTCCAGTCCTCCAACTGGCCCCGACAATCAGCCACCTCCCAGTTCAACTTCAAGCCAAAGTTGAAGCCAAGTGCCCCTCCCCACACGATTTATCACACAGCGGTGCCTGGACTGCCCATTTGTAGCCCCTGAGCTGTGGTGAATTCCATGGCAGTGGACGGTGTCACCCATTCCCTGTGCAGTTTCTCATGCACACGTGTGGACCAAAACTATGGACTGGCCAATGGCCTTGCTTTTTGTTACTTTTGATGCCCATTCCCTGTGCAGTTTCTGATGCACACATGTGCGGACCGGAACTCTGGACTGGCCAAAATGGCCTTGCTGTTTGTTACTTTTGATGCCCATTCCCTGTGCTGTTTCTCATGCACACATGTGCATACCGGAACTATGGACTGGCCAATGGCCTTGCTGTTTGTTACTTTTGATGCCCATTTCCTGTGCAGTTTCTCATGCACACGTGTGCACACTTTTAATTTGTACTGGCCAATGGCCTTGCTGTTTTGTACTTCTGATGCCCATTTCCTGTGCAGTTTCTCATGCACACATGTGCATACTTTTAATTTGTACTGGCCAATGGCCTTGCTGTTTTGTACTTTTGATGCCCATTCCCTGTGCAGTTTCTCATGCACACATGTGCATACTTTTAATTTGTACTGGCCAATGGCCTTGCTGTTTTGTACTTTTGATGCCCATTCCCTGTGCAGTTTCTCATGCACACATGTGCATACTTTTAATTTGTACTGGCCAATGGCCTTGCTGTTTTGTACTTTTGATGCCCATTTCCTGTGCAGTTTCTCATGCACACATGTGCATACTTTTAATTTGTAATAGCCAATGGCCTTGCTGTTTTGTACTTTTGATGCCTATCTGGGTATTATGTAATAAAGACTGTTACTCCTGTTGTCTGCTTTGTCAATGCCCTTGCTAAATAAAAGGTTTTATGTATGGGTATCGGTTCATGTGACACATGCTCTGTATGCCACTTTCACATTGGCAATTACTTGTTTTACTTTTTCAGAGGTTTCCAGAGGTAACAGGCACTTTTGTTCTTCTTCAATCTGAGGCTTGAGGGTGCAATTTATTTTTATTTTATTTTTATTTATTTGCAAAGTTTTATATAGCGCTGGCTAGATCCGGAGGTATCAGAGCGCTTTACATGAGGATCAGTGAGTTACAGGTTCCATAATTACATAGACAAGTATAGACATAGGAGAAAAGAAAAAAAAACAACAAAAAAAACATGAGATTACACAATAATGTGAGAATTATTAGCGCGTACACACGTCTTATGCGGAGTGAAGAGGTAGAGGGGGAATGGTAAACGGGGGTAGGGAATGCAGTTAGGAAAACACAACGGGGAGGCGAGGAAAACGATGTCCGATGTTCGGCTGGGTAGGTGCCGGCCGAGGGGTGAACCAGAGCCAAACTCCTCAATAGCTGCATATGACAGCTCCACCGGGCATCAGCCAAAGTTGCTTGGGCACCGTGGTATTATTTGCAAAGTTTTACATAGCGCTGGCTAGACCAGGAGGTATCAGAGCGCTTTACATGAGGATCAGAGAGTTACAGGTTCCATAATTACATAGACAAGTATAGACATAGGAGAAAAGAAAAAACAAGAGATTACACAATAATGTGAGATTATTAGCGCGTACACACGTCTTATGGTGAGTGAAGAGGTAGAGGGGGAACGGTAAACGGGGGTAGGGAATGCAGGTAGGAAAACACAACGGGGAGGCGAGGAAAACGATATTCGATGTCCGGCTGGGCAGGTGCCGGCCGAGGGGTGAACCAGAGCCAAACTCCTCTATAGCTGCATGTGACAGCTCCACCGGGCATCGGCCAAAGATGGTTGTTTGTGATGATCTACTCTTCTCCTAATAATTCTGTGCTCAGGTTTGCTAAATTGTACACATGTCATGTTAGGATGCAATACCAGAACAGAGGTGAATGCTATCCACAGGATTACTTGCGGGGTGGCCAGGCTCCGTCATATCTGTGGGCTCTTTCTTGATGTGTGCACAGCAGTGTTGATGTGTAGTCATCTTGTGTGGGCCTGTCTTCATAGTCACATGGGTACATTTGAATGTGTGCACTTGAATAGTCATACAGTGTGATTGGCCTGTCATTGTCAGTAGTGTTGATGTGTATGTGCCCCTGCACATGCCAACTACACACATGTATGACCCAGGTAATGTGTGCCTGTTAGATTACATTGTCAGACATGTGCTTCAGATTGTGGGCACATGTAGGAGTTGTAGGTTGAGCACTGTGCAGTGTGTCGGTGTGTGCTTGCACTCCTGGGCGACACCTACTTGTTGTCGCTGTAAGTTGTGAGTATGCAGAGTGTGTCACTGCAAAGTCTGTGTTGTGTTTTGTTGATCAGCCATGGGTCTTGTTTAAGTTTGTGCTCACTGTGCTGACCTGCTCAGCCACACTGACATTATTTGTCAGTTTTCTCATGCATTGCTGTCACTTGACACATTTTTAGGTCAAGTATAGTATGTGGTATGAGGAGTCATACCATCCCCTATAGGTGCTTCTGATGCCTACACATTGTGAGTTACTCCTCTATGTGTTTGTGGACTGTACACTCCTCACCTGTCCAATACTAATTTACCCACCACTTCAATCTCATGTCTTCCACCCCATGCCTTGCCAGTGTGTGACCCTCCCCACCACTTCATAGTGTGACACTATACTGTGTGAGGATGATCTTTGTACAGGAGCAATGTGCCACTCAGGACAGTTTCACAATTAGTTATATATTTTTTCTTCTACCTGTTTGCAGTTATGGTTGCTCATGTGCAGTGCATATGTTTGAGCAGCACAGTCCTCTAGTCATGTTGTTTGCATCTGGGTTTCCCTGAGTTATGCATCTGTGGGTGATTGCTAAGCTGTATGTCTGTTTGCTGAGGTACTGCTACCCTTCCTGAGTGTGATGTTATATGTGTGCTGTGATGATTTGTGTTGTGGGAGTTCATGGTGGGGCACTCAGATATGTGTGCTACTGGTTTGGTTGGTGTGCACACACTGCTTAGTGTGCATGCAGTGCTGTCAGTGTATGTTGCCTTGTACTTGCCTGGTGTGCATCCCTCTGATGTCCAGCTGAGATTGCTGTGTGATGGATTGGTATGTGCATCTGTTGTGTTTTTGCTGTAGATGGATGCAGTGTTTGGCCTGTGTTGGCTCTTTCTGCTGACAGGTGCAATGTGTGTGTGATGTTCTATTTGCATGACATTGTGTGTGAGTAGTTTGTGCATTGTGATACATTCAGATGTGTGTTGCAAGTGTAGTGTGCATTTCTTGTGTGTATGTCACATGCAGCAATGTGGATTCTTGTTCATGAGCTTGTTTTGAGTGCACAATAGTGGTATGTCCTCCTATATTTGACCTGTCACTTGTCAGGATTGTGCATGTGCATGCTTGTGGTACACTGTGACAGCATGCTCACTTGATGACTGGTGTGGTGTCTATGTCTGTGTTAGCTGATTTGTCCCAGTTAGTGTTCATGATTGGCATTTGATGGTGCAATTCTTGTTTGTGTTGGGGTATGGTGTCTGTGCATTTGTCCAGAGTGACAATGTTGTGTATTCCTGTTCTGTCTAGGGTCACATTGCCTATCCACTGTTTGCCTGCACATGGCTGGGCTTGTTGGACTTCTGTGGATGTTGTTTGTGAGATTTGTGTTTGGCTATTGGTTTTGGGTCAGCATTGGTTCAGACATCCCTGGGTGTGAGGCTGACATTTGTAGATGCACACCAGGGTGTGTGATTGGTTGTCTGGAAACTCACAGGACCTTATTTGCACTTTTATGTGTGTTTCTCACAGGTGTTGAGTGTTGCAGGTGTGAGATGGGTAGATGAGGGGTAGTTGTGAAGGTCCTACTTGGTTTTGACAGTCAGGGAGTGTGACAATGAGCCATGTGTGTTGTGCTGGTGGCATACACATGTCAAGTAAGTTGACACAGATGTGTGGCTGGTCACTGTATGGCTTCTAACACTTCCTATCATTCCTGTGCCTATGCATAGCTTGCATTGCTGTATCCCAGAGATATTGCACAGTTGTCACTTTGGTTTCATTGCTATCACTGTGCCACCCATGTCTGATTTGAGGGCCTAAGGGTAGTGTGATATGTTCCTCCTCTTGCATGTGATGTCCAAATGCTATGTGGCTTACTCCATGGTTTCTCAGCACTGTGCACTCCACTTTGGCCTAGCCCATTTATTGTCCTACATTGCTGCTGACCTATGGTATGTGTATTTGGCAGAGTGTCAGTGTGGGATCTTTCTGAGGGACTTGACAGGCAGTGTGAACGGTTCAGTGGTTGTTAATATGCAGTGTGAGTCTTCATTTCTTAATTATACTCAGTTTGATTCACATGAGTGGAAGGCAGGTGTGAGGAGGAGGGCTGTCCAGCCCCTGACCTTCTGTGCAGGGTGTTCATCTTCACCCCCACCTTCCCAGTCAATCTACCTTGCCCTTTGATGTGTGAGGTGCGAGGTCGAGCCACACCTGGCTGATAAATTATGCATTGGGGGTTGGGGGGACAGGAGGGGCACACAGCATGTGCAGAAATGGGTTTGGGAAGCGTGCTGTGGGCTGTGGCCAACTGATGCAGCCCACCATGTGGGTAGGGTGAAGGTGGAGCCCTGGGAAGCTGCCCAGACTGCCCATGCCTGGCGCCTGCCCTGCCTACTACATTGTGCGCAGGTTTTCCCGCGTCTGCACCGCTGCGGTGACTTGCCCGGGATATTGCAGTGATTTCGTGGTTGATGGGTGACTTGGATGCGGAGGTGTGGATTTCTAGCAGGCAGGACATGTGTGAGTACACTGGGGGATATGTTCCTGTCTCAACCAGAGTGTCTGATGTGGACAGGAACCGTATTTCAGCACAGGAGTTATGTGTTGTGGTTGTATGCGGAGATGTGTTTTTACATACCTGCGGAGTTGACCGCGGCAACGTCTTATTTGCTGGTAGTGGATGAGGTACTAGTCATAAAAAACAAACCTCCTTTGGAACACAAAACACCTGGTATACCACAAATTACATATATCACTCAATCACCAGTATGTCAACAGTCTAGTAAAGACTAACAACTCTCCAAATATTGGGATATACCATTATCTTTATTAACTATATTCACAAATGCCTCTTTAAAAATACCAAATTCATAAAACACATTAAAAACACATTAATTCAATAAACACAATAAAAACAGTACTGTACATACATTTCATGGAAAAACAGTACATAATACATGATTTTACATTCATCAATACACAAAATAAGTTTAAGAATAGAATAAAAAGAGAACGGGAGACAGAACAGTGGAAGTAATGGAAAATCCTAAAAGAGATAAAAGCAGCACTGGAACTGAACATGAATCATAGATTGACACTAAAACATGGGAGAACACAGTTCACATTAATTCAATTTCTCCTCATGAAAAAATAGTTCCCACAGTTACACAGTGATCTTCATTAAAACAAGGGCATCAACGCGTTTCGGTGGGTCCTTTGGTTTATGACCGACACCTTCCTCAGGACAAATTAATCACTCTCAGTAACACTTTAGCTAAAGAACAATTCTTTCTTTATAACCACAAGTAGAGGCCATCAGTCTCAACCTCAGCCGGCCATAAGTAAATGGCATCAATGTTTGTAAATTCTCGTTGCTTATTCTGACTCAACAACTTATGGGCCAATTCCAGAATACCCACTCCTGCACGATCGCCGGTAACGGGTCACAGCTGTATCCAAAACCTTCAATCATCCAAATTTATGCGTAATGGTCCAAAGTTGCGAGTATCAGTGACGGTATATATATTTTTTCTGTTGTTTTCCGTGCTCAGCAAGTAAACTGTTTGTTTTTTATGAGTAATAATCTTTGTTGGTACCCACTTCCTTTGTTGTATTGGGTCCCTCTCTCTTTATTGAGATAGAGTGGATGAGGTACAGCAGCGGAAGGGCTTGAAGAGCTGGATCCATGGCGGTCAGGAATGCGTGGAGGTGCACGGGATTCGAGTTTTGATCTCGGCAGTTGTGCTTCCGCCGTCTCCAGGTGGCTGGTTTCTCCGCTGCGTTCTGATGGGCTGTTTGAGGCATCGTGATTTGTCCGGCGGTCGGGACGTCATTCCGCATGGCGGTCTTTCTCTATTGGCTCCCTCCACCACCGTTGCGGAAGGAAATTCCTGGCGGATCCCGAAACTCCGCAGCGGACGGAAAATGGGCTATCTCTGCCCATTGTAATATGGCGGAGACGAGGACCACCGCTAGAGTGCGGAAAAGGACGTTTTCCGCAAGCACCGCAGATGTGCCTACGACCGCCATCCTAATGAGCCCCTCTGAACGCCAGCGGAAAAGATTGACCTAAAAAGCAGAACAAGACCGGATCTGTCACCAATGCGACCAGAAAACAAGTCACTTTTCTCATGCATTGTCCCAGATAAGAAGAAACGTGGTAGTACTTCCTCGTGGTCACCGGCTTTAACAAGAGCAAAAAATGAAACAAGATGCATATTCGTCTGCAATAAAATTGAGAGTTGGCAGAAAAGGAAGTAGCAATCTAGTCGGCATGTGACACCATTCGATCTAGAAAAAACTATATGATATATAAAACTCCTACAATATCTGTGACCTGTAAAGATTAGCAGAACTTATTACCACACAATCCACGCTAATAAAGCATTATTAAATAGCATTTGGTTGAACTGAACTGAAATGATTAGAGGTGAATTATATTAAGTTGAACTGAATTGATTGGATTGGATTGAATTGGATTGAATTGAACTGAATTGAAAGAAATGAATTGAATTGAGAGCTGATGTAATTGCCCTGAACCACTACTTACAAGCATGGGGGCTTGGAATAAAACACTCCCCTGGCCTGTCACTGTCTCAGTTATTTCCCCCCTGGAAGATTACACAAGTTAGAACATCTTGCTTAAGACTTGAATTGTGTTTGTTCTATAAATCCTCCTGCCATGGCTCAGAAAAAACATTTGAATGGGATTTTAACTTTGGAAACTATGTGCTATATTATCATGTCATTTCCCCTATGCTCAGCTGCACCCATAATGTCACACGTCTTGCAACCACAATGACGTAATGCTGTAGAGGTGCACTGGCAAGGCTGGCTGAGAAGGCTGTACTAACTGTGGGCATTTTAGACCTGTAGCATGAAGGTCAGTAACTCAAGTTTGTGTTGCGCCTGGTGTTGAAATTGCATGCTCATTTCCCCATTTCATCACAGAGAAGGGCTGGCACAAGATTGGGAAACAGTGCTGAAAGACTGAGGCAGATCATGCAACAATGAAAAAAGAAAGTGCAAAATTATCTACTTAAAATGTTTTTTTAGCTGTTAAAAAGACCTAAAGCAGGTGTCTCAGACGTAGGTTTTAATAATTAAATGTTTGTTTTATTAGGTATTACAAGAATGTAATATGTTGTCGTTGGCAAAGAGATGTCAGATTACATTTCCTACGTGTGTGTGAACTTGCAAACTTTCTCTGGTGTGAACTTCCTGTAATTTTTCGTGGCTGTTGAAATTACTACATATAGTTTTCAGAGATATCTGCATGTTAGTTTTTCATTAAAATTGGGCAATTATTACCTGTTTTAAGTTGTTTCGACAAAGAATGATTGGCATTATCCATCTCAGGATCGTCACAATGGGGAGCGGCTGAGTCAGTTTGCCTCTGGCCTGCTTTCACGTATATAATATATATTACAGTAGGTTTGGCTTGCTTTTGTGACGTATTCATGGAGAGGCAGTAACATCAATTGCCATTGGGTGGTGCCATATACTGGCTAGTTACCAGGGTCCCCCAAAAATGACAAGTCTGATCCATCCAGTTTCAAAGTCAGAGGGGGAAACTGTTTTACAATTAACTTGTGAAAAGATTGCACATCCCCATTTTCATTACCACTTATCATTCTTTGCAAATATTACCTCTTTTTGTGGAAAAACTATGCACATTTGTAAACGCACGAAAAGCAGGAAACTCTGCTATCCGAGCCCTAGGCAAATAATCAGGAAATCTTCAAGCAAATTATTTTTGCACCCAATTTCGCACATGATTTTAGCATTTTTTTTTTCCATAGCCTTACCCAGCTAGAAATAATACCAGTTTGTGTGGAAAAACTGTACAAGGATGTACACACGGGAAAAGCTGGAAACTGTGAACTGTGCCTAGGCCAATAATCATAAAATCTGCAAGTATTTTTTTTACCTAATTTTGCACATAATTTCAGCATTTTTTTCTTTTTCCATAGCCAGTTCGAAATTTAGTGTGAGCATAATTTCCCCTAAAATCCTCACAAATACTGCTTTGAGGAAACCACAAGGATCTAATCAAACTTGTAAATAGCAAAGCGCGGGTATTACATAAGCAACAAACTGGGGAAGGTGAAGGGTGAGTTTGATGCTATATGAAAAGGTAATGGGCCAGCAATAAGCTTATTTAGGGCACTAAGGAGAACATTATACAACTGAAAGAGCAGAATTGATGCATACTTCTAGCAGCGTCAAACATTGATGCTGTACCCAGAGCATAGCACAATGTGTTCCTATTGAAATATTTTTCCATTAAATTACATTTTAATTAAGACATTCAAATATGCATCTCTGCTATTGTTCCTATAATTTTTCAAAAGCATTAAAATACGTTTAATAAATGACATCCCATACAAACACAATAAAAATGCAAGAGTATAAGGGCCAGATGTACGACCATTCCATTTTGCGAGTCATAAGTTGCGACGTTTTGTGAGTAGCAATTTACGACTCGCAAAATGGAATGTAAAACAGTGTCTGAGACACTGATTGCGATTCTCAAATGGGTCGCAAGGGACCTGCCTCATTAATATTCATGAGGCTGGTCGCAATTTGCGACCTATTGGGAATGGCCTACAAACACAGGGATGGTGGCCTGCTGGGGACAGCAGACCCCCATGTCTGTGTTTGATTTTTCAATAAAGCAACTTTTTTTCTTAAATGCAGCCCGTTTTCCTTAAAGGAAAATGGGATGCGTTTAAAAAAAATGAACATTTTTATTTTTATTTTTAAGGGCTAACAGTGGTCTCTGGGACCACTGCCTGCTCTTAAAAAATTTTTTTGCATCAATTCACAAAGGGGAAGGGGTCCCCTAAGGACCCCTTCCCGTTTGCGAGTGGCTTACCACCTACTTGAAGTAGGCGGTAAACTGCTAGTGTTTTACGTCTGCAAATGCGGTCGCAAAACAATGGTACATACTATTCTGACTCGCTATTAGGAAGGGATGCCCTTGGCACCCCCCTTCCTAAAAGCGACTCGCAAACACTATTTTGTAAGTCACCGACCCGTAAAATAGCATTTGTACATACCACCACCCTTTTTTGTGGTCGGAAACGGGCCGATTTCCTGTTTGCGACCACAAAAACAGGTCGTGCATCTGGACATCAGTATTTTAAATTTCCGTCAGCCACAGTTTATTACTAAGGATAAAGGTCAATTCTATGCATGTTAATTACTCTTGACAAATATTTTACAAAAAAGATGCCTGTTGAACGTCTACCACACCTACAGCATGGCAAATCACCAGACTGAGGACTGGTCTGCAATATTTATTTGTCAACTATGTACTTGGGGCCTCATTTATAAGCCCATTGCGCCGCTGGTGCGTCAGCTTGTTGTGTTTGCTATGTTCGCCCTAAGTGGCCAAGGGTATGCCCAAACTTGGGTCCCTTGCTCACTGCGCTACTGGATTCAAGCTAGCCTTGCTGATGAGGGGTGATACTCCGAAACCAGTCCTAGGATGCTTGTTTTCAGTCCAGGGAGGACCATGCCTGGCAGTTCTGGCTGGACTGTTCCCATGAGGAGCAGGGTCAAGACTGATTTGCATATGGCTGGTTCCAAACTGGGGTGGCATAGTAAGTGTTAGACCTGGCATCCTTGCCGTGTTTTTCCACTGTATTTTTTGCCTCTGCCTCCTGTATTTTTACTGTGTGCTGAATTTAGTTTTTGCTGGTCTAGATGCTTTGGGCACTTTGCCACTGCTGATCAGTGCCAAAGTGCAAGTGTTCCCTCTGTACATTGTAAATATGGATTGGGGTTTCCATGATTGGCTTATTTGACGTACCACTAAGTCCCTAGTACAGTGCACTGTGTGTGCCTAGGGCCTGTAAGTCAAATGCTGCTAGTGGGCCTGCAGCACTGATTGTGCCACCCACACAAGCAGCCTTGCAAAAGGTTCTCAGACCTGCCACTGCAGTGTCTGCACGCAGTTGCTACTGCCATGTCGACCTGGCATGTGCGCCCACTTGCCAGGGCCTAACCTTCCCTTTCCTTACATGTGAGGCACCCCTATGATAGGCTCAAGGTACCCCTGTGGGCAGGGTGCAGTGTATGTGAAAGGTAGGCCATGTCCTGATGGGTGTAGCATGTCCTGATAGTGAACTACAGTGAATTTCGTGTTTTCACTATTGAAAGGCTATCTGTACCATAGGATAGAGTTGGAGTTTGTTTATAACATCTTATAAATATAACTTTCCATTGGAACAAGATAGGAAGGTAAAGTTTAGTATGCCTGAACTCAGAATATAAAGATGCATCTTTTAGTAAGGATGATTTTTACATTCTGTGTTTGAAAATACCACTTTTAGAAAGTGGGTATTTCCTTGCTTAGCCATCCTGTGTGCCTCTGCTGGGTTGTGTATTGACTGTCTGGTTTTGGAGTGACAGTGGCTGGGGATGTGCATTCACTGTAGACAGCCACTGAGGGGGGTTGAGGTGTGTCCTGCCTTTCCTGGATGAGTCAGGGATGGGCTGAATAAACATGGGTTGCATTTAGAGTAGGGGGAGGAGATTTCCTTTCACCTGAATGGGCCTGGTCTGCCTTACACAATGCTGTCTCCACCTCCTGCCGGGAAGCTGGACCAGAGAGGACAGAACTGATTTTGACTGAGCACGGGGCTTCTCTGCCACCAGAGAACAAAGAGAATTGCTGTATAAATATTGGGGCCCAGACCCCAGAATTTTAGATCATTTCTGGAATTCAAGAGGAACCTTTGCCAAGGAGAAGAGCTGGAGAAACTGAAGAAGTACTGCCCTTTTGCTGTGTGCTGTCTGGGGTTGGCCTGTAGTGTCTGTTTCTGCCAAGGAAAGGACAAGGATCTTTCTGTGGGCTGTGTCCCCTACTTGAGGAAAATCTCCAAGGGCTTGAAGTATAGCTTCCCTCCTGTTCTGAAGTCTCAGGGACACAAAGACTTCACCCCCAGCTCCCCTGAACTTCCTTGCTGGGAGTTCTGACCTGCCAAGAGGTGCCTGTTGCTGTTCTGGGCCTCTGGAGGTTGTCCCTGCTGTTGGGAGCTGAAAAAGAGACGCAACTAAGAGAAGCGCGACGCATCCACCCTGTTTCTGTCGCATCGCCGCCGTGCGGGAAGAATTTCCACCCATCGTCATAGTCCCACTGACAAAACCGACGCATTGCATGCCCGCAGCTGGAGAAATCACTGCACGCCGCATTGAGTGCACCGATCTACAGAGTCCAAGATCACTGCACCGACTCTGATGCAGGCCCTGCTGTGTGGCTGCAAGAACCAACGCATCGTGGGACCGAGGCTGGAGAAACCAACGCAGTTCATTTGCCGCCGCCGCATCGAGAACCGACGCATCCCCGATCCCCATGCATCACACCAGGGTGCCAAGTCTACAAGGACACCAACACATCACCTCCCCTTCAATAAGGAACCAACGCATCACCTACCCTGGAGTAAGGAAACGGCGCATCACCTTCCCTGCAGCTGTTCTTGTTTATGATTTTGATGCATCCAAGGTACTTTGTGTTAAAAGTGTCGCATCTATAGTATGCTCTGGACAGAACTGTTTTTACCTTCTAAGAAGTTCATTTTGATTACTGTATTGTAGATTTTTTTTTTTTTTTTTGGTTTAGATAAAGATTACGTATTTTTCTAAACTGGTGTGGTGTCCATTTGTAGTGTTTTCACTGTATTACTGTATGTGTGTACAAATGCTTTACACACTGCCTCTGAGATAAGCCTGTCTGCTCGTGCCAAGCTACCAAGGGGGTGAGCAGGGGTTATTTTAGAAGTGTAGCCCCCTTACCCTGACTAGGAAGATGAGTCCCTACTTGGACAACGGTGCAAACCATTGCCAACTAGAGACCCCATTTCTAACAGTGAGCAAAAGAAGGATGAATTAAATCCAGATCTCGTGACTGGGGGTGAGTAGTTGAAAATATTCAGCACTCCTTCCATCATCTTGTTGTATTTGCTATGTTTGTCCTAAGTGGCCATAGGTATGCCCAGATGTGGGTGTCTTGCTCACTGTGCCACTGGATTCAAGCTAGCCTGGCTAATGAGTGGTGATACCTCGAAACCGGTCTCAGGATGCTTGTTTCCAGTTCAGGGAGGACCTGGCCTGGCAGTTTGGGCTGGACTGTTCCCATGAGGAGTAGGTCAAGACTGATTTGCATATGGCTGGGTCCAAACTGGGGTGGCACAGTGAGCAAAAGAATGATGGATTAAATCCAGATCTTTTGAGTGGGGGTGAGTGGTTGAAAAGTTTCAGCACCCTGTCCATCATCTTGTTGTGTGTCCCAAATCAGAGCATAGCACAATGTGTTCCTATTGAAATATGTTTCCATTAAATTAAATTTGAATGAAGATATTAAAATATGCATCATTGCTATTGTTTCTCATATTTTTCAAAAGCATTAATATACGTTTATAAATTACAGCCCATACAGACACAATAGAATTGCAGGAGTATAAATATTTTAAATTTCACTCAGCCACAGTTTATTACTAAGGATAAAGGTCAATTCTATGCATGTTAATTTGTCTTGAAATTTTTTTGACAAAAAAGATACCCATTGAACGTCTACCACACCTACAGCGTGGCAAATCACCAGACTGAGGATGGGTCTGCAATATTTATTTGTCAACTATGTACTTGGGGCCTCATTTACAAGTCGATTGCGCGGCCGGTGTGTCACCTTTTTAGATACACCGGCGGCGCAGTGTGCCTGCCCATATTTACAAGGCCACGTAATGTCACCCTGCATGACTTTTCATGGCCTTGTAAATATGGGCCCTTTTCACGCTTTACTCTGCGTGAAAGGGGCGTTCCATGGGTGTTGCTGTGGGAGTTCCCACACAACAGACATGGAACCTGACACATTCTCAGATTAACAATGTGTCGTAAACCTGGGAATACGTCAGAATCCTACGTCTCCCCAGGGGAGGCGTAGGAGTGCAGCACACATAGGAGGAGCAAAACGCCATTAATGATTGTTTTTGTGCAGAAAGGTGTCCCCCTACAACAAAAATCATCCCTACAACGCAGGCACCCTAGAATCATGGCTTAAGGGTGTCTGCATTGGTGCGTGGCTGCTGTTTGTGCGCCTGTGCAGGGGAGAAGGACAGGAATGCACTGTATCATGTAGATACGGTACATTTCTTCCCTTTTATTTTGATGCACGGCAGCGCAGCAGGAAGGTTTGCTGCCCTGTGTCAAAATATAGTAAATATAGTATATGAGGCCCCTAGTTTTTGAAACTCCTTTCCTCTCTGGATTAGATCTGGACATAAATCACATAGTATGGAATGTTACTCTTTTCATACCTTATCTCATTTTTTTTGCTTCTCTCAAGACCCTTTCTCAGTGTGATGTCTAAATACCATCAATGTTGTTCCCTCCTGGTCTGGGACCTTATTTTCCCTAAAAGTGAATGGTTAAATGGGCCTCTTAATTTGTACGTTAGACCACTCGGCATTTGGGATATTACTCTGATTGAGGTAAATTTCCATGGCATATTTTCAGCACTATTATTTCGCAAGGGGGCAGAGCCTAAAACTTTAATGTTCGCTGCATAATGCACATTTTCTGGGTTCTGGAGTTAGTTTTCAATCTTTAGAATAGCATACTATCCAGTGGAACAATGGTTTTTGTCAAAGCACAATAAATTGAGGCACTCATGAAAAAAGGGGATAACTGAAAGTGAATTTATATCTAGAAGTGTTTAGTAAGCAACTTTGTTATTTACAAGGCATTGCTCAGAGGAAAATACTTAAAAAGTTATATTGTGTCTGTGGAATGGAATTTACCCATAAGCATCAGATATTTGCTTTCTAAAATTTTTTAAAAGCTATCAGCTTATGGGTCATTGAACCTCCCCTGAGTGGATTTCACCAATTGTAGATGTCCAGACTCTTACAGGTTAAATAAAATGTTATACAGATATTCAGGAGAGGGGTGACTGATTGTTGACGATCACCAGGTCCCTAATATAGGTCAGCTAACATATTAGATTGACGAATCTAGCCCGTTTTATGTATTGATGGTTTGCCTGTTTATCACCATGTTAGTCATGATCAGAGGTCAAGGAAATAACCACAGTTTTCATTTCAAGGGGATACAATTTGGGCTAGCCTGGGTGGTGATGTTATTTCATACAGTTCTGAACAGAAAATATGATGGAGAATAATGTACTCGATTTCTGGATTCTTTTCTGATTTAGGGGCAGGATCAGCCCAAATATGACGTCAAGGTGTTAAGAGCTGTAGGAATTGTGAAGCAGCCTAGGCTCACAGTTGGCCCAGACAAACGCAGATTCAGGGTAAACACGCTACATTATATTGTTTTCAGTGCATTCATTAAAAAATGAATTGATGTATGCATTGGGGAGAATCCTAATCAGTGAGATAAAGAGTAGTTGCTAACTTTGTAAAACGTTTTAAAAACTAACCCCAGCCTACGAGTTTGCTACTCGCGACGAGTTAGTGGTTGAACAAGTGTGAATATGAGTTCAATCAAGAAAGCAGTTGCTGTGGTGACTGCATGTTTGACGTACCAAGTTAATGCCAGTTGGATTATTTCTCATGGGACCTTATACAGGATTGGGTCACGTTTATCACACTTAAAGAAGGTAAGGCATTTGTTGATTGGTTAAGACTTTCAAAGTATTGTTTGAGATACTGTCGGCTAGTTTGAATCAAGTAGCACAGCAAGCAAGGGACATACGTCTGGGCATACCCTTGGCACTTATAGCGAACACAGCAAACACAACAGGATGATGGACGGAGTGCTAAAACTTTTCAAACATTTTTTGCATTTGTCGCCCTAAGTGGGAAGGGTATGCCCAGATGTGGGTCCGTGCTTGCTATGTTACCGGATTCAAGCTAGCCTGGCTGATGAGAGGTGATACCCCAAAACCGGTCCCAGGATGCTTGTTTCTGGTCCAGGGAGGGCCTGGTCTGGCAGTTCAGGCTGGACTGTTCACATGGGGAGCAGGGTCAAGACTGATTTGCATATGGCTGGGTCCAAACTGTAATGGTGTGGTGAGCAAAAAAATGATGGATTTAACCTGGATCTGTGGCTGGGGGGTGAATGTTCGATTTAGTCAGCATTCCGTCCATCATCTGTTCTTTTTTGTATTTGTCGTTCTAAGTGGGAAGGATATGCTCAGACATGGGTTCTGTGCTCGCCATTCCACCGGTTTCAAGCTAGCCTGGCTGAGGAGAGGAGATACCCCGAAACCGGACCCAGGATGCTTGTTTCTGGTCCAGGGAGGACGTGGCCTTGCAGTTTAGGCTGGTCTGTTCCCATGGGGAGCAGGGTCAAGACTGATTTACATATGGCTCTCCACGGCACTGGCATCTAAGTTTTAGAAATAGCTCCCAGCCAGGATGATACTCGGACAAAAGAATGGCTGATGGTCCTTTAAAGGAGGCCTTTGTTTTGGACCCCAGCTGGAATGAAAATAAGAAAGCTCTCTCACCACCTGCTGGATACTGATCCAAATGAAAAGCAGACAACATCCGGGCACTGCTGAATGTGTCCCAGTGTTGACAAATTACACCGTATCAAATTCAGCATATTCTGCCGAGGGCTGGCCTGCATCCTGGCTCCCAGATGCAGCTCAATTTTAGCTGCCAGATCTGGGATCCAATTGGATCCCCTCATTTCTTGCGCTGTTCCCCACACTCTATTCCCCATTAGTTGGGCTGTACGTGACCTTATTCGCCTAACTCTGTTATGTGTAAAGTGTGTTTACACCTGAGGGGTTCGAGTGACGCTACATAAAACCTGCAAATAAATAAATACAGCTGTGGAGAGTTCATTCATCATTATACAGCTCTCTCTACTTGAAAAAAATGGATTCGTTTTGGAGAATTTCCAAACCAATACATTTGCAATTTGTGGGTGCTAACCTACAGAAGTATTATGCAGGCTCATGTCAAGTGAGTACAGATTGCATCACCAAATTCAGGAATGGTTGGATGATTTCGATTCTTCCAGACTGTAACCACATTCATTAATGTCGATTAAAGATGCACTCCAGACGAAAGTGGAGTCAATTACGTATCACGTAAACATTGTATACCTTGAAGGCCACTTGCTATCCTTCAGTTCATAGAAATATAGAACCCGTGCTAACGTTTTTGCCCCTGAGACGCCTCTTTTCTCCATGATCTTTGGAACTCTAGTGAATCGTTGGGGAAGCAACCGATCAACTGTAATGCATCTCTCAATTTCCATAAAAATATTTTACATGGTTTCCCTTTGCCCTGCGAAAGAGCAAAAATATATATATATACTTCGGAAGCCATTATTTAGTATAAAGTTCGTATCATAATAATAACATCCGCATAAAAATTGTGTGTGCTACTTGTTTGGGACGAGCATGCCTTTGCCATTTCCTTGTTTATTTAAATTCTAATTTTGTTGGCAGTCCTTAGTAATTTTTTGGGTACATTTCATGAAACATAGCATCTCGTCCGTATGGTGCCTCCAGATGGCATTGGCACACGCGCTCTTTCTACATTGAAGGAATCAGTAAATGGTGTCAGTGTTATGGATAATATTCAATCGATAAGCATATATGGATCACTTTTTGAAGTCGTATTAAACTAGCTGCTTGTTTCATCATTACCATATTCCTGGCTGTTAGCATGCACAGTGCCCCCACTACATACTATGGCCTATATTTACCAACCTTCACACAACCGAGTCCTGCGTGCAAAAATTGCTGCGCTGCTTTGCATGAACGCTAAAAATTGTGCGATGGCAGATCACACCAAAGAGTTACTCGCCAATGACATAATAGGCGCTGTACACATAAAAACAGATTTTTTGTGCAATGCTTAGTGATACGCTTTGGTGCGTAGGCAAGGGAGCAAAAACTAGTGGTAGTGTGGGATTTGAACATGAAGTAAACCTTTCAGTACAAATTCTGACATGTGCAGACCTGCACAACTGTAAAATGTATGCCACATTGCTTAGCACCTGTCCAAATCTTTAGTAAACGTGTGTGTGTGTGCGCGCGTGTGTGTGTATATATATATATATATACATATATATATAAATATATATGTATATATTAACTACTGGCGGTCGCCATTAGCTAGTTATAGGTAGGAACAAAGTTTTCATAGGAAAAGCGAAAATATAGATATCTGGGAGCCCAACAGCCTACTGAGACCCTACTGAAATTTGATTGGCTGTCAACACTTCAACCATGTGGGTATGTTAGCTCCCCATGACTTGTGCGGGGAAGGAAAAAAATCCTTTTTTATATATAACCCTCACACACTCTAGTAGTGTCATGCTTCATCATTGGGTTCACCCTGACTCCTGAAGGTCAGGGTGGGCTCAACCATAATCCAGGGAGCACTTATTAGAATGGTGACCAAGGGGCTTAACTAGAGACTAAAAATCCCTCACCTTCTCATAGGTATCCCTTTATTCGTGGAGATGGTGGGAAGACTAAAACAATAGCTCGTGGGTAATGTGGACTGTTATGGTCCCATGACCCTATATTTTAGACCAACATGTTTCAGCCCTACTCTAAGGCCTAACAAGGTCTGGGGCTTTCATCATGGTATCAGATCAGTACCTCCTTAGTTAGTAGGTCAAATTAACAGCTGGCAGAGTAATGCCACGCACTTGTGCAGGGGCAGTGCTAATACTTGCCTGTCAGTGGTCTTTGTGAAGAATCATCCATAATTATTGAGTGTCAAGTGCCTCGGGAGCGGGGTGAGGCACCCTATAGTCACACATTCGTCAAGGGTGTAGCCCCGGCTATTAGCCTGAATTGCCCTCTGTGTCTCCCGGCTTTAGGTGACAAAACCAAAGACGTTCAACAGTTATAGTTAGCTGAGCTAACTATAAGTCACGCCCCCGCACTTCACTGCTTATAACCTCACATATAACATCACTCATGATATGGTCAGTGACATCACCAATGACCATCAAATGACATCACTGATGGTCATTGGCTATTGAGGGTCCTTGGGGGCCAACTACCATTCTTGTTACCTCCAGCAAGTCCCTCATACAGTGGGTTTGCTGAGAGGTTTTCGGTGGCCACGCCCCCTTTCTCTGCTACTCTGCAAACGTGTCTCCTATCGCAATACTAGTTGGGGGGATGAAGTCCCCTTGGCTGCTGAGGATCCTTAGGGGCCAACAAGACCTCCTGTTACCTCCAGTAAGCCCCACACAGTGGGATTGCTGAGAGGTGGTCGGAGGCCACGCCCCCTTTCTCCACCCCTCTGCAAATGCACCACTCACCACACTGCTGGTGGGGGGATGAGGCCCCATTGCCTCCTGAGGGCCTCAGGACTAAAGTGGACTTCTACCTCCAAACAGCAGTGCACCAGGAGGCACATTTGCAGAGTGGTGGAATAAAGGTGTGTGGCTTCTGAAGACCTCTCAGCAATCCAACTGTGTGGGTCTTACTGGAGGTAACAGGAGGGCTAGCTGGCCCCCAAGGACTCTCAAGAGCCAAGGGGACTTCATCCCCCAACTAGTATTGCGATAGGAGACGCGTTTGCAGAGTAGCAGAGAAAGGGGGCGTGGCCACCGAAGACCTCTCAGCAAACCCTCTGTGAAAATGTGGCACAACAGGCTATTAGCTATGAGAGGTTGAATTCCCCATAAAAAGTAATTCTGGAAACTCAGTCAAGCTCCCTAACAGCTGCAGTAGGAAATAATCACAGCAGTAACTATGATCAGCATGGAGAAAGTCTCCAAAAAGCCATCAGAATAACAGAAAACCAGCAGTAGCTCACAGCAATTTCGGGCAAGAGTAGCACAGTCAAGTGCTAGAGGGCATAGCAGGGGGGAAGATGTGCATAGAATGCATTGCAACTCTAACTAAGAACACATACTATAAAGAAAAGCACAAAACACGTTGCACACTCTGAATGTTGGATCATCTCTAGCCAATAGGAAAGGATCTTCCGATGGTCCGTCATCTTCTCTCTCAATTCCCACGGTAAACGTTCATGTCGACATGTTGTGATTTGAATGTTGCTACACCGTAATTACAAAAAGATACATCTAGGAAGGTTCTCATGAGAATCTTTGCAAGCCTACTCTGTTAGCTGTTCAGTGTCCCATTGTGTAACAATGTGCTGCTCTATGTAATGAAACATTAATATCTAGCATGTCTTGGCTAGATCATGAGACTCAAATCTATAGAAATATACATGTTCAATATAAGCATGTGGCAAAGGTAATTTTCTAAAATACGATGAAGTCATACGGTGTGAGGAAAATTTAATTTTTAGTAAGATGAGTTAGTGCTGTTGAGATATGCGGCATCGGGCACCAAATTTTACAATAAAATCCCACACAAAATCAGCCTCCTCTAATTTGAGCTAGTGTCAGGGAGTGAAGTTTCCACGTCTTAAAAACATATGCATTAAATACCAAATAACTGAGTTGAAATAAAGTCAGAGCATAGCATACCATCTGCAATGACAGCAGAGGTAAATGTTGAATGCATGGTGTTACTACACCCCAGGAACAATTCAACAGGTCATTAAGGAAAATCTCATAATACGCCAAGCCTCAATCTCATAGAGACAGCAAGGAAGTTTAAAAAAGCTCACAGTGTATAAAATAGATACGGAATGGCCAACGTCATTCAACAGTGTGTCATTATTTTGTGTTGTGATGAACCTTCCTCTCAAGGAAAGTGCCAAGAACCAATCAACTCTGCAAAACATGCAATTGGTTGTAGTGGTAGAACACACTCTCCAATGTCCATCAAGGCATCACAGGTAAAAACCCTATGTTGCGCTCTGGAGACATGAATGTGGTTGATCATAATATGCATAGTTGTTAACTCTCAGATGTGCATTTACCCAGAAGGAAACTGACCAGCTCTTGGAGCAGCAGATTACATATTGCCATCCTTCGGAGTGATGAGGTAATTAGAAGGGGTTTAGTAGGTCATCACTGGGATTCACTAAAAGTGAGTCCTTAAATCTCCCCTGCAAGTCTTTGTGAATCTATTAACCAAATATCTATTTGGGATTGAAACGTTTGCTAACTTTGCACTCTTAAATGGACTAAGGTTACTCCTTTCACTGAACATATGTTTCAATGGTGGCTATAGTGTTGCACAGAGGTATTATTAGCAGCAGAGCGTATTGCTCTGTTTGGAAACATCAAGGATCATATTGTGTGGGGTGCCGCCAAGGTATAGTAGTGCATATTCACTATCCACACTTGCAGTAAAAATATACTGAGTTATATCACATATGCTGGGTGGCAAATAGCATGTGTCCCAGATATTGAATTCCTCCCGGGATCCACAGAAGACTTGGCCCATTACTCAATGCAGGAATGAGCTAACGGTACCTTTCAGGATAATTTGAATCCAATCTGCTCCTTTGCTAAGCCCCACTTTCCGCTAATCCTCACACATAAGGCCAGAGGGCAGTTAGATTACGAACCAGTCTTGGTCACTGGAGGGGATGAATTATGTTTTACTGGGGAATGCAGGTTCCACAAAATACAATGAACAGTAATTGAAGACATTACTATAATATTTCTCACCATTTACTGATGCACCCACACAAATAACTTGCGCTCAGGGTGGTAACGAGTATACTTTGTAGGGGCGGAGCTTGCCTGACTTCCAAATGGCCGCAAGTTAAGGCAGCTCTCCCGTTCACCAAAATAAATACGGCATTATCCTGGCATTTACCTACCCCATGGCTGAAACGCAAGGGGTGGTGATCTCGCAGCAATTCAACGCTTCTGGGAGCACTTGGCGATATTGAAATTGACGCATCCCAACCGCAGTTCCATGCAGTGACACACGCCGGCGGCTCTGGCATCTGAGGCCCTTCGGCTACGCCCAAAACCGCCGTGCGGCGCTCCGGAGCGGTATTGAGGAACTGGGGCTCCAACGAAGGTGCTAGGCGGTCCCGGGACCACCCGGGACCAATATTAACAATAGTCCTGGTGCCGGACTGCAGTGCACCCCAAATAAGCAAGCGGAACACCTGGGACCCAGGAGTGTTTCCACTGAATGTGTCCCTGAGCCCGGAGACCCAGCGGCCACACCCATCAGCGCTAGGGGAGACGTGACGGGAGCAGGAGCACTCGAGGTGCGGTGGTCTGCTGTGATCCTGCAAAGGGCCGACTCGCAGGCGGGAAACCTCCTCAGCATCGTAGGAGCGCTCTGTGCGCCTGGAGGTGAGAACAGGGCAGATCATAGCGGCCCCACTTTGCAACCCAATCGTGATCTGAGCTGGTGCGTGCTCCCACAGCAGATGGTGATAAGTGCCAGATTCAGCAGCTACAGGCCATAGTGCCAGTTAATACTTAACTGTAACGCTACCAGCGCCTCCCCCAACAACATAATAAGGCATAGGCCGCGTCTTAGGAGCCAATAAGTGTGGGGAACAAGTACACTCGGATGGGACTGGCCTATTGAGGGTACCCACGCAATAAAGATATAGTCGGTACTGTCACCCCTTACAGCAGGGTAGAGGAATCGCGTGATGTGGGAAGATCTCTATAACATACAGGGGTGAACAAATTGGGGGCCTCCCCTCCGCCAGAACGTCCTGTGCCACCAGGCCCCCGGATAACATAGAACAGTATAGCAGAGACATCCTGACGAGCCCTCCCATGTCCTCTACATCATTGCATCATGGGAAAAATGGACAAGCTCCAACCCAAACTGCAGTTTGACCTCCGAAAAAACCCCAGGACGAAAGACTCCACACCTCCAGAACAAGATGCCGTATCGGAGGACCCGGACGTGGGGGCTGACATTGATATGAAACAAGCTTTTCGCGCCACGCAACAAAGTCTATCGAAGATAGATAGCAAGATTGATGCGTTATCATTCCGAATGGACAGAATGTCAGAACGGTTGGATAAGCATGGCGACAGGCTCGCAACGGCGGAACAGCGCATATCTGATATGGAGGACATCGCCCATGCAGACGCAGAGACCGACAAAGAGAGAGACAAGATACTGAGGGCACTGCAAGCAAAAGCAGAGGATCTTGAAGCTAGGTCTCGGCGAAATAACGTACGCATTTTGGGAGTGGCAGAATCCTCCAACATCGGCAATATGGAACACTACGTGGAGAAGCTTCTTGTTACCTTATTAGGACGGGACACATTCTCTGACATATTGGTAGTAGAAAGAGCACATCACTCCCTGGCGCCTAGGCCGGTGCCAGGTGTGGCCCCCCGGCCTATCATAGCGAGACTACTAAATTATAAAGATCGCAATGCGGCCCTACGTAAAGCCTGCGAGCTGGGGACTCTTCATCGTGAAGGTGCAGTAATCACCCTATTCCCGGACTTCACCATGCAGGTTCAAGAAGCACGTAGACTTTTCATCCCGGCAAAGAAGAAGCTCCGTGACCGCAACCTGGAGTACAGCATGTTGTATCCTGCCAAATTGCGAATCAAGTTGGATGATAAAATACACTTTTTCACAGACCCCAAGGCGGTTTCACGCTTCATAAAAGACAGAGAACAGCGTTTGAAGTGGCAGGGTGCGTCAAGCACCTCTCCATCACATGAGTCGAGTTCCTCAAGCCCTCGGGGGGCAATGATACGGAAGAGTGATCGACCTAGCAGCACCAAGATACCCAACGTGTGGGCCGCACAGAGTCACTGAGGGTAACAGGGGTAGATTAAAATATATGGTGGCGATGTTTATATTGAAGATACCATGTCATGCAAGCCCTAACTGGGTAGGGTAAGACGGACATTCATGTGAGTGTGGGTGGCTCGATGGACATATTTACGGACTCGCAGAGTGCTCAAAGCATAATGTATAACCACAGAGAATGATACTGGATTAACGTAGGATAAGAGTAACAGTTTGCACAGGGTGGTGAACGGTGACCAGCAAGATGGCAACATCTGCCCCCAAGTGTATCACACTATTAGCAATGTTTGTTTTGGGGTCTTTGTTTGATCTGAGGGATTGGGGAGGGAGGGTGGGAGTTCAAATAGCTGCGACAGTTGTGGGTTTTCGTGGCGTGGGTGGGTTTGTTCGTTTCACAAGACAGGGCATGTATACTAACGTTGATAGGCATCAGTGGCGTAAAGCAGTACACATCAAAGGCATCAGGGCACTGACACCGCAACAACTATATCTAGTAAATGGTCCCTAAGGCGGATGACACACAGACTCTTCAACTTATGACCTGGAATGTGAGGGGTCTAAATGATAGTAGAAAGATTAGGCGAGTTAGTGCATATTTAAAGAGACATGCCGTGGCAATTGCAATCCTACAGGAGACACATCTCGCTCCGGAACGTAGCGGTGAAGCACATCGTAAGTTGCAAGGGATATGCTATTCCGCAGATTTCACATCACATGCGAGAGGCGTACTGATTTGGGTAGACAAAAGGGCAGGGTGGAGATGACAGGCTTACTAAAAGACCCACAGGGTAGATTTGTGGTGGCTCTTTGTAGGCGAGGGGACCTGCGATTTCTCCTGGTGGGTGTATATGGGCCAAATTATGATGACCCCCAATTTTACGCATTATTATCAGCACTATTGGTCAACTGGAAAGGTATCCCACAGGCGTGGGGAGGCGATTTCAATTGCGTACTGGACCCAGCTATGGATAGATCCAAGGGCCCACCGAGGCGACCAGCGGCCGCTGCAGTAGCCATACGGGACATAATGCACACAGGGGGCCTTGTAGACATCTGGAGCCATAGATCCCCCACAGCGAGAGGGTACACACATTATTCCTCCGTTCATGACACTCACACTCGAATAGATTTTTGGCTGTTATCTGGGGGGTTAAATTTCAGAGTTGCAACATGTACACACCTCCCGCGAACATACTCGGACCACTCCCCTGTCCAACTAGCTTTACTATACAGGGCGCCTCGAATTCCGCCATTTACATGGCGCTTCCCGCCTTATTCACTGTTAGACACTGTATTCAAAGCGGAATTAGCCACTGCAATAGAAAACTTTTTCATAGATAACATAGGATCGGTGGAATAATTCGCCACTGTGTGGGAAAAGTTTAAGGTCTTCATTAGAGGAGTGGTGATCTCTACACATGCGGGCGTACTGCATTCGATTAGAAACAGATTAGAGACTCTAGAGAAGGAAATTGGACGCTTGGAAAATAACCTTGGTGATACTGGACCGTCCACTGCCACGGCAGACCTTAAACAGAAATTAGTAGAATTTCTAGACACAGCCAACGACGAAATTAGGCACATGGGAAAATACGCAACAGCACGCTGCTATGGGGAATGGGAGAGGCCGGGAGCCACCTTGGCGGGATTATTGCGGCCCAAGAGGGAACTAGACCACATGGTAGGCATTGTAGATGAGAGCGGGAACCCCTAAATACCCCAGAGGAAATGGTTGCTCACTTCCGTACATATTACCAAAAACTGTACACTTCGCAACTTCAGACAAACAATGAAGCTCTAGAGGACTATCTTTCATATATCAAGATGCCGTGGCTGGTGACAGAGCATAGGGAGCACCTGATGGCGCCCTTAACATCCGATGAGATACGAGAAGCACTGAGGACAATGGCGGCCAGAAAGGCCCCGGGGGCAGATGGCCTCACAGTCGCTTTCTACAAAGAATGCCAAGATCTGCTAATTCCTCATCTCAAAACGCTGTATGAGGAGATGGCCGAAACTGGAACTATGCCACCCTCCATGTGTGAAGCGATCATTGTCACTCTGTTAAAACCTGGCAAATCACCTAGCAGCTGCACTTCATACAGGCCCTTATCCCTCCTCAATGTCGACACCAAGGTTTATGCTAAAATCCTAGCAAAGAGACTGGCTCTTTTATTGCCTGTGTAATCCGCCCAGAGCAGGCAAGTTTTGTGCCCAGTCGCAACCTGTCATACAACTTGAGAACTCTTTTTGGTACGGTCCAGAGATTGAACCCGGAGGTCAAGGCGGCGGCAGTCTTTCTTGATGCCGAAAAGCGTTTGACTCTGTTGAATGGGGCTTTATGATCGCGGTCTTACGTAAGATAGGGGTTGGGGATATCTTTCTTTGCTTAGTATCAGTATTATACACATCTCCCATTGCCAGAGTGAGGATCGGTGACGAAGTATCCCTGCCTTTTAACGTCACACGGGGTACACGCCAGGGCTGCCCCCTATCCCCACTATTGTATGCGGTGGTCGCGGAGCCATTGGCCTGCGCAATCCGAGAGTACCATGCACATAGAGGACTAAGGTTTCCTGAGTATACACTAAACATTTCTGCCTACACTGATGACACTCTGCTGTACGTACATAACCCTGAAACAAACTTGTCTCCAATACTACGAGAGGTAGTCCAGTTTGGTGGCCATTCAGGGCTACATATAAACTGGGATAAGTCCATCATATTCCCCCTTACTCCCAATACTACGGAACCGGTCATGGAGTTCCCTCTGCACTGGACCACTGAAGCGGTTGGGTACTTGGGTATCCAATTTCACACAGACTCTACAATAGTGATGAGAGAAAATTACGGTAAGGCCATGCAGAGACTAATTGACAATGTAGACAAGTGGGTTAGGCTCCCACTCTCATTAATGGGGAGGATATCTATAATGAAAATGGCAGTGCTACCACGATTCCTCTTTTTATTTCAAAACATCCCTATTCTATTACCAAAACACCTGTTCAAACTTTGGCGTACACAGTTAATACGACTCGCATGGGCTGGCAAGCAACCTCGCATACGGTGGGATTCATTGACCTTGCCCTATGAGCTGGGAGGGATGGGAGCCCCCGATTTAGAAAAATACTATAAAGCTGTGAATAGCACATTTGCCCACTACTGGATACATGGACCACAGGATCTCCCCTTCCTGTAAATGGAAGCAGGTGCAGCGGAGCCTCGCACATTACCCCAAATGCTTACACACCCAGCTTCCAGACGATTGTTAGTCTTTGACTCCTTAGCTGTTACAGCAAACACCTGGCAAACACTGTTGCATATGCAGGCAGGTACCTTCTTATACTCTCCGGAAATGCCATTACAGTGGTGTTTGTGGTTTCCATTGGGTCAATATGCAGAGGCGAGACAGGCGCTGCAGTCCATTGGCATCACTACGATGGGAAACTTCTTTAAGGATGGCATATTAGCAAACTGGGAGGATTTACAACACCCGGAGAGGCAACCGGTGGGCACGGCACTGTTCCACTTCTTCAGGGCTAGACACACTTGGCGTGCACTTATTGGGGAAGACTTGGTGGAACCACAAACCATGGGGGCACTCACCACTCTCCTCAAGGTTGAGGAACCTCATAAATTGATCACTAAATTTGATGTGAGCTTACAGGATACTCGTAAATCTGAAGTTTTGAGGGTTAGATTAGAGTGGCAACGAGATTTGGGTGCTCCCTTAAGTGACAAGGAGTGGCATTATTGCTGTTCCCGCACCAGGTCGGTTTCTTTCAATGGGAGATACAGACTGATTCATTTCAAGTTTTTACACAGGGCCTACTGCACCCCAGAACGACAGTTTCGGTGGGGAATAGCGGAGAATTCCTGCTGTCCTAGATGTGGTGCGGAAGACGCAGGATTCTGGCACTTAGCTTGGGGCAAGGTTTTCCTGGAACTGGGGATGATTATTAGTGCAGACCTGGAGCCAGATCCTAAGATGGCGCTACTAGGGTGGGATCTCAAAGTAGACAAGGCAGTGCATCCGCTACTGGCCATCGGACTCTTACTGGCAAAGCGTAGGGTAGCGATGCGTTGGATGGGCGGTCCACTACCTCGCATCACAGAGTGGCACACGGACATGCTGTACTGTAACACGCAGGCTGATACATATAGTGAGCTGCTCCCTCCCAGAAGCCGTCCAAGGAACTATTGGGGACCTTATCAAACATACCTATTAGGTAAAGCAGATGGTAAAATTTCAGACTCACAGACCGCAGCTTCGATTGAATCGTCACAGGAGACAAGCACTCAGGTAACTGAAGAACCCTTGGCTGTGGGTTGAACCACTTCACCTGGACCATAGTGCATGAACCAGACCTTGCACGGAATACAAGTTAGCGTAGTGTCATGATATGTTTGTATTTGTAGCCCTTTTTAACTGACCATGTGACTGTGAACACTGAGCTTCCTAAATTCCTGACACATGCATTTGAGAATCAACATTATTTTTATGCTGCTATGATAATTGTATTGATATGCTCGCCCAGGATGTCATTGTGATTTAAGTTGTATGTATGTTGTTCTATACTGAAACTAATAAAAACAATAATAAAAAAAAAAAACGGGTATACTTTGTGGAGGAAAGAATCATATGGATTGTCAAGTCATATGTATTCCAAATTGAGGTAGAACCTATGTATCACCACCACCTAAATACATCTGTGCTACCTTGTCAGACCTCGTCAGCAGTGGCAGCTCCTCGAGGGAGTGCTGTGGGGTGGTGGGGCGGAGGAGGGGCTGGGTGGGGGGTAGTAAACTCCAGCATAAGGCCGAACGGAGTTAAGTACATAAATAAATAAAGAAAACGAATTACATTGCGAGCGCCGCATCGCCGATTTGGCAGCGTGCAATGTAATTCGTTTTCTTTATTTATGTACTTAACTCCGTTCGGCCTTATGCTGGAGTTTACTACCCCCCACCCAGCCCCTCCCCCGCCCCGCCCACCGCCCCCCCTCGAGGAGCCGCCACTGCTCGTCAGACTCATAGAATAACTTGTTACCCATTTTGCTCCAATTCCTCCCCTGATAGTAGCCATTGATTGTTCACACCATGCCTATGGAAGGAACAGATACAACCAGGAATGGGAAGAATGGGAAAAATGAGGACAGGTAATGTAGTGAAATTATGGATGTTGAACTGCTACCCCTCAACCATTTCCTCACTGACTCTCACCTTGCTTGGTAGGCTTGGTAGGCCTTTTCTTATCTCTAAGCATGGCAGACAACCAGATTGTAACCTAGCACCTCATTAGCATGGAGGGAAAATAAAAGCTTAAGACCTTGCTTGGAAATAGTAAAGAAGCCTGCTCATTGGTGGCAGGTAATGTTTAAAGGTGGAGGGGCGTAACACTACTGGTGGTGAAATAGTGCTTTTTGCACAATGTCTTGAAGGACATATGTGAATCAAGTACACTTCAGGAAATTACATTTGACATGGTCTATCATTTACTATACTAGCTATCAAAAATACTACATTTTATTGGCTTTCCCTTTTCCATCCATCCCCTTCCAAGTGGTTGCTCTATCATATGCTGTAACTAAGACTCTCTTTTGAAGGGGTTGGAGAGTATTTAAAAATACACACACAGTCTCTGTGAGTGCATACAGTAGCAGAGCTAGGCAGACTTTACAGGCTCATGCAGAAGTGTTATCTCTCAGGTTACAAAAACACTAAACTTACAGATTATTGTTGAGACAACTGCATCAATTATCAAATAACTAGCTGCTTTAGATATATAACTCAAAATGCAATGACATTAACCCAAAACAGTGCATGTCTGTAAATGAAAAACTCTTTGTCTATTAACTACACGTTGTTCTTTCAAACTCGATTCCCAAAAAAACATACTATTTTCATTTGAAAAAATGTTTTGTCCCGAAATACCATATTTTTGTTTTTTTTTAATAGCCATACCGTGCCTGAACATTAATTTTTACTTCCAATAAGTTCACACATGCACTACTGTGACACATGGATAAAGTCTTCCCTACATGCCAATCTGTCATTGTTTCATGCCATGGCTGATCCGTTTAGCCAGTAATTACCATTGTTATGACAGGGCCAACAGTATTCCAAGAGTTGGACATGGAACCATCATGTATTGGATGGCCCCAATATTCAAATCAATAAGATAAGATAGCATTTGGTTCCAAAACATCAGGAATTACAAGCAATATGTAATAAGTGGCTAAAATATAGTAGGAATTACAATTAAAATACCAGGGCCAGCGTTTGTCCAGGAGGGCACCATACTGCAATGGATGGTCCCAAAATATCAGGAATTACCACCAAGTATGCCATGGGTGTGCTCAAAATGCTTGCCACCAATATGCCAATGTAGGACATAGAAAGTACACTTACTCACACTTTTGCTTGCACACACACATACATACACACATGTGCGTGCGCACACAAACACTTACAGAGACGCCGCATAACATTTCTGAGCTCTTTTTTTACACTTGCCATTAGCTGTCGGACTACAGGGGTCCCTTCAAAAAGAGAACAATGCAATCCAGTTTCAAGCTATGAGGCTCAGTCTATGGTGACCAGCTTCGTGAACACTTTAGAACAGCTCTGGTCTCTAGGTATTATTAATGCGTTTACTATAAGACAGACAGTAAATGAAGGGATACACACTATTTTTAAGCACTAATACAGGATAACACAACACTGTGTCTTATAATTATCAAGTTTTTTTTTCCTTTTAGGTATTCCACTTCATGAACTATATATGTTCGTTATTTAGATATGCATGTCAAAATATAAATTGCAAATTTGTTCATCTAAATATTCATTCCAATGTGATAACTAAGTCTCGTCACCTATATTCATGTAATTTTGTGTGAATCGCATTCTCTATTCTCATGACTGTTTTAAATAATGAACAAGGTTTCATGCAATGCTTATTGTTTGAAAACAACAAATGAGAAGTGAAATTATCTCTTCTCCTTTATTGTTTTCAAACAATAAGCATGGTTCTACAGAATGTAATTATGTGAAAGGGTGCCAAGGGATTTTCTGCTAATTGTTTATTCTGAAAGGATCACCAATGATCAGGTACATTATATAAACTGAGATCAGAATGTGAAGAGATAAAACGGAACTTTGTGCCAGAGACTCTAGACTAAAGCCATACAAAACTGTATCACAAGCCATTCAGAACCATATCACCTTTCTCTTCTGAAGGCTACCAGGAGGCACATTTGGACTTTGCTCAATGGATTTATCAGCCCGCCTGCCGAGGCAGATGAGAATAGCAAATTCTGCTATTTCGCTGAACATTGTTTCTATTGTTCAGAACAGGTATATGGGTGTGAACAATCTTTGAATCCCAAATTAGTTTTTTTTTCTTGTGGTGCTAAGTTTAATTTAGTTAGCCGAAGAGATGAGGGTGGGGTTGGAGGTATTACTATTAGGAAATCTTTATGATATCAAAAATATGTTACAAAATTATTTGCTATTCACTGATTTTTATAATGGTTACTATTCATGTTGTATGCACTAGGATATAATTTTGATTTTAAAATCTAATCGTTAAAATGCATCACTAGTTCCCTAGTATTCTTGAGTGTGTCTTTCCATGATGAATGAGGGTTTGACTTCCACTAATTACCCTTGTGCTATCTCATAGGAATAATCATCACGTAGAACTCATCTCACTCAAATAGTACTCAGTGGCTGGTGAGGTGGTTGCAGTCCAATTGGCTTTGTGTCTCAGTTTGGCACATTGACAAAGTCCTTAGGTCTAAGGGCCATGTTCTGGAAGATCCAACAAATCAGTAGCTCAGAAGGTATAGCTGCTGCTGTGGAGGTTGTGGTCAAATGTCAAGTTACAGTCCATTTATATTAATGGAAAGGGCATATTTTGTGTGGCAATCAAAGTTGGGAGCAATGGCATAGCAAGGGTTCAATGGGCTCTAATGCAAACTTGACAAATAAGCTCTTAACCCACTGGTTAGATAATAAAATATTTGCCCCTCTAACCTTTGGGCCACTGCACCTGCTGCCACATTAGATGCTATGCCCCTGTTTGAGGGCTGTATCCTGTCCTGGTTCTTATATGTCCACCATGTCTCTAAATCCTTCTTCTCTCACAGTTGTTAGTTGTGGCTACCATGTAAATTTCAAGGGCCCCAGTAACTGCAAACAAGCATGCGAAAGTTCTTCTTTTAGGTTTCCCCTGGATCTTATCTTTCAGTCAGGGCTCAAAGTGCAAAGCCACTTTCTTGAACTTGAGACTAAACTGACAGTTTGCTGTTAAGGTTTTTGTTGCACCTGGACCTTTGAGAGCCCACTATGGAACACTCAAGGGCCCATACTTTGTTGCCACCAATGGAACTAAAATATTATTTAACCCATGAGGAGTATTGAAGGCTTGCTAGGCAGTGAAGAGGACACACACTGGTGCACTCATACAGACACACACAAACACCCAATTTTGAAACATTAGTGAACCATGGATCATATATACAGAAGGAATGATGAAATAGGAAAGTATCTCTTGTAGTGCACATTGTTTGAATTGATAAAAGAAAAATCCTGAACAAGCTTCTAGGAAGAGAGAAGCTCATCATCATCATCATAGCAAGACTAAATATTCTTGCATCAGCCTTCCATTAGAGAAAACTCTGCAAGAATAACCCGGCAAAGCAGTTAAACCCTCCAGAAAGAACACTTGTACTGTTAGAAAAGAAATGAGAAACTCCTGCATGATTATACCAGCAGAAAGAACCTCTAGACTGGCATCGCAGCAGTAAGGATTCCTGTTAGAAATGAGGTTCTTGGTTGGCTGAGGTATGCACCCAGTCCAGGAAGGAGCTGCCACTCTAGTCAGGGCAAGCTAGATACACAACTGAGATAATATGTGTTCACCCTCTGGTAGCTTGGCACAGAGCAGGCAGGCATGTCAAAAGACGCAATGTGTAAAGTGTTTGTGCTACACACACTCACAGTAGAGCAATGAATATACCACAAAAAGACTCCACAGGGGGTTTAGAAAAATAGGGAATATTTATCTGATTAAATCGAGACCGAAATGATAAAATACAGTGAATACTTTGCAAAATATGCAAGTTTTCAAATGCAGGTAAAAATAAGCCTTTCTTAGGTTATGGGTGTATGAAAGTACAATCAAATCACATTGTTTTATGGTTTTGAGCATTGGGAGAACACCTGCGTTTTCGAAAGGTTATGCGTGGTCACTACGACTGGGTTGCATGGAGTTCGACCTCACAAAACAGAGGCTCAGGAATTATGCAGCTGGCAAGTAGTGGTGGAAGTCATGCTGAACAGGCACGAGCACAGGAGATCCTTAGTGAGTCCCCCGGGACTGCACCGGTCCTTTGTACACAATACCTTCTCCAAGTGCTCAACTCCATCAAGGTGAACCCTGGACTGGGGGGGCCTCATAGACAGGATTCTTGGTGTGGCGGTTATCTGCCTGGGGCCATGCTGAGTCGGTGCATGTGCAGCGCTGCGGCAATTTCCCTTCCAAAGGGTAGGCAATGCTCCGAATCAGCATGCGGTGTCTCTCGGCCGCAGAAGGCTCAGGAAGGCTGGAAGGCACAGTCCAGTGCGAGAACAAAAAGGACGCCCAATATCTCTCCCAAGTGCACATTTTGAGCATAGCACAAGAGGGTGATCAGGTAAGCAAGCCAAGTGCAGTTGCCGGACTCATGATGACCAGAGCCCCAAGGCAGTGGTGAAGCCCTTGATGACCCTGAGGCTTTGAACTATGGTTCAAGCCAACAAGCCTTGGGAGAATACGTTCTAGTTAGCCCAGAAGAAGGTAGCAGGCAGCGGGCCAGCACAACAAGGCAGGTAGCAGAGTGGCAGTCCCTCATGGCAGCACAGCAGTCCTTCTGGCAATGTGCAGATGTAGAGCCAGCGGTGTCTTGTTACAAGTCCAAAGAAGGGTTTGATTAGATGGGGTCAGAAACTCAGTACTTATTTTAAAAAAGTGCCTTTGATGTGGGCGGTGACTTCAAAAGAACTCTCTGAAGTGCATAGGTCTCTTTTCAGTCTAATCCGGTCTGCAAACCTAGCTATGGGGTTAAATCAGCCCTTTGTGTGGAGACAGGACACTACCTATTCAAGTGAAGTGCTACCTCCTCTCCTCTCTCCTGCCCAGAATGACCCATCAGTATGCAGATGAATGCAGATTCAGTTGAGTGTCATGTGTTGTGGCTGTCTAGAGTGAATGCACAAATGTAGCTGTCACCCAGCCTAGCTCAGACGTGTATTGGAGACAGGCTGTTAGGCACACAGAGTAGTAAGTGTATAGAAATGTCCAGTTTCTAAAAGGGGCATTTCTAAAAGAGAAAAGCTAAATCCAACCTCACCAGTAAGTAGGATTTATCAATACCATTCCAAACATATGAAACAGCAAGAAGCTACTCCTCTCTGATCAGGAATTACAGCTTAAAAGATTATTAAGCTATTCCCAATGCTACCCTATGAGAGGGGGAGGCCTCACAGTAGTGAAAAGCATAATAGGCTGTTTGTCATTACCAGGACCTGCAAAACATAGAGGTACATGTCATACCTTTTACTTACATAGCACCCTGCCCTTAGGGCTGCCTAGAGCCTACCTTAGGTGTGACTTACATTTTATAAAAAGGGGTGTTTAAGGCTTGGCAAGTAGGTTTTAAATGTCAAGTTGAAGTGGCAGTAAACTGCGCACATAGACCTTTCAGTGGCAGGCCTGAGACAGGTTTGAAAGGCTGCTTCAGTGGATGGCACAATCAGTGCTGCAGTCCACTGGTATTATAGGCCCTGGGTATATAGTATACCACTTTACAAGGGACTTATAAGAAAATTAAATATGTCAATCATGTATACACCAATCGCACCCATGTTTAGGGAAGAAGCGCATGCTCTTTAGCACTGATCAGCAGTGGTAAAGTGCTCGGAGTCCTAAGGCCAACAAAAACAATGTCAGAAAAAGAGGAGGAAGGCAAAGTGTTTGGGGTAACCCTGCAGAAAGGGCTATTTCCAACAATTCCAGTATGTTCATCCTGGCAGAGAGAGAGAACAACTTATGTCTCTCTCAGCAGTAACCCTGCATCGTTCTCCTAGCAGAGAGAACCCCTGTGCCTTTATCTCAGTAGAGAGAAATTCCTGTATACTATCATCAAAAGAAAGAATACTAAGATTAGTCCCAAAAGAATGCCTCTGCACCTGCAATCTGCACAGAAAGAATACACTCTCTCACTCTCTCTTTCACACACACAATTTCATAAACACATGAATATTCTCTCTTTCTATCCTTCTCTCTCTCTTTCATGCATGCACGCACAGAAAATTTGAGAGCATTTTTTACTTACACTCTGCTGCTCATGCAGGTTCTGTTTCAGATCCTCCTCCACTTCAGAGCCACCAATGCTCCATGGACAACTCAGCAGTTACACAACTGTCTAACGGTTAACGTTCCTTCATTAAGAATTCAAAAGCCATGCGCTGTCAATTACAATGCCTTGCCATTAATCAGAGCACTGAAGGCAGCACTCCATTAGAGAGCTGTGAGGTCTGCTTGAATGCCACTTCAGCTCTCAAACAGAGCACTGCCTGTCAGCACTCTGAATACACAAAAGGGACATAACAGCCTGGCTGAGTTCTCCTCACTGGCCAAGATATGCACAATGTGTATATGCTTGTCCTCCTTTTGTTTGTGAGAGACTAAAGTAGTGGTGCAGGGTTTTAGGGCCTCATTTATGAGACCCTACCGCACTATTGCACCACAGGAACGTCACTTTTTTGATGTTCCGGTGGCGCAATGTGCCACTGGCATATTTATAAGCCCATGTAAAGCCATGTTACGTGGCTTTTCATGGCCTTATAAATATGTGCCACTTTCACACAGAAAACTGTGTGAAAGGGGCGTTCCATGGGTGTTGCTGGGGGTGTTCCCAGCAACATCCATGTCATTTTGACATTGCCCCAGATTTACAAGAAATCGTAAGTCTGAGGCAGCGCCAAAAACGTACGTGTCCCCAGGGGAGGCGTAAGGAAGGAACAACGAGGAGAAATAACTTTCTGTAGCACACATAGAAAGAGGAAAAAGCCTCTTGTGATTGTTTTTGTGCAGGAAGGCTCCCTTCCTGCACAAAAATAATCATCCCCGCAACTCAGGCACCTTTGCACCATGGTGCAAAGGTGCCTGCGTTGGGCGGAGGGCAGCCCATTGTGCACCGGCACAGGGGAAAAGGACAGGAATTCACTGTATCTAATAGATACGGCACATTCCTGCCCTTTTCTTTTGCCATAGGGCAGCGCAGCAGCAAGGCCTGCTGCACTGCCCTATGGCAAAAAAACCCTAAATGAGACCCCTTAGAGTCTAACACTGACATGGTAAAAACCAGGAGGGCAATTCCTTTACTCCCTAATGGGTTAGCTGCCACTGAGCCTGAGGCACAAAGAGACTATTCACAGTGCAATGCTTTGCATTGCAATGTGTGCAGCCTTGCTCTTTGCACTGTGAAGGATTCCGTAATCCTTTGCTGCACACTGAGGTGCATTCTGTCTGGCTCACTAAAATTGATACTTTATTTATTAGATTAATAAAATTGATACTTTATTAATCTAATTTGTGTCTCATTAAGAACAGTAGTAAATGCAGGGACAGAGGCCTGCATGGGACTGGAGACCTTTTTCTCTCCGTCTGCATTTGTAATGTTCGAGGACTATAACTCTAATCTTATACTGTAAACGTGACATCAGGGAAACCATGGCCTTCCCAATGTCTGTAGTATGCTCACTCACAGTTAAGCTGTCTGATATTGACAGCTACCACTTTGAAAATTGGCAGTCAGTTACCATACAATGCTTTTCAATTGCATATGAAACCACAAAGCATTTGTGCATTCCATTGCAGGGTATGCATTTCTTCACACTTCCTGTTTTACCTAACTTCACACATTATCAGTGGTTCAATGACAAATTCAGGTAAGTAATAAAGGTAGTTGTAAGACAACAATTTTCCCACAGGTTTTTGTGAACAAGAGTTCTGATACTATGAGATTTATTTAGAGTTTGGAGGATGAAGGACATCTGTCAAAAAAACAGTGGATGTTCTGACTGCCTTATTTAGAGTCCGTAGAGGACCTAAATGCTGTAAATATGGGGACTTCTGCCACTTTTTGGCAGATGTCCCACATCTGACAAACTCTAAAGAGTATGGTACCAACATATTTTGGAAAAAAATTAAATTTTGTTCAGACTTGCTTATAGCAGAGAATTGCTGCATTCTAAGATCGGTTTGGTGTGGGAGAGGGGACTATCAACAGCCATTGCCTCTGGAACAAGCATTTGCAATGCAATAGGTCTCGCATTTGTGAGACTTTGAGCTACTGGCATTGTAAATGACAAACCTTTTATCTATGTGTTGGTTTTAAAAACAGATAAATAAAAGGCATTGTCATTTAGAATGCCAATAGCTTAAAATTTCGCAAATGCGAGACCTATTGTATTGCAAATGCTTGTTACACTCGGGGTGAAAACAAAAAAACCTCAACTCTGCAATAATACAACCCGTCACTGCCTTTGATATAACTTCAAAGAGACTCATTTTCAGTTTTATATAGCGCAAACTCAGAGCGCTTTACATGAGCACCAGTTACATTACACAAGGCCGGGTATATTCATTTTTGAATCACAGGATGTTGAGCCGTGAGGCTCGAACCGGTTTTCTCAGCTCGAAGGTCGGCTCCTCTAATCTTACCACAACCTCGCCCACAAGAGCCAAACAACTCGAAAATGACAGGGAAATGCGATAATGCGCCCAATGCAGACAGGAACTCTCATATAAAAGGCCGTTGCGGCTCCAAGCACTTGCCCCACAGAAACACCCACACATCTGCAGCCTCTGGTGACTACATTTAAATCACACTAGCGTCCCTTGTGTAACAGGGGGACTTTGTGCTAACCTTGTTATGCAAAATTACCTGAATCACGCCACGGTGCGTTATTACGCGTTGACAGCAAAATGGTACCTGGAGCGCGTGGGAATAACAGGAAGGGCCAGAACACGAGGAGCTGATGCTCGCGCCACTCGCGGTTTTTACACTAAACTATAGGGCAAAATGACGGATCTCGGCAATTACGCGTAATTTCACGTCATTCCCCCCCAAAGTTTGCATGATCACACAAAAGCAAATCACACATATTCTGCACACACCTACCCACAGCATACTAGCCAGCACACCTCATATCAAGCACAGCTCTATAGGAACAGTTGTGAAGTCGTTTACTGAATTAAGCAACACAGAAACACAACGTGGCACACTATTTCTCTCTATAACTTAAAGCCAGAGAACAGCGTGACACAAGACAAAAATACACAAACAATTCTTGACAGAACATTCTGAATCGTATTCAATATAAATTCAACACGTCATTCAGGCACGCGGCACGCCCACCCCAGCAACCACTGTGGAGGCAAGTGACATCACAAACAACTCATTAGGCACGACACCACACACATCCATCTCAAAGACACAGAACCACACACACACGTGTAACACAACTCATCCACCGCACGCAGACACCGGCAGTGCACCCAGAGTACCGCCACCTGCCAGGAACGTACATCTAACCGGTTTGGGGTGTGTGTGTCTACACAACCAGCAAAGCCCAGGGCCACACCATCCCAACACCAACATCACACACTGCAGCTCCGTGAACAAGCCACCGATGCGAAACCAAGAGGCACACCAGAAGCACAACGTAAAACACCAGCCAGAACTAGTGCAAGAGAACAGTAACCAGAGGGCTGCACGTCACAGCACGAAAACATCACTCTGCAACAATATTGTGTGCGGAACATCGACTAGCAAACTGTGATATATCGGCGATCCAGATTCTGGATACAACATTTTAAATGATCTGGCTGCGATATTTTAGTAACATGATCGTTCATTAAAACTCCATATTCTGGTACTAAACCTTCCAGGCTAAAGCGCCTCGAGTCCCTACTCTCAGGCTGCGCGCTTTAGGAATGCCAAAAACATAACATAACATAGCAACACGCACTACGTAACAGAAGAAAATAAGCGATAAAACATGACAAGGGTGTAGCATACAATATGCGAGGACAGCACTTCAAACAGTGATATTCAGAACACGTCATGAGATTGCATGTCTTGCCACCGTCCAGGGTTTACTGTCTGCGAACGTGCAGCAAGGCAGAAGAGACGCCGTGCGCGAGCAAAAGAGACGCCGTGCGCGAGCAAAATATCCAGTCCTGGTGGGCGAGCCGAAAAGGACACAGGGAGGGAACAAACAAGCCTCACTCCAAATCAAAAGCGAGCGTTTAACATAAAGTGTGACGCGCGCCAATGAAAAGCATGGGCGGAGCTTCGACTCCACTTCCGAAAGCAGCCCGACGACAATAGATCTCGCAGAGCGACAGCGCATGCGCTGCGATGCTAGGCGAGACCTAAAAATGAGACACTGACTCTGGGAATATGATATTCTCCTTGCATGTATACTTGGATTTCTTGAACATAATATGACTGCCACTGTTGTGTTACTACAAGCGGCAGATGGATTGTTTGCAAATACAGCAGGCTGCAAGCAGCTTTGGAAGGGTGCAGCCTCGGCACATTTACTGTTGAATGCTTGTGGTCACTGCGCCAGTGGTTTTCTAGTTAAGCAAGAACAGTTTGAGAGGATTTTTGACATATGGAGCGTTGTTCCAGTTGACTTATCTTATAATTGAGTATTTGTGAAAGTGTCAATTTGCTTGGCTGTCCATGTTCACTGGCAATGGGGGTAGGGGGCATGCTTGATGTTGAAACACTGAGTTTGAATACATTATGTCGGACAAGGAGTGTTAGACTTGTCAGCCTTGGGGTGGTGTTCCCCCAAACCTTTTGCCTTTACCCTACTATTTTGTTGAATTTGTTTTTGTTAGCTTTTAACACTCTGTGCACTCTACCACTGCTAACCAGTGCTAAAGTGCTTGTGCTCACTCCCTAAAACATAGTAAAATTGGCTTACACCTGATTGCCATATTTAATTTATTTAGAAGTCCCCAGTAATGTGGTATTCCATATACCCAGCACCTGTAAATGAAATGCTACTTGTGGGTCTGCAGCACTTATTGTGCCACTCAACTAAGTGGCACCTTAAAACATGTCCCAGGCCTGCCATTGCAGCCAGAAGGCAGTTTAAAACTGCCAATTCGACTTGGCAATATAACCACATTGGAAATCCTTAGACTCTCCTTTTATTGTATAAAACCCACCCCGAAGGTAGGCTCCAAGTATCTCATAGGGCAGGGTATAGTGTAGTTAAAGGTTTGACATGTACTTTTACATTTTACATGTCCTTGTCATGAAAAATGTCTCAACTCGTTTGTCACTACTGTGAGGCCTACCCCTCCCATAGGATAATATTGCAATTTAAAACACTCTTTAATGGTAAAGTTGGATTTTAAGTTACAATTTCGAAAATACTACTTTTATAAAGTTGACATTTTCCTGCCCTAACTATTTGGTGTCTGCAGCCTGTTCCTTGTTCACATGACTGAGTGTAGTTGGCAGTTGATTTTATGTATTTCTCCCAAACAGACACACAATAGAGAGATTAGTTGTGTATGGACAGGCCATCACTAGCAAAATGACGGGGTGGAGCTGGGCACAGCCCCACAGGTAACTGAATAGTCTGTGCTCTGCCTTCACACAAAGGACTTGCCACCCCTGCATTGTCCATGCAGATAGCCAGGGCAGGGGAAGCAGGAAACTTTAAGCACTTTATAGGGAATTCTCTAGAAATGTTTCCTACTTTAAACTCTTCAGTTTACTTTCTGGACCTGCGGAAGGGCTTTCAGAGGACTGCCTGCTGCTGTGGATGACTGTCTATTTCAGAAGACTGCTTTGCTGCACCTGGAATGACTGCTTTGCTGCCTGGATTCTGCCTTGGAAACTGCTCTGAGAACCGAGAGGAGACCGGGACCAACCTACTAGTCTATTCACCCAAGGTGCATCGCAGGTGCACCTGACTGCACAGCAGCCCCAGGGGAGTTCTTCTCTGCAGCAACAAATCCTGTTCAGTGGTCCTTCATCAAACAGGTATCCGACCTTGTGGAACTTTTGTCAGCTACAGCTTCCAGCTTCGTACCGCTGGAACTTTTCGACTTGCAAAAAAGAGACTCGGTCTAAACATAGAAGTCTTCACTGCGACTTCAGCCAGCGGCTCCTTCTCAGACACATCCTGCAAACTTGCTCAACTAAACGTCTACCTTCTCAAATACTTTTTCTTTAAATTTCTTCTAATTCTGAAGATATGCAGCAACCGGGCCCAATCCACTTTTTGCATCTGACAAGTGCTCCATCTGAAGGTTTTGCTTCCAATGATATCTTTCAAGTATGAATAGCACCTGGTGATGACCTGCCTATATTGTAGAATCCTGCTAATGTGCCATTAGGAGTGTGCAAAATGTAATTTTTTTAATTAAATTTCACAAAATGCTCATGTGAATTATGCAAAATTATTCTGAATTTATTTTAGAGTCCGTTGTGTGAAAATTGAATGTGACGGTATAATTTGCCTTGAAGAGGCACAGTAGATAGCAGCATGGGGACAGGCTTGAGAAGAAAATGTCTTCCGCAAGACACTTTCTGCTAGAGGAATTCCCCCACTGAAAAGTGTTCAGAACATTTTACTTGCGAAACTCACAGAATTTCACAATTTCACAGGTTCACACCCCAATTTGACTATTTCAATATTACTGAGTTTACAGAGGAGAATAACACACCCATAACATTGCCTTTCGTTTCATGGCCAGCCAATTGCCTTATGTTTTTTACTGGCAACTGTCATTGAATACCTAGGAATTCCTGGGAATGTAGGTTCAAGATATTTTGATTAAAAGTATGAGATACTGCATAATTAGTTAAAATTAGTGACTATTGTCTTATGATTTGTAGGGTCTTCTATAGGCAGGTTCCGGGACCTATATCTGGTCCTGCACAAGAATATTTAGATTCCCATGAAGGCTTTTGCAGTACGTTCTGGTATGACCCAGCTGATCCTATACGCTGAAGGGCAAACAGGATAGGTCAAAATGATGCAACAATTCCTCTTGAAGCTAGGCAAGGAAATTGAATATAAAGTTGTTGCCTTGAAAAAGTGTTCTGATTACATGCTTTAGTTCTTACAAGTTCTTCTGAAAAAATGCAAGAAATAGAATATACCAACATGGCCTGGAATCGTTCACACATGGAGAGGATGTTGGCATCATCTGGTTAAAATGCAATCTTATCAATAGAGGATTGTAATGGGACATGATATATAATGGATGATATGTTCAGAAGCACAGCTTCTGTGTTATATCTATGTGACTTGATTTTCAAAATAATTTTTATAATTTTTATAAAGCTTTGGATTCATGTTAAACATTATGAATCATTTTGTTTTTATAGGCATTTAAGATTTTCTTTTTTTCATTTTACTTTGTTATGGAACTCAGAACACAAGGGGCCGGGCCGATTAACATATAGTATCCCGGTGGCACATGGGGCATGTGCATCCATTTTCTGCACCCTTGGGATGCTGTAGTATTACAGAAAGAGTCACAGACACGTGTGCGTGCCTTATGTAATACAGATAGCATCTGTGCACATAAAGCATCAGCTCTATCTCAAGGTGGGCGTTCTCTCATTTGCATGGGCCGTGACCCCATGAAAGTTTGGGAAACACTTTCTTCTGTGTTTGCTCCTTATTATGAACACGGGTGCAGCGGCAAAGAGGTTGCCAAGAGGCACACTGACTGCATGCTGCAAAAAAGCATCTCACAATCAGCATGCCCTCTGGCGGAAGCCCTTTGGACGTGATAAAGGGGGTCCAATGGACTTCCATAAAACTCTCTGCAGGTGTGAGCAGTCACTTACCGCATCCACCTGCAGGGGAACTCTCTCCCCTCTTTAAATTACATGTGGCTTCAAGCAGCCAACATGTCTTTCACTAATGCACTGCCCTGTGGGCATCATGAGTATGCAGCTGCCCTGTGGGCAGCGCATTAATTGTAATAGGGTGCCCGGCTCACCTGTTTAAAGGTGTGCTGTGGTGCAAACAGTGTCAATGTGCTTGATATATAATACAGGCCATGAGAATATTACCCATACATAGATTGCAACAATGTTTGCAAATTATAATTAAGTTGTACAGAACTGAATTTGTTTTCTTTGTTCTGTATTCGAAGATCTTACTTTAGTGAACTGTTAGTGGCAATGTCGGTTGTTTTACAGATCAGGCAGAGACAGCTTCAGCTATCTTGCCAAGCTTATACCATCCATAGAGAGAAACAGTAAGGCAATCTGTCAGTCCACTCATCCATTGGTTATTGTAAGTGGCATTCACACATTGATAAGTCCACATTCATCATGTGTAGGGTGATTGTACCTATAATTCATGACATCTGGAGTTTTCCTTTTCACTAGTTTTGAGTTATTTTTAGTGCGGCTGAGATGAGTTTGCTGTCCAGACTTTCTCTGGAAAGGTCATTATTTGGGACTAAAAACAGTTGTGTCTTAATTACACCACACATGGAGGTCTTCTGTTCTATCATTACAGAGAACAGTGTCAGAGCTTGGGTACTCAGCTGCTGAAACCAATCATATTGCATAAAATGTATTTAAGTAGTGGTGGGAAAGGATGATGTCCTTAGATTATTTGGGGGAAATTATGTCATCACTGGTTTAGCTGTATTTAATGGCTGCTGGGACTTAGAGACTGCATCATGGCTGTTTTTTGACTGGAGAAATGCTTGTCAATTCACCACTGGCTGTGGTGTCTTTGAGACTGTAAAAGCCCCTGCAAAGAATATGCCTGTACATGTTCCCACCTTCCGGCAGTGGGTGACTCTTTGACTACATACTGGGTACCTTTTTGAGTCGCCCTATATGATTGGAGTCTGGGGGCCAGAGGCAGCTGGCTAACTCCAACTGTGAACCTTATGAATGGGATTAGATTCATCACCAAGGTGCCCGTCAGCACCTTCAATGGGGCTCTTGGTCAGAGTGTGCCACCTGTACGGTACCTATTTCAAAAGCTCATGCTGCCCTTTCAGTCACTTCCTTCAAACGTATTTTGCCATTATTAAAATTTTTCAGAGTGCATTTGAGTTGTTTACACTTAAAGGTAGGAGACCTCCTCCTCCTCATTTCAATCTCAGCTGCCTTCACCCATACACAGGTATTTTTGCTTGAATGTATTGGCAGTCCCATGCTGTAGGAAGCTGGCTCTATATATGGTATACCACTTGGTGGTGATACCCTACACAGAGTCCAGAGATTCCCCAGAAAGGTAGTGTGGGCGAGCAGCCTTAGACCTAACACAGAGGACATGTATTGCACCCACATAGACCAATAAGGAACACACGACTCAAAATGGAGATCCACACCAATTTTAGAAAAATAAGCTTTGTTTGAGTTTTATTTTGAGACATAGGGGCATATGTATGAAGCCCATTTCCCGTTCGCAAACGGGCCGATTCTCGGCCCGTTTGCGAACGGGAAAAAGCCTTTTGGGATGTATCACCCCAAAGGCCCTCACAAAATAGGGAATCGCAAATTTTGCGATTCCCTATTTTGTGAATGCATTTAAGGAATCGCAAATTGCGATTCCTTAAATGCAATGTAAAAAACACCCAAGTTGTGCGATTTCTCCTTAAGAAATCGCAAATTACCACCAACTTCAAGTTGGTGGCAATTTGCAATTTCTTTGAAAAATGCACTTTTTGGCATTTTTCAAAGTGCCATGTGGCACGCATACATGCCCTTAGGGCATGTATGTGCGCCACATGTGCACACATGCTCATTTCAGGGGTGCAACAGGGTGTCCTTATGACACCCTTGCACCCTTGAAATTGCATTCGCAATTTGCGAGTACCTAATGGGTACTCCCAAATTGCGAATGTCTTCCCATTCATTTCTATGGGCCTCTAGGCCCATAGGAATGAATGGGAAGGTATTCCTTAATTGCGATTCGCAATTTGCGATTCGCAATTAAGGAATGCCAAGGAATCGCAAAATATTTGCAAATTTTTTATTACATCCCGTTTTGCGATTCTCAAAAAGCGATTCTCTAAAAATCGCTATTTGAGAATCGCAATAACGGTATTTGATACATATGCCCCAAAGATCTTTGCAAAAATGGAAGTACATTTTTCAGGAAAAATACTTTAGTCTTCCTATGGAGCAAAACAACAATGCGGTTGTACGCCTAAGTACCCAACTTACAGTTCCAGTCTTCAGGGGTTAAGGTCAGCAGAGGGCAAGGTTCAGGTAAGCACAATGTCTGCACCACCAGCGGCACAGGGGTGGCCGGGTGCATAGATCAAATTCGGTGATAGGCCCAATGTGTTTCAATGGAGACTCGGGATGCTCTGAGCCACACTGCTTCCAGGTAGATAAATTGGTTGCAGGGGCCATGCTTTGGGGGTTAGAGCAAGCACAGGGGGGCCACAAAGCAGCACCAAAAATACACCACCAGCGGCACAAGGGCGGCGGGGTGCAGGGTGCTAACGCAGCATTGGTCCCCAGTGCTCTTCAATGGAGAAACTCGGTTGGACAAACAGGCTGCAGGCATTGCACCAGAGGCTGCAGGAGGGAGACCAGCACCAGCAGAGGTAAGTTGAGGTACTGAGGGTCATTGGGGCACCGTCGGTTCAGCTCACCAAGGCCCAGGGGCTTCGGGTGCAGGGGTGTCCTTTGACATCGGAATCTTCCCACCGGAGCCCGTCAGGGGTAGGGAGAACCTCTGGATTCAGTCTACAGGTGGCGTCGTTGAGTCCAGGAGGAGTCATCCAATGCTGGACTTGAATTGAATTGAATTGAAAAGAATTTATACCGCGCATGGCTGCCCCAGCGACAGGGCGTCCCAGCGCAATCAAGTACCGAATGACTAGAGAGCGTTTAAAGGGGAGACATTATACAGGGAAAAGCAAGGTTTTTATGGCTTTACGGAACGTCAGATGGTTCTGAATCCCTCTGATGGAGACCGGGAGCGAATTCCACAGTCTGGCTGCTAAAACTTTGAACAAACGCCCTCCCGCTCTAACTCTTACGAAACGGGGGGTGCAAGCCAGCATTTGGTCCGCTGAGCGCAGGAGGCGCCTTGGGGTATAGAGCGTTAGCAGCCCTGCCAAAACCGGGGGTGCTTGCTGGGTGATGATTTTGTGGGCAACACACAGTGTTTTAAACTGGATTCTTTTTTCCACTGGCAGCCAGTGTAGCTTAGGTAGAAACTTGGACACTGAGCAGGATTTTGGCAGCGCCAGAAGAGCACGGGCTGCCGCATTTTGTATTCTTTGGAGCCGTTGAACACTAGATTTATTGGCTCCCAGGAATAAAATGTTTCCATAGTCCAGCCTGGACAAAATTGTGGCCTGGATAATGGTCTGGTGGATTTTGGGGTCGAAGAAGCCCAATAGAGGTTTTAATCCTTGCAGGAGTCCAAAACAGGTCCCTCCGACTGATTTAGATTGAGCGTCAAAAGACAGTTGACTATCAATCCAGACTCCCAGGTTCTTAACTGCCTCCTTGGGTGCGGGAGCCGGTTTTAGCTTATCTGGCCACCACTGCTCCGACCACAGATCACTATCCCTCCCAAGCAGTAGAATCTCTGACTTGCTAGCGTTCAACTGCAGGCAGTTCAGGGCCATCCAATCCGCTATCGCCACCAAGACCTCCTTGAATTTAATGAGGTTGTTTTTACAATTCTTGGAGAAAGCGATCACTAATTGGGTGTCGTCAGCGTAAGATACCAACGACAGCCCTCTGATTTTAGCTGCAGTAGCTAAGGGTTGTACGTAAACGTTAAAGAGCATTGGGCTCAGTATAGAACCCTGTGGCATCCCATGTTGCAGAGCATACTCTCTGGAATGGTAGGGTGGCACGATGACCTGGAAGTTTCTGTCCGCCAAGAAGGCTCTAAACCATTCCAAAGCCGAACCCCTGATCCCTATCTCCTGCAAGCGGCTCAGTAGTATCTCGTGGGAAACAGTGTCAAAAGCGGCACTTAAGTCAAGAAGAATTAAGGCCACAGAGTTTCCATCATCCAGAATACTACGCATTTCCTCTGTCACTGCCAACAAGGCCGACTCGGTGCTGTGGCGGGCTCTGAAGCCATTTTGTGAGGGATCCAGAGTTTTGTTTCGCTCTATGAACTCTGTAAAGATAGAGTTTACATGAGATTCCACTGCTTTAGCTAGAAAAGGCAGCTGTGAGATAGGGCGGTAGTTGCCTGGCTCGGATGGCTCCAGGGACGGCTTCTTTAGAAGAGGTGTCACTTTCGCATGCTTCCAGGCAGATGGTAAGGATGCTGAGGACAAGGATAGATTGATCAGTTCCCTACCCAGTGGTGAAATAAGGGTATGAAACTGACGAAATTGATCAGGATTCAACGGGTCTGCTGGAGAACCTGATTTAATTTTCTGACAGAGTGACTCAAACTCGGTGTAAGACAATAGAGGGAAAGAGGACAGTATTCTTTCCTCTCTAAATACACTATCCCCCTGTCTTGCTACAAGGTCAGATTTGGCAGTTGCCATTGCCGGAGGGAGACTGTTGTAAATATTGTCCACCTTGTTCACAAAATAGTTGGCCAATTTGTCACACTGATGGTTTGAAGTGACAGGTGAGTCAGCCTTCAAACTCTGACTCTTCATCGCTTTGAGCAAGGTGAAGATTGTTTTGGAGGGATTGTTGCTCTCCGATATTTTGCCCGCAATAAACTCTGCTCTGGTTCTCCGAACCAGCTTGTGGTACACCTTGATCGCAGAGCGGTATTTGTTTTTTGCTTCTGCATCGTAAGTACGCCTCCAAGCTTGCTCAAGTTGTTTACAGCTTTTTTTGCTTTTGACAAAGAAATGTCAAACCATGGATTGGATTGCCTTCGTTTTTTTGCAGTCAGTTTAACAGGGATGCAGCTGTCCAGGGCTTTAGTCAGCCAGTCATGAAAGAGCGTGTTGGCCACATCTACATTGGGGGGTAGCTGAGGCTTATGGCTTGACAGTAAGTCAGGTAGGTCAGGATCGCTGGGAAACCTGTTCTGGATCGGTGGACCACCTGGACCCGGGCCGGAGGTGTCAGGTGCAGAGTGGGCAGGACTCGCAGAACCAGAGGGCCTGGAGTCCTTTGTGTAGGTTTCTTGAGGACAGATCCGCTGTCCTCTGGAGTCTCTGATCTTTGTCACGAGTCTTCCATGAGTTCCGGAAGTCACTGGCTGCAGGGCAGGTGTTGTCTTCTTTGCAGGGTCTTTGAAGCTGGGAACAGGCTGTTAGGGCTGGGGCCAAGTCAGTAGGGGTCTTCAGTCTTCGTTGCACGGCGTCTTCTTCATCCTTCTTCTTAGGTCAGCAGGAACTAATTTCCAGGTCTGTGGGAGCTACCTAAATATTAAATTTAGGGGTGTTTTAGGGGAGTAGCAGGTAGGGCCAAATGGGCACCTTACTTAGGAGTGACAACACGCTCAATTATGCCACCCTCCTGTGGGAGGGGGCATAGTCCTAGCCCTGATTGGAGGGGCCTCCCCATTTTCAAGACGGCGGAAGCTGAAAGATGTGCTTCACCTCACCTCCCCACCTTAGGGGTGGAGTTGACAGAGGTGGGCACACCTCCTAACCTTCCTATTTCTTCCCACCCATTTTCCCATTCAGAGTGGGGGTGTAAACCAGGGGCTGCCATCTACTGGTAGCAGCAGAGGCTGGGGGTCCCATTACAAAGGCGGCAGGCCTTTGAAGCTTCCCTCTCAAGCACTGTGCCCATCCTGGGGGAGGAGGTGTGACACCTCTGCCCTGGATGTGCATTGTTTTTGGTCCCAGAGAGCAGAGGCTCTCGGCCCAGGGGTCCAGAGGCATTTCTGGTGGTGGCAGGCTGCTCACAGCAACTCTCTGACCACACCAGGTTTGGCAGGTTTTGAGGGGGCACCTCTGGATCAATAAATCCCACACTGGCATTAGTGTTGGTTTATTGAGAGGAGCAGTTTTGTCATAAACACTCCTGGCTTCAGAAAAGCCATCATGGTGCTGGGGAACTCGAGTTGTCAAATTTCCAGCCCATGTACTCTCTATGGCTTCCCTGGCACTCCCAATATCTAAGAATGGACTCAAATATTGTAGAGGCATATCTGCTCATGGAGAATTGCCCACACCTGTGGTATAGTGCACCCTGCCTTAGGGCTGGCGGCCTGCTAGAGGGGTGACTTACCTATACCTTAGGCAGTGCAAGTTAGCATGGCACACAGTGCCATGTCGACTTTGTCATTTTGTCTGCACCAAGCCATGCATGCTGCAGTGGTAGTCTGCAGGGCCTAGGTGAGGGGTCCCTAGGGGATCCACTTCAGTCCCAAACCCCTTTGTACCCAGGTACCATTTACTAGGGACTTACAGGGGGCCTGAAGGGCCAATTGTGGAATACTTTTAGGGCAGAAGCACTGGCACAGTGGGCATGGTTTGCAGGAACCCTGTGCACCACAATCAAAACCACATCAAATACCAGACAAAAAGCGGGGGCTAACCATGTCAAAAGAGGCACTTTCTCACACATGCCATCTGCCTTATATCATCCTTTTATGTTTACACTTGTTTTTATTGCTGCATCAATAATAAGAAAAACAAAGCATCCATTGTACTCTGCCAGCTTGGCATCGACATTCAGCCTCAGCTAACATTACTGCAACTTTTAAATGAACCTCCCCCCAACTCCCACCCGACAACCCCCCAACCCCGGGTGCACAACCAGCTGATGTCTTGGTTTAAGTACAAATACAGCACATGTTCCTGAAAGGGGATCCTAACACCATTATTCCGTCGGCTCGGTCAGGCGCAACAATTTTAAGTAGCTTGGGCAGGTCAGTTCCATGAATTCCTGGGAAAGCAAAGCAATGAATGGATGACAGGACTCCCTAAATTTGGGCCCCTGCTGTCTGAGTGTCATCAAGAGCCTCTCCATTTCCAAGAGGTGCCAGATGCGGTGCAACCAATTTCGGCGTGATAGTGCCTTTTACGTTCTCCAGAGAGCTAGAATCGATTGGTGTACTGCCCCTAATGCCAATGCTATATGCTTGCCCTGTTTGGATTCAAGCAGATATGTTAGTGGGTTAGGGAGGCCTAGAACCACATATGCAAGGAACCGGGGGAGCTGAGTGTCAAAGTTTGTATCTATATCTGATAGGATTTCTTCCCAGAACCGGGTTAGTTTGGGGCATTCTCACAAGATGTGAACCAGGGTTCCCCGGTTGCCACAGCCCCTCCAGCATCTAGCCAACGCTCAGGGTTCCCTTCTTGCAGCTGCACTGGGGTTAGGTACCAATATGTGGCGATTTCCGTCGCTGTTTCAATGCTGGATGCATTAGAGGCTGTATGCCGTGCCTGGTGGTAAATGTCCCGCCATTCCTCTGAAGATAGTTCCCGTCCCACTTCCCGTTTCCACCGGAGTTGAGCAGGGGACTTCAAATCAGGCACCCCCTCCCACAGGAGCCCATACAGTTCGGAGGTGATGCGCCTATCTGGGTCCTTCCGGAGGAGCCACTTCTCACTAACGGCTGCATCAGCCAATGTCATATCTGGGTGTATCGAAATCGTTCTCCTTCTGATATTGCGTTTTCGGTTTTCAATACCTCGAATAGTATGTGCCCCTCTTCATCAAAGAAATGACCAATTAATCTGCACCCAGACTTCCACCATGCACCAAACGAGACACTATCTAGCCCCGGGGTGAATTCCTTGTTTTCTACCACCGGGGTGAGGGGAGAGGGGAACGACAAAAGGCCTCTACGCCTCACCACCGTGTCCCGCGCCTTCAGGGTAGGCGCTGTGACAGCAGATAGATAGAGGTTCACCGGGCAGTAGGAACGAGCCAAATAAGAGACCCTCCATAGAGCCATCCCCGCCAGCACCCTATCCATAAATAGCCACCACTTTTCAGACTCAGACCGGGACCATTCAACTAGGTACCTAAGCTGCGTGGCTTGAAAGTAGCGAGAGATGCATGGGATACCCAAACCACCCTTCTCAGGTGGCCACCAGCTATGTTCACATCTCATCCGAGATCGTCGACCCGCCCACACGGAATTTTGAAAGGGCATCTGCAGGGACTGTAGCGTCCCCGGCGGAGGCCATATTGGTAACGTCTGGAATATATACAGGATCTTGGAGAGGATGGTCATCTTCAGGGCCACAATCCGACCCCTTATGTCATCCTTTTGAAAAGGAAGACCCTTTGCCCCACCGCCCTCCTAGCTAGTACTTATTGTTTTACATGCTGCTTTGCTCTTTTCTCTTGTTCCAGCTCCTACCCCCTCTTTATCATTATGTCTGCTGCCTACTGCTCCATCCCTCCATTAACCATGGGCTGCACCAAGTCTAGGCTTCTCTGTAATACTGGTCCTGCTTTCAGACTCTGACTTCCAGTGCTTAATGCACAGCATTCTGTCTCTAAATAGCTCTCTCCCTTCATTGCATTGCTCTTCGGTTCAGAGTTACACAATGGAAAACAAGATGGATGATCGGACCTGTTGACTATTCTGGCGTCATTTTGTGCCAGCTCACTTTTAGCACAGACTTCTTAGGACATGCAGACAGCTTTCAAGTAGATTAGATATGATCCATATACGAGGAACAGCTCCTTCAGCCGTTGGGTTTTGTTAGTGGCATTGACATGTTGATCAACACACATTAACAGCGATTGAGTGTAGCTGTCATTTATGATGTATAGAGAATATTTGTACACCAGCACACAGCCATTTCACGAGTACAGAGGATGTATGAGGCTGCATACGGACGGGTGCCCTATTTTTAGAACAACATTGGCTTCCCAGCCAAGACATTGTGCGTCCAATCCATTACAAACACTTAAAGTGGGCTTTGCGTTAGCATCTTGCTCATGATTGTACGAGTTGGGGGGCGTGGCTTGAGCCACCACAAGATGGCCACGACTCCGTGAGGCTCCGCGCATCGGCCGGGACCTTTTCCGTTGCGGAGCGGCAGCGTTTCATCTCTGAACCCATGGACTGGCTTAATTAATAGCACTGATGCGGGAGAGCAGGAGAGCTGTGATTTTTTTTTCTCTTTTGTGCAGTTTTTCGCTCCTGTTTCTCCCGCGACGTGAGAGTCGAGGGTTACAGTGGTGGAGCAGAAGATTAGTGACACTCAAGACGTGATCCCTAAAGTGGAGGTTATGTCCAGAGAAATAGCCCTTCTCAAACAACAAACGGAAAACATGGAAAATCGCAATAGGCGCAACAATCTTAGACTTTATGGTATTCCTGAGGGAGAGGAGGGATCTGACATGATCGCCTTTCTTAAAATCCATATTCCTAAGTTAGTTGGCCTTAAGGAAGGTACTACTCTCAACTTGCAACGCGCGCATTGTATTGGACTTAAACTTGGTGGCTCCCCCTCCACATCGTCTGGTAGTCGTCCCAGAGGGATAATTGTTCTTTTCCTTGAATGCACTGAACTGTTAACGGTTTTGTCTGCAGCAAAACAAAGGAAGCAGATCTTATGGTCTGGTCACAGAGTCTTTCTCTCACAGGATGTGGCTCGGGCCACTGCCGCTCGTCGTAAGGAGTTTCTTTTCTTCCGTCCTGCTCTTCATTCCATGAATGCCAGATATGGCCTTGTCCATCCTTGTTTTTTTAAAGTCACCTATAAGGAATGGACTCACTCTTTTGACCGCCCTGAGGAGCTAAGACAATTCATTTCTCGTCACAAAGGAGAAGAAATGGACCTTGAGAAAACATGAATACTGACTTTTCTAACATGTTTTGTTCCTCATTTGCTTAATTATTCTCAATTTACAGGTCCAGAGGTTCTTTATCTTTATTTGTTTGTTTAATCCGTGATTGTTATATGTTCACCCTCTCAAATACTATCTTTTAATGATCTTGTGGTTTTTCTTTCACAGATATACCTTGTCTAGTATGGACACACCTCCCTGATGTTCTCTCCTCATTGTGCCCCCCCCCCACTCCTATTGTTTACAATTCTTCGCGTATTGGTATGTGTTCCTCCCTCCTTAAAGTATGCACGCTTCCTATATTTGTTCTTATTATATTTCTCTCTTTGAGTTATTCTGGTCTACTACGTTTCTTTGACTGCTGCTCCCTATTATATTCTTTCTCTTTACTTATTTATTGGTCTTTGTCGTTTCTCCTTGACTTCGCTGACTCTCGTCTGTTTTCCCTTCGCGGTTCCCCGCCTCCCTATGTTGCTCTCTTCATTCTGGCAATATGCTCTGGTTATTTTGACTGAAGTCTCTCGGCTTCTTGTCAACTCTTCTCTCTCTACCATTTATATCTTCTGTTTTCTTTCTTTCTTTCTCTCTCCTTCTTTTTTTCTTTCTTCTGTCTTCTTCTATACTCTTTGAATTTCTCCAATGTATCATCTCTGATTAATTTCATCTCTTTCTCTTTTCTTGCTCATTACTTTTTTTACCATCCCTTTTCTCTATTGGTTTTTATTGCTCACTTTCCTGCCTGTTGGTTCACAAATTTCCGCACGTTCAACTCTCAGTTTTATCAATTTTAAAATGCTCATGGTGTTGCTTAATGTTTCTCTCCTCTCATTATGACTGATAATGTTCGCATAGTATCCTGGAATGTGAAGGGATTGCGTAATCCCATCAAGAAACAGAGGGTACTTACCCATTTATCTAGATTACATTGTAAAATTGTGATGCTTCAAGAGACTCATCTTAATGATAATGATATTAGTTCTCCTAAAAAGCAATGGGTGGGTCATGTGTATTGTTCCCCGGCTAAAGACAGGAAAAATGGAGTGGTGACATTATTTCATAAGTCCCTTTCTCTTGTTATAGAGAAGGAGGAGAAAGATGCTGATGGTAGATGGCTTCTTTTGCATCTTATTATGAATGGTTCCCCTATCTCTCTTCTTAACATTTACGGACCCACTGGTGTTTTTTCACAGTTTTGGCAGTCCATGTCACATATTCTTCACTCCTGTCCTGATTCTAACCTCCTGGTGGGTGGAGACTGCAATCAGGTCATGGATCCCTTCACTGATAGGAAATCCACTGCTAGATATGTTCCTAATAGAATACAAAAAACCTTTACGAATATGATTCGTTCGAGAGGTTTGGTGGACGCTTGTAGGATAAATAATGCGGACAGCTTGGAATTCACATTTTATTCTCCCACTCATAATTCTACATCTAGAATTGACTACATCTTTTTGAGTCCCCACCTCCTCCCTAATCTAATTCACGCTGAAATTGGGTCCATACTTATTTCCGATCATACTCCTGTTTTTATTAATTTAGATCTTCCTTCTGAGCCCTCCAAGCCCCGTAGATGGCGCTTTAATAACTACTTACTCAAAGATCACACTTTTATAGGGCGCTTCAAGGATTTTTTGTCAGAATCTTTTCTTATTAATGCAAGTCCTGGCATTCCTTTTCACACTATCTGGGACGCTTTTAAGGCGACAAGCCAGAGGATTTATCATTGATTATGTTGCAGTCAAAAAGAAAAACTTCTCAAGGAATCAGTTTCCTTATTTTCCTCCATTAAGCAACTTGAACATACCTACTTCTCTTCTAATAATGACGATACTCTTAAGAAATTAGTCCAGGCAAAATTGAATTTTAATAGGAAATCGACGGAGGAAGCCTCTGGGGTGTTACTTAAAATTAATTCAAAATTTTATGGTGGTCGTAATAGAGCCGGTATATTGCTTGCGAAGTACTTGAAGGTTAAATCCCAAAGATCCAAAATAGTTAATATCATTGATGATAAAGGTGTTAATCACTTCAAGGATGAGGAGATATTAAACTGTTTCACAGATTTCTATAAGACATTATACAATCCCGATTCTTCTCCTTCTGATACTGCTTTGGAGTCATTTTTTGAATCATTGCCTCCTCGCTCCTCCTCCTCTCCTGATTGCTCTTTTTTAGAGAAGGATCTATCCCTTTCTGAACTCAAGTCAGCCCTAGCTCAGTTACCTAAAGAGAAGACCCCCGGCCCAGACGGTTTTACCGCCGAGTTTTATTCCTGCTTCTCACAGACCCTTCTCCCTCATCTTCTATCTCTCTTTCAACACTTTATTTCTCATAAAGAGGCTTGTGGCTCCTTTCTTGAAGCCATGATCTGTTTAATTCCGAAGAAGGATAAAGATCCCTCATCTTGTGCCAATTACCGCCCTATCTCTTTAATCAACTTAGACTGCAAAATTTTTGCTAAGGTGCTGGCTCTTCGTATTAATAAGGTTATTCCTGATTTGATTGGCTACGAACAGACAGGATTTGTCAAAGGCAGAATGCTGGCGGATAATTCCAGAACTTTTTTGAACATCATCCATCTTGCGTCTAAGAGTTTCTACCCTGTTGCAGCCATCACCTTGGACGCAGAGAATGCTTTTGACCGCATTCACTGGCTTTTTATGATACGTGCACTCAAATGGCATGGTTTTGGCCCTGTTATTTTATCTCTTATAAGTTTGTTATATTCCTCCCCTACTACTTCGGTTTTTGTTAATGGATTTCAATCTCCTTACTTTACTCTTCATCGAGGCACTCGTCAAGGTTGTCCTCTTTCACCTCTGCTCTTTATCTTATCTCTTGAACCTTTTCTTCATTCTCTACGACATTCTTCCGCTTTTCGGGGTTTTACTCATAAGTCAATTGAAATCAAGTTCACTGCTTATGCAGATGATATTCTGTTATATCTCTCAGATCCTTCTATTTCTTTACCCGCTTTCACTGATCTTTTATCTTCTTATGCCGCCCTGTCCGGATATAAATTACATTTTTCTAAATCCGAAGTCCTTCCATTAAACAAGTATTGTTTAAGAAGTATGTTCGAAGGGACGGATTTCAAATAGAACACTAATTACATTACATGTTTGGGAATAAAATATTCCCCGTCAATTGCTAGAACGGTTCAGCTTAATTTGGAGGATGTTCTATTAAAGGTATCTGGCATGGCAGAAAAATGGTCTCCTTTATTTCTGTCATGGTGGGGCAGGTTGGACACCTCCAAAATGATGATGCTTCCTGTTATTAATTTTTACTTGTCCATACTACCAGTGAGGCGTCCTTTAAAAAAATTTAAAACTCTTAATGGTGTTTTGAGTAAATTTCTCTGGAACAACCGGAAAGCTCGTATATCTTTATCTTCCTTGTCTGCTCCTAAAGATAGGGGAGGTGTTAATTTTCCCAATTTTCGTCAATACCATTCTTCCTTTTTAATCTGTCAGGTTTTACCTTATCTGTCTTCCTCGGAAGAACCCCCCGTATCGGTATGGTACAGATTGGAGGAATCTGCGATTCATCCGTTTCCCTTCTCCTCGTTAGCTAGTTTTACTCACTCCCCTCAGTCATTTAAAGTCCCCAACCATTTCACAATTTATATTGACCTTTAACCCGGTCCTTAGAAAATCCCTTTCATCTCTACAAATATCCCTGGATTCCTCTATATGGCATAATAAGTCCATTAAACTTTCCAATCGTACCATTTTTGGGAAAGATTGGGTTGCCAAAGGGATTATCCAGGTTAAACACCTAATACAGGATATGCAATTTTTATCTTCTCAGGAAATACAATCTAAGGGGTCCATTACGATGTCGGGCGTAAAAATATCCGCCATGCACCATAGCCTGAAAAAACCGCCCGCCTGCACCATGGGAATACCGACCGAGCAATTATGATGTCGCGAAGCAATCTACGCCCACGGCGGGAAAAAAACACAAATTTCCGCCCGTCCATACCAGAGTAGAAGATCATCCGTCCGCCACGGACGCAATCCCGCACGAAAACCCAAATCCGCCCGCCCCGCCGACCGAGACAACGACCGTGAAATTATGATCTCCCAGACATGAGCGCGGTAAATCCACAGATTCCCCGCCCGCCACCGGTAACAACAGTGATGAATAACTGACACGGCGGAAGGCCTGGCGCCCACGTCCGTGCACGGAAATCATTGGCGGAACAAAGAAACACACATGACATGCCAACAAGTCCACACAGCAAACTACGACAAAATACACAAACACAGAACACATCCCAAAGATACCACCCCCCTGGCAAAAACAAATAAACTACAAATCCCAGGACACCAGACACAACACACCTGAAAACGACAGCCCATCATGACACACCCACATAGGTAAGTACAAAAGCAGCCCCTTCACAGACCACAATCCCTTGCGCAACCACAGAGCGAAGACGCCATCAGAGAACCCAGACAGCCCCAAAGGAAAGCAGCACACCACACGCACGCACACATCACACTCATCACCAACAACACCACCACCATCACCACTGAAACACCGGCACCACTAACACCCTGCACATCACACACCACACACCACCCACCCACCACACCAGCACCACAAATACCAAACCACACACCATGGCAACACAAAGAATGCCCAAGTACACTGCCACTGAGTTGACGGTCATGGTCGACGAGATCATCAAGGTGCACCCACAAATCTATGGGAACCAGGTCCAACAGACACCACTAGCCACCAGAAACAGAATGTGGAGCAGGATCGTAGACCAGGTGAATGCAGTTGGGAACGTGCCACGCAACCGAGGTGAGATTACAAAGAGGTGGCACGACCTGAAAAGCGTGGTCAGGAAGAAGGAGGCCAAGAATCGTGAGCTGGCTGACAGGACTGGCGGCGGAAATCCCGCGCCATTCAAGACCTTCAAGGCGTGGGAGGAGAAGGTGCGAGGCATCCTACATCCGGAGAGTCTCACCGGAATACCAGGGGGAGTGGAGGCTGGTAAGTACAAACAAATGTATACCAGCACACTGCTATGCACTGTCATGCACTACCAGAATGCCATAGCTCCGAGGCCCAAACACCCCCATGTCCAGCACACAATACACAAGACATCTCTCACACATGCAACAGACACCCCCACACACTCAGCCCAAAGGTACCAACAAACAAAACCATGGGGGCATGTGTACAGTCAGCCAGCACCACAACTCCCACCAGGTCCCCTTGTACCCCAGATGCGCAGGAAGGAGCACTCCCCACACCCACACACATGTGTCAGCCATAGCTGCACTAACCAACAAGTAACAGGTAAGTAGCCTTACCACAAAGTCCGTGTATCGGAGGGGGACTGCAGAAGTACAACCCCCAACAGGCCCCTAGTCCTACAGCGCAGCAAGATGGAGCACTCCCCACACCCATGTGTCAGCCATTGCAGTGCACACCTTCACCCGACAGGTAGATATGTTTCCCTACATGGAGGGGTGTCTGTGGGTGGTAAGCCATCACCACAACTCACAACACGGCCCCCACTCCCACAGACCAGCAAGATGGAGCACCCCACCCACCCATAACCATGTGGTAGCCATTGCATTGCACCCTCCAAACCAACAAGTAGGTAGACTACTGTACAGGGCGGGGTGTCTGTAGGCATGAGGACTGTACTACAACTAACATTTGGGACATGTCACGTAGCAGAGGAACAGGTAGCACTGCTCCCTGTCATAACCATGTGACTAATGTGCACACGGACATGAATTACAGAGTCATAGCCCACATGAGCCATCTCAAATACACTAACACGTAAGGAGTCGCATCTGCATGCACAAGTCTCACTGGAGTACTGACCCACATGGCGTGCACTGTGCCAGTCATCACACACATCAGCAACACCATCCAAGTCTTGTCCATGTAGTCGTGTCTGCTTGTTCCTTTGACATTGTACAACATCACCCATGTAAGTCTATCTTGTCTCAATGTAACAGAGTGGGACCCCAGTAATGTCACATACACCACTGGACCCATGAACCACACAGCTACACAATGCACATTCAAAATCTCATCCATCTCATCTTCCAGCCCCAGTGTCATGTAAGGTATATCATCTAAACAGTTGTCCCATATACAGTAGTACAGCAAAGATCCCTGCCGATGACCAAACATGTGTCTGCAGTGTCTGAAGCGCACGTCACACTGTGATTCACAACATACCTAAAATAGTCAAGACACCAAGAGCACTGCATTGCCGCACATGGCTGAGGGTAGCACGCACACCAAGGAATTGTCCCATCTGCAATACGTTGTGTGGCACACAACCATCACACACACACCACAATGCTTGCAGTGTAATGTCCCCAAATGATAACAGTGAGCAGATATGCTGGGTATGTCAGACATACACACACCTTTGTCTCTGCAGTGTCGTGTGGCCAAAACACATGCCCCCTACCGCACCCATATGTCACAGAATGTACCACAAAACCATATTTCATCCCAAAAGCTTACATGGGGCTGGACCCCGTGTCCACCAAAGCCACAAAATGTAGGGGTACTGCAACACACACCGATTTGCATCACAAATCCGTCCCATGCCATATGCACCCATCACACTATTCCATTGCCATGATCACGCACACACATTGTAGAGCCATACACATGCATCTGGGAAATCAGTGACCAACTGTGCACAAACTGTGAATGTCAGACATCTAACACAAACCTTGCAAGGTGCAACACAATAACCTTTCGTCTCCGCCCCACAGGTGACGAACAGCATGATGCTGGAGAGGGAGACAGCAGCCATCACAGCCAGTCCACAAGCCCTCCACCCGGACTCACGGATGTGGAAGACCTGGACACCTCTTCGGACGAGGACTCCTGACCAAGCACATCTGGTGTGGCAGGGCACAACCGCTCCCCAGGACCCCTCCCACCCACCAACCCATCTCCCAGGGCTGGTGACCAGTCCCAGGCCCCTGCTGCCACGGTCATTGCGGCCACCACCACCGCCGCAACCACCACCACCACCACCACCAGGGCCTCCCTGACCACACACCCTGCGCAAGGTGTTGTACGCACGTCGACATCGACCCTGGGAGCGACAACGAGGCCCCGGGTGACCACTGTGGCGAGTGGGCAGGTCGGTGGCAGCAGTACAGGTGGGAGGAGCAGGGTCAGGCCAACGCCATCCGAGCCTGGGAGCCAAGCCCTGCCGCAAATCGCCAGAGTCCTTGGGGCCTATGAAGAGGCCCAGGGACAATGGGCCCGCTCATCTGCCGATACGCGGGAAGTCCTTGGGGTGTTGATGTCCATGGACACCCATATGGGCCAATTTGTAACCCGTATGGGCCAACTAGTCGACCTCATGGGCCAGCTAGTGGTGGCGGTGAGGGCCCAATCAAGGCCAACCACACCACCTCTGCCAACACCTGCTGGGGAGCAGGGTCGTGCAACATCCAGTTCCCCTGCGTCCACGGCGAGTGGGCAATCCCCAGCCACCAGCAGCAGCCCACAACCAGACCCTCCCTCCCAAACGTGGAAGGGGTCGTCCGAAGAGGAAACAGGTGTCCAGAGAAGACTTCGCACGCTCCAAACGCCAGTGAGTCAGCCAGCCACGGTGGCCATCAACTGCATTCACTTGGACTACTATCCTACCCCACACTGCCAAGTGAATGGCATGTGTCTGTCGGACTGTGGACCCAGAACAACATGGGTACACCTTGACCATCACGCGGACATGTCCGTCAACTCATTGTTCCAGCATGCACCACTTGTGATCACCTTGCCCACAATCACATGTCACTGCTGTAAATAAATACACCTGAATCACATTCTGTCTCATCTGCTCTGTGTTTAATCAAGGATGTGCAACCGTCACCATGATCAGAAATGCATCTGTAGTGTGGTATGTCGATGGCCAGGAGAGGCTGTAGGGACCTAGGGGGGAAAAACAGAACAAGAGTCCATTGAATGTGTGTGTCACACACTCATCATACAGTAGTTGTCATCAAGTTTAAGCAATGTACACACATCTCACAGAGCAACAGGGCACAATGCTACAGCCACTGTCAGCGGCATACTACCCTGGACATGGACCACTGCCACACAGCACTCAGTGAACAATAGGCCGCCGTGACAATGCACACATACACCTACACAACTACAGCAACATCATCCGTCGTACATGGTCACTCACCGTCAAGTGAAGTAGCGGGCGATGAGCTGCCGACGCTCATTCACTGCTTCCTCCTCCCCACTGTCCTCGTCACTGGACACGGCTTGGTCTGCAGGCGGGGGCCCTGGCTGATCACCGTCATCCACTATCAGGGGGATCTGCCTGCGAATCGCGAGATTGTGCAGCATGCAGCATGCCACAACTATCTGGCACACCTTCTGTGGGGAGTATGCCAGTGCACCCCCGGTGCGGTCCAGGCATCTGAATCTGGACTTCAGGAGTCCAAATGTCCGCTCCACCACACGTCTGGTCCTCCCATGTGCCTCATTGTATCTGACATCAGCTGGTGTCCTAGGATTACGGAGTGGGCTCAGCAGGCAAGGCCCGTTAGGATATGCAGAGTCACCTGGGTGTGAGAAACACGGTGAACCATTGCAATTCCAACAGGATACAAGACAGCATGTCACACCCAGCACGCTACACGAGTATGCATACTCACCAACAATCCATGCACGGTCCGGTTGAAGATTGGCCATCATTCGTGGGAGGATGCTGTGGCGCATGATGTGCGAGTCATGGACGGATCCGGGAAACTTCGCACACACGTGTGTGATTATCATGTCCGCCAGGCACACCACTTGCACATTCAGGGAGTGGAAATGTTTCCGATTCCTATAGATGTGCTCCATGGCCTGTGGTGCTACAAGGCCAACATGGGTGCAATCAATTGCACCAACAACGTGGGGGATGCGTCCAAGGGCATAGAAAGCACCCTTCACTGCCGCCAAATCACGAGCCCTGGGGAATCGGATGTACCGGTTCCTGTACAGCATCATAGCTGACAGGACATCCCGTAGCACCATGCTGAACATGGGCTGGGACATCCCACCTCCACTGCCCACCGTGTGTTGGAAAGATCCGGTAGCGAAAAAATGCAGTGTAGCCATCACCTTAGCCGTGGGGGTGAATGCTGTAGGATACACCCTGCGAGGACGAAGGTGGGGTTCCAACATTGCACATAGGTGATGCAGGGTGGGTCGGTCCAGACGGAATTTCCTGATAACCTCCACATCCTCCATGTCTGCCAGCAATTGGTAGGGGCGATGTATGTTTGGTCTCCTCCTAGGACAGATGGAAGTGGACACATGTCAATGCAACACACCACATGGCATTTCCACATACACAGAACTAAAATTACTGACAAAACTATGGAATCACAGTACAGCTGACAAGTAGGGACAGCACAGCTACAATACTCTTACACAGGTCCCCTCACCAATGGCAATGGCCACTGACACCAACCATTGCTATGAGCATGCACATGGGGATTTAGGCCATAATAGCTTGAAAGGCATGATGATCATTACAGACTGCATATGTGTGAAGCGGAAACACCACGCCAATATACCTAGCTGCTGTGCCTGACACAGCTTCCGAGGCTGGGTGAGTATGGCACACACCAACAACACAATGTACACAGGCTGAGCGGCCAAAACAAGTGGGTCCTGTTGCACAACGGGATATGAGACAGTCAATGATGTCCCTAGTTCACCCAATGTACAGCACTGTACGCATCACACCTCCAACACACATTGACAGGTGTACACATTGACAACTCCATGACAACACAGCTGTGTGAATGCAAACACACATCACAAGTGACACGTAACGTTGCACGTGCCAAGTGGGAGATGTACATTGAGAAATATGGCATGTGTGTGCATATGCACATCCCATGCTACCATGCTAATGTGTACATGATGATGTGCCAACAGACATGTGGAGGCTGAGCACTGTCCGTCAATGCCTATGCACACAGCATGAAGTGGCCCTGTCTAGTGTGGACATGCTCCCACACACAAATCATGGCCACACCTGCAAATGCATGGCGCACATTAAACTGTGGATTCCACATGGCACCAGCGGACTGTACCCGCAATGGACCATGCCCTTGAGGCCAACTCCAATGGCCCTCGCGGTTACATCCTGCCTGTTCGACTATAGAGGTAAGCGTACCGGGACAGCTCGGAGCAGGCCATTGTGTGCAATTGAAGTAGGCAGACATGGTACACCAATCGCAGCAGCTTGGACCCACTGAGACAGCCCCAGGGGGCTATATGAGTGTGGGAGGGAGACCGGCATTACCACAGCTTACAGGGACTGCTGCCTGGCATCCCTCAACAACACCTGCTGCTGCTGCCACCTGTCCACCTTCATGTCGACGACTCGGAAGATATGTCCAGCTCCACTCACCAGCGAGGAACTGGAGATCCTGGATTCCGAGCTCCACGCACACTGCCCAAGGCTATGTCTTGCAAAAGTTGTGTGTGTAAGACAACTACAGTGTGTGTGGGAGTGCATGTGGGGGACACACATGTCGTTGATCCACAGCACTATGAGTCAGAGCCTGTGGGGTTCCAACATGCACTGCTTCCCATGCTTGCTACAGGTGGAAGGGGTATGTAGGCTCTCTGGCGCATTCCCATGCATGTCCCTCCCGAGTGGTGGTACATGGCATTTACATGTCAGACATCCAGTGTCGCAACCACTTGGGAATGCAGGACTCAGGGCAGTTATTGCTTGTGTGAATGGCTGGCTGGGGCCCTGCTGGCCTTCTCAGTCTCAGCAGATCTGGGCTGCACATTGACCGCCCAATACTAGTAGGAAACAACACTGACTGTACAGTGGGTTACATGTGTCTTTAGTTCACAACCCTCCGGAAATGCGCATACTCAGCCCTGTCGATTGAACACGCCAGGCCTTGTGATAGGGATGTGTGTGAGAGATAGTGGCACTGAATGTGACCTCCATTGCGGGGTGAGCCATTCACAGGGCGAGTACGTTGAGGGCTGCGCAGTGTTGGACACAGTGAGTCCACCCACAAAGATGTGTTGCCTTGTGATCTATGTGTTGGTTTACCTGACAATGGACAGTAGATGTGGGCAGACTACACATTGCTCAATGTGCTGGCATCCTGCATGTGAATGGGATGGACAGGTACTGTGTACACACTCCCACCAGCATGCATTAACGTGTTGTGTACACATGCTGTGATGCCATGTCCGAGTACTTCTTGGCGCTGTTGCACATCTCTGAGTATATTGGATGGGTCAGCATCATGCCACTGTGATTGGTGGATGTGGGCGATGATGAGAAGTGAATGAGTGATATTCCAACCCTCTTGTGTACCATCCCTGCAGTTGGAAGTCCTCCAGCCCAAGGCCTTGTGATGAGCCATTGCATCCAAGTTGATGCCTCTGTGTATGTGTAACCGACAGTGCAGCCAATTCCACAAAGGGTGTGACATCATCTGCCGGATGAGCTACTACGTGGCGGAGACGAATCGGGGGATGCCCCCTCGTATTGTCAGGTTAGCACGGCGCTGCATTTCACCACTAATGATCTGCATCTTGACAGTCAGACAGCCTGTGCCGGATGCACGTGTGTAGGGGCATCAGCAGCAAGCAAGTGTACAGTACAGTGGGATGGTGTCTTTTGGTGTGGGAGGCAGCATGTGTCCACAGCCTACCCATAATCTGGGTAATGTGATGTTTGCTGTGTGATGCAGTGGGTTGTAAGTGTACTCTGTGCTGGGTGCATCTGACATGCATATGCGATTCCTGAGGTCCAAGATGTAATTGGAGCACTCTGCATTGTCAATGCATTCAGAGTCGTAGCCCTCAGGAACAACCTGTAGTAGGCTGGAGTGGCAATTCACATGTATGTTTGAGGCACTGTGCCTACTCTGATTTCGTTCGGACATATGTGTGCGATGCCTCACCTCATATTCCTGGTACTTACACATCCGGAACACTGTGCAACAGTAGTTGTGCTCGTGCGCACGACCGGTGGAAGGCATGGGCACATGACCATTGTGGACTGTCATGTAGCAGTCTGTGTGAGTGGTGTCCCATTCTGCTCCATGCAGGTATGTCCTTGGCCTAATTACGTAGTGGTCATCCTTGCCACCATCAGGACAGTGGGTGTGCACACAGCGATTTGTGGCTATGGTCGCAGGGTGACACAGGACGGGTGTTGTGCTATGTGCACAACACATGTGCCACTTATTAGCGGCTTCATTTTCTGTCCGCCAGCCATTACGTGTTGATTGTGGTGGCTGCATAAGATTGCACAGGTATTGTGCAACATGTGGGTTTGGGAATGTTCTGTGCTGCTTCCCTTGCACATGTCTGTTTAATTGATGCCAAATGAGTGAGGCCACCTCGCTCCCTCACATGTGGCATCTCCCGTGGGTGCTGAGGGACAGGGGACGGTCAACAGTGGTGAGGCATGGGATGAAGCAGCTGCACAGGAGCTGAGTGAGACAGATGTGACCAGCGCCTCGGAGGGGCCAGACGTGTGCTGGATGAATCACAGGCCGAGACGGCAATTTCTGCGTCATCTGAGGACAGAGGTGATGCATCCATGTTTGCTAGCACAGGGGACGTGGACTCTGGCTCCTCTTCAGCCACGCGGAGGCCAATGCCCGCCCTCCCATCTACTTCCACTGGTGCAACACGTGTCGGCACAAGGATGAAGGATAGAGTGTCCTTCACACCAGGCACAGCTGCCCCTGCACATGTGACCCCTGCTGCCCTCAGTGCTGGGTCTGTTGAGCTTGTGCGGCATCTCTGCGTGGGGCAGACGGCTGTCCTCAATTACTTCATTGCCCATGACATCACCTTGCCGCAGGTGACATAGTTCATGGAGGGCCTACATGTACGCGTGGGTGGGCTACACCAGACTGTCCAATGGTTGTCCTCCCCAGTCAAGGTGGTCCTTCAACTGGGCCAATATCAGGCTGACATTCCTGACCCTTTCTCAACCCCCTGGAAGGTGGCACATCTGACAACAGCAGGGCACAAGTCCTAGAAAATAGAAGTGGGGGGACGCTGGCGTCACGACAGGAAGTGACATCACGAAAGGTGGCTTGCACCGTCAGACTCATTGCCTCCCCTCGCTCAGCCATTATATGCTATTGCATCAGAGAAGCCAGCGCGTGCACCAGCAGCTCCGATCTCGCCCCAGAGAGGCCAAAGAGTGAATGTGTGGCTCGATTTGCTCCAGTTATTGTGCTCGCGGTAGAATGAGTGGTGGGACGCAGTCCACCCGCGTGGTACCCCGACTAGGGCCCTGTACAACAGTGACAATGCATGACAGTCTCCGGAGTCCGGATACACCACATGCAACACACAGAAGCCGTAGCGGCCCTAGCGGGACAGGCCGCAAACACCATCCCAGACGAAAGGTAGACCCACCCCGGCACGCATAGTCATTACATCCGCTGCCATTGACAAGGGACCCATAGAGTGTGATATGGGCCTCAGGGTGATGGGCCTCCGAGCCATCCCCCGCCAACGACTGTCATGCAACTCACACATATCGCAAGTCCAATAGGACACCTTGCCTGCACAGTCCAGGGCTCGAGTCGGGGTACCACGTGGGTGGACGGCGTCCCCACACTTGTTTTACCGTGAGCTCGTTGACTGGAGCAAGTGGAGCCACACATTCACTCTTTGGCCTCTCTGGGGCGAGTTTGGAGCTGATGCTCACGCGCTGGCGTCTCTGATGCAATCGCATCTAAGGGGTGAGCGAGGGGCGGCAATGTGTCTGATGGTGCAAGCCACCTTTCGTGTCGTCACTTCCTGTCGTGACGTCAGCGTCCCCCCACTTCTCATTTCAGACTTGTGCCCTGCTGCACACTGAGGATGTGTTGCCTGCCAGATGTGACCAGGAGAAGGGCGCCATGACCTCCCACCCACAAAGCTCCACTGCCATCCCGTGCCCTGGGTAGCCTGTGCAGGTGGACAATGTAGGGGATACACCTGGAGTACAGGGGATGTAAGTGCCTTGGCAAGGGCCGGGCAGACGCACAGCAGTATCCAGCATGTCCCCAGAGGGAGGGCTAACGTCTACACCTGATGCAGCATTGATCGTGTGCCCGCCTGTTGTGCCCACACGAGTTCACATTCATCCCCAGACAGGTGGGCTTTCCAAATTCCCAAAACAGTGGAATTGTACCCCTCCGGGATCCTCCCCACACAGTCTGTTTCAACACTGCATGAGTGCACCTACCCGTGACACCCACCCACCTGGGCCAAGCAGCCCTCCCGCTTCACATGCCACATGTGTGTCTTACACAGTTGTGCTCCTCTCTCAGGGGCGGACCTCCAACTGTCCCGTAGCACACAGACAGCACCGAGTCGGACTGGCATCCTGTTTGAATGGTAGGCACCCTCACACAACTACCTGTGACACAGTGGTGGCTGTAATGGCTATTGTGACTGACATGGCAGTGTTGCTGGCCATGGCAGGGTACACTCACACACAATGCATGCGCAGCTCTTCGTGTCACTACTCTGCACATCGGACTGGCCACTGTCCCTGGTGTTGAACAATATTGCCGCCTGTCTATGTAATCTGTGACTGGATGCTGTTGTTCCTGTAGTCGGTTGTGCCTGTGTAGTTGCTGATTGCAGTTGTTACTGTGTGTGCATAGTTAAGTGAGGCACATGCCTTGTATGGTACCTCAACAATTGCAATGTCTGGTCTCACATTCAAATGTGTTTTACACGTGGCTGGGACTTCACTTCCTTCAGACTCTGCTACTTGTGTGTGTGATGAAGAAGTATTTCAGTTACACGGATTGTCTGCATGTATTTGCTGGTATTTCAGGGAAAATGTATACATGTCATGTTTGCGTGCAAGCAAGGCACGGGGTGTGAGTCTGGCCACAGGATGACAGGTAGCATGTGCATAGTGTGCAGGTATGTGTGAGCTTACTTTCTGGGTGGCCAGCAGTGTAGGTGTATGTTGATCTTGTGATGAACATTGAGCCTGGGCACATGGGTTACTTTCAAAGTGTGCATTTGGGAGGTGTAGGTGTGTGTGGCGTGAAGTGTGTGACTTTGGGGTAGTGTTGGTGTGTGTGTGTGCACTCTGGCAATGGCGATTACACACATGTGTTACCCAGGGGCATGGTGGGTGTTTGTATCCGTGTTCAGGTCTGTGAATGTGAGCGCATGTGTGTATTGTATGTTGCACAGTGTGCAGTGTGTGGGTGTGTCCTTGCAGTTCAGGATGGCTCCTACTTAATATGTTTTGACCATTGTGGGTCTGCAGGGTGTGTGACTGTCAAGATTGTGCCTGGTTTAATTGAGCATGTATGTGAGTTTCAGCAGTTCGAACTCACTGTGCGGACCTGCCCACCCACACTGATGTCCTGTGTGTGTTTTGACATGCATTGCTGTAGCATGCTTCTTGCGTGGGTCCTACTTTTGCTTGATGAGTGTGATGTCCGACTGTGAAGGTAATTATACACATATGTAGGACTGTGCTTTGAAGTGACCAGCCCGTCAGTGTTAATGTGATGATCTGTTGGGCCACGTCAGAGTCTGACAATCGAAAGGCCCACGACCTGTAGTATTTCACTAGGTCCACTGTGGCGGCAACTCATATGCATTGACATCCAATGTCACTGGACTACATGGTCATCTCACGACTCTCGTGTACTTCACACACTCTCATCCTCTCTCATTCGTACTTGTCTACTGACAATAATTCTACAGAGTCACAATTTTTGCTTCGAGGCATGTATTTGGACTTACTTCCTCTGTGATGCTGTATAGTGGACACTACTGGCAGCAAAATGCATGTGGAGGATATACTTAGCATGATTACACATACGAAAGGGGGTACAGGTGGATGTAATTAGTTGTTGACTGTGGAATGGAGGCTTCAGGGTTACAACTGCCTTGCCCTTGCTATGCTAGAGTACATTTGGGAATTACTGGTGGTTTCTGGGCTTTGACACAGACAGTATTCATTTAGCCTACCAGACAGCTTGACATCATAGGGACAGTTCATCTCAGTTCCATGGTACCGGTTTAGTACAATAGTGACTCCGACACACCTGCGTCAGGGGTGACATCAGGGCATGTGCCTACCTGCATGCGGCAGCGTCTCACCAGTTGTTGGAATGTGGTGGCTACTGAACAAGACACTATAACTAGGGCCATGTTGTAGGGAGTTGCATTTGTTGTCCATGCAAAAGTCCTGGCACGGAAGTACAGACAAAGGTGAGGTGACAGTTCTCACGTACTACAGCAGACAGATAAGTGTGCACTGACAGGTGCATGTGTCCAGGTGCGCAGAATACATATTATGGCATAGTTGTTCATGCTGTATTGGCCATGTGGTTACTGTACACAGGTCCCATACCTCTGCCTCCCCCTGTTCATGCAGGGACACAGGATATGGTGAGGAACAGGGTGCATGTCCCGAAAATGTCTGATGTCATGGCAGTGGAGTTGATGGTAAGGTGTTAGTAGCAGATTATATGGTATAGTTCTTGTACAGCTAACTGCCCACTCCGTTCGACAGCCAAGCATGGGTACGGTGTTGAACTTCAATGTTCAATTGGGGGTATTGAGTCGGGGACCCATGAATTGACAAGTTGACGTGTATGTGATACCTTCCAGCAGGGCATCCATCCCATTGATGGTAAACATGGTTGTCATCCAATGAAGCGGATGGTGGGTAGCACAGTGTTCGTCGTAAGTTGTCCCTTGTAGAATCCTGATGGGACATGTTGGATGACATTCGATGAAACTGTGATCCAGAAGACGCTGTGTGGAGGCACACTGGTCCCATTGCAGTGTGTCCCCGATTGCAGCCACAAACACCATGCCCCCATACACTGAACAGTTCCTGTCGTGGTCGTCCAGGGGTGCAAACAACTGTACCAAGTCCGACTTTGGACATGCCGGGTTGGAGAGACATAAATCCACAGGCCAGTGGAAAGGACACCTCCGACAGTAGAAAACGGGGATGACGCAGCTGAACATTGCAATGCGGTAAGTTACTCGGTAACTTACATTCAGCATTGCCAGATTTGAACAGCCCACTATGTGTAGCAAGCTGTCACTGTACAGCTTGATCTGTCCGGCGTAGTTGAGGGTCACTGGTGCAACAGCCATATTGCTACAGGGTGATGTGATGGCGTGCTCCGGCTGCCTGAGCAGTCAGCAGAGTGCAGCCTCCGACGATGCTGGGAATTCTGGAATGGATGTACGGCAGCAGGACTTGGGGTATGGCTTGGGCGGAGGACACAGTCCCTCATCCCACATGCTTCTATGAATAGTCAAGGCCAGTGGTGTGTGGCTCTTTCCAGATTACTTGCATTTGGTCCACATGGAGGAGTGGTATTGTTGTATTTTGTGGTGTTATCTTTCTTTCATGTTGTGTGCTATCTGCCAGTGGACGTTTTACTCTGCATGTCTATGTTTTGCTTCTTGTTGGTACAATGGCTCCATTCTCCTGCATAATTAGTTGCAATGTTATTTCGGAGTAGGAATGGAAGGTCATTCGGTGCTATCTGCTCTCCCGTGTGTGGGCGGGACACTCCCTTGCCGCTGTACATTGAGGCTTCTGTGTGAGTGTAGTGTTTGGGCACACCTGTTCTCAGGCAGCAGGGTTTTTCTATTTTGTACATTGCATGGGTTGTTATTGCGAGCAGGATGGTATAGGTATTTCTTGTTGAGACTGGCGTGCCTTTTCCGGACATTGTCGATATTCTGCGCTGTTATGTAGCAGCCGCCGTGTGCTTCTCCATGTTTTACACACAGGGTTGGTCCTATTTTGCCATCACATTACTCCCCTGTTCGGGACACTTGTGTGACGTCAAGTTGACAACTGTGAGTTGTCAGTTGGGGACATGACTGATGCAGGGAGGCCACGTGACATGTGCCTTCAGGGTGGTGCTGGTGTGTGGGGTGTGTGGTTGTGACCCTGTGGTGTTTGTGTGCAGCCCATGCATGGCGCTGTCGTTGGCCCCTGTGTTGTGCGCATGTGTACCTGCGTCGTCGCCGCTACGCTGCGGTGCCGTGACGGGGACGTCACTTCCTGGGCCCGGGTAGTGGGTGCCCAGGATGTTGCGAGTTGTGTTATTTTGACAGGTGGGACATGTGTGGGTACAGTGGTGGATGTGTCCTGTCCACACAGGGGTGCCTGGGGGGGCCATGTACAGTTTTTCCGCCCTTGCATTGTGTGCAGTGTTTACGTGCCCTTGTTGTGTGTCTGCCTACCTGCGTCGTCGTGGCGCGTTCACTCCTAGGTGGTGCATCAGGTAGAGCATGGGGATGGCCTGGAGTGCAGGGTTCATATCTGGGTGGGCCGCCTTTTCGGTCTCCGTACTGAACAGTCGGTTTTCCGCCTTGGTTTCTCGTGCGGTGTCTCTTTGCCGGTGAGGCTGTTTGGTTATGGCATCGTAATTTGTACGCCGGGCGGTACGTAATTTCGTCGGACGGTGTGTCTCCATTGGCTCGCGCCGCTACGTAGACGGGCGCACTTTGATGGCGGGCGGCGTCGCAGGCTTACGGGCGGTGTTTGCCTGACTTTTCACATCCTAATTTGGCGGGCGTGTGGCCCATTGCTGGCGGACGGTAACTGGCGTTTTTTGCCTCCGACAGCACGGCGGTACTGCTTCCGCCCAACATCGTAATGGGCCCCTAAATTCTGTCTACCTGTTACTTCCCTCCTTAAGTATGACTCCTTAAGATTGCTCTTAACTCAACAGCTTTCTCTTATCTCTGGAACATCTTCCTCTCAGTCTGACCCCCCGTTAGAACCACTACCTACTTACCTTTCCGTTCGGGCCTCCCACATATATAAGTATCTCCATTTCTCTCTTCCCACTCACCCCAAGAGCAAAACTGAAATTTTATGGGAATCTGATTTGCAACGTACTCTCCCTATTCACATATGGAATTCTATTTGGGCACGATTACACCACACTTCTTGCAATGCTAGCACCACTCAAACTCTTTATTACTTTTACCAGAGGTTATTTTTAACCCCATTATCTATCTCTAAATTCAGTTCCGACCTATGCCCCAACTGCTGGTCCTGTAAAAACACTCCTGGCACATACTTACACTCCTTCTTCCATTGCCCTAACATTTCCTTTTTTTGGGCAAAGGTATGTAAATGAATTGCCTCCATTTGTTCCACCAATTTTCCTTTTGATATCTACTCCATATTTATGGGTAGTAATTCCATACATTGGCTGGGTGCTCGTAAATTGGGTTCATTTGTGGATTTGTTACTTGCTATTGCTTTTCAGGTTATCACTTCCAATTGGAAGGATGCCTCTAAAGTCACTTTTTCTGCTTGGTGGAATCTTCTCTGCTACCATCATAGGCTAGATAGAGCCTCCGCTACTACCTCTCAGCAACTCCTTCAAAAAGAAGCCTTTTGGTCTCCACTCACTAACTATTTATCCTCTTCTGCATTACGTAACAAAGACAGTAATTTTGTATTTCAGCCGCCATGAGTATTGTGTTAAATCTTTCTCACACTGTTCATATATTATTGTTACCATTTTGTTCTCTTAGATTTTATAATGTGCATTATTGGAAATTCTTGTTAATATATTTGATAAGGATGTTGATTTTCAGTGGTTTTCTTTTTCCTTTTCCTCTCTTTTTCTTTCTCTTTCTCTTTTCTTCCATCTCCTATAAAACCTAAAAAATGCTAATTTGTTATGGTACATAACTGTATAAGATTGTTCTTAACTTTGGTTTTAGTTCTTGATAAAGTTCGATATATCAAGTTTTCACCTTTCCTTTTACATATATATTTTATGATATCTTCTGTACTCCTTTTATGATTGTTGATATAATTCTGTACCTTGGCCTTTATTTGTTTCAATAAAGCACTTTAAACTATGATTGTACGAGTTATAGCCTTCCACTGCTGACTTAAGAAGACTCTTGTTTTCTTTTCCTTCGAGCACTCTATTGCAGTGCATGTGTTTCCCTGTTCCCACTGACCCTGCTGTCTGTTTCAGCTTTTTTAACTCCCATCCCAATCCCATTGCTCCATCCTATCTCTTGTTCTTATCCACCTCCCCACGTGCTATTTTCCCCTCCCCTGCCTTTCCATTGATCTTGGTGTTCCCTGGTCCTGCTCCCATCGCGTTACCCTTTTTAAATTTTTTTAAAACATTTGTTTGCTCCCTTGCTCCGGTTTTTATTAGCCAGCACCACTGTAAGCTCTGTATTTTTCCTCACCAGCTCATCCCTTGGTCCCAGGGCTCTCTGGTCTTGTTCGGCATTCCGCTGCCCATTATTATTATTTTTTTCTGAGGACCCAGTACCTGCAAACAGCTTCCGGGTCACTGGCTATCTTTTTGGCGCTCCAGCACGCTTTATGTTTTTTGCTCTATTCTGTAATGGCCAGCGACCATATTAGAACGATGCCTTCATTATTCAGTTAACATACTTTTCTGCAGTTTAATTACATCACGGAGGGTGATAACTTGACCACTCAGGTGCCCACAACCAATCACATAGAAGGAAGCCACCTTAATTAATGCAGGTAAAGTGTGATACCCTTGAATTGATTGGGGAAACTACTGTCATCACTTGTTGAGCTTAGGGGGTTCTCATTGTTAATTGGGTGTTGGTTCAGGGTGTTGAAACATTTTATTTTGCAACATATTCAGGGCCTTATTTATGAGGCCTTGCGACAACTTTGCGCAACTGTTGCGTCACTTTTTGTGACGCATCGGCGGCGGAAAAAATGCGGCATGTTGCGCCCTATTTACAAAGTGACGCATCTAGGCAGATGCGTCACCTTGTAATCCCCTGCGCCACATTATACCTGCACCAGGTATAATGTATGCAGGGTGGGTATTGCCCTGCAAAATGCCTCATAGAAGTGGCGAATTGAAATCTATCAGATTTCAGTGCGCCACTTCTAGGACGCTACTGCGTCAATATCGTACGCCTGCCTCACAGCAGGAGTAAGACTGACGCAGGCTCTTTCACATGGGGCTTGCCCCATGTGAAAGGACACATTGCTGGACTTGCATCTGTTTTCCGACACACCCCGGCAATGCGCCACTTTTGCACCTGCAGATACGTCAGAAATACTTATGTATCTGTAACTCTTTGCGATATGGAGCGCCGTACACTAAATGCGGCGCATCCATCCTGTCGCTAGGACGGCACAGTGAAAACTGTTGCATCACTGTTTTCATGCAGCGAGGCAACAGTTTTCATAGATGAGGCCCTCATAGTTCAGTTGAACATGTGGAAACTTCAAGTAGGTTATGAAGATTCGCACTTTCCCACATTTGATTGAAAATCTTGACTTTTGCAATACATTTATGTCTCAAAAGATAAACTTGCAGAATAAAAGTCTGCATGAATTTGCCACTTTGCATGGAAAAAGTTACCAAAAGGCAAACTTGCAGGTAAAAAGGCTAAAAAAATAAATTTAAAAAAAAGGCTAACTAAATTTTTCATCTTGGCTGGGTGCACTTTGCTTGAAAATTATCTTGCAATGTAGTGAAAAATGTTCTTACAATGCTCAGAACAACTATGCATAAACGAAGAGTAAGGTAAACGGGAAAACTTTCCAAACGTCATGAGGGGTGAAAGTATGGAACTTTACAAAACTTCACTGTCAATAAAATGTACAGACTCCTTGTGTTTGGCCTCAGTGATTGTACTGTGGTTATGGATTGACTGAGAAGTGCTTGTCAGGTGTTCTTTGCCTTGATGACCTGGAGAATGCCGTGCTTAATTCGTAAAATAATAAGTACCCGTGCTCACAATTTTGCTAAGAAGCTGCTGCCAACGCTGCGCTGCGTAGACATGATTCCCCCTCATGCATCTATAATCCATCACCAGCCACTACCTACCCCTCGAAAACACTCCTACCCATTCTGTTTCATTCCTTCTTTCTCCCTTTGTCACTAGTTTTCCATCTTTGTATTCCTCCTTTTTTTCCCTTTTGTGTTTTTCTCTCTCTTATTCTGAATCAAAGTCTGCTGAGGAAAAATAAATGCCAGTGCCATAAAATAAGTGCCAGTGGCCCCACCTGCAACCAGTGGCTCAAATTAAGCACTGGAATGCACAAATCCTTGTCACACAAAATGTGTGATGCACGGCCCCATCTTTCATCATTGGGAAGTTCCTGGCTCCTCATTGGGTGACTTTGGATTGGTGGAACCCAAAGGGCTTAAAGCCACTCGAAGACCCTGATAACCCATTTGACTGGAATTGATGCAGATGAGTAGACTTTGCACTGAGGCAGCTTTTGAAGTTCATAAAATTGTAAACAATATTGCTTTGTTTTATATATATATATATGTTGGACTTGGCCCTTTTTGTAGGGTCATCCCAGAACATTTTGCCTTCCTCCTGTATTGTTTCTGACCTGTTTTTGTTGGTTTTATGACTCTGGGCACTTTACCACTGCTGATCAGTGCTAAAGTGCATATGCTCTCTGGTAAATTATTGTTATGGATTAGTAATTCCATGATTGGCTTATTTGATTTACTTGTCAGACCCTAGTACAGTGCACTACGTGTGCCCAGGGCCTGTAAATCAAATGCTGCTGGTGGGCTTGCAGCACTGATTGTGCCACCCACAGAAGCAGCTTGTAAAATGTGACTCAGGCCTCCCATTGAAGAGCCTGTGTGCAGTCTGGGACTGCCATGTCGACTTGGCAAGTTCACACACTTGCCAGTCCCTAACCTTCCCTTTTCTACATATTAGTCACCCCTAAGGTAGTCCCAAGGTACCCCTGTGGGCAGGGTGCATTGTATGTGAAAGGTAGGACATGCCACACACATCAGGGCATTTTTCACTATTGCAAGGCTATCTGTTCCCATAGGGCAGAATGGGTAGTTTGTTTATAACATCTTATAAACATAACTGACCCTAGGAACAAGATATAAAAGTAAAGTATAGTATGCCTGAACTCAGAATGTTAAAGTGCATCTTTTAGTGATGGTGATTTTTAAATTCTGTGTTTGAAAATACCACTTTTAGAAAGTAGGTATTTTCTTGCCTAACCATCCAGTGTGCCTCTGCTAGGTTTGTGTATTGCATGTCTGGCTTTTGGATGACAGGGGCTAGAGAGGGGCAGTGGCTTCAGAGGTCGGATGAGTAAGGGCTGGCCTGAATAGGCCTGGTCAGCAATTGGAGTGGTGGGAGGAGTAGCACCTGCACCTGAATAGGGCTGTGCCTGCCTTCCACAATGACGGCTCCGCCCCCCTGTGGTGTGTCTGGAGCCAGGGCTCACACTGACAATGGAGGTTGTTGTGCACTTGCAAAGTGCCCCACAGAACTGGTTTTGGCTGGGTACAGACACTCTCTGCCTTCAGAGAACAAAGGATTTTGGGGTATAAAAAGAGGGGCCCAGACCCAAGACTTTTAGATCCCTTCTGGGGAATCAAGAGGAACCTTTGCCAAGGAGAAGAGCTGGTTAAGCTGAGGAGGAATACTGCCCCTGTGCTGTTTGCTGTCTGGGGTTGGCCTGCAGTGGCTGCTTGCTGCCAAGGAAAGGAGAAAAAGGACTTTGCTATTTGCTTTGTCACCTGCTTGAAGAAAAGATCTCCAAGGGCTTGAAACAGAGCTTGCCTACTGTTCTGAAGTCTCAGGGACACAAAGACATCATCCCTTCTGTCTCTCTGCATCTGGAACTGCTGTTTCAGCTGCTACAGTAGGAAATTGAAACACCGACGCCGACGAGCGATGTCGTAACCTGCACCGAAGCCCTGGGCACCGCTCGTGAAGAGCACGATGCACCGCCCCGACTTGCACCGTAGGCCCGACGCCTGCTGACGCCGTGCCACATCGACTCCGAAGCCGTCATCGAGGCCGCTGCCTGCACCGGAGCCGAGTTAAACAACAATGGGGTGACCCTGTGTCCCTCAGAACCTGGGTATGGATATACAATACACAAACAATGGTTCTGTCGGGCATACGCACTATTTCTTTTAGAAGGATTATTTCTTTATGTATTATTTCCTGTACAACCTTCATTAATGTTGTCCGCAATATTTAGAAACAATGGAACACATAGTAAAGGACACTGACGCAAATTGATGAGTAATCTGATATTTTATATAAATTAAAGCATTCATATATACTCGCAAGTTGTAGACAAGGCTGTCAAGACAAGGTGAAGTCTAAAGTGATGTGTACTAAAGTGACATTTGTGCTTAGTGGTAGAACATAGTGCATATATTATGTACAGGGTGATTACAAATACAGTATATACAAGGGAAGAGAATGATTAAGGCCAGAATATTACGACAAAAACAATGACTCTGGTGATTATACAAATTATTCAATCATTTGCACCCAGAGACTTGATAAATCTGGACCATGTAAGATCGTCAACGTTTCAACCCAGTCAAGGCTTAATTAAGAAGTCAGGGCGGGTCTTCATCAGGACAAGTGTGGGGGAGTAGGGGATGACAGCCCTAAACGAATCACCGAGTCGATCGTGATTTAAAGGTCATCACAAAATTCACTAGGCGCAACCAATCAAAGTGATGCGAGCAGCCGTGGTCTTGCTGCCGGTGTGGGGGATCTGCTATAGTCAAGTAACTTCCTAGATGCGCAGGGGAGTTTCAATCAGATATGCGAAGCCAGGCGTGAGTCCTGGTTCAACTCTGCCGTCTCGTAGCCAAGGACTTTGCTATTTGCTTTGTCACCTGCTTGAAGAAAAGATCTCCAAGGGCTTGAAACAGAGCTTGCCTACTGTTCTGAAGTCTCAGGGACACAAAGACAGCATCCCTTCTGTCTCTCTGCATCTGGAACTGCTGTTTCAGCTGCTAAAGTAGGAAATTGCAACACCGACGCCGGTGAGCGATGCCGTAACCTGCACCGAAGCCCTGGGCACCACTCGTGAAGAGCACGACGCACCGCCCCGACTTGCACCGTAGGCCCGACGCCTGCTGATGCCGTGCTGCATCGACTCCGAAGTCGTCATCGAGGCCGCTGCCTGCACCGGAGCCGAGGACACCGCTCGTGACGTCCACGACGCACCGTCCCGACTCGCACCGCAGCCCCGACTTCATTGACGCCAGTGCTTCATCACCGCGGAGCCGATCCTCGACGTGGGTGACTCCCGAATCCATCGACATCGCACCGTCGTAGGGAACCGATGCCTCGCCGCCATCCGTGACGTCACCTCCCCGACACAGTAAGGAACCGACTTCTCACCTCCCCTGCAGTAAGGAACAGAGGCATCACCTCCCATGGGGTCGTAAGGAACCGACGCTGCAGGCGCCAACGAAGCATCACCTCCCCGACGCCGTGCACCGTCTTTGCTTTCATCAATTCCAAGGTACTGTTCTTTGTGGATCTGCTTGACTCCAGGGCCGAAGCCACGCACCTCGCGGTCGGCGCCGTTCTTTGGGATTTTCATCTGACATGACGTCGTAATAACTCCAGGTGGAGTTATTTGTTGCTAGAACCTTTATTTGAGTGAAAAACCTATTTTTAAGGATATTTTTGATACTGTATTGTGGATTTTTGTCGTTTGGTCTTGTTTTGGGTTTAGATAAAGATTACTTATTTTTCTAAACTGGTGTGGTGTCCATTTGTAGTGTTTTCACTGTGTTACTGTATGTGTTCACAAATGCTTTACACACTGCCTCTGAGATAAGCCGGTCTGCTCGTGCCAAGCTACCAAAGGGGTGAGCAGGGGTTATTTTAGGAGTGTATCCCCCTTACCCTGACCAGAAGCAAGGGTTCCTATTTGGACAAAGGTACCTACCTCTGCCAACTAGAGACCCCCATTTCTAACATTGGTGGTCAGCGGTGAGGATCCTGGACTTGCATTTGTGATTTACATACAGTGATAGGTGTACACTACTAGTAATTTGCAGACCATTACGCAACCACATACTGTTTTTTCTGTTTTCTGGTGTCCTCCTGGGAGTATTTTTTTGATACTGAGACTCTGGTTAGTTGCTGCAAAATGGAACTTGACTTCTGGCACATGTTCATCTACACAATGAAGGAGCTACGTGTATTCTGCAAGGAAAGGGGGCTGCCTGTGAAGAGAAGGTCCAGAGAGGATCTATAGGCATCACTATTTCATTATGAGTTACCCCACTGGGGGCCATCACTACCAGTTGAGTCTGAGGAGGAGGAGTTCTCTGAAAGTGAGGAAGAAACAGAAAAAGTTGGCGGGCTTCTCGCTTGTGAGCAGAGGCTGAGAGAGCTTGATGAGGAGCTCGAGAGGGCTGTGGCCAGGAGGGTCTTAACCCAGGAAAAAGAAATTGGTGTAGCTCAAGAAGTGAACTTGGCTGGGCTGGAGGTGGAGTCCAGCTCAGATGGTGGCAGCAAAAAGGTGTTATCGAGTGCTGAGGGAGCAGTACACACACCCAGAGATGTGGCGCCTGACTTGAAGGAGGGGGTTGACACAAACCAGGGGGTTCAAGGATATGAATTAGCGGGGGCGTGGCTTAGGAGCCAAGGAAGATGGCCACTTTGGTGCGGAGCTCCGGGTCGACGTGAGAAGCCGAGTCTTCTCCAGGCGTCATTTCTTTACTCCCGGACCTTCCAAATACTGGCGAGACTTTATGAAGGCTAGCGCTGCCAATTGAACCTATTTCCATCGTCCACGGTGAGCAATTTCATGCGTTTTTCTGAGTGACTTCGTTCGCACTCGTATTCCACGGCCGCCATTTTGTGTGGAACTATCGGAAACGCTCCTCTCACGGCGCGCTCCTCTCACGGATGCTCACCTCACAAGCCTTTCTTTCTTCCTCATGTTGGTCATGCTGAGCGGTCCTCCACGGAATAAATGCCAATTAAAACAAACGGTTTTGTACTCCTGAACCTTTCAATGTATAAATTTAACGTTGGTGCTACATTGAACAACGTAATAACCGACAGGCTCCCGCTCAGGTGCTAAGTTCCAGTATCCAACTCTTCAAGGGAAACTCACGTGGATACTAATAACAACGCTGTCATATTAAGTACACCTTTGAAATGGCTTCAGAAAATGAGGAAAAGTCTACTGATAGTGTACAATCATAATGTCAGCGCACCACCTCCTCTATAATGCTTTCAGTCAAATAAGGGAAAGCATTGTAAATCAAGATGAAATGTGTCAATTCTAAACAATACATTTTCAATCTGTGGTAAAAATTTATTTAGCTGGCTGTGATAAATTCACTTCCTGTTGTGGTGTTGTGGTGTTAGACATCCAAATGTTTTTGTTCATATATGCTGGCTTAGTAACAAAACTGCTATTTTAATTTCAGTGGTGGGTGATTACTTTTGCAGAGGTTTTTGTTCATCTTTCATGTGGCTTGCTTGAGACTGACCTTGTGCATATTTTGGCGATACTGTTGATTCACCCTTTTTATTCATTACCACTCACTTTCGCTCTAAGGGGACTCATTCTGCTCATTTCAATATCCTCTCATAGGAACTATACTTGTCAGTGAGCTGTGTTATGGCAAAAGCACGTTCGTCTCGCAACAGTTCTCTTCCTACAGACAATACTTCAGTGGCTGATCATAACCCCTTTAGCGTTTTACAGGAAAGTATAGATGATTCTGATTCTGGTCAATCACATACATGCAATGTGACACCTAACATTCCTCGTAGTAATTCCAAACAGCCAACAAAAATTCCTTCTTCCTCAACTGCTGTCTCTACTAAACGCATCAAAAAGACCCACCATCACCAACTAATAATATGTCGTCACTGACTATGGACTTACTCCTTCAAGAAATTCGAGCTCTCAAGCCCCACATGGAGGAAACTAATAACCGTCTCCAACATCTTGAGGACAAATGGTCCCAAATGGAACAACAAACTTTGCATTTAACACAACGTGTTGACACTATCCAAGCTGTCACTACCCAGATTCCTCTTCTACAATCGGAAGTTTCACTTCTAAAACAACAAATTGAAAATTTAGAAAATCGCAATAGGTGTAATAACCTACGCATTTATGGTCTTGCGGAAGGAATCGAAGGGTCTGATTCTCCCGCCTTTTTTCAATCATTTCTTCCAACTCTCTTAGATCTTCCTGAGTCTCCAAAATTAAATATTCAAAGAGCACATCGGCTGGGATCACTTCCGAAATCAACATCTTTCAACACCAAACCAAGAGGCGTAATTCTATATTTTTAGAATATACAGATTTACTTAAAGTCCTCCACGCTGCCAAAAGTAAAGGGAAGATATCTTGGCAAGGAAACAACCTCTTTTTTGCTCAGGACTACGCAAAAGCAACCGCTGACCGACGGAAGAGATTTTTGGCCATGAGACCAGCTCTCCGCAACCTGAATGCGCGATATGGCTTATTCCATCCGTGTCTTATGAAAGTGACTTTTAATAACAGAACCACTACATATGAAGATCCGGCTCGTTTACAGCATTTCCTAGATACTTGCAAAGATGGAAACATGGAAACTTCTCATAACTCGATGATTTGAAGTTCTTCTTAGTTACTTTATTGTCCTGTTATCATTTTGTATCCTTTGTTGTATGCCATAATGTTCTCATTACATGTTCTGTAATCATTTTTCTTTCCTTTAATAGGTGCAGTTCAATGTGGTCCCTCAGTATGTGATCATACTTCTTTTCGCCTGGATGATGTCTCCCCTTTTTCGTGTCGTTTTGGAGTTTTCTGCCCAAGCGTATCGTTTTCCTTCTGTGGTTCCACCATCCCCATGTTTCCGTGTATTGTTGTGGTATGTTCTTTTATTATTTTTTCATTCTCTTCTTTCTTTATTGTATTTCTCTTATTTCCTTTCCTCATATTTCCTTATATTTCTATTTCTTTTTCTTTTTCATTCTCTCTCTCATTTCTTGTCTTTCTTCAATCACTGGTCTTTCTTCTTATCTTCTAATTCACTCACCCGCTTATTTCATTCTCTTTTCACTTCCTATTTCATACTTTACTTACTTCATATTTACTATTCCTACTTGACAAACCATCAACTATTCTTTACTATTTCATATTTCTCTGATTTATTCCGACGATATTCCTCTATTTCAATCTTCAATCTCTCAAATTACCATATGATGTTTTATTCCTTACTCATGTACATAATTGTTCTTCTCAAAGTTTCTCGTTATAATTTATATTTTTAGATGTCGTTAAATATATTATCTTGGAATGTTAAAGGTTTGGGCTCTCCCATTAAGTGACAACGAGTCTTGTCTCATCTAGCAAATTTAAAAGGAGACATTGTGTTATTACAAGAAATTCATATAAAAGAGGCTGAAATTACTAAATTGCGTCGTAATTGGGTAGGCCATGTTTTTGCTTCTCCTGGTTCAGGGAAACGTAATGGTGTTGCTATTCTCTGCCATAAAAGGTTAAATATCAAACTCATAAACCAAGATAATGATTCTGATGGCAGATGGGTTGCAGTGTCTTTGTTGATTGATAAAATCCCATTAACTATTTTTAATTTGTATGCTCCCACTATACAAGACAAATTGTTTTGGCCCCAGATCCTCGCTTCATTGATGCAATATACTGATGATTATCTCATTTTAGGGGGTGACTGTAACATGATTATGGATCCTATTTTAGATAGGAGATCCAATTCCCGTTGCTCATCCTCTCCCATACACAATCAGTTTACCTCTACTATATCCCAAAGATCTCTTGTTGACTCCTGGAGACTCTGCCATCCTACGCTACAAGAGTACACGTACTACTCACCTGCTCACTCCTCCCAATCCCGGATTGACTATCTCTTTATTTCCAAAGCCTTGACCCAACACATTATGCATTCTGATATAGGCTCTATTTTGATCTCTGACCATGCTCCAGTTTCCTTATGCCTAGATTTACTCCCCCATAAAAGGTACTAGGAGATGGAGATTTAATAACTCTCTCCTATTAGATCCCAATTTTACACCAGCCTTCCTTGATTTTGCATCCCTGTTTTTTACAGACAATGAATCCCCTCAGATATCCCCTCAACTGCTATGGGACACTTTTAAAGCTGCCTCTAGAGATTTCATTATTTCATTTGTTGCCCGAAAAAGACGCACAGCTTCTCATTTCTTACAATCACTTAATACGCAAATTAAACAATTGGAACATTCTTATTTTTTAACTAAATCTCAATCTGACTTGGATAAACTCCTTAAGGCCAAATTCTCTTTCAATAGACTCTCCACGGAATCTGCAAATTTATATCTACTTAAATCTAGTGCTAAATATTATAGCGCGCAAAACAAAGCTGGCAATCTTCTTGCCAATTATCTCAAAGTTAAAAAAGAGCGTACAAAAATTGAATCTATTGTCACCTCATCTAATATCACAATTCATAAAGATGAGGACATTCTGACAGAATTCACTGACTTTTATCAAAAACTATATACTCCGGAATCCCCTCCTTTAGTATCTGACATTGATCATTATTTGTCCTCCATTCCCTCTCCTTCCTTTCCAGATATTGATTTTTCCTTTTTAGAAGCTGATATATATCCTAAAGATATTCTGGAGTCCATTCAGGTACTTAAAAAGGGAAGGCTCCTGGACCTGACGGATTCACCATAGAATTTTATTTACATTTTTCCAATCTACTCGTTTCCAAACTTCACCAATTATTTTCATTTTTTATAACATCCCAAAAGTCTGAAGGCTCCTTTCAAGAGGCTTTAATTTGTCTTCTTCCCAAAGAGAATAAAGATCACACTTTATGTAAAAATTATAGACCTATTTCTTTAATCAACCTGGATTACAAGATATTTGCGAAAATTCTCGCGCTCCGTCTGGACAAAATTTTACCTAGATTAATTGGTAAAGAACAATGCGGTTTCATTAAGGGCCGCCACCTTTTCTGACAATACTCGTCTCTTCTTCAATGTTCTTAGTAAATCCTACTCTTATAAACATTCATTAGCTGCAGTTGCATTAGATGCTGAAAAAGCATTTGACAGGGTTAATTGGCAATTTATATTTTCAACTCTTGTTTGGTTTGGTTTTGGCCCGAAATTTCTTTCTTATATTTCATTATTGTACTCCTTTCCCAGATCCTTTATTTTAGCTAACGGCCTTGTCTCTTCTTCGTTTCCTCTCTTCAGAGGTGTCAGACAAGGATGTCCTCTTTCTCCTCTTCTCTTTATTGTAGCATTAGAACCTTTTCTAATAAAAATCCGAATGAATAACGATATTACTGGCTTTCCTTATGGGGATAATCATCTGAAAATTTCTGCTTATGCAGATGATATTCTTTTATTTATTTCTAATCCCTTAACCTCTATTCCAACCTTTTTATCAGAAGTTTCTGACTTTGCGTTGGTATCAGGTTACAAACTTAATGTTGATAAATGTGAAATTCTCCCTCTAAATAAGTTTTGTTTTCATGTAGATTTTTTGGCTTCTTCTTTTCATTGGAGTCCAGCTAAGATCAAATACTTAGGTTTATGGTTCACACCCTCCATTAAAGATACTGTGACGCTAAACATAAAAAATCTACAAACAACCTTAAAGAATTCTACAACTCGCTGGCATCCCTTGTTCTTATCCTGGTGGGGTAGACTAGACTCGATTAAAATGATGTTAGTTCCAATAATTTTATTTTTTCTCTCTAACCTCCCGGTTAATATACCTAAATCTTGCTATAAAAATATTTATTCTATTCTATCAAAATTTTTATGGCAAAACAAGAAAGCTAGGATGTCATTGGTTAAACTTAAATGTCCTAAGCATTTGGGTGGAGTTAATTTTCCAGATTTCTCCTCATATCACACTTCATTTTTTCTTAATCATTCTGTTTCTTTGTTATCTGAACATATGTCTGATCTAGCCTCCCAACCACTGTGGGTAGAGATTGAATCCTCCTTTTTTCATCCTTTCACTTTTGAAGAATTTGTATCATTATCCCATATTCCAAAGAAGTTTTCTCTCCCTATTCTTAAAAATTCCCGCAAAATATTTTCTCCTCTTTTCCTGGATGGTCTAGACGACCGCTCACGATTCTTACAATCCCCTATTTGGTACAATCCTCTTATTAAAGTAAGAAAAAAGACACTTTTTTGGAAAGAATGGAAAGATCTCGGTCTTAATTGGATTCACCAACTTTTTCAGGATGATGTTTGTATCCCCTTCTCTGTACTCCAACCCCGCTTTTCTCTACCATTATCCTTCGAATCCAAATATAAATTATTGTGTAGAGCTATTCAAAACAGCTATAATTGCATTACTATTTCTGTTACTCATATCAATTCTTCTCCTCTCACTCTCCCTTTTTTACTGTCTTCATCCTCCGCTTCCCAAATTTATAAAAAATTACGTGATTTCCCTATCACCCGAGATAAATCTAAAGTAGAAAGTGATTGGGAATCAGACTTAGAGGAATCGTTTTCTATTTTAACCTGGCAAAAAATTTGGACCAAAATAAGGAAATCCTCTAGAGCAGCAAATACCACTCAGACATTATTTTTTATATACAATAGACTTTTGATTACCCCTGCCAAGTTACATACAATTGATTCTTCTATTCCCTCTACCTGCTGGTCTTGTTCAACTGCAATGGCAGATCTTAAACATATGTTATTTACTTGTCCAACGATCTATAATTTCTGGTCCAGAGTATGGAAACAAATTAATAATATTTTTTCTACACAATTCCCCTTTACTTTTTCACACATTTTTTTAGGCAGTCTTTCAGACATATGGTCCTCCTCGAATGTTAACACGTCCATTATTGATTTACTTATAGCTGTGGCGTTCCAACAAATCACTAAGTCATGGAAGAACGCTTCGAATGTTTCTTTCCAAGCCTGGTGGTACGGAGTTTGTTATAATCACAGATTAGACAGGGCCTACGTTTATCCCATTAACCTTGCTATTAAACGAGATTTATTATGGTTACCCATCACTAATTTCTTGAACATGTCTGCCCAGTCCTTACCTTTACATTCCCCTTGTATTGAAGAAGTTACCAAACCTCCCTGAAGTTATTAATGACTGTTTCTTATATATTATTGTTATTGCTTGACTATTTTATAAATTTTTATTGGAGGATTTATTGTATGCCAATTGTTATATTTTAAATGCATAAGTTTTATTATACCATTTGATATTTTCTTCCCTTCCCTCTTCTATCCTTTCCCCCTCTTTCTCTGTTTCTTTTCCCCGTTTATGATATTTTTGCACTAGGTTATATTTAGTTATTGTGTTTCATTGCTACTCTGTTGTATTTGCTACTCAATAAACTTTCTTTTAAACTTAAAAAAAAGGATATGAATTAGCTCCAGTGGTGCGCAGTGTCCCTGATGTGGATTGGGGAACTGGCACAGGGGTTCATAGTCCTAGTGGTGGGAGGGACACTCTACTGACTCTAGATGAGAGGTGCAGGGAGAGGGGTTCCCCCATGGTAGAAGTCCTGGTCTGTGTAGGTGGAGACCGCCCAGAAGAGTGTGGGTTGAGTGACAGTCAGACACTGTCTTTGCAATCTCAGGAGAGTGATGTGGGGTACTTGTGCGAGGCACTGGATGGTGAGGTGAAGGAAAGTTTAGTTAACACCTGTGTGGGTCTGTGTGATTTAATTGTTGGAGAGCATATTTTAAGTCCCTGTTTTCCAGAGCTATGCCAACACCAGTTGGAGTGCGAGTTCTCTGACCCCAGGGAGCACACCCGGGAGGCAGACCTTTTGGTGGATTCCAGAGGGTCTGGAGAGGCATCAGGGGGTGATCCTAAAGGAGGTGGCTCAGGTCTTCCCCAACCAAGTGAGGTAGGGGAGGGTGGTGGTAGCCCAGATAGGTCCCAGAGTAGTGGGAGGGGTGTAGGGTCCCAAGTCCTGTCTCAAAGGAGAAGGAGTGGGAGTGGACGGTGTCCCAAGGTGCCCGAAACCCAGTCCCAAGGCCTGGTTGATTCCGTGAGTGAACACCAGGAGGGGGGCTTAGTCTTTACCGAGAGGCCATCCCCTGAGGGGGATCCCAAGGTGTCAGTTGAGCTGGGGGATACTGCTGTAACCAGCATTCCACCAGCTCTGGTGTCTGGCCGCACCGCTCCAGTGGGGAGGGTGCATGAGTCCAGAGAGAGGGGTGAGAGGGGGACACAGTCCCCAGTGGAAGGACCAGTGGGTCAGCGGTTGCCAGCTTTGAGGTCAGAGCACCCCAGGACTGACCCTGGTGAGGCCACTTCTGGCCTGGGAGGTCTCATGCTCTGTCAGGTGGACAGAAGGCTGGAGACCTGCGCCAGGCAGACTCTTACACAACTTCAGAGGGGTGTGTTTCCCTTGGGGGGGTTGGTGTACTCCCCCGGAAGTCCTGGGTTGCCAGGCACAGGTCCAGCCTAAGGGTCCAGTCCCTGGGTTGGAGGGCCAGGTTCAGGGTGTCCCCCCTGACCTGGAGGAGGGGGCAACTGCTAACAGTGCCCCTACCGGTTTGTCTTCTGTGGGCACCGCTCCAGGTGGGAGGGTGCAGGGCCCCAGTAAGGGAGGCGGGGAGAGGGAAGCTTCACCCCTGACCCCTGCCCAGTCTAAGAGTACAGACCATGGGCTGGGATCCCAGTTGCAGGATAGAACCCCTGAACTGGTGAGCGAATTGTGCAGGACACCTGCCACAGGTGCCCAGACAATTCTGGAAGGGGGGGCCGCTCCAGTTGGGAGGGTGCAGAGTCCGAAGGGGGAGGACCAGGTGTGGGAGAGCCTACCCCAGTCCCCTGTCCAGTCTCAGGGTACAGACCCTGGGCTGGTGGGTCAGTGTCAGGATGTCATCCCTGACCTGACAGGAGGGAGAGTAGACAAAGGGTGCCAGGCACCTGGGGCTACTTCCCCCCACTCTCTGACGCCACAGAGGTTGGAGGACCATAAAAGGACTGGCGCCTGGGTCTCATCATTGACAACTGTCAGTGGCCACTGTGGCTTGCTGTCCTGGTGGACAGAGTTGCCCCTGGGAGGGGGACAGGAGTCATCCCCCGGGGGTGGACTGGGCCACACCACTGTGTTGGCCCGGTGGGTACTGTCTGCCTGTTGAGACACACCTGTAAGCAAGCTAAGGTTAGGTGCTGCACAGATGGAGCCACCGGTGAGAAGGAGGGTTCCCCATGGGTTAGGTTAGTGGGCCATGAGAGTATGGACAGAGGGATCCAAATGGGTTCAGTTTGGCGTAGAACTGGAGTATGCCCCTGCAGTTGCGGGCCAGGGTCCATGTTCTATCGGCCCAAGCAGGGAAGCCTATCAAGGTATTGATTAGTCTACCCTGGCTTTAGGCTGGAAGGGGGTTGTGTTGGACTTGGCCCTTTTTGCAGGGTCATCCCAGAACTTTTGCCTTCCTCCTGTATTGTTTCTGACCTGTTTTTGTTGGTTTTATGACTCTGGGCACTTTACCACTGCTGATCAGTGCTAAAGTGCATATGCTCTCTGGTACATTATTGCTATGGATTAGTGATTCCATGATTGGCTTATTTGATTTACTTGTCAGACCCTAGTACAGCGCACTATGTGTGCCCAGGGCCTGTATATCAAATGCTGCTGGAGGGCTTGCAGCACTGATTGTGCCACCCACAGAAGCAGCTTGTAAAATGTGACTCAGGCCTGCCATTGCAGAGCCTGTGTGCAGTCTGGGACTGCCATGTCGACTTGGCAAGTGCACACACTTGCCAGTCCCTAACCTTCCCTTTTCTACATATTAGTCACCCCTAAGCTAGGTCCAAGGTACCCCTGTGGTCAGGGTGCATTGTATGTGAAAGGTAGGACATGCCCTGATGTGTGTGGCATGTCCTGATAGTGAAATACTGCCAATTTCGTTTTTCACTATTGCAAGGCTATCTGTTCCCATAGGACAGAATGGGTAGTTTTTTTTATAACATCTTATAAACATAACTAACCCTAGGAACAAGATGTAAAAGTAAAGTTTAGTATGCCTGAACTCAGAATGTTAAAGTGCATCTTTTAGTGAGGCTGATTTTTACATTCTGTGTTTGAAAATACCACTTTTAGAAAGTAGGTATTTTCTTGCCTAACCATCCAGTGTGCCTCTGCTAGGTTTGTGTATTGCATGTCTGGCTTTTGGATGACAGGGGCTGGAGAGGGGCAGCGACTTCAGAAGTCTGATGAGTCAGGGCTGGGCTGAATAGGCCTGGTCTGCATTTGGAGTGGTGGGAGGAGTAGCACCTGCACCTGAATAGGGCTGTGCCTGCCTTCCGCAATGACGGCTCCACCCCCCTGTGGTGTGTCTGGAGCCAGGGCTCACACTGACAATGGAGGTTGTTGTGCACTTGCAAAGTGCCCCACAGAACTGGTTTTGGCTGGGTACAGACACTCTCTGCCTTCAGAGAACAAAGGATTTTTGGGTATAAAAAGAGGGGCCCAGACCCCAGACTTTTAGATCACTTCTGGGAAATCAAGAGGAACCTTTCCAAGGAGAAGAGCCGGTTAAGCTGAGGAGGAAAACTGCCCCTGTGCTGTTTGCTGTCTGGGGTTGTCCTGCAGTGGCTGCATGCTGCCAAGGAAAGGAGAAAAAGGACTTTGCTGTTTACTTTGTCACCTGCTTGAAGAAAAGATCTCCAAGGGCTTGTAACTGAGCTTGCCTCCTGTTCTGAAGTCTCAGGGACACAAAGACTTCATCCCTTCTGTCTTTCTGCATCTGGAACTGCTGTTTCAGCTGCTACAGAAGGAAATTGCAACACCGACGCCGGCGAGCGACGTCATAACCTGCACTGAAGCCCTGGGCACCGCACGTGAAGAGCACGACACACCGCCCCGACTTGCACCGTAGGCCTGACGCCTGCTGACGCCGTGCCGCATCGACTCCGAAGCCGCCATCGAGGCCGCTGCCTGGACCGGAGCCGAGGACACTGCTCGTGACTTCCACAACGCACCTTCCCAACTCGCACCGCAGCCGCGACTTCATCGACGCCGGTGCTTCATCACCGTGGAGCCGATCCTCGACGTGGGTCACTACCGGATCCATCGACATCGCACCGTCGTAAGGAACCAACGCCTCGCCGCCATCCGTGATGTCACCACCCCGACACAGTAAGGAACCGGCGTCTCACCTCCCCTGCGCTGCAGTAAGGAACAGAGGCATCACCTCCCCTGGGGTCGTAAGGAACCGACGCCGCAGGCGCCAACGAAGCATCACCCCCCCGGACGCCGTGCACCGTCTTTGCTTTCATCAATTCCAAGGTACTGTTCTTTGTGGGTCTGCTTGACTCCAGGCCCGACGCCGCGCACCTCGCGATCGGCGCCGTTCTTTGGGATTTTCATCTGTCATGACGTCGAATAACTCCAGGTGGAGTTATTTGTTGCTAGAACCTTTATTTGAGCGAATAACCTATTTTTAAGGATATTTTTGATACTGTATTGTGGATTTTTGTCGTTTGGTCTTGTTTTGGGTTTAGATAAAGATTACTTATTTTTCTAAACTGGTGTGGTGTCCATTTGTAGTGTTTTCACTGTGTTACTGTATGTGTTCACAAGTGCTTTACACACTGCCTCTGAGATAAGCCTTTCTGCTCGTGCCAAGCTACCAAGGGGGAGAGCAGGGGTTATTTTAGGAGTGTATCCCACTTACCCTGACTAGAAACAAGGGTCCCTATTTGGACAAAGGTACCTATCTCTGCCAACTAGACAGAGAGAGAGAGAGAGAGAGAGAGAGAGAGAGAGAGAGAGAGAGAGAGAGAGAGTATATATATATATATATATATATATATATATATATATATATATATATATATATATATATATATATATATATATATATATATATATATATGAGAGAGAGAGACCGACTGGCTTTTGCTAGTGCTTGTGTCCTGCCATTTTATCTATTTGTTTTAGCTTTGTTTCAGCTTCTAAATACTGTAAAACTGGTGCTACCTATATCCAATGTAACAGCTCCTTTCGATCCCTTTAACGTTTCACACCATTCTCTTCAGCCTCCTTTTCCACCGCCCCCCAAACTATTACCCTCCAACTGCTTTTTCCGTTGGGTCAGGTTTTTTTTTTTTTTTTTAACGTTTCAGTCTAATGTCTAACTTTGAATCAAGGATATGGTTCTTCTCTTGCCTGAATCTCAAAGTGATATTTGCCCACTTGCTTTCTACCAATTACTAAAATGGTGACATGGGGAAGATGAATTTTGCAAGTCTGATTAAAACCTTTTTGCATAAGTTTCAGTTCTATCAGTTATTTAGTTTTCAGGCAGCTGAAAACCTGCTCGTTAAAAACCGCGAGGGCCAGTTTCTTGCATGCAATGTTTGTCAGAACAATATGTAATTAACAAAATTGCAAATGTTCAGAAAAAAAAACATATATTCTTCATATCAGTACAGTTTGTTGAGGCATTTTTGCCTGCCTCAGTGACCACAAAGATTCCCTATTACCTCACCTTTTTGTGTCAGGTTACCTTAATACCGCTAACAAGGTACGACTATATCAAGGAGCTCTGGCGCATAATTTTTAATCGTATTTCTTCAAACTGAAAAGACATATTTTTGGAATTTAAATTGCCGTCTGTTGCCAGAGCAATCATTTCCTCGGCACATTTTCTAACCAATCTGTCACTTGAAGCTTTTTTCAGATTTGCCTCAAATAACTAGAAGAAGGGCATCTCGATGAATCAATAGATGGAAGTTTCCTCTTTTATACCAAGAAGATGTCATATAAACAAGCTCATTTGAATGGAAAAAGTAGGGCACGTTGGCATTTAGTTAGCATTTCTCTTGCATTGACCAGTTTGTCATCTAAAACAGATGATTATCAAAGAGATCACACGTGTATTTCTGACTTCAGAGAGTCCGTATAACATAACTAGCGACAAGCACGGCTCGCCAACCTTTATGTTCTAATCAATGTATACAGTGCCGCTTTAGGGCAGTGCGACTGGTGACTGGTGCGGAGGCACTGGGCGCTGACCTGGGGAGGAGGGTGCTGACCTCAGGGGCGCTGTGTTGAGCAATAACTTACGATTTAAAAACACCTGTGGCAGAGCTCCTTGTACATCCAGTTTTCAGGCAGCAATAACAATATCAAGATAGCTCTTTTGATTAATGTTCCTGCTTGAGAAAAAGATCAGAGTTTTGTTTAGTAGCAGTTTTGACTCACCATAAAGCAGCACAGAGTGTTAATATGCCTGCTGCAAAGAAAGTGCACTGTGTAGATCACAGATCTGTATTTTATGTGGCTGCTGAGTGGATTACTGCTTTTGCCACAGAGATCCTTTTGCTACCGCAGTTCTTAAGATACAATCCTAATATAGCCTTAGAGCCCGACGTTGTGGGCTCTACCGGCCAATAAAGGCCCGCTCCAGCATTAAAGGCCCAAGCCGAAGGCAAGGGCCTTTAACAAGGGAGCGGGCCTTTAATGCCCGGTTGAACCCTCTACGGAGGGCTCTAAGGCTATTAGAACATTCCGCCCCTAGAGGGTAGAATGTCCTAAATAGTAAAACAAAGGCCTCACAGAGCCGGCGGGGCGAAATCCCCTCGGGCTCTGTGAGGCCTTTGCTCAAACATTGGAATGTTGATGCTTTGGGCTTCTACCAGCCATTAGAAGCTCGGAGCACTCCATTGTCTTCAATGGAGCGCTCAACATTCCAATGTTATAATGTAGAAAAGTGAATGTTTTTTTCCACAGTCTTTCATTATCTATTCCTAATGTTGCTGAAGAAGGTTTGTTTGGGTAGATAAGCATTCTTATTAGTAAAGCCAGCCTTTACCAGTGCTTTAAAACAAATGAAATGTATGTGAGAGATGGGCTATGGAGAGATGAGGGGCACTTTTGTCCGTTGATAGTGAGGGAATCCGAATTTCACACCGGGCGCCAACAGCGCTAAAGCCGGCCCTGAATGTATAGAAGGGGTGTGCAAAGATGCCTCAAGTAGATTCCTATTTTTAGCCCTCCAGACTTCCCCTAGACTTATATTTTTCACTCAAACTGATAATATTTCCTAGCAAATGTCAGTTGGGTCTGAAAATGGATGTGCCATATTTTCGCGGCTTTGAAATTTGGCTTGTTGTTGGCGCTATTTTTTTTCTCAAGTAACTTAGAAGAGCCGTAATAGTCCACATTTGAATGTGAATAGCCATAAGCAGGAAACCCTGCTACTGTGGGTAGTAACCATAGAACTGTTAAGCAGGGGTTTGCACGTTTGCACACCCCTCAGCTCTTCAAAGGATCTAAAGTTCTTGGATCCCAGTTTGCGCAGTAGCACAGAATAACAAAGGGCATGTGTGAGCAGTGTATTTAGCACAGCAGCCTACCATTCCTCAAAAGTGTAGAAACAACTGGGCACACATCAAAGCCTGTTGCTGGCTCCAACAGAAGTATCTAGGTTTGATGGGAAGGGTAGGTAGATATGATAGGTTGTGTGTAGGAGGCAGGTATGGTTAGTAGGTTAATTATGGCAGGGTAGGGACGGTAGATGTGGGAGGTTGATATGGTAAGGTAGGCAGGCATGGTAGGTGCAATAGGTTACAAAAGGTAGGTAGGTATGGTGGGAAGATATTATATTCCTACTTTTACCAGCCTAACGGTTTGTTCACACCTACCTAAGTTACCCACTATCCAGAATTTGTTTTAGAGACAGTGTCCGTCCAGTTAGGTCAAAATAGGAACTCGTTCTCATTCTTATCTACCACATTTCCACATGCATGTTTAATCTTTCTTTCAAAAGGTCTTGGTAAACTAGGATCAACATTTTCAAAAGAAAAGTACAATGTGTTCAGGAATTGCACAAGTATTTTCAGCACAGCAGGCAAAATATCATTTTACTATTAGAGCATTCCCCTTCCTTGAAACAAGATATATTTGCCCTTTTTGTAATGTTACTACACAGTGATTACACTCTGGGACTACTGCCATACCTCACCTTATCGATGAGTTACAGGTTTGAGCATAACAACAAGACAGTTTATAAGCCACATGCATTTTGGGTGTGAATGGCTAAAGAGTCAGCACTTGAGTGTGGATTGTTGAAAACACCATTGTTGCAACTACCAATGGACATTACTGGGGAAGACTCAGTACAAAGTGTATTTGCCTTATTGAAATATGCTGCTTTGTGCAAGGTGTGATGCACAATTGCTTCACATGAGAGTGTGATACTTGGCAGATCCCTACAGCTGAAAAAATGATACATTCTATTGGGAATAATCAACAAACGCAGGTTTCAGAGGGCGTACACAAATGCATAAGCATTTTGCACGTGTAAATGTAGCAGGTTTACATTCATACTTGTTTTAATACTTGAAAAAAGTAAATTATTACTCAAAACATTTGATTTTTTCTCTCCATGGGAACAATGCTTTCCCAATTAAAATGGCCAACCCTTTACCCCCATCAATGGGCCTGATTCACAAAGGTAAACTTTGTTTCAGTTGACTTTTTTTGGGTATTCACAAACTACAATTTAATAGTAATTTTACGACTGTGAAGACACTGCACCTCGGGGGGAGAACACCGCACATAAAAAGATAGTCCTGTCCTCTGCCCCTCTCCGCAGTCGTAAACGTACTACTAAATGGTAGTTTGAGAATACCGAAAAAATAGTAAACTTACACAAAAGTGTATGTATATCTTTGTGAGTCAAGACCTAAATTGGAGACATTCACGTCCCATCCCAACAACAGCTACAGATTTACTCATTCCTTTCACTGAAGTAAATCTCTAACTCTCTCCAGGATGGGAGTGCCCCTTATAAACCTTGTGAGTACCCAAAAATGTGTATGTTTGTGGGGGTTCACCTACTCCTCAAGGCATATTCCCTCTGGAGTGTCAACCGAACTCTGAGCATATTTGGGCACAGGTAAAATAAAACAATCGTGTTGTAATTTTACTAGCAAGTACATTTATTTGCAATGGCAACTTCACACTTGATAAATACCAAACACAAATCTACACTTTTCAAATAAATTCATTTGCACCCCTCTGTTCAATTTAGAGGCACAAATAGCTTTGGAAATATGAGCCATTATAAGCTCCGTGGCAGGCGTGCAATGCCCATTAGGCTGCAAGGGCTTCAGCCTCCCTCCCCCGTCGTGTTCCGTAGCCCGGGCAGAAGCTGTGTGGGTGTCTGTCCCAGGGAAAGACTGGGAAAAGTAAGGTGGAGAAGAGTGAGTTGGAATAAACATTTTCTGTTCTCTGACAGATGGCTTATCTTGCTGCTTGCAATGTCCTCAAAGGAGGCGGGGGGGAGGGGGGGAGTGTCACAGGTGATTAACACCCAGGACAAAAACCTCACAGTAGGGGGTTCTAATTGTGCAAGGCAGTGTGCATTACTGTTCACTCTTTGGTTTAAAGAGAGACAATGCTTGCCCATTAGCGCTGGGAGTAATCTCTGGCAACTTCCTGTAGTTCCATGCAAACTGACAGAAATCCCAAATTGCTGTGATTTGTAATCATATTTATATAGTGCTTACTACTCACTGAGGGGTAATAAGCGCAAAATAAATGTTAAAAAGGGAAGAAAGAGTTTTTAGATTTTTAATGCAATGACCATCCAGCAGTCCAGACTTTTCTGTCAATAGCATGGGGGTATAGGGGGAATTTGTGGTTTTGGTTCTAAAAGTGGCAAGTACTGACAAAAACATAAGAACATTCAAAATCATGTTCGCAAAATAGGGGTGGGGTGGATGATAGCCCGTGGGTAGCCGTCCCAATCCTCTGGGTAAAATGTTCCTGGCTGCCTGTCGTTTTTTTATTTGTGCAGTTTTATAGAGAGCAAAACCAGACCAAAGGCATCAGGGTGCTTTATTTTTGCGATTTCTACATGGTAGAAATCGCTAATTGTGACCACAATTTAGGAATCGCAAATAGGGGTTACCTATTTGCGATTCCTAAAGCGCATGTTCAAAGCATTTCCTAAATGCTAATTGGGCACTTAGGAAATGCAATTACCATCGACTTCAAGTCTATGGCAACCATGTGCAAAAAATAATGCATTAAAAATGCATTTTTTTATCGTGACATGAAGCACACATATGCCCCTAGGACATATGTGCACTTACACGAGCGCTAGGAAATTTGGGGTGCCTCCAGGGGGGCCTGAAGCCCAGAGGTACTCTTGGCTTTGCATTTCTTAAATGCAAACCATTTCCTATTTCATCCATAGGCAAGAATGCAATGGCATTTCCTGTTTGCGATTCCCTAATATCGATTCCTAATCTGTAGGAATCGCTATTAGGGAGTCGCAAATTTTGTACATATGTTTTTGCATTTATTAAATAGCGATTCCTACGGAGTCACTATTTAAGAAATGTGAACCGGACCCTCAGTACATCTGGCCCTAAGTGATTTGCCCAGGATCACAGGATGTTGAGCTGATGCTGGGATTCAAACTTCATTCCCCAGTTTCAAAATTTGCAGCTCAGGCCATTAGACCACATCTTGTCAGTTAGTATTGGTGTCAGTGGCTGCCCAGGAGTTTACCCCATTTTTTTCAAAATTTCCCTTACTCATACTCATTCCCGCTCACATTTCGACCCAGATTAACAACCATTTTGCACTGGGTTTGAGTCACAAAAGTGATGCAAACCTGCACAGAATGTTTTTGTAATTTACTTTCCAGAGCAAAACCTGTTTTGCACTGGAAAGTTGCCTGAAAGTAACACAAACCAGTGAAATCGCAGCTTTGTGTTACTCTGCATGAAGGGGCAATTCCATGGGTCGTACACAAGCATTCCCATGCAACCACCCAAGGTTTTTGACGTAAAACTGTATCTACCAACAATAGTAGACAGTGTTTTGCATCAAAAAATAAACGCCACTTGAAAGCAGGCATTGAAAAGAAGAAATGCTTTTATTTCTTTGCATGTGTGCTGGACTGTACAGCACAAATCTGAAGTAGGAAAAGTTTTAAAGTTAGTTAAAGGATGGTATTTTGTACTGGAAGGGCACGGTTCCAGTACAAAACCTATGCTGGACTCACGCAAACACCTTTGCACAATGGTGCAAAGGTGTGTTTGTGGCACTCGGTAGCCAAATTGTGTGCCAGCGCTAGGGAGAGAGCAGGATGGTGCCATATCTTTGTAGATATGGTGCTTTCCTTCTCTCTCCCTCTCATGCAACAGAGCAACTTTGGGTGCTGAGCTGCGTTGTGTGAAACGTTTGATAATCTGGACTTTGGTCTCTTTTCCCCTCATGCACTCTAACTTTCCCTCACTTGCTCATTCTCACTCATACTCACTCCCATTTACTGTTACTCACACACGCATACCCATACTCACTGATTCTGATTCTCTCTTACTAACACACTCACTAACTCTGGGCCCTGGTGCAGCTGTATCTGATGCACCATTGATATCTACACCCACTATTCACTTCCACTCCCTCTCACAACCTCCAATCAATAACACATTCTAACACACTCATACTCCTTCACTCACTCCCTCGTACTCACTTTCACTTATTCATGCACACTCCAAAACTCTGATTCTCACTTTCATTCTGATTGACACTCTCAAACACACACTCTTTCACTCAATCCCATTCACTCTCAATCACTCACAAACACCCTCAAAAACACATACACCAATGCATAGAGACAACACATTTTTGTTTTACTTACTTGTCTTACTTAGCTGGCAACTTGAAGGCTCTGTGGTAGTAGCAAAACAGGAATCTGGTGTTGGGAGTAGGAACGAGCAAGCCATGTTTCCCAACGAGGAGCCAGATGGAGCAGCAAGGGCAGGATTGAAAAGGAGAAGACCCACCTCAATATCCCTGTCAGCTTCTTGATAGGAAGGGCCTCTGGAATTATGCGACAGGGGAAGGCCAAATTATGCGGCAGAGTTGACTAAATTATGCAGCAAGAAAAGGCAAATTATGAGGCATAATACGGCACATTTTGTGATAGTATCATTTAATTATTTTGACGTTTTTACACTTGTGAATACTTCCGGGGCATAGGTTGCACCTCATTGGTACCAATTTAACACCTAACTATAGCAATAAGCAGCAGAAAGGTGACCAGTCAACCTTTGCAAAGAGACTACGCAGCAACACATGTCGCTGTGTTTTTTGAAACTTTGAACTGTTTGAGCTACAAACAAACAATTTTTTGTTCAAATCTGTAGATTATGGAGCATATTATGGATTATGTGGCAAATGCAGCAAAACCATAATTATGTGAAAAGCGCCACACAATCACATATTTCTAGTGGCCCTGTTGATAGGACTGGAAGCACAGGTACAATATAAGAAACTGGGATAGTACTGGGGATCTTGCCCGTGCTGCACTTTGTGGCTTTACATTGGCTTCAGGGATTGTTAGGTTGGAAATCCTCCCCTTCCCATGATGCACTCGTTATGCTACATTAGGTTAGCCATGTGTGGCTAAATAGACGCCATTTGTATTCACGTTATGTAACCCACTGAGTTATCCTTGCCACATGTGAACCTTAGTTAGCCAGTGTGACTCCATTTTGTATTTTGCAATCACTATAAGACTGCTTGGGCTGTGCTCGTACTAGGCCTTATTTTCTAACCTGCTTGCCTCAGCAGAACGCTGTACTTCGTTATTATTTTTTCTCCTGTTCAAGGCTGTAACTCGACTTGCTAATACCCTGTTATTCTGTTTGCACATTCCGATCTCTACATGTAGCTCTGCTCCCACGTTAGGAGACGCTGAGACTCGGCACAGTGGCCTTGGAGTATTGATAATGCACCCATCTGGCAGGTGTTAGCTCATCTCTCTGTACCCCCTTTGTTCATGCCCGGCTCAAGCCGGTAACTTTCCATTAGAGGCGTGGCCGAAGTCTCCAGAAGGGTTTATTATGTATTAGCGTACCCTAAGGCGTCAGTCCCCTCGGCAGACATCTTAGGGTGAAGGTCTGACTGGGCTCCTCTGCAGAGTATATATCGAATAAAGTAAGTTTGTATTCTCTACTGTCTGACCGACTCTTCATTTTGGGGAAGGCATAGCAGGTGGATGTAAAAGACCATCGTGGCCTTAGAGTGCCACGTCCTTCAGTATGCACTGGTGTGCACCCTGACAGCCCCATTTTAGCAGATATACTGTGCATTATGTCTGCTAAATAAAATGGATTGTACCTGTATTAGGGGATCATAGTTGAACTACACCCCTCAGTCCTCTTTCCCTTTTTTGCTTGTTGGACTGACATATAATAGACTGAAGCGGGAGATCACAATGGCACTGTGATTAGGCAGCACCTTGCACTTCTCCCACTAAAGTTTTCTGCCACAGCAACATGGTTTTCCCCAGATTGCTCTGCCCTCATGTGTTCTACCTCTTGATTATCCTTACCGTCTCTGCAAGTGACAGCTTGTGGTTGGAAAACCTTGAGCAAAAGGGAGAACGGTACCTGCTCCAAATCCAAGACACATTCACATTTCAAATGATTCAAAAAGGTGAGTGTAGTCCTGTGGGTTAACACACCTAGCTCAGAGACACAGTCCACCTGACTCTCCTCTTTTCAGAGTCCACCTGTTTTAAAGCTCACACTTGGTGCTCAGAGACAAAAGTTCAAATTTTATGTTTTTTCCTTAACTTTGCTTTTTTGCTCAGGCCCACTCTTTACCACGTGCCACAGTGGAGTTTAGATTCTATTGCATTGCCCATAGGTAGTCACCTGGACCTCAGCACTGTCTATCCTGCCCTATGTCCCTCTTGTCTCTCTCTTTCCATGTCGCTGCCTTCTCTGCTGTTCCTCTGCCATCCTCTCTTTCGTTCTTCTCAGCTTGCCCATTTCCACCCCATACATTTCACCTTTGTCTCGCTTCATATTTATCATTGTCTTCTTGTCTCAGCCTGATCATCCCTGCTCTTTTTAAATTTCCTCATTACAAATGTAGACCAAAAGCACATACCAAAATGACATAAAAGCAATGAACATCAAGAAGACGTTCACATCAAATTGCACTCTGTGAAGGAAGAGGGTGTGCCATTGAGAGGGGATAAGAAGACAGGGTAAATAGATATCAGCACCATGAGTCCAAGCTTGCAGCGCAAAGTCAATTAAAAAATCATCCTTTACAAAGGGTAAAGTCTGCTCTGTGTTAAGATGTTTATTTCGGTGCCTATTTTAGTAAGGAGAGGAAGTTGGTTGTTCTTCTGGGGATAGACTGAACATTTAAAAGTTTTCAATTCCACAGAGAAACATCGGCTCTTGTGCAAACAGAGAGAGTGGAGCTCTGTCACAAACAGACCTCATTATCTTGTAGAGCTGAACATACTCTTCTGCAGACAGAGCTGAGCTCAAGCACAGATGCAGTCAAGTCCCTGTGTACATATGTCTTGTGGTTTGTGGCCTCCTGGCCTGCCTTGCTATGTTGTCTTGAGCCTGGCTGCCATGATGCTTTTCTTTGCACACGTTACTCTGTGCCGTTGTTCTACCGACCTCTGCTCCTGCCAAGTTATTTTAGAACTGTCTGCATTTTCTGTCTCTCACCTTTTCTCCTGCCCCACGTTGGGCGCCATGTTATAGGGATTCTGCACACACAGAGCTATGCACAGGATAATAGGACCTCGGAATATAGTGGTGAGCCAAACATAAACCTTAGCACCTAAAACATGACATTTCGAGCGTCAGCACTCCGTTGTGGCCAGACCCAGATGAAACGGTTACACGACCACCACAAACCTCGCTCTGCATTTCTAACAGACCCTTTGGGTGTGTTTACCTGGATCACTGCGGTCCATTTTCTTCAGACACTGCCTATAAATATATCTTAGTGGCAGAGGACTCGTGCACACGTTTCATCTGGGTCTGGCCACAACGGAGTGCTGACGCTCGAAATGTCATCAGGGATTTGCGTGTCTTTGTGGGAATTTTCGCCTGTGGCACCTTCCATTCTGACCAAGGTCCAGCGTTTGCCTCTAAGGCTTACAAGGACGCAATGGGTTCACTGGGGGTGCGGGTGAAATTTTCGTCTCCGTATCGGCCTGAGGGCAACTCGATCGTTGAACGAATGAACCGTGACTTAAAGCAATCCTTGACAGCTAGAGTCTTAGGTACTGGCAGGAACTGGCTGGCCCACTTGTATACTGTACAACGTGCACTTAATAACCTCCCGAGAAGACCTCTGGGTGGGCGGACCCCATACGAAATGCTCTTTGGCATACGAATGTTTGTGCCTGACCTTGATGGTCTAGACATGGCGGCGCAATCCGCCAAGTTTGATGTAGATAACCATTCTACTATGTTACAGGACTTACAAGAAGCCCGAGACAAACTTGCAGTCGCACATTTACCTTCTTCCACAGACCCTGCACTGCAGATTCCGGTTGCCGGCTGGCTTCCAAAGATTGGAGACCTGGTTCGAGAGAAGGTGGAGAACAAGAAAGAATTCGGCCCCTCTTATCGTTCACCGGTTCCAGTCCTGGGCTTGAAGGGAACACGTACAGTCATCTTACCACCGCTTCCTGGTCGCAAGGAGAACTGATACATCTCAGTGGAAAATGTCAAGCTACAACATCTGGCCAATCCTGAATAGTGTTACACCAGCGGTCTCTTGTCCTGCCATTTACCGGACTTGTGTTCGTGGCCCTCCGGCCCGAACGGTCACTGATGTTGCAATTGAGATGGTTGATTTGCCTGAAAGTATACTCGAACACCCTGTCTCCCCATGCATCGACGAGAACGAGTATACCTATCCCGCTACCGAATCGGTGGCACACCTACCAACAATGCCACTGAGCCCAACACGTTATTCCTTTGCCTCGGATTCCACCTCATCCATTGTCCCGTCCAAGTTCAGTATTTTTGTATCCTGGTTCAGAGACAATTTTTTGATTCCCCCCTGGACATACATCTGGTTGGTGCTGTTCCTCATTTTTTTGTTCATGTCCATTGGCTTTGTCACAGTGTTTTTTCTGCTCATCAATGGTCACTATCTACCGGAACGCTCTGCTGTGAACAGTGTTGCTGGAACTTTGGCTCCACATTCCTCATCTCACATCATGAAGCGTGATCACACATTTGTGAACATTTCAGCTTTTCCAGTTGCTGATGGCATCGTATGGGATGCGGTAAATTTTCAAATTCATGGACCGACAGAAATTATTAATGTACCTAATGTCCTTCGAGTTTCAATGGGTGATGTAGTAAAAAGTCATATTCATTCTGACTATTGGGATGTGCATGCAGTTGAAGCATTGTTTGCTGATTTAAAATATTATGCTTCCTTTAATGCTGAAGATTTGTACATGAATTCTGCGAATTATGCTGATTTGTATTGCTATCAGCATTGGGGCAACCACTTTGTCCATAAACCAAGTGCACTACGTGGTCCTTTTGCCTACACCCAATGGAAACATTGTCCAAACCCTTTAGCGGGTAGCTCCCAAACTCTCAGAAATAAATTTACATATTTTACAGATTTTAATAGATCGAACCCTGGGTCCTATTATTTTAAGTTAAACTCCCCATCCACTCAGAAAATCATGTTGACCCACACCAAATTGCTATATTCGGGTTCCTTTTTGAGCGCCTTAGCTGTGGGTGGTTATGAGTACTGGAAGAACACTGTGGATTTGAAATCCATCTGGGGCTCAAAACCATGGCAGGTGCAAGGCACCGAGGCCTTGCACCGTGCTTGCCTTATCCCGGCCCAAATTGTATTTCTGAATACTTCCATCTATCAGACTACGTGTTGAGGTTTGGCTACCACCAAACAGTTAAACGCACCTTCAGTTCCGTCCCTGTCTTCTACTCCCAACGGTAGCTTGCACTTTAATATGTCCCTTGCGACTTTGCAGGCTTTGTTTCAGAACAATTCGTTTAATGTTTCTACGCTTGTTCAGTCACCCTGGTTGGCTTGGCCCATATCATCTAATGCGTGCCAACTGCGTTTTCACGACTCAGTTCCTGGCTATAAACAGGATAGGCCCGATCCTAGGTTTTCTGACTCCCGTACTGTCACAACATATTCTGTTGGTAAATTATGTAAACAGTGGTTGCAGCATTCTTCCCTAGAATCTGTTAAACAACATTTATCCCTCCTATCAGGCAACATTGATCTGTCCGACTTTATTTTGGGACCTCGTGGTCCACGACCGAAGAGATTCATTTATGAAGCTTATAATTAGGGCTCCCGGTTTTATGGTATTTATTTTTTGAACATTTCCGTCTGTATTTATCCATATTTATTTTTTGGCCATCTTATCGGTATTTATCCATATTTATTTTGTGTTTTGTAAACAGATGAGGTGATAACTAGTATATATCTGCATTTATTTAACGGATAAATGTGGACTCCTACTTAGATGCCTGTCAGGTTTTAGCACATTACACAGCCAAAAATACGAAAATAATAAACCCACATTAAAAAAAATAGTGTAATAACACATATACATGTTGAGATATGCAGTAATTTAAGTACATCTCACTGAGCTTTGGAGCTCCGCATGCTGTCATTATGTACAGCTACTGGCCTGAAAGTCATTAATCTCAGCATGGGGAATCACTCAAACAAAGCTAAATTATCTGTATTTTTCCGCTTTTAAAAATAAATACAGAAAGAAGAGACAGTGTTTTCTGTCTGTATTTATCTGTAAAAATCAGTAAAAACGGAAAACAGGGAGCCCTACTTATAATGAACTCTGTAAGCTGTCGCAAATGGAAGCTGCTTCCCGTCTACGGGAAATAGACCAAGCAAATTTGGAAAAGGTGCTTGCTGTTGTTGACAATAGTATTAATACCCTGTCTTCCCGCATTTACACGTTAGAGAATATTGTGTCCTCTGTTGTTGATATTGTACAAGATGATGTTTCTGTGTTATATCATGGTCAAAATCAGTTACGTTCTGTTATGCAGTTTGCGTGGACTTTACAGACACTTAAGTTGGGTAAGGTTCCTGGCATTTTTTGAACACCACTGCCTTATTTCTGCCTTTTAATTTAACTGACAAACAGCAGTTCATGTCCATGAAGGATGCAGCATACACTCTGTTACATATCGAGAAAGTGGAGCCTTTACCATTTCTCTGTAGCGGAATTGGATTCCGCTGTGTGGCTAGTTCATGGGGTTATCGCCTTGCCTTTTTCATTGTTTGAATTTAGTTCGTGTATGAAACATTATCCTGTGGGCCGTTTCCAGCCTTTGGGTAGTGCCTTCCTGCATGAACTTTGGTCCCTGCCTTTCATGTATAAATGCCTTAGAGACGGGAAGGAAGTTTTTCTCACGGGGAGTCATGCGATTCAACTGTGGGTCATTCCCTTATTTGCAAACACATTAAATTGCCCGGAGCTTGTAACGTTTCCGCTCCGAATCTTGCTTGTGTGTTAAAGGGCGTTCCTGCTCCTGCTATTACTCCTACTTTTACTTTGCTTACTAACGGTAGCTATTTGCTTTTGAATAACGAAAACTGCTGTGGCATGCAGGCCGGCATACCCTATATTGTTACGGTTTCGCACAGGGTTGTCTGATGCAAGAATGTGCTTTTTCCTCCCCCTCACAACATCATAGATAATTCTATTTGGCCTTCCATTCCTACTATGAAGGCGGATTTCAATAAACTGAGCAGAATAAAGGCGCTATTATTGAACGAGGAGGTTATGCTCACATCCGCCCGGGAGACATTAATTCTCCAGGTGGCAAGTACACACAGTGAAATACAGGCCCTTTTGAACACTGACCTCCCACAACATTTCGGTGAATTAATTCACCGTATTTTTAACGCTTCTCACACTGAAGGTCTAGTACACTTTTTTAAAGTTGTGGGATCCGGCCTTGTGTCCACTTTCCAAACTATTTTTGGAGTGATACCGGCATTTATTCATTCCATTTTTTCCAGCGTCTTTGGTGGCTTCCCATTGATTCTCGCCTTGGCGGCTGGTGTTCTGCTGTTGATCTGTTTTCTCCGCAATGGCTGCTCCCCAATGGGCCCTTCTCGACCGAGGTCGCCTCCACCTGCTCCGTGAGCGCCTCCTCACTGGTTTCGGCGTACTGCCCTTGGCGACACTGAGTGTGTCTTATACCATTTCTTTTCGCTTTGCGTATTTCACTTGCGTGCAACCTGTGATGTCTTGCATCCGCTGTCCTTTCACCTGGACCATGGATTATTGCCTCTCCAATTCGTCGTTGTCTGTTCCGGATTTTGTTCGGTTGGTGGGTCCCTTAGAGGCCCATGAACGGGACTGTTCCGCTGCAGGGTACATGGCGCGTGCGGCTGCACTGGGGATTTTGGCGCAATGGGATATCTGGGCGGCTGCTCAGAATCTCCTCCAACGAAGTTTTATTGAGTATCACGCAAGTTGTCCCGCATGGCTTTTGGATGCTCCCTCTTGCGAGGAGCATTCCTGCTGCTTTGATCTATTGGACTGGATGGCGTCTATGTTTTCTGACGATTCCAATGCTGTCCTCTTGGAAGGTATAGCGTTTTTCTGCACTTCCACGCTGATGGATTGATATGACCTTCAGTGACTGTGAACTGCCTTGCTGGCTGTTTTTTTTTTCTCTCCCTTATATTTTTATTTTTCCTACCCCTCTCCTTTTCGTTGTCCTTCATGGGGACTTCGTCCACTGTGGACGTTTTTGTTCTGCACGGTCCGTTTGAACTCTGTCTTCGTCCTTTGTCTTGGCCGATGGACTGTCCAGGGGAGGGTGTCTTGTGGTTTGTGGCCTCCTGGCCTGCCTTGCTACGTTGTCTTGAGCCTGGCTGCCATGATGCTTTTCTTTGCACACGTTACTCTGTACCGTTGTTCTACCGACCTCTGCTCCTGCCAAGTTATTTTAGAACTGTCTGCATTTTCTGTCTCTCACCTTTTCTCCTGTTCCCTTTGGGCTCACTCTGCACGACATGCACAAGGTCGAAAAACAACGTCCCTTGTTCTTGCTGATCTGGCCAGTCCCTCGCACCTAGACATAACACTATGTACAGCTGCCATGGAGAAATTGGTGTGCTTTTAATATTGCGGTTTTCCCGCTTAGGAGGCACTTGGAGAAAAACCTTTCCAGGGAGAAGAGCTGTGATTGTCTGCTGATGTAGTCTTTGCATCTAGAGACTGAGGTATGGGGGTTCGCTAGACAAAGCCCAGAGGTTCTATTTTTATAATAAACTAGCTTCTAGCACGGGGAGGGTGGTAAGGTCATTTAGCCCTATAGCCACTGCTTTATGAAATGCTTTCCCCGTTTGTATTCTATGGAGTTGTAACAATGCTGATTATATTATTCTTATGCATTATGCTGATAGTACTGACACGTGTACTGTATCTTAGAGCACGTAAGTTGAAATAAACATTTTAACCTATACTGTGTCTCTTCTTACGCACGTTGTGGACAGGTACGAGTGAGTGACGAAAGAGTGTTCTTGCTTCTGCGAGTCCTGAGAGAGAGATACCGTGTTCTGGGTTGTCTAATCATTGGTACATTGTTGCTAATGGGACGCTAAGGCTAGTTGGGTTGGGGTTTTAGGTGCTAAGGTTTATGTTTGGCTCACCACTATATTCCGAGGTCCTATTATCCTGTGCATAGCTCTGTGTGTGCAGAATCCCTATAACACATAGTGCTGAACCCATGAACAGATAGAGCAGAGACTGTGTACCAATAGGTAATTTCTTTCATTGAGCTGGAGCTGAGTTCCTGCATACATAGTACTGTGAACCTGGGCAGACAGCTCAAGTACTGTGGAGGCAGCTCAAATGTATAGGGGCAGGTCGCTCCAGACTTTGGGCACGAGGTAGGGGAAAGCCGGCTCTCTTTCTTTTAATGTGGGGATGTTTGCGAGCAGGATTCTGGCTGAGCTGAAGGGTCTGATGGGTGTGTTGTGTGTGGATTAGTGAATGGGAGGGCCAGAGTAGGTCTTTGTTGGGCAGGGTAATGTGAACACGGGGGAAAGCCTAAGTGTGAGTCTGGCCACTGGGTATAGTTTGAAGTCTTCTAGCAGTTAGACAGTGATTCCGACAGAGTGCGTTGTTATAGTCCAGCTTGCTGGTGATGAGGGCCTGGGTGATAATTCAGCATGTGCTGACTGGGAGCCATTTGAAGAGCACATTGAGCATTTTGAGGGTGTGGAAGCAGGAGGCGGTGACTACGTTGACCAGAGAAAACTTTATAGCATATTTCACCCATTCCTTTTGCTCCCTTCATAAGAAATCTGTCATTCACTATGTCACTGGGCAGTGCTGTTTGTGGATGGTGCTGATACCAAACTCCAAAGAAACATTTTGGTCACCAGAACACAAGCACTGGGGTGAAGTGAAGGTGCTTCATATGTGCTTCATATGTGACAGCTATGTTTCATAATTGTAAAAGGTGATCTAGTCAATTTTGAAATTGTGTTTCACATGAAAGCCCTTCACATACTGAAGGAGTTTGATGTTTTATATATCCACTTCCCTGGCGTGATTGAAGCAGGCAAACTTCAAAGTGAGTAGATAGAGGAGTAAAGCATAAAGCTTGTGAGGGCAGGTCAACTTCAAGGGTGCAATAGGGGGATTTCTTGCAGGAGCCTCTGTTAGTGCATGTGCGCTAATCGTTAATGTATGGCTTGGTGGCACCTCAAACAAAGGGAAGGACTCCAATCATGGTGCCCTGAGTGAACAAAAGCTCTGCGTACTCCCATATACTGCTAGTTGTACCTTTCATATTCCTGTGAGAAAGGAACAGGCATCTGTTCAGGCGAAGGAACATGAGCTCCAAACTGGCTGAGGGTGCAGGTATTGTGCACTGGCTTGAGCTACTGGAGCCCATTGAAAGGAGTGCAGCAGGGTTATGGGCATGCACACAAATTCCCACATGCATGGGTCTACTCACAAGTCTCCTTCTGGCTACATCAATCGAATCCTGCGGAAGTGTTTTATGCTGTCACTGAATCATCATAACAAGAATAAATGTCATTTTCACATGGCTTCAGCTCCTTCCCTAATATGGATGCCAACACTAATTCCCTTGATTTATTTCTGTTGCAGCATGCACACATTTAAATCTGTGCATCTTTGGCTAACCTTCATTCATTTGGAGAGAAAGAAACTGACTGAGCGCAAGTTTGGCTTAGGGGTGTGTGTTTTTATAAGAAAATTAATTTAAAGCTTACAAAATGGGAACAGGCTGCATATTTTTAATTTACAATATAGCTTAATTTCTCTCACAGCAGTGTTTAGCCATTTCAAAGATGTATTTCAGGGCCAAAAACTGAAAGAAAATTCCTCAACCGTTTGAACACTACCTTAGATGACAGAAAATTCCACATTATAGAAAGATACTCATCCTCACCATGATCTCTGCTCCACACAGATGGGTACAATAGAGATTACTGAGCCGTCATTACATCTTCAAGTAAAAATGCATGTATTACATGTTTTGGTGCTTTTATTGCACAAAAAGCAGTGGCATTATACCCACATATTTTAAGCAAACTTGAAATATGGAAAATATTTCATGGTTAAGTGTGAAATACAGATTTTGTCGCCACTGTGCAAAGGTTTTGCATTGTCCAGGATACTAGGATTATGCAGTTTGAAGGACCACGGTTATCGAAATTATATTACAAAAAATGCAAATTATGTGACACTTTATCTGGTGGTATTATTTTTATCTGTTTGAGCTGGAAACAACAATTTCGGATAAATCTGCATATTTTGGAAATTATGTGGCAACATCCGATGCTCGCAGGTCTAGTGGACACTCTCTGAGCTCTAGCAGTGCTCGGTGCCTCAGGGGAATGGATTGGCGAAGACAAAAGATCTGACTTTAATGTGCTACTGCAGAAAAGAAGAGACATGGACATATGCCTTTTCCATGCGTTAGTGCATTAAACCTGGACCAATTGGTTTTCCAAACGTGTATTCTAATACTGTCTCGGCCACTAGGGTGCAAAATGGTAGCCCCACCAACACTGTTTAGTACTAGCACCCCCCACACACACACCCGACCCAGCTCTGTGGAAGCTTCCCAAAAATACAGAGGATACTTGAGTGATAACTAACTTTCAAATAGGTAGGACGTTTTTGTTCGTTCCGCACATTTCCTTACCGGCTGCTTCACATAGTGAAGGTCTGTTTCTACAGGGGCTGGGCAGGGTTACAGTATGAAATGTACTTGCCTAAACTTAATTTCCCATTTTCCGTTTTTCCCTCCCATTTCCTCTCATTCCCTTATTTCCTGTCTCCCTTTTCATTCAGGGTTTGATTTTTATCAGTGGCAGATCAAGCACCGTGCATACTATTATTTCAAATTGTTATCAATGTATGGCAAGCCAAAGTTTTTCCTGTTTTTATGCCAGTTATTTAGACAAAGTTGTTTGTGTTGGAGTTTAAAATTGGTAGAAGGGAGCCAATAATGTGTATATTGTGAGATCTTTTGAAATTTGCTACCATAACATTTTATTCACCTGCAAGTCCAGCCACTTTAGCCATAAAACAACAGCATCTCCGAATGAGTAAATACTAATAGACAAATATAATGCTAGGCATATTAAAAGCAAATGTTATCTAACAAAAATCACAAGGTGTAGGCAAAAATGTGAAATGTTTGCAGGGAATCATGTGGCCTCTTCTTTCCAAATCAGCTCAGAATAGGACTCTGCTACAGCGACCCAGTGATACTAGTAATGCTGTAAACTGTTTTATCTACACTAGGTCATATTCCTGTGCCTTTACTAGACAGCAGCTCATCTGAAGGCACAAAGATCACTGTAGGGTTGGCACTGACCTCGTAATTGGACGGGCAGTGGTCTGGCAGGGGTTGCAGAGGAGATGAGGTCTGCCACCCTGAGGGACGCCGGACCACCCTCAGGGTCCAAATCAGGCCCTAAGTCCAGCATCTCAGCATGCAAACATACAGTCAGATAATGTAACAGGCAGAGAATGAGCACTTTATGTAACATATTTTGGATCATAAAGAATCCTGTGCATTATGATGGCCGAGTGGCACTGTGACACTCAATTACAAGTGGGAACCCGTTTGTACAAACCTGCTAGTGTGTCAGAACAGTGTGAACATCCCCCTCTCAAGTATAGAAAGCAGCACGTCACAGCCCTAAAGGTAAGCTGAGATTTGTAGAACTCATTTTTTTCTTCAAGGTAACCCAGCACTAACACACTTGTGGCCTTATTTGGACATTGGTGGGTTGTGATTCTTTCTGTCAGGGCTGTGGAGGAGTGGAGAGTTTGCAAAAAAATGTCCATAATATGTTGGGGGTTTTTCCAGCTTGAGGATCAGTTCTCTGTTTTTTTTCTGTTCAGGACCGCCGGGGGATCCCAAAAGGTAAATAACACATTACAGGTTCTCCTCAAAATGGGTGAATGGCATGCGGTACTTTAATCGCCAGGCCATCGTCATTCAGGTGAATCATCTACGTTTTTCACTAGAGGCCCCACCAACAGAGGTATGACATTTCAGAACTCTAACTAGGGAATGCAAGCCAGGAGTTGGGCAGACCGGATACACCTCCAGGTTTTGGCAAAGTATCCTGTCCTCCAAACTCCACATAAGGCCCCTTTGTGCATGTGTTCTTTCCTGCTACAGGAGCATGCAGATGTGCCATATGTTTAGATGTATTTATAGAAATATACAAATAGCCACACGTGCACACAGGCAATACCGAGATACACACTGATGTGCGCACACACACACCACACATTTGGGTACATATTGACACAAGTGGATACTAATTAGATACAAGGATGTATTTTTGTCTTCGTGACTGTATACAGGGATGAAGAGATGGTTGATGGCTCTGGGTGTATAACATAAACAATAGACAGATGGATAGATGTTGTTACATAGCTAGAAGTTTGAACTTATGGGTGGATTAATGAATACTTGGCCTTGGTTGTGAGTTGATAGATGAATGCTTAGGTGTGAGTGGATGAATATGTGCTTGAGTGAGGATGGACGATAAATACATGGGGATGGGTGTATAGGTGTGGGTAGATGTGCAGATGACTGTGGATGAAAGTACTAATAGATTTGTCATTGCCTGCTATGTGTGTGGAGAAGAATAGATGGACAGAGGACTTTTGGTGAATAGACTAATGCATTTATGTGGGTAGAAGGCTGCATGGCTGTAGCTGGACAGAGTAAGGGAGTCATTTCCATTTACGAGGACCTGCTAATGAGCAATACATATGTTATGAAAAAGAACATCAAATCAGCTCTGGTGCTGGGCTTGACAAACGCAAGTTTTCCATTTGACTCTCTGGCCCTTATTTATGAGGGCTTCTGCCGCCGTTGCGTCACTTTTTGCGCCACTTTTTTGTGACGCTGTGGTGGCATAAACAATGCGCCACACTGCACCCTATTTGCAAAGTGACGCATCTAGGCAGATGCGTCACTTTGCAAAGTCCTGTGCTACATTATACCTGCATCAGGTATAAAGTATGCAAGGTGGACGTTCCCAAGTAAAAAAGCCTCATAGAAGTGGCGCAGTAAAATCTATGAGATTTCACTGAGCCACCCCTACAACTTGACTCCGTCACAATCCTTACGCTTGCAGGTGTAAGGAGTGACGCAGGGCCTTTTACATGGGACTCGCCCCATGTGTAATAACACATTGCTGGAGTTGCGTCAGGTTACCGACACACTCCAGCAATGCGTCATTACTGAGCCACCAGATACATCAGGATTCCTGACGTATCTGTGCAATCCTTGCGACATGGAGCGACGTAGTGTAAATACTGCGCATTCAAGGTGTCACAAGGATGGCTCAATGAAAAGTGTTGCATCGCTGTTTTTCCCCAGTGATGCAACACTTTTCATAAATGAGGCCCTCTGAGTCCTACCTGGACAGCATTCCAAGCCTTTTTGCCTCAGGACTAACTGCTCGGGCTGTCAACTATGTCATGTACACTTGTGCTGCTCTTACTATTTCAGAATGTAGTGACAGGTAAAAAGAGCCAGAAAATACAGGGTGAGCTAATGAGACACCTCCTTAGAAGTTTACAAAGAAAGGATGATCATTGTAGATTTTCTTTATCATATAGCGAGTGATTATATGTAAAATAAAATGCATCTGCTTCTGGGGCAAAAAAACACATAACAGCCAGGCCCTTATGAACTATTATTATGCCCCAAATCATCAACAAATTACGTGTCAGACAAAATATGTGGAAGAACATTGGCAAAATATGGAGATCAAACAGAAAAATGTTGTTGTTCATTTAGATTAGAATCTAAACAAACAACCACACATTCAAGCAAAGCAGAAGACTGCACTTTTCAGGAAAGCCTTTAACTAGGAAAGGTGTTTGCAGACCATCCACTGTATACCCACAAAGAACCGAGGCCACAAAGCAACAACAGAACAGACAAACAGGCCCAAAACCTTAGATCCTAGCATTCAACCACTATCCAACATCCAAAATGGCGCCCCTAAATATTGCTAATACTGTGTCCACAGAGCAATAATCCATACCAGGTAATAAAATGGACAAAGCACAAAAGCAAGAGTGGGGCAGAGGGTGAAGACATGTAAATCATTTCAAAGCAGACTTGTGAGTACTTTTGTGAATCCGCTGAAAGCCACTTCTACAAAGCAAATCTTCAAAGATAGAATGGCTGAATAACAATGGTAACTGGGAGAGCAAGGTTCACAACTTAGCGATAGGGTCTGCAAGGAGAACACAAATAGGGTGTGGTTTCACGCTTATAAATGTGGAGCTGGTGTGTTCACAAAACTCTGCATTTCAAGTACTGCTTAATACGAATCATCGGTCATTTTCTGAAGAGAAGAAAAAAGCAACCTAGACAAAAAAGAACCTAGGCCTTGTGTTTTCGCACACATTTGGTTACTAAACTCTGGATGGAAGTTAAAGAAACGGACAGGCCTGCTTGGTGTTAAAAATTAACCACCCTGGCCACTGCAGGGAACCATTCTTGAGCTAGCAAAGAAGGTCATGGAAGGAGTAGCAAAACAATAAACCTATCGCATACAAAGAGAAGGATAGAGACTGCATTAAGTTCACACAGTATAGAAGAGTAGACTCTACACCTGGACAAAGGTAGACAGAACAGGAGACCCTGCATACAGATACCACCAAAGCATTTACCTGCACAAGAGTATAACATGTAGAGAAGCAGACCCTTCATGTGGACCCGTATTTACCCTGCACATGACAACGTACCAGACATAGGGGCATATCAACACATTGTGCTGGAGCAAAGTCACAAAAAGTACTGCAAACTGAGGCAAAGTGTTGTTAAAGTATGTGCTTTCCAGTGCAACCCGGAAATTAGCTCTAGAAATAATGCGAATAACTCTTTTCGTTGCTTTGTGGTAACTTATGTCAAGGGGACGTGCCGTGGGTGGTAAATGGGCATTCACACAACTACCACCCAGGGTTTTGTCCCAAAGCCCTGTTTACTAAAAATGGCAAACATGGCTTTGAACTAAAAAATAATGCCTCCTCAAAGCAGGCACTAACCAGGAGAAATGTTCTGATTTCTCCTAACGTTTGCCACATTGCATGTTTGCTGCACTGTACAGCACACATACACTGTGGGGAATGTTTTAAAGTATGTCTAAGCAAGATATTTTGTGCCTTCTGTGTGCAGTCTAGCCTACAAAGTTAAAAGCTTTTTCTTGGTTGAATCTATATTTACATAGCAATTCTGAAAAGCTTATATTCAAGATGGAAATGTGTGTATTTTCAGAACTCATAAGCTGATGCTTAGAGAAAAATGGTTGATTTTCCAAAATATATTTAAAGGTTATATTTGAATAATAAATCATGCAGCATTTGGGAGATGTATTACCACCTTTTATACCTTGAAGCAAGGGAATTGCAGCTATGGCTTATAGAGGCTTTACAAATTAACAAAGCCTTTTCTACATTACTACTGGCAAACCCGCACCAAGGAGACCACTGCTGCTAATCTTGTATATAGTGGCCACTGATGTAATCTTGTCACTTTTAAGACACTAATAATATTAGTAGCTCAGGATGATTTTCATTGACCATAAGTAGCTTTTATTGCAGAAAAGGTTGGAGACCCCTGCTGTAGTGCAACAAAGCAAAACATCTTTGGCTATTGTCCTGCTTTGCACTTTTATTGTTAGTCAATGTGTCCCAAAGTGTCTATCTTTGCCAAGCCCATAGTGGCATCCCAGAATAAAACATAACTTTGCTTCAATGGACTCGCTGGTCAAGAAGCACTGGGTGTTCTGGAGGTGGGACAGCCTGCCACCATGCCCTAAGGGCGCATAAATCAGTGCGGCATGCATTCAGGCCTGGGCCTTGCTTCAACGTACTCGTTGGTCCAGAAGTCACTGTTTGTTCTGGAGATGGGGCAGCCCTGGCACAGCTCTGTGAGGCCACATACATCTGCACAGCACACCCACTCTGCTGGACTTTGCTTCAAAGGACTCGCTGGCTCAAAAGTCATTGGGTGTTCAGGAGGCAGGGCAACCCTGGCACAGCTCTGTGAGGGTGCATAAATCAGCTCAGCAAGCCCACTGCATAAGATACGGGCCAAGAGCGACCCATCTGTGCTCGCCCATGCCCAGAGGAGGCCAAGCTAGGTCCCCTCTCTTTCCACTATTTATTTTATTCATGGATTAACTGTTCTTCTCTAATATGGGTAAAAGAAAAACCGTGAGTAACTCTGTTCCATCTACCAAGGGGACCACTATTGACTCTAAACTGGAGTCCGAGGTTGGGGTAATCGCAAAGGAAATAGCGCTGACAGAGAGAAGGTTGTCAATTGAAGGGGCAGGTCCTTCTTTTATGGACAATCATTTAAAGACAATTGATTAATGGGAAGCTGTAGATGAAAACAATACCTGTGTATCTAGCTATGGGACAAATCCTGGGTGTGTGTTGCCTGTGTCTAATACACTTATCTCACCAATGAACTGAGGGACAAGCACAAAGACCCGCCTGTCGACAGCACCTCAACAGGAGCATCTTTTGAGCCACTTTTACTAGTATCCTCAGCATCAGACACACTCCATTGATGTCTATGGCGGTCATCCTGTAAAGTTTGGAACTTGCCTTGAAAATGCTCAGGTGGCCAGGTAACTGTCCAAAGTATCCTCTCCTGCCCCCTAGACCTTTTCCTGCCAGATTTGATCCCCAACCCAGGCCAGAGTACCCACACTATCTCTTTCAAATGTTTGAAAAGTTTACAAACTTTTGCTGACCAATGCTTGCTTGTAGTTGTATTTTAAAGTGATAAAAACGTCTAAAATCTCTATCTCTGAAACCCTCCAGTCGAATTTGATGATCAAGCTCACTAAACATTCATAAAATTACACTCTATTTTTAAAAATTGTTGTCATGTCTCTTCCTTGGTGTGTGACGTTCTTATTACATTGTTTGGTGCTGTTAAATGCATTACCCTAAGTTCATTTGCCAAGCGTTACTGCTCACAGCCCAGTTTTGAGGTAAGGTCTAGTAAACGAGACTGCTTGAACCCAAGACAGTGTTTTGTGAGTGTACTCCACGATAAGGCCCTACAGCCATATCACATAGTGCACCCAAATCCTCACACAGTTAAAACGATAAGAGGGGTGAAACCTTGAAAAGGGGAGCTGTGGGGCAAAAAAGCAGTGAAATCTGAACGGGACGCTGTGTAGACTATTAAGTTGTCCGCCTCCTGAATGGTTGGTGTTATAAGTTTGAAGCTATACTAAAAGCACAGCTTAAGTCCATATTAGATTGATTGGATACAATAGAACCAAGCATTGTGATTTTAACCCTTAACAAAACAGTCAATGGTTCTCCCTCCTCCATGGATGAAGCACCAGTTCGGCTAGGTTCAGTGGCCCTACGATGTGTTACCTTTAGGTATTCAACAGGCTGCTATTAGCGATTCTGCTCCTTTAGACCAAACTCTTTTGTTATTTCCTTTTCCCCTAAAGTTGTATCGATGAATGCTCATGTTGTTACCAGCTTGTGGTGAACAGTCAGCAGTGGTTTGGGTAATACATCACAGCCAGCTACCGTGGTGAGTGCCTCCCCAGAAGTGAATATTTTGAGTTTGCCCATTCTGCATGTCCATATGTACTAGTTTTGTCAAATGTTCCAAACCTTAAGCCAGGGCAAGATGAGTCAAATGAGCAGGTGATATGTAAGGTGTTACACTGGATGTGTAAACATGTGGGTTTTTGTATAATGAACAGTCAACAAATCATTAAAGGTATGATTTGATATGATGCTGCACTTATATTGCACACAGCTACATCCACTGGATGGTTAGGAAGGGAGTGCGCACATTTATTGGAAAAAGCAGGTTTTCAGCTTCTTTTTAAATAACCATGGATCGCTTACAGCACGTAGTTCTAGGGGGAGCTGATTCCATGTTACTGCCCACAGCAGTAACATGGAATCAGCTCCCCCTGCAACTGCGCGCTGAGCTAAAGAGGGTGGATTGGGTTGGACCATCTCCAAAGACCTTAAATGGGGATTGTATTGTTGTTAATTTTAGGAATCCCAATGTAGTGCGCAGTCCATTCGCCTGGCCTATCTTTCATTTTCTGGGCAGTCACAAATTACACCCCTACCATGAGGATATTTTCATAAACCCGCTACATTGCATACCCTCTAAATATTAACACTAAGCATATCCTTGCACCTAGCTTTGGTATGAATATGTGACAACCTGTGGCTGTTACCAATAGTTTACCGCTTTCAAATAAGTTTGGAGTTCTCGATAGCTTAAGAGGAGCAGACGGGCTTATTGGTTACCTAGAGGATATATGTCCACCCAGACTAGTGTGTATGGACGCAGACAAACAAGAGGTGACTTGAGACCCTAAGTCTAAGTTCAATTTATCAGTCATTTACATTCTGTTGTGAAACATTGCAGAGATTCATAGTAAGCCGATGCAGCCAGTGGGGTTGTCTTTGACAGAACATTATCAGTTTATAATTATGCAGGAAACTTGGGCTACTACCCCACTCCGGTGTAATGGCTTTACTTGTTGTTGCATACCTGTGGTACCATTGAGCTCAGGCCGTCCAAAGGGTGGCCTTTCAATATGGGTAAAGCTTGGTGTTAAAGCAAAGCTTGTTTTAGTGGATATCAGAAGTTCTGAGATCCTAGTGATCAAGGTGATTAAATTGCATAAATTTAGTTTTTTCATCGTTTTTACAACAATGGTTTCAGAAGTAACAATAATAATAATTTTATACTGCTTTTTAAAATATTGGTGGTGTTCTGTCTCCAGCACTGTGTGGCAGTGACACATCAGTGGCCGGAGGTGGAAGGTCAGCCGCACTGTGTGGCACTGACACTTCAGGGGGTGGAGATGTGGATGGAGTGGTGGCAGCAGCATGCATCCGCGCCAGGCCTTGTGGCAGCAATGCCATGAGGATGGTCCTGAGGTCATTGAGGAACCCAGCTACCTCTCGCTGGTGTGCAGCCGTGGCAGCCTCTCGTTCCGCATTCGCCCGCTCCATGGTCTCCATTAACCTCCGCATGTTTCCCAACTCCTGTGTGACATCGCTAGAGCCACTCTGACTGGACAGTTGTTCTATTCTCTGAGCCAGGGCTCCAGCGATGTCAGCCATGGTCCGTTGGAGAGCATGGAGCGGACTGTGGGTGTCCGTTAGGGACCGTGAGTGGTCCCTGATGGGACTTAGACACCCACGTATGGCATCTAGTTTGTCTGCCATGCGGTCGAAGCCCACCCGCACCTGTTCAGCCAGATTCTCCTGGCACCCCAAGACACGGCGTTGGAAGGCCATGTGTTCTTCGTGGGGGTCCTGGGAGGCAGCCGTGGTGGTGGGTGCTGCCTGCTGTGTGGTCTGTGCAGGGGGTGGGGTCTCCTCATAGCAGCTGGGCTGCCCAGCTCCTGGAAGTGGGCTGCGTAGGCTGTCCACGAACAGTTGGAGGGCGTCAGAGTCGAAGCTGTGGTGGTCTTCTTCGTCATCAGAGATGAGAGTGTTGGGCTGCTCTGCAGGAGGTGTTGATTCTCCCTCTGCAATGTGAAGGGGAGATGCAGTTTAACAATGTGTCCACATGTATGTTGTCTCATTGTACATGTTTTCATACAGACAGCATGACTGGGTACATTGTGGCTGTTTGGGAGGAGCTGCCTATTTGATGGGGGACAGTGGACATTTCGACAACAGACGTGTGTGTGTTTGTACTTGTACATTATCAACTCACATTTCCCTGCAATGCCAAATGTGATTGGCCAGTGTCTGCACCCAAGCGGCACCAGTTGTGTCCTGTGTTCTGTTGTAGGTGTTTTGCGGATTGTGTCACATCGTTGTCAATGTTGATGTGCTATGCACGTGATGTGTGTGCTGCATTTTGGGGGAGTTGCCCCTGCAGCTCAGATTTTGCTGCCCCTTATCCCTTTCATGCGGTGTGCCTTTGACTTCTGTGCTTGTACAGTGCTGACATGTTGCATACTTGGGTACATTGGTCTCTTGGTGGGAGTTGGTGGTCTGGGGCATGGTTTGTCCACAGATGTGCTCTACTTAATTGTGCATGTGTGCCATTGTGCCCATCTCCTCCCGTCCCCCCAGGCCCTGGTCGTTACTCACCCTGTTGCTGTTGTGTCCGGTCCTGTTGAGCAGTGTCCGGGCCCCCAACTCCTGCCACCGTCTCCCCACTGATGACTGTGGACACCAGTTCCTCCATGTCGTCCAGCTCCTCCTGTGGCGCTGGGCTCCCACCTCCAGTCTGCATTGCTGCCTTCCGGTTGTTGGCGAGTTTCAGCTTGGTTTTGCGCTTGACATCATTCCAGCGCCTCTTGACCTCGTCCATTGTCCTCTTCAGCACTCCGACTGCATTCACCTTGTCCACAATGGACTGCCATAGTCCATTTTTTGTTGCCAATGACACAGTGGAGGTGACGAACAGTTGTTGATGATGTTCTATCACCTCCGTTATCAGGATCCTGTTTTCCTGCGGACTGAACCGCTTCTTCCTACTCTTCTTGTCCTTGCCCTTCCCTGACCCTGAAGTCCCAGACTGGTCCTCCGGGGGGCTTGTGGGGTTCTGGTTCTCCTCCGTACTTGCTCCGGCAACGTCCATTGTGCTTCGCTGTTGTTTGGCATTTGTTTGTCTGTTTTTTTTCTACTTTTATGGTGATTGTTCCCGCCTGACGCGTGTGAATTGCAGGCCTGTAGCTGGTTTTTGCTGCTTTTTGTATCACGCTTGGATTCATCGCAGCTTATTTTGCGTTCGTGTTTTGCATTTTTGCGACGTGGCGTTGATTTTTATCGCGGTCATTTGACGTGTTATCTGGAAACTATCGCATGGTGCCGCCGTGTTGTGACTACTTGGTTATCACGGCGTGAATTTCCCGGGATAGACTGCGATGTTGGAGGTTGCATTAAGTAACTTTTGCGATGGTTATCACACGTTCTTGAGAATATGCCCCTATGTGTTTACCACCCGTAGCCTGGTTTAGTGTTTGGTGAAGAGTGAAACCCTGGATGTTAATTATGGGGATCATTGCACTCTGGTAGCCACTTTTGCCATCCCTTTGGGCCTCGTGGCTTGTCCGGATAATGCTGTTATCCAGCCGCTGTCACAACATAATGGGCTGAAGTTAGCTTGCCATTTACCTAATCCTATCAGGTTTTGATTGTTTATTCAAATCTAATTTAGATCCATTTATGGCTTGCTTGATAGATGATGAATTCGGAAGGAACTTATGTGAAAAATGTGTATAGATCAACTTGCACAACTCAACTCTGGTTTGCTAGTTATTGCTCTTGAGCTACTAGAGGTTTGCACAGATCACTGTCTTTCTCACCCAGAAACCCTTTGGAGGTTTCAATGGCTCGTGCAGAATATAAAAAGACCCTATTAGAATGGAAGATTGAAAATTTGCTAGGGAACTGGGATTGTTTATCCGAGGAAGCTATTTTGAGAAATCCTAAAATATTTTGTATTGTGGTAAGCTCTCTTAGAGTACTAACGATCTCTGATACTATTATGTATAGCCACATTACTGGAGACCATTGAGGTGAACCTTTTAGTATAGCCTTAGAGCCCGTAGTAGTGGGCTCTACCGGCCATTAAATTAAAGTCCCGCTCCATTGTCAACTCGGGCCTTTAACAAAGGAGAGGGCCTATAATGGCCGGTAGTGCCCACTACAGAGGGCTCTAAGGCTATTAGAACATTCCGCCTCTAGAGGTCGGAATGTTCTAATTTGTAAAACAAAGGCCTCGCAGAGCCAGAGGCAGTTGAAATCCCCTCGGGCAGCATGAGGACTTTGTTAAACATTGAAATGATGATGCTGCGGGCTTCTACCGTCCATTAGAAGGCCGGAGCACTTCATTGTTTTCAGTGGAGCTCCCAACATCCCAATGTTCTAATATAGCCCGCCGTAGCAGGCTATACCGGCCATTAAAGGCCTGCTCCAGCGTTTAACAAGGGAGCGGGACTTTAATGGCCGGTATAGCCCAAATACGAAGGGCTATAAGGCTATTAGAATATTCTGCCACTAGAGGGCAGAATGTTCTAACAAATAAAAGAAAGGCCTCTCGAAGCCCGAGGGAGTTTAAATCCCCTCGGACTCCAAGAGGTCTTTGTTCACAGCAACAGCTGTGAACAAAGGCAACATTGGAATGTTGCTCTGCGGGCTTCTACCGGCCCGTAGAAGCACAGAGCACTCCATTGTATTCAATGGAGTGCTCCACATTCCAATGTTCTAATAATATTTACTGTCGGATCTCTGACAACAGTACTACTATTGATTTTTCCCATTATAGCGGCACAGAAAATAGGCTGCAATTTAGTGTAGATTAACTTATTTCTGCCCTTACTCAGTGTTCTACTAATAAAGCTGCAAACGGGGTGCCAGTGATATTATTAAATGTAGAGTTGGTTTTTGGGCGCCCTTAGTTGCCAACGTATTTAACAACATTGATATGGCTCAACTCCATTTGTCATAGTCGAGTTTGGTTATAGTGCCTGTTTTCACGTATGGGAGCTGCACAGATCCTAAATGCTATAGACCAATCAATTTCCCTAATTGACTCTTCAGTTAAAATGATAGGAAGGGTCATTTGGGATTGGGCAAAAGAAAAGAATGTCCTGGGCACTTGCCGACATGGATTTGAGGAAAGGCTAGGTACAAAGGAACAGTGCTTGAACCTTCACTTGCATATAGAAAAACACACAATATCTAGGTGCAGTCCACTGCACCTGGCCTGTATGGACTTATATTCAGCCTTCAATAAAGTTAATCAAACCAAATTATGGCTACTTCTACTTGAGATGGGGATGGATGCAACTCTTATACAGTTTCTATCAACTTTGACCAGAGTCAGATTTGGCCTTCTTGGTGAACCTTCTGACCCACTCAATTTACATTGTAGAGTTAAGCAAAGGTGGGATTTAGCCCCGCTTGTGTTTATTCTGATATTGATAAACTTGTGCGCATTTGAAAGCGGATGCACAATATGTCTGCTTGGTTAATTCTGTCCCTACACCTGTACTTTTATATGCGGACCACCCTGTGGTTCAAATTCTTTGCGACTTCTGGTTAGAGCCTTCTCAGAGTTTATGTCAGACCTGGACTTATCAACTAATTTCTCCAAGTCTCACATCATGGCCTGTGGTCCTTAACATTTTACGTTGGGCAGTCTTTCCATTAAAAAGTACCAACGTCAGTGTGCCCAGATTCCTGTACTTGGGAGTTGTGTTTGAGTCCAGTGGCTCTTGGGCTAGAAATATTTCATATCACGATACAAAGTTTTCCCAGGCAGTGAGTTCAATCTTCTCATTGCGGCGAGCTTCTCGAAAATGCCCTTCGGGACTGGCGCATGACACTGCCACGCGTTTGAAGACCGTTGTCGTTGGCTGCCCCCATCCATTATCCGAATAAGATGGAAAGTGGTCCATATCGGACCTGAGGAATCACTATCCGTGTTACAGGTGGATGTGTCACGGGCCCCTTCGGACTACAGTTGTACCCTGCTAAATCAGACTTCCTTGTTGATCACTTGGAGCCCGGCTCCCCTGCAGTTTGAGGTGCTCTGTCTTGTGCACAGGCCTGTCATTTGGACACGGGCCACTGTTAAGGTATCCCAGGTGCCCTGTTTATCTCCACCTCTGCGCCCTGAAAAAGGTGTGACCCATCCCGGGTCGGTCACCGAAACGCACGTCGGCGCGGTTGTCCACTGGCGTATACGTCTCCAGCTCTTTCCATCTGAGATATGCATACCCCCAAGGCTAACATGCAGCTTTAAGAGCATTATTTAACCATTGCCACTGACTATCCATGTCCATTTCATGATTGCAGCATAACAAGCAATTATTATAAAGCTCTGCATACTGAGGTGTATATTAAATACCACCCATTACCCTCTGAGGAGATTTTCCATGGAGTCAGTGGAAGGCCATTGAACTATTTGTTGTGTGAATGAGTTAGCATGAATCTGTGGTATGTATGTGAGGATCTAGTGTGTCTGTTTTGGGTACTGTTTTCACCTATCGCATCTCCTATGCATAGGATGTGGTTTTTTATCGCAATATTTATTTAATGTTGTCCTAATTAAATTTTTGATATCTGAAAATTTTGAATAAAACTAATGTCATTGTCATATAATCCAGGTCTCTTTCCTGTTATGTGTATTAGATTGTCCGTCTCCACATTGCTCCCCCGTCTCTTCACTCCCAGGGGACTGGATTGACAGTTTCCCTTGTTTCTTTATTTCCGACATATTGCAAATCTACTAAACAATTCAGGCAGTGGGTTTTTGTTTTGATTTGACAATCTTTAATATTTGTCAAGTTGTAGGGGACAAGCACATTTCATCTCTTTTGGCGAGCTCTAAAAAACAATGTATATGACCTGCGAGTTACAGGAATGAGCAGGCGCCCCCGCGCCTAGAGGAGGGGCGCCCTTAGTAGCGCCACGGGACCGAGCGTCCCACTGGGAGGCGGATTTGAGGAGGGGGTCTGGCTAGTGACGTCACGGTTTCGGGATGGAGCAGGGGAGAAACGAAACCGAATCTTGCTAAATTGGGTATTTAAGGCAGTGCCTCGAGGGGGATCGTCCTCTTTGTCTCCCTGGACCCTAGCCGCAGAAGTGCCGGAAAAACAGCTGGAAGTATGGACAGCAGGTTCCGGTCAACGGCCCGAGGAGGGCAACGCGGTGGGTTCAGGGGGGCCGGCGTAGTGTAGGGAGTTATTCTGTTGGTGTAGTGAGTTATTCTGCTTTATGCCCGGCGACGCGGTGGTGACTCGGTTGCTCCAGCAGCCTCGGGGACATGTGGTGGGGGAGGGCTGAGGGGCGTTTGCTCCGGGATACGCTCAGCTGTGTTTCTTCGATGCGGTGTCGGCTGGGGTAGTCTGATCGGGCGCTGAGGTATTGCAGTGGAAGAGCGCTCTAGTGTGTTTTGGGGTGGGCCGGGTGGTTCACGCGGGGTAAGGAGGTTGTCGTGCGGATGTCTGGTTCCCAACCGGACATGCATCCGATCGTTGACCTCGGTGCAGGGAATTTGCCAGTGATTGGGGGCAATTCCACATAGGGTAGCGTCAGCCTGTACAGGAATGAGAGCAATCGCAAAAGTATGCATGAACTGGCCCATATAATTATATAAACAACTACCGTAACTAAAACACATAAAGTAACATCTTACTTTACGGATAGTTTCTCGTCCTCACGCAGCTCGTCAGCAGCGTGGATTGCGGCGGGGTCCGCCTCTTTTGTGTATCTACGGATAATGGCGGGATGTGCCGTTTTGTGTTTTCACAAGGGTCGACCCCACGTGTTTAGCATAGGGAAGTGTCTTCCCACTCTGCGGTTCCAGAGCTGGTTCCGGCCTTCACGTCGGCTCTCAAGGTTTTCTTCTGACGTTATGTGCTGTGAGGGGGAGGTCTCTCAGGCACTCGCGTGTACTTCGTTGTTGGAAGACATAGGGCCGTTGGCCGGTGAAGCACGCGAGTGAGGCAGCGCAACCATGAACGGGGGGCATGGCCAGATCGATGGGAGTTGTCCTGGGGCGGTCTGGGGACTGGGGGGGGCTGGCTCCAGGGGAAATTGTTGCTGGGAAGGGCGAGGGCCCTCTTTAATTGTAGGATAAATGCGCAACAGCACGAGAGTGAGCCGGCGCGCGATCGTGGTATGTGGTGGCTTCTTTCGGCAGTACTGCGGCAGCCATTATAGAGCAAGTGCTGCACTGCAACGCTGCCAACGGAGCGGCGGCGATTAAAAAAAAATAAAAAAAATAAAAAAGGACAGAGGTTAATCTTGATGCCTCTTGAGTGTTTAGAACGGGTCACGCGGGCCCTAACGCAAGAGGGGGGGTTGCACTGCTGCTCTAGAGGGCTCTGGGAATTAGGGGCAGAGAAGGGCCAATTCATGCAGCAGTGTGGACTAAATTAGGTGGCACGAAAGGATTGGGCAGTTAGATCTGGCGCATTGGGTGCTAGCCATACTTTGGTGTTGTTAAACATGTTGGCACCGTCTGGTAAAGGTGCCGCCTCATTAATACCAGGCTACCGCCCAACTGCACCAATTAGCATAAGCAGGTGGCACAGGTAATCTTGGGGAAAGTTCATTTAAAAAAAAAAAATGTTTTGCTGAGTTTTCAGTAACATTTGATCCTGTGGAGCTAAATAAAAAAATAAAAAATTCTTGGGTACCAATCTGATTATGGGGGATAGGTTGTGGGTGTGGCGCTTTGAGATCTTGGGCGCATATCAATTATTAGCCCTGGGCTGGTTGTGGGACGTGTTTAGTGTACCACTATTCTGGCGGGACATCAGGGGGGATACCCATCAGGGGGGTGTGGGTGTGGAGTTATGATGCGTGGGTGAATTTAACTGGTTGTCTTTTGTTTTCACTAGCAGGTGGTAACATGGCGCCTAAACGCGCTCACCCCACTTCTGGGAAGATCGTGGCCCAGGAGGATTTTCACACTCTGAATGAGCTTTTTAAGGAGGCAAAGCGGCATGGCATGGAAGCAGCGCTTCAAAAGTTGGCCGGTGAGCCAGAGCAACAGCCGGCTGGCAGGGCACCAAAGCGGCAGAGGAAGGTCCCTGTTCGATATAGAGAGGGGCAACAGGACAAGTCGCGCACAACACAGCCTGAAACAGTGGCCACTGTGGGGGGTGAGTCAATCACTCAGGGCATGGCGGCACGTAGTGCAGACCAAGCAGCACAGGGGCCAGTGCTCAATATGACAGTGGGGGCGGTGGGGAAGAGCATCATGGCGATCTCCACAACAGCAGCATCTGTGGGGGCACCACAAGTGGGGGGTGCGCCAGTAGTGTCACAAGCGGCAGGTAGCGCTGCGGCCCCGCAGCCTCCGGGGAATATGGCAGGGTTATTGGTACCACCTCCGCTCGGGCCAGGTGTGCCTTCCGGAGCTTCAGGGGGGTTGCAAGCAGCGGGGACCTCCGTTGTCCATCAGGCCCCGGTGGTGTTGGGAGGGGCGCCAGTTACTCTGCCACCTGGACCGCTGGCAGTACCAGGAACTCAAGGGGCAGTGGCAGCACAAGTATGGGCACATACCGGTGGGACTCCAGGAACGGCGGGCCTGGGGGTAGGTCAGCCTTCTACCACTCTGTCCGTGGCGGGGGCGAGTGTAGTCCAAGCACCCCCAGTGGTGACTCCTTTAATATTTGGGTCTACGTCCCTGGTGCTGGCCCCCTCTTCTGCGATTGCATGGCATGTTCCGTTGGAGACTAGGGACAAAATTCACAGGGGGGAATTTGTGAATGTTTTTGATTTGATCAATGCGGGGGTGGTCCCAAATCGTCCCAAAGCAGCTAAGGAGCAGTGGCGTAGCTAGGGGGGGCGATGGGGGCGGACCGCCCCAGGCGGCACGAGTTTTGGGGCGGCAGCCGGCCCCCCTTCACCCGCTCTTACCTGTGGCCGTTGCGGCCGCAAGAATCGCTACCACCCCCACCCCCCCCGCTCTTCTATCATTTTGCCAAGGGCGGCAAACGCAGGGGCCGCCACGGGCAGCCTAAGGCCTAGCTACGCCCCTGCTAAGGAGAGCGAGTTCAAGCCAAAAACGGTGTGGGTAGAGTGGTCCTTGAGGAGCTGGGTAACAGGGTTTTCTATTTATGCGGCGATCTTAACAGAGAAAACACCATCATTGGCCCCGCAGTTGTTTGGGTACATGTCCCTCATACATGGGGCGGCCTCCGAGTTCCAAGGGTCTGCGTGGATGCAGTACGACACTAAATTCAGGCAGATGAAAGCTGTCAGGCCTGAGATAGCTTGGGACCAAAGGGAGATCAATATTTGGCATGCAGAGTTTAATATGGCTCAGGCACCTGGGAAGACGACTCAGTCCTTTCGATTCAACAGAATTTTGGGGGACAAAAAAACTGGCCTGCTGGCACGGCAACAAAAAGGAATGTAGCAAGGGAGCAGCCTGTAAGTTTAAACACATTTGCTCATTCTGTGGGGGACAGGGACATCCGGAGTTCAAGTGTTTTAAAAAACAAGCCAAGCCAAGAGAGCGCACACCCTTCAAGAGCATACTGCCTAAGCAATAATCCCGAGCGTTCTTCACCAATCCGCATGCATGTTCTCACGCACCTACTCAGTAGATACAATAATCACGAGGATGCTTACATGCTGTATTATGGTTTCAAGGATGGGTTCCGCATTCCTTCCCGTGCACCCCCTTCATCAGTCCCGCCGAAAAATCAACAGTCAGTTCTGCAACAGCGGGAGTTGGTCCAGGACAAGATTATGGGGGAGGTGCTCGCGGGCAGGGTGGCGGGTCCTTTTAGTTCTCCACCATGTGAATTGTTAGTGTGTTCGCCCCTGGGGTTGGTGCCAAAGAAGGAGCCAGGCAAATTTCGTTTGATTCACAATCTGTCTCACCCCACTGGGCTATCGGTAAATGATGGTTTGGACCAGGCACTATGCACAGTGCGGTATACCACCTTTGACGAGGCCATTGCAAAATTGCAGAGATTGGGTAAAGGGGCGCTAATGGCCAAATCAGACATAGAGTCCGCCTTCCGCCTTCTTCCCATTCACCCAGAGGATACTCGCTTGCTGGGTTTCACTTTTGAGAGACAGTTCTTTGTGGACTTGTGTATGCCCATGGGATGTTCAATAGCGTGCTCAGTATTTGAGACATTCAGCAGGTTCCTGGAATGGGCGGTGAAAGACTTGGTGTCATCGGACAACGTGGTGCATTACCTAGACGACTTCCTGTTTATGGGTCCTCCGGGTGATCAGGCGTGTGGGAGGGCGCTGCAAGGTTTCCGGCAGCTTGCCCAGGCTTTGGGGGTTCCGTTAGCTGAAGACAAGACAGAAGGCCCCACCACCTGTTTATGTTTCCTGGGGATCGAAATAGATTCAGAGGCAGGAGAGTGTAGGTTGCCGCAATCTTTAATATTTGTCAAGTTGTAGGGGACAAGCACATTTCATCTCTTTTGGCGAGCTCTAAAAAACAATGTATATGACCTGCGAGTTACAGGAATGGCATTTGGAATTTTCTGACTGCCGAGCACTCCAGTCAGAGGAGAGTCGATTCTGCACTAATCTTCTTTCTCTAACCTACTCTATCCTACATTATATTTGCCATGAAGAACTCATCTTACCCTATCTCGAGGACCATGTCAAGTTGGGGCCCCTCTTGTTGTGGCTTTCAGTATGGAATATTCCCCGAGCTACTTTAAATCAGGCTATAATTAACGACAACTTACGTTGTGAGTATGGCTTTAATATTCCATGGATCAAATATATCAAGCAGAATAAGCAGAATCTCGGGAACTTGGTAGGCCTTCTTTGTTTGAACACAACAACTTTTTGTAACAACACAAGCATTGGCAAAGCCAATAGGTTTCACCTATGAGATATCTATTGGCATTATCAATGTTTGTTTACATGTTGCACAGCAGGCCGAGCTCTTGTGCAACACGTTTTTAAGTTAAAAAAGAGCCATGTTCCACAGCAGCTTGTGCTGCTGAGCAATATGTCTCAAAACAGCACTGGCGGTTTGTGGAGGGGTCAAGCAATACAAGGGGTGGTGAGAAAAGCACGGTGGGAGTAGGGGGTGTGGATTGTTGAAAAATGGATGTCAGGAGGGGGGATTAAATAAAAAACAGGAGGGAGAGTGATTAAACAACGGAAGCGAGAGGCGGGGTTGGTTTTGAGACTACGGAGAGTAGGGGTGGGTTTAGGCACTACGTAGACAGGGTGGGTTTTGACACAATACAGGGGAAAGATAAAATACAACAGAGTGGGAGGTGTGTGAAAAAGAATGAAAGGGGGAGTAGGGTGGAGTAAAGGAGCAGGACTGCAGAGGCATACACTCTTTGATAGTGTAATCCGAAAAGTTTTTTAAAGAGGAGTACCTGCAGGAGACTGTGGCCGGTGGAAGGATACTAGCCACGGGAAGCTGCGTTTGGTTAATCCTCCACAGCAGGAGGAAGACTGAAGCCCAGGAGGAAGCCAGAGGCGAGAAGAAGCAGCTGACCAATAGAAAGCAAGGAAAGAAGAGTGACTTGGGAGACAACAAATGGTAAGCAAAGGTAAGTAACGGGCGGGTTCTAAGCCCCCTTCAAAAAATCTTTCTTTACAAGAGATTTCGTAAGCACAGTGCATGCGCAGTGCAGGCGAAACCTAAAAATTGATACTTTTTACGACCTATATGTGAAAATAAGGGAAAATAACTGGGAAATTTGGTTATAGGACTCCTGGTCTCTCTTAACCCTGAAATGTTGTACTGGTATCTGCATTATGGCTCCTGGAGATGTTTATGGACAATGTGCACATTATTTGGATCACTTTCGGCTGATGCATCTTAATGGAAGGATGCTAGGCCTTGTAACCCCTTGACTCTGGAAGGAGACCTAAGAGTTTCCCACATCAGTCAGAAGGGTTATCCCCTGGGTCGGATAGAAAAGCCGGGGAAACAGGCAATGGGCGATGGGACAGTGTCTGAGTTTCAGCTGTGGGCCACTTTTTGGGCTGGAGTGGTGGCTGATTTGGGCTGTGTCTGGTGTGTTCAGATGCCGCCAGTGGCCCAGTGGGGGCCTGAGTGGCCTTTACCAAGGCAGATGGGCCTTTATTACCTCCCTTTTATCAAGAGGGAGGAGGTGTCATTCCCAGTGCCTCGCTGGGCCGGCCCATTAATGTATGCAGATTGAGCAGGTGCAGGGTGCCTGAGCAGAAGTTTCCTCACTTATATTAAGGTGTGGTTCACCATTGTGAACTAATCCGTGCACAAAGAGTCCTGGCAACAATTGCATTTTTTTATCTCAGTGAAGTTAAGATAACAACATGCCTCTTTTAGAGAAACCCCCCCTCCTTATTTTTATAATACTTAAAACACTGAAGCAGTGTTTTGCGAAAATGCGCACTCTGTAAATGTGGGCCACTTTTTTTTAGGGTGGCTGGGCCTACTTTTGATCCCGGTCCAACCCTGGATATCCCTACCACATAGCACCTCCTTCCCACCACGTCCTGAAATCATCCTGTGTAAATTTAAATAAATCAGCTGCTTGAGATCTCTGTTCGTCTGTTCTGTCATAAGCACCTTGTAGGAGCCGATAAGGAATGCACTGGTCTGGCAGAAAGGGCACACAAGAAGCTTACACTGAACCATAAACAAGGGCTTATTTTTATGTAGCACCAAAAGGTAAATACTGATATTCTAAAGCACTATAAATAGCTGCAGTTAGTGTTACTCAATTTAAAATGAATCAATTTATCGATTTCAGAAGAATCAAATGCCTGGCAAGCTGTACCTTGATTGGAAATCAGAACATGCAACTCACATCTAATGTCAGCAGTGAGCGCTCGACTCACAAAGCCATTTTGCCGGCTGCTATAAGAGGCAAATGGAGGTTTCATGAGGTTCAAAGGCCCCCGTTGTGATTTATAATATTAAGCTTATTTTGTTGCTGAGGCTAAAGTGTCCTGAGTCAAGAGGCAGAAATCTGTCCAAGGCAGAAACGGCAGGACTCACTGAGCAGCACCAGAGGGCAAGTGGGCAGGTAGGCCCATACCAATTCAGCAAGCACGAGTGCTGTACACACCTGTTGGGAGTGCACAGGGTGGTAGAAAGAAAGTAGACAGAAGCAAGTATAGTCCCACTAATTGTGTATGAGCCACACACAATAGAGCTCAGCCTCACACATTTTGGTAATTGTCATTTCTTGAAAGACAGCCTTAATTTGTTGGTTATAGCTCCTTACATTGATGCAATCTCTTTCATAAAATGCAAGTGTAATACAGTGGAGCTCTTTGTAAGACAAACCTCTTAGTGCAGTCTCACTTATTTTTATATCAGCCCATACAATGCCTTAAGTGGAATGAGTACGGTGATGGTCTCTGACAGGGGTGTGGCCTCAGAGGTGTAATTGGGATTTCTTTACATGAGGGGTGGCCCCTGTAATTATGGGTGTTGCCTAAAACATGTGAACTAGAATCCTATGCTTGACACAGAACGCCGTCTGACCAGTCTTTTTGTGCTTCTATGAGTACGTTCTATAAATGCATCCAAATACACCAAACAGCAGCAAAAACTCACACTTAATATAAGTCAGATCATTTTGCTTTACCAGTGGATACCTCTTTCTAGTAAACATAAAAGAGAAAACAAAAATCAAAAGAAATCAGAAAAGATATGACCAATGTCTGACAGTCCCTATGTTTTCCTGTCCCAGCTTTTATCCCCTGTCCATTGTGCAGTCACTGAACTTCGATCCCCCAAGACTACCCAATTGTGTGAGTGTGCATATCGTAATGCAGAAGATTGGGAATTAAATGTTAATTTGAATTCCTACCAGGTGGCTACATTCTAAAAAATTTACAAATGCAATAAAAAAAGGGTTTTCATCCAAAAATAGAAAGACAGCAGATTTGAAAGGGCAGCTAAACGTAATCGTGACAGGGAGCGAAAGAGTGGCATTGTCACACAAATCGGGCCTAGACCTTTAGTGTGTGTAATGGGACTGCTTCAGCGGGGGTGAAAGAGATGCCTGACAGGATTTCTAAGTGATGACAGTTCAATTAGACATTATGCCACCGCCTCCCTCCGCAGCACCCTCCCCGAAAACATATTGAGTCATAATTTATACCCCGCTACGCGGTCTCAATTTGAAACAATGAAAAAAGCATGTCAAGTCACAGTGACTTTATGTAAATTGATGAAGGATCTAACAGTTCAGTTAAAAAAATTAAGTCATTTAAAGCATGATGCCTAGTTTCTGTAATAGCCATGTTCGATTTAAGTGTAACAAGCCAAGACGGACCTCCAAAGAGCAGAAACACTTGTGTCTACCAGCACCGAAAGGAAGGGCAATTTAACAAACATCAAAACACAGAGAGTGGGAGGAGGGCAGGAGTGCAGATGCTGCTTCCCAGAGTGCTGTAAAATCAAGCACAGCCATAAATACTTCGGCGACGGTTCAGCAGTGACAGCTTCCTTTCCAGAACACAGAGGACAGACAAAAACGAGGAGATTAAATGAAAGGCATCAGACAAACAAAAAAATCATGCAGCTCAAAGCACGCTTGAAATGCATGCTAACACGAGGAAATTAAATAAAAGACATCGGACAAATAAAAAAAATACAGTCGACAAGCACACTTGAAATGCGTACAGCCAGGGGTAGATTAGGTAAAGGTAAACGGTAAATGCTGTGCAGGCGAAACCTTTTAAAAGAAGTTCCACTAAAGCGGATGAAAACGAGTACTTGGGGCATGGGATAATGACAAGAGAAGCACAGGAGGAACAACAGGAAATAAATAGTATGCTACAACCATTAGAAACGAAGGAAAAGTAAGTGGCAAGCAAACGAACAAATGTAAACTAAGGATATAACTAAGCCCCTTTTAAGATTTATATTAAATCAATTGATTTCACAATCACTGAGCAAGCTAAAAAGGATAAGATGGATGTCAAGCATTTGTTCTTGGAACAGCAACACATACCAAGGGAAAGAATAGAGCTAAGTAAACCACTTGTTTAACAATATGTAGTACTAAAACCCTATGCTGACATGGAGCCCTAACTGACGCTGGTGCATAGTAGTTGGGAGAGGGCCTTGCTATTAAGGTTCAGAGAAGGTACTGTTTGTTATCTTTTATGCTTCACCCTGAGGCAATTTGAAAATTTGAAAGAAAAGGTATGTCACTGTGATGGTATTTGTGCTCAATCGATTTTGTATTTTATGTTTTTTTTTCCTAATTTTCATAATGTTTTCAGATCACATTTTGTGTTGCCACTACTAAGGGTGCATAAATGTAAGCAATGTAGATGTTCCTTGTGTGTTTTGCAATTGTTACATAAACGAAGATGTGTGTTTTAGTGTTGAGTGCCATTTTAAATCTGCTGTTTTTGTCAGAAATGTATGGATGAATTAGTTTTTTATGTGAAATTTGTTATATCGTTTTTTTATATGAATGCTTTTATGATTGTCTCAGACTTTCGAATAAAGGTATATAAGGATTGGCATAACTTGCAAAGAAATCTTAAGTTTATTTAAACTTTACTTTTTATGGTAAATTAGGCCATGTTTTTGGCACACAACCCAAACAAATGGAGTGGATATACCAGCTTGCAAGACCCACAAGAACATACATTTCATTAAAATAAAACAAAGAATACCTCTAATCTGCCATAGAATGTGTGCATGTGCACATACATTTGGGCATGGTGCGAGGCTGTAACACTGTAGTTCTTGAGTGTGAGCTCCCTGACAACCATGAAGAACAGGTGTAACTCATGGAATGGTGTTGATTTGGTTAGAAGCAATTTTCAAGTAATGCCTATAAAGGGAGGTGCTACTGACGGAGGAAAGGAGATTTCCCAGAGATGAATGTTCCCGCAGGGAAAGTGTATGAGATTTGAGCTTTTCTCCCGTCATTTTCTACCTTTAGTTGGAGTGGGCGAACCAAAATAAACTGGCTGGAGGAAGTGACAGGCTGGACCATACATCAAGACTAAGAGCATCTTTCACTTTCCAGTCCCTTGACCAGGTGCACACTTAAGAGAGCTAGAAGAAAGGGTATTGCCTTCATGAAAGGATATGGAAGACTCCAAAAGACTCACTAAAGTACTAATAATAATTCCTATTTGTAAGGCGCGAACATATCACCCCTTAAGGTCTCAAGGAAGAGGGGGCCATCGGGGAGCTGAGCTGCCACCGGCGATCAAACCATGTGCCCCGCGCTCCGGAGTAAGCCGCTCTTGCCGCTGCGCCACACCTCCCCCGCGGTTTAGAAGAGGATTAGAAACACATCAGGAGAGGCGCCAGTGAAATGGAACTATTCTGGCACATCTCTGGCAGCTCTGAACCAGGGAGAAGACAGACGCAAGCAAAACGTCAATAGCACAGCCCCCCCCCCCACCCTCAGCTGCTAAAGGGTTGGAGTGAAGGGCTGCATGACTTTGAGTGTACTGACATACGACAATTATACTCTCCTTATATTGTCACTGGTTTCGTGGCTGCCCCTCCCTGATTTAGGCATCAGCTGTGGTGGCTTCAGAGCCTCAGACATCCTATCATTCCATAAAGAAGGCCTATGAAGTGACTTAAATACCCAGAAGTATTTTAATCACATTCTAACTTCTGCAACGCATTCATTTGCTAAACTGATATTTGGGAGACATGGTCCCATCCAATAAAAAAAAGTTGAGGCAATAAGCATTGTTGTCTACAGCTGTGGAAAGCAAAGCTGGGATTTACAATTGAAAATAGAAAGTGGGCAAAGCCCCTCTTTGTGTCTTTTCAGCCAATTGAAATAGGACAGTTTTCTTAAGTACTAATTCAGAACAGAGGCCGCATCTACTTAAAAAAAAATGCTATTCTAATTCAATAAAATATGTGTCTTAAAAGTCTGTAGGGAAAGGGCCATTTGCAAGTATGATACCTCACACTTGAGGCAGAGCGCGTGCTCCAGTCACACTCACAGCTCCTGTCACTTTGTGGCATCCCTCACAAACATGGACATATATGATTTGTAACTGTGCTCCCAGGGAAGAGAGGGCTGGCCTTGGTGTGTAAAGGTCTGTGCCTGTCGATCTGATGCTCGGCGACAGAACAAATGTTGCCAAAAGCATAAACAATGTGTCTCCAGTGAATGTAATCACATCATAAATGAAAACAATGTACATATTGTTAAGAAAAATCTGCTCATATACCACTTGAAAATCTGAAAATGTTTACTAACTATAAAGTTCTTAAACCGGCAATTTACCTAGATCATATATCGTCTGCCCATTTAAAAAAACAACTAATGGCAGTGTGGTTCGGAAGGTATCCCTCACTTGCAGACACTCCAATCTGGAAAAATATTAACTCAAAAGTGTGTGCAGCCTTTGCGGCAGCCAGAAAGAAGATCTTATTTATCTGATATGTATTTTTCAGAAACTACAACCAGCACGAGTCATTTTATTAAGGACAGCCTTCCTGGACAGAGGAATACGAAAATGCAGGTCTGCCATTATGAGAGGGCTAGATCCATCTGACCCCCAAATGAATTGTAAATTGATAAAATTCCTCCAAATACATGATCAGGTTGTGAAAGCTAAGGCCAATAAAAGAGGTTTTCCCATGTGGGGAGAAACGCCAATACTAAAGATCATCATCGCAAAAAGAAGGACGGTGGATAGCCCACTAATATATATATCCGGCAGCAAGTACATATGACTCATTATAGGGTCACTGACTGGTCAACCCGGTAGATAAGGGAGCCAGAGACTTATAATTCCTGAAATCACTCCCGGTCAGAAATGTAAATAATAAGTTTGAAACCCGACAATTAGTGTTTTAAAAATGTGCATTTTAATTTTATTTTAATGTATAGGATTACCTGAAACACGGAAGTCAGAGTAACGTCCTATGCAAACTAGTTGTACACTATAGGATGTTTTTACGACATGAACTATTCTACAAATTGAGGTTCACAATACTGTGTCTTAATTTTATCTAGATATTGTGATATTGATTTTAAATCTTTGTTTTAATCACAATCGATCTACGTGTTAAAATTGTTATGGTTTTAACTAACTAAACAATAAACTTTAATACTATGAACCATAGAAACATCTATCTGCGAGTTACAGAAACAGGCAGAAATTAAATTTCCCAGCACCCCAAATAAGCATTAGTTCTCAAGCAGAGACAAGACACAAACTCACAGGTTTTAATATATAGGACTACATTTGAGGTCATGTGATGAAACTGAAACAAAAGAGTTACATAGGTGCTGTGTACAGTTTAATTTAGAACTCCTGCACAAAGGTAATTTAGGAGCTCTACAAAAACCTCAATTGACCACATTACCTATAACAGGAGGTGAACATTTTGATCATCAGGATCTAGAATGGAAATTGTATGGATCTTGCATGGAACATTTAAAGAACTTAACAGTTTACACTTATTTTGATAGATCAGCAGTGCTTAATTTGAGCCGGCAGTTGCAGGTGGTGCCCACCGAAACTCATTTCTGGGACCAGCACTTAATTTTTCTTCAACAAACTTTAATCCAGAGAGAGAAAAAAACAGAAGAAGGAAAAGATGAGGAAGAAAAGGACAGAACAACAGTGATAAAGGTGGGAAGTGGGGATGAAAAAGAACCTGTAAGAGTGAGATAAAAAGGGTGGGAGTGTGTGGTGATTGATTAAGGAGTCATCAGGTGGAATCAAGACAACAGAGCCTTGCTATTCGGCATCCTTGATCTTCTACTAAGCTCTGTAGATCAGTAGTAGGTTTTAAAGTGGGAAAAAGTATTATCTTCGGAAGGGGTGGAAAAGATGGGTTTATCAGTGCTTTATAAACATGACAAGGGTGATGGTTGATCAAGCGTCAAGAGGCAGAGTGTTTGAGTCAGTGGATGTGGCACCAGAGAATTATGGTTTCTGAGTAAAAGAAGTCCTGAATCTTTTTGCTTACAGTGCATTTTGGTTTGTGCAGTACCTTGGATTGCCTAACATGGAGAGCAGATGAAAAAAACATGTGACATTCATAAAATGAATGGCTTTGTACATAACTCAGTTTAATTTTAAATGGAACCTTGCTTTTTATTGGAAGTCAATAGAGGCATGAAGTATGGTGGTGATGTGGTAACATTTTCTTGAGGTCCTGGTCATTCTGGCTGTCAAATGGCATATTGGCTTGAGAAGTGAAAGTGAAGAGATTTAAGCACCTCCGGTGATGATCATTCCGAAATCCACATTGGAAACAGCATTTCAAATCTTACTCGGCCAACAAGTTAATATATGTGGTACTAGGGTGACGATAGGATGAGTATAGAATGCTGGTTTAATCCAAGCGATTTTAAAGGGTGAGCGAGAGGTAGAGGTAGCCTTATAGTTTTAATTATAGTTTAGTTACGTCAGTAACTGATGGGTGAAAGTATCTTTTCTATTTAAAGTTCCCAACTCAATCTTTTCTTGACACAAGTGCCCCAGTTCCTCCAAAGTGCACCCGTGCATTGATGGCTCCTTGCAAACCAAAGCACTTCTCTTTCTTTTGTCAGGCAGGGAAGCTGTGCTGCTTCCGCTCGCTGGAAGGGATCTCCCAAGGGTGCCCTCCTGGGCACCAGCTCCTATAAAAGAGGACCATGTAGCCAGCTCCTCAGCTATATGGTCTTCTACCTCCCTGACTGGAAGGGAAGTCATTACTCATTCGCTGTCCATCTCCGGGTGCAGGGAGCACAGAATTGCATGCCACACATCTGGGAAGCACCCAAGCCTCACAGGCCCACTGCTCATCAAACCACTGACTCCTCAGGCAAGGGTATTATGCCTAGGTCCTCTCCACCAGACTTAACATCCTTTATTTGAAATAGAGTGCAAAGGCGCTTCAACTCTGGTAGTCCACTGGGTAAAACCAATTGGCCACAGGATTCGCAGTGCCATATTTCGATGCGACTGATCTACATAAAGATCCTTCAAGCCTGGCAGCCCGCATATCTCCAGGGGACTGCCAAAGAGTGTGAGGAGGCTGCACATGTGTAGCCTTTTCAAATAAGGATATCTCTGGCTGTCGTGGGCTGATTTTAATGGCACAATCTAGCCACTAAGAGTGAAGCATCCTGGACCACAGATTTTAGTGTTGTTTTTGAATGGTTTACAAATGCTTTTACAGCCCCTTGTTACAGCTGTTTCTTCCTCCTAGTGGCAATGGGCTACTAAGAGTTTTGGGACATCTTCTGCTAGCCCTTGGTAGTCTCCTGACTTAGGATGCTTCTGCACAGCACCCCATTGTCCTCAGGCAGACCACACTTCTTCCTGCCTGTACTTCCCGACCACAAAGGCTTTAAGCCTGTGTCTCCAGTGGTATTCTGGTGGTGCTAGCTCTGACAGCACTCTGACCAGTCCTAGGCGATCCACTTCCTTAAGGATTTTTCTTCAAATCTATCCTGCACTGGCCCAAACCTGGAGGTGGGGAGCTAGTGCCCCTAGCACTCGGGATAGAGTGCAAAAGAAGCCCTTGAAGTAGAATTGTACAATGTCCACCCATTCCAGACAGGGGTTCATCCATGCCGGCAGTCCGTCCTTCTCCTCCTTGTTGTACCTCTGCATCTCAACTATTCTTCTCTGTGCAGACATTTAAAAATGGAGTGAGGAAGAGTTCTAGAGAGTGGAAGTCCTAAGGAATCCAGAGATGCCCTTCCACCTCTTACTGTCACTTCTATGGAGCAGCCCCTTGGGTGCTCAACATCCACCTTGTACAGCACTCTGGGAATATTCAAAATGGCAGCTTGGAGCAACATTATGAAAGATCCCTCTCTGGAATCAAGTGCTGTTCACTCAGGTCTGGTTTTTCACTTCAAAAGAAACTCCTGTAGTGACTAGAGCCAAAAAACTGCCTGTCTTGCCTTTGTCCACAGAGAGATCATCCTGCCAAGGCTTACCAGAGAAAGGTACCTCATAAACTGATGGAGATTTTTCTCCACCCCTTCTTTTCCCAGGAGAAGGTTCAACCCTCAGAATTGGTCTATTATTCAGGGATAGACTTTGAACTGCCAGTTGGCCAGCAGAGTAATTAACATAGCCCAGCAGTGTAGATCAAAACTTGAATCCCATTAAGACTGACTTAGGAAAATGCTTCTAAACTTAAAGTACATAAACAAACTATTAAAAATTGAGGTTTCTGGTTGGCAGAGTATACTCCCTGTCCAAGCAGGTGCCACAATCCCATAAAGAGTAAGTCAAATACACAACCTAAATTAACCTGTGCTCACCCTCAAGTAGCTTGGCACACAGCAGCCAGGCTTAACTTAAAAGGCAATGTGTAGAGTATTTGTGTAACACTTAAATTACAGTAGCACAGTGAAAACAACACAAAAGCTTCCCACCAGTTTAATAAAATAGAGAATATTTATCACAGTACAACAAGACCAAAAGGACTAAAATCCAATAGGTAGAACTTGAGATATGAATTTTTAAAGATTAAATCCAAAAACAGTGCTTAGAAGTCAATAGTGCTAAAAGGTTACTTGAGGTCATGCTACACCGTGTAAATCCAAAGTTAAGGCCGACCGCGATGGAGGGCATGCCAGCTACAGGACCCAGACAGGGCCCGATAAAAAAGTACCTTTGCTTGGAACAAGCGTCGTCGTGCAAAGACTCGATGTGTCGGTTTCGATTCATGCAGTCGATCGATGTGTTGCATTCGAGCTTCGCAGTCGATATCAAAGGTTTGGCTCTGCATAGTAGAGCCTTGCAGCGGCGTCGTCGGAGTGGTGTTGTGTCATCGTTGAACCTCGCAGTTAGGACCCACGTTGTCATCAAATCGGCACTGCATCAGAGATAACTCCGTCGGTTCCGCTCGGCACAAAGGGGTCACTGCATCACTGTTTGCAGAAAACAGCTGCAGACCTCATTTCTGAGGCCCAGGACTGAAGGGGGCATGTCAGGCAAGGATAGGATCACAGATGGCAGAGTCCAGCAGCACCAGCAGAGTTGCAAGAAGTACTTTGTGACCCTGAGACTTCAGAGAACAGGAGGCAAGCCAACAAGCCCTTGGAGAAACTTGGGTTCAAGGATGTGGAGAACAGGTCCAGTCCTTCTCACTCCCAGGTGAGAAGTAGCAGGCAACACAGCAGAGCAGGTAGCAAAGTGGAAGTCCCTCCTACAGTATAGCAATCAGCAGGCCAGCACAGTAAAGCAGGTAGCAAAGTGGCCATCTCTCCTACAGCACAGCAGCTCTTCTTTCAGGCAGAATGTCCTTGGTTCCAGCAAAGTTCTGATCTGGTGGTATCGGAGGTCAGTTACTTATACCCGAATGTGCCTTTGAAGTGGGGGAGACTTCAAAGAGGCCTTTGAAGATCACAAGGTCCCTGTCTTTTCTGCTCTGGCTCCAGGTTCACTACAGGGGGGTATGCAGCTCTTTCTGTGGAGACAGGCACATTGTTCAAGGGTTCAAGACCAATTGGGGTTGAGCATATAAGTAACTACTTGTATATCACATTAGAGTAAGAATTTTCAAACAAAATCCCTTGTAGGCACCCCTTTACTCATTATAACTTTCTAAACATGCCATTTTCATACTTACAACTTAAAATCCGACTTCACAATAAGTTGTGATTTTAAATTGTGAGTTCATCGACACCAAACTCCAAATCTCTATTGCAGTTGTGAAAAATGAATTGATCAGTAGTTCACTACCAGGACATGTAAAACTCACAAGTACATGTCCTGCTTTTAAAATACACTGCACCCTGACCCTAGGGCTGCCTAGGGCCTACTGTAGAGGGGACTGATATGTAATAAAAGGGAAGGTTTGGGACTGGCAAGTAGGTAGGTCGAAATGGCAGTTTAAACTGCACACACAGGCTCTGCGGTGGCAGGCCTGAGCCATGTTTAAAAGGCAACTGAAGTGAGTGGCAAAATCAGTGCTGCATGCCCACTAGCAGAGGTTTAATTTACAGGCTTTTGGTACATATAGTGCACTTGACTATGGACTTACAAGTACATTAAATAGGCCAATTGTGGATAAGCCAATGTTACCACATTTTAAGCAGAGAGCACATGCACTTTAGAACTGGTTAGCAGTAGGAAAGTGTCCAGAGTCCCAAAGCCAACACAAATGAGGTCAGAAAAAGGGGAGGAGAAAGGCGGAAAGTTTGGGGGTGACCCTGCAGAAAGGGTCAGGTCCAACACAAGCATATATGGGACAAAATTGACTTCGAGCATGCATCAAGGACCTAGAATTATTATGAAAAGTCATGTCCATGACTTTCCTACATCATGCTGATCAAATATTGGACTTTAGCAAAGATCATAACCAATCTAATCTGGGTCCTATCTGTGAGAGTGCTCCATGTGTGCACAGACAAGTGTGCACATAAACATAAACATGTTGTACACAACCTGCTCAGAACCCTTTATCCCAGCTGTTGACAGCAACTGAACTTATGTTAAAAGATTAGCACTTTAAGTTGCAGGTCAAGTCTATTTTTAACCGAAGGCAACAATAGAGTGAGAACTCCATTAGTAAAACGTTCAGCATAGGTCTGAAAAACCAAGAAGGTGAAAAGCAAGAAACTGGGAGATTTTATGGATGAGATCCCACTTCCTCTCACATTTATTTGTAGTCTTAAGAATATCTGTTCATTTTTGTAGTTCTTTGTTTCTATTTTCACAGGATTCCATCAGTTCCATCGTGGACTGTATCCTGCCTATTGCTAAAGATAACTCCTGCTAGGTTTCTTGAAGATGAGGCCTGATTGTTATAATGTATGCTACAACATTCAAAATGATTTGTTCAGCTTTCTAGATCTCTCTGAAAATTGTTTTGCATTGTGGTTTCATTTCCCGTGTCCTCCGTCCATTTCGACCATTTCTTTTGTGCTACTGCTTGCAAGTCTTTTTGCACTGCAGCACAAGCCTTTTGTTGTCAGTATTGCTTTTTTGTTCTAACTTTCCAAACCCCTGGCAATTGATGCCAAAACCACACATAAGTAAGGGGTGTGCTCCCACATACCATCTGAGACTGGAAAGCAGAGAAAGACACCTGCTTAGCTTCACTGCATGACATGATTCCCCATTCACAAGATTATGAGTGATTAATTAGACAGCTTTGCAATACTAAAATGCTGCATTTTGATTAGCTAAATGCCAGGGAGATTAAATATCAAAAACTGAGCACGATCCACAAATCACTCATTGTTTCATTATCAAATGCCTGTGAAGATTACAATTTTAATAAAGACCTAAAGGCAAAAATTTACTGAGTCCATTTGCAAAATGTACTCCTAAATTGTGCTCTGACTTTTTCCAAATGGACTCTGATTTTGTTAACTGACCTATGTTCTATTAGGTTGGCTTGCAAACTCACCATTTGCAGCGAGTTGTAGAATGAGTTGTCTAATGAATATAAATTAGGCAGGTTGCAATTTACAACTCCCTGTGATTGGCTGCAAAAAACAGGAATGGTGACCTGCAAAGAAAAGCAGACCACCATGCCTGTCTTTCCATTAAGAAAAATGGGAACGTTTGGAGGGGCGGAGCTTGCGAGCTGCGAAGATGGCCGCTTGAGCGAACCGCTCCGTACCGCCAACGCACTATCCGGCAAATATCCTGAGTCTGTGCCATGCTACGAACCTGCCGTTAACTGCCCCATGTGTCGGAGGGGCTCGAGAGCGTAACGAGCTGCACCCGACTCCCGTACTCCCACGCACGGCGGAGTACGGGAGTCACTGGAAATAACCTATCTGCCGACCTTTTGGTACTCTGCTGTAACAATCTTGATTGCCGTGTGTCATTGCTATTGCCACTTTGTAGTACTGAGTCTCATGTCTGTTTGTATAAAAACTCAATAAACCTCTTAAAAAAAAAAAAAGAAATGGGAACATTTTCAAAGCAGCCCGATTTCCATAAAGGAACCAGTGCACCAGTGCTCCTTTCAACAGTTAATGATCCCTGTATTGGAAAGCAAGAAGCAGAGGTGTTAGTGGTCCTCTAGACCACTGCTTACTCTCCTTAAGGCTGCCAACACATTTCCCAAAAGGGAAGGGGTCCAAAAGGAGATCCTTCTTATTTGCGAATCAGTTACCATCTCTTCTGAGGAGGTGGTAACTGGTCAATGGCTTGCGACTGGAATTGCAGCACAAACATATAGATATAGATATAGATATATAGATCTTAGATATAGATGTTAATCTAGCTATCAATCAATTGGAAGCCTGGATCACAGAGGCATTAGATAAGACAGCACCGTGGAGCACCAGGACTCCTAAAAGACAAAATATAACAGCACCCTGGTTTAATGAAGAGCTGATGATAGCCAAAAAAAAATGCGAAAGGTGCGAGAGAGTCTGGAGGAAGGCATATAATAGTGAGTCGAAAGGAAATTATAAAAAAGAACTAAAACAATATCATTCCTTAATTAAGAAAGTCAGATGTAAGTTTTACACTGAAAGGATAGAAGGTGCCAGCAATTCCCAGAAAGAAATGTTTGCGATACTGAAATCCTTAAGAACACAGGAAAACAGGAACGATACAGATGCCTCGGAGGAGAGCTGTAACAAGGTGGCAGAATTCTTCGCAGATAAAGTGGCCAAAATTTACGACACCTTCCCGATTGAAGTGCGTGAAGGAACTACTAGGGCAAGTGATAGCCAGACAAACTTTGTTGGAGCAACGTTGGATGAGTTCAAGATACAGGAACTTGAAGAAATCACCACCATAGCAAAAGGGATAAAATCGGGATCCCCTTTGGACCCAGCCCAACCAAAAATTATAATGCAGGGAGCTAATGTAATCATGCCATATATTTCTGATCTTATTTCTTGCTCCTTTCAAAATGGCGTGGTCCCCACAAAATGGAAACAGGCCATTGTGAAACCACTCAAAAAGAAGCCGTCACTGGAGTACACAGTGCTGGAAAATTTACGGCCTATTTCGCTGCTGCCTTTTGTAGCGAAAGTTGCTGAAAAAGCGACTAATAAACAACTCATAGACCACATAAATAACAAGCATTGGCATAGCCAATAGGTCTCGCTTTTGGGACCTTATAAGTATTTAGTTATGCAGCACAATATCATTGGTGCAACAACATTAACTGTTCCATGGCTAAACACTTATAAGGACCCAAAGGCGAGACCTATTGGCTATGCCAATGCTTGTTAAAGTATTGCATTGTAATTGTATTGTAATTGCATTTATATAGTGCTTACTACCCCTGACGAGGCATTCATAAACAACTGTTGTATTGCTCATTTCTAAATTAGACACCATGGGGCAGATTGTCATAAGTGCCAATGTTGACAATCAAGTGCCAGTGCCATGCACCGGAAACCACCGGCTCAAATTAAGCACTGCCTACAATGCAATGTTAAGTCATACAGCAATGGAAAAATTTAAATACACATTAGTAATGGGGGCACGTGGTTGCTAAGGAACCGTGAACAATATGCAGTGTGTTAAGTAAATTAACTACGGTATTGATATTACCCCAATAACAATCACAGAGCTTCCTTCTATTTTGTTCTGGTTTTTACTAATGAAGCAAACGCTGTACATAGAGCGTCTGTGCAGAGTAGCACGGGTTTACATGAGAAAATGACAGAAGGAAGTGGACATAAAGCAGTTGCTTAGGATGAGGGTGGAGCAGGGGAAGACTCAAGATTGTAGTTTAAGGTAATACAAGCCATAAACTTAGCAACAACTTGTCTTCTGTGTCGCCCACTGTAGTAGTAGATGCACCGTCTGTTAGGGAGCATCATAGGGCATATGGTACTTTCTTTCTTGTATTTCTAAAGAGGTTTCTAGCAGTTACCGTCTGTTGTGGGCATCATTCAGTACAAATACTTAACTAGGGATCTTTTTCAAGGGATTGTTTGTTCATTTCAAGCTAAATTGTGCTTTACCCTTTTGACAGCTTGCAACTTTAACGCAGTAACAAACCATTTTTCTGCAGATACTGTGCGGATTTTGCATGCTACAGGCCTTTTTGGGATATGTAAGCATAGTACTGAACACTGGACGGTCTGCAGGGTTTAATGCTTAAGCTGGCATACCGGTAGTGATAATTCATTACATGTGCTTTGGACGTTTCTTGTCACAATGGTTCCCAGCCCCGGTCTAATGCTTGCCGTGGCATGATATGAGTATATTCGGAACACTAATAACATTATCACAGCTCTTTGCGAGCTCAACCTGTACTCGTAATGTACCTGTAGGTCTACGTCCATGCACTCACTCATCCATTCATCAAGCCACTCATCCATGCATGCACTCACTTGTTCATCCATGTACTCACTCACCCATTGGGTATCCAAATGTTGACTCGTTCTCACATTCATCCACTCCCACTCCCCATCCACAAAACCACACACATAATCTCTGCATGAGATGAACATGCGATTGCACTTTTAAAATAGCAAGGCTGTCTTTGCCAATGCTCGTTTTTGATTTTTTTCCAGCAACACATGCTTTTTGCACGTCTAATCTTCTGCTTAAATACACAGCAATAACCTCCATAAATAAAACTAGGGGGAGGTCCTTAAAGGCAATTTAAATATTACGAAACACACAAAGATCATGACGTGCCGGAGGCCAGAACTTATGACAGATCTCCTGGGTAAAAGGCTTTCCGAACATACATTGCTAAATCGTTACTAAATGGAGTCACTTCCAAGAAGGCAAATCCTTTAACGTACAGTGCAAAGTGGGATGCAGATATACAGCCCGACTTAAAGCGTATACATTGAAGTTCAAATTTGAAAGCTTCCTAGCTCCGCAGGCAGTGTCTCCTTTAAATAAGATTTATATTCTGAAAATGCACAGTTAATACATGACAGATTCGTTTTCAAACGTGACGGAAGTCCCTAAACACTCTTCTAGCCACAGAAAAATGATGGATTGGCGCAATAATACGCACCCGACAGTTCAGGACCGGAGCACCTCACTGGCTAAAGATCACACATAAAAAAGGGAACTAAAACAATTGTGTTCCTTGACAAAAAAAATTAAAGCAGTGTCTACTGAAGCGACTGCTGCTCCACAGACAGTCCCTATTATAGCCGGCCCGGAGGAAAGTTCAAGCCGTGGTCATGGAGATGGGCGCTGGTTTTTAAGGTTCCTGCTGCTGTGTTTTTCTTCCCAATCCATCATGTTTTAACAGGTAGAATTCGGTAGTTTGCACGGAAAAGCACTATTGGGAAACTCCTCGCAGGCAGTGCCGGCCCCGTGCTGGACTTTAAGACATGGCGCCGGCTTTGGGTTCTTGCACTGTTCTTTCTACAGTTATGTCTGTGGTTGAAAGGGAGCAGGCATGTGGGGGTGACTCCTGGATACAGAACGGCTTCATAAAGGTTTGGGGATTGTAACTCGCATGCGCATAGTGCCTTTCACCAGTCTCAATACTAAATTCTATTTTGCACACTAATTTTGCAGGTAAAAAATGCCCAAGGTGTAAAGAGAGTTGTGGGGGGGATTCCACATAAATGTTTTTTGTTACAACTGCATCTTAGTGCAATAAACGTAACCCAGATTCGGTTGGTAAAGTGCGTACTGCCTACAATTCTCACGCTCAGGCGCATGTAAGCGGTTCGTATTATTAATTGCCAGTCAGCTCAGAATGGAGAGCCTTTGTTTGTGGGACTGTTTTTTGCCTTCACTCCATGCTGGCCTTTCTTAACAAGCCCGGGAGTTGTGTGCGCGCGCGCTCTAAAATGAAAAAAAAAAGCACGCGAGTGGAAAGTGAAAGCAGCAGCTGTGGCGGGGGAGGGGCTGTTAACTGAGAGGGGGAGCAGGAGGTGGTGCGCGCGAAAGTGAGACGCGTGGCCGCGAGACGCGCTCTGTGGTGGGGAGGGGCAAGCAAGACAGAGAGGCAGAGCGAGGCGCGCGCGCGGGTGTGGAGGAGCATGCTGTAAGGCTTAATGAGCCATGAAAGAAAGACAGATGGTGGCTGCGCGCGTTCACGCGCTCGTGAACGCAAGCTGGAGGCCAGGAAAAGCCTCTGGTAGCACTTTAAAAAGCCCCTTACTAAATGTCTCGGACAGAGCAGCGCAAGCGCTGGCTCAGGCGAGACCTAAAAACGACCTACTGCATCCTTCCCAATCAGGTTTCAGAGTGGCCCACTCGACTGAGTCAGCTCTTCTTATAGCCACAGAAATATTGAGGAAATATGCAGATGAGGGACAAACAGCCGCACTGATTTTATTAGATCTCAGTGCGGCGTTTGACACTATCTCCCATAAGCTTCTTATCCAAAGACTAGAGGCGTGTGGCATAAGGCGTAGGGCATTGAGTTGGTTGACATCATTTCTCTCCACACGAAGCTTCCAAGTTGCTCAACAAACCCATCTGTCTAAGAAGGCTCCCTTGGCTCAAGGGGTCCTACAGGGCTCAATCCTGAGCCCCACCTTGTTTAACATTTATGTGGGGCCATTGGCTGAGTGTGTGGAGAAGTATGGGGTGTCAATTGTTTCTTACGCTGACGACACACAACTAATTATGATGCTAGCACAAGACAGGGGCCAGGCAGCGACCCGGTTCTCCAAATGTTTAGAAGAGGTGGCAGACTGGATGTCTAATCACTGCCTCAAACTGAACGGGAGCAAAACGGAGGTCATGGTAGTAGGCAGAACGCCATCCTTATGGTCACACGCAGGTGGCCTGAAACTCTAGGCCAACTGCCTCTCCCCAAATCAGAAGTTAAAAACCTCGGTATATGACTTGACCCCGAGCTGACTTTTGAAAGTCAGATTCGGAAGGTAGCAGGCAAATGCTATGGGAATATGAAAATTCTGAGGAAGGTTCTAGACCTACTACCACCAAAATCCCGGAAAACTATAGTACATGCTGTAATAACTTCACAACTAGATTACGGGAATGTACTTTACCTAGGTACTACTAAAAGGGGTCTTGCCAAACTACAAAGAGTACAGAATGCGGCGTCACGGCTGGTACTGGGCCTGCCAAGAAGAGCGAATACGAGGAAAGCATTGATAGCCTTACATTGGCTCCCGGTAGAAAAGAGAATCGCTTTTAAGGCAATGTGCCACTGCCATCGTATTCTAGCAAAGAAAAGCCCTAGATATTTGCAACAGCTAATAACCCACTACATCCCAAGACGGAACCTAAAGTCTATGGGGATGGCACAGGTCACTGTACCGAGAATATTCAGAGCTAGAATGGGAGCTCGCTCATTCAGGTACCGTGCAGCCATAATGTGGAATGCCCTACCACTAAATCTAAGAACAGAACCATGCAAAAGCAGTTTTCGTAGACAGCTAAAAACATGGCTGTTCAGGCAAACCGGATAGACGTACAGGTTAAGGAGCTCTACACAGCATAGCAGTTTAGGTGGATGACAGCTATCTCCCCCCAGAGTATGTCTTCAGCGCGGGGACACACCGGTGGTGTAACCAGGCGCTCTACAAATGAATAAATAAACAATTGACATATACTATCCCGAATAATAATTTGCAAGGAATGCCCCTTTCATGATATAAAGAAGGCCAACAAAACATTTTCTTTTAGCATTGCATGGTTTTATTATTCATGTAACGTATTTCCAGTATGTGAAAAAAAATTAAAAGCCTGTACACTTTACATTATGTTTTAATTGGTTGCCTTGTTCTTCAGATAAGCACAGAGAAATAGGATACGTTCTTCAAGCTGATCTTTGTTTCATTTAGTGTATTTCACGCCCTACAAATGGACTTGCAATTTTAAACAAGAATCATTCTTAGTATTTTACAACCAGAGAACTGCTTAATAGCCATTGTTTAAACACATGCAGCTAACAATGTCCACATAATTGTCCACTGAAGAACAAAACAGTATCACAATGCAGGAGACTGGATTGATAAACTATTTTAATATAAACCATGGCTGACTTCCAGTGGCGGCTGGTACAGAACGGGGGTGTCAGGGCGGGGGGGTGAAAGAAAATTCAATAAAACACTTACCTCTCGTTGGCCGCCGTCTCTCCTCTGTCGTCTATCCTCCGCTTCTCTTCCTGACTCCCGGAAGCAGGAAGCACACAGGCTCGCCTAAGCCAATCACACCGCTGCTGTCACGAGCATGACAGCAGCGTCGTGATTGGTCTGAGCTGCCTGGTTCGGCGCTCAGACAGAGAGTGGGAGCCTGTGCATGTTCTCCACTCAGGCTGTGCAATACAGCCAGGTGGAGAACATGCTAAGTGCACATGACTATTTGACTGCCCAAGACGGCCGGCCAAACCGTCATGCGCACTTAAGTGCACATATTTCCTCTTCCCCAAGCTCTGACAGCACAGCCCTGCCCACCCTAACCTGGCTCACACTGAAAGATAAAATGATAATAACATCGTGCTATTATCATTTTATTTTTCCTTTTTGCACTGCTGAAAAGCAGTGGGGTGACGCTCCTCCGCCTGAGCGTAGGAGCCGCTGCTGCTGACTCCCTCAAACTCAAAACAATCTAACTCACAGAAGTGAAAAGGTTTCTCTGTAAAATCCCAAGATGATCATTGGTCGCTCCCTAAAAGCAGCAAGTCCTTTTTAAAGAGAAAATTGCATTTGGTCCATGGGCAACAAAACCAAAATTGTATATTTACGTAATAAACGTGGTATGTTTGAAATGACAAAAACATTGAGTCAAATTTATGTAGGGACCAAAAGCAGTTAAAAGGACATATAAAACTTCCAAGGAAGGCTTCCTGGCCACCAGCTCTTTGGTTTGGTAGAGATAATGCTTTTTCCTCACTTAAAAACAGGACCACAGCCAAACGCCAAATCACCACAGGTCTTGCTGTTTTTCTTCCAAATGCAGCTGTCTTGATACTTAAATATTTCAAGTCGCTTCCAGGCAGGCAGGCTTCTCCCAATCAGATCCTGGACCCTTCTAACCTTTTGTGTCAGAAAAAGGCCACGTACCTGGCTCTCTTAAAAGTCTCTTCCCTCCATAGATTCAATGTAAAGCTGAGATCAGCATTATTCAATCTTTTGCCAGGTAAAAAAGTATTCTTCAAAGCAGGTTGTCTTCTTTCTTCTGTGTCCGAAACATCTTTCATCCTTGACAAAGGTTGCCGTCAGGGCCGGACTGGCCGTAGCGGGCACCAGGCATTTCCCCGGTGGGCCACCAGGGTGGGGGCCGGTTTTGTGCCCCTGGGGGGCCGTTTTTGTTACAGGACCATTTTTGCAGCATAGCTGCAATATCGGCCCTTGTAACAAAATCGGCCGAAACTGGCCCTGGCAAACAGCTCGGCAGCACCATCAACCCCCGGGGGGCCGGCCGAGCACTTTGCCAGGGCCGGTTTTGGTTCCCAGTCCGGCCCTGGTTGCCGTCATTTTTATAACGTTTAACCCAACTCTAATCGCTCAATATTCGTCAGTGATTTAAGCTAGAATTCAAGCACATTCCTCCCCTTACTTCTCGCAGCAAAATTATCCTGCTCCTGACCAGCTGACACATTATGCCAAAAGTGAAACCAGAATGCTTTCCTTTCCAGTCTTACAAAATGGCAGACCGAAACATGTCCTGGGATTCCCCCTATCTCCCCCCTTACTCCTTGAAATTCAACCTCCTCCTTTGGCATCAAAGCAGAATCCCTTTTATTCGAAGCAATTCTGCAATCCTCACTTGTGGAGGGAGAAAATGAGGAGTAAACTTAAATCTCATGCTGAACCAAAATAACAGGTGAACTACAACTACATATCATGTTCATCTCTCTCAGGCCTGCAGCAATAGAAATGCATCAAGTAACACTTTTAATTAATTTTGGGGAATTCAGTTTCATAGATGAACCAAGGAAATACTGCTATCAAGAACAAGAAAAGCACATAGGGCAGCCGCGGCCGCTGCAGGTAAGAGCGGTGGGGCCGGGTGAAGGGGGATTTCAAGAAACGACCACGAGGGAAAATTAATTATTTATTTAATTTTCCCTCGTGGTCGTCTCTCGAAATTCGCCCTCAACCCTTATTTACAAGCCCCTTGTGCCGTCAGTGCGTCACTTTCAATATGGGAAAAAGTGACAAACGGGTGGCGCAAGGGGCTTGTAAATAAACCCCATAGTTTTTTTTTTTTTTTTTTTTTTTTAGTTCAAAATATTTTATTGAATTTTCATAATAAACAAGTAAGAGACAATACAAAAAATAATATTCTAAATCGAAAATACCTAAATATAGTAAAGAAGATTAACAGGCATATCAATTGAATTACATTAGGTATGATAAAATAAGTATTCTTGGAAAACATAAAAAGGAAAGGAGGGAAAGGGATCAATAATGATTCGAATTACATTGTCTATAAATAGAGCTACAATATGAATCAGTAAATATACTATATTATCAATAAAAAGCTAAATTAGTTATACATATGCCGTTTAAGAAGATATGTATACATCAACAGGAATCCAAAAGCATGAAAAGAATTGGAGTTATGATTGAGCCCAGTTAAGGACAATTGAGCTCCTTTTCTTGTAAAAATAACCCATGACCACCAAGCATGTACTGATAATAGCGAGACATCTTTCCAGCAAAAAGTAATAGATTTTAAAGCAGCTGATATTAGGAAATTAAAAAGTTTACCTTCTAAGTCATTTAAACTATGTGAAAGAAGAGCAGATTTGCAAATTAACATATTGTAAGAAACATCATCATGGATATTTAATATCTTTTTTATAATATCCCAAACATCAGTCCAAAATTTTAAAATTAAAGGGCATTTAAAAAGCATATGCTGTAATGTACCAGGGTGTGATTTACAGTGCCAACAAGAAGCAGATTGAAGAAGTTTAGCTTGGAAGAGACGTAATGGAGTCCATAAACAATTAAATAAGATATATGAGTTGGTTTGATAGAGTGAAACAGGTAGCCAACCAGAAATACTATTAAGCCAAATATCCTTCCATATATCAATGGATAGTGAAAGTGAAAGTTCATTATTCCAAAATACTGAAAGCATATTAATGTTGCTACCTAGAGAATTAGATAATTTTTTATATAAAATAGAAACACCATGTGATGAAGTAGAGACAGTTTGAATGTAAATTGATAAATCAGCTTTAACATTAGAGGGAATATCTTGAGGAAAAGAATCTAAAATGGAATTACATAAATGTTCATATTTAGAAAAATCAGCTTGAGGTAAATTAAATCTTGTTCGTAAAATCTCAAATGATAAAAAAGCATTGTTTGAATATATAGCTTTAAGATAAAAAATACCAGCATTAATCCATGAATACCAGTAACTAACATTCCTATTCAGTTTGATAACATTGCTATACCATAGTGACATGTCTTCAGTAATAGACATAGGAGATAGAAAAATTGAATCTATATCATTAAAAATCATTTTAGTGGACTTTAGTATAACGGATTTATGCAAAACTGATGACCTATTAGACATAGTTAACAAAGTGGGGAGTGGAAATGGATTTACCAATGATTTCTCAATATCAAGCCAAATAGGAGAATTGTTTAGATAGGACTGATTAAACCATATGGAACTTTGTTTTAAAATAAAGGCTTTGTGGTAGAGGAAAAAGTCTGGTAATCCAAACCCAGCATTACATTTAGGCATTTTTAATTTTTTATAACTGATACGAGGCGGTTTACAGTTCCAAAGAAATCTGGATAAAATTCTATCAACATCTTTGTAAAACTTTAATGAAAATTGAGTAGGAATCATGGCGAGGGTGTAGAAAATTTTTGGAGCAATTGTCATTTTAATGGAATCCATTCTACCCCACCATGAAAGATGTAATGAAGACCATTTAGACAATTTATCTTTTATATAATTTAAAATAAAGTTACAGTTAAATGTTATTGTTGATTTTATAGAGGATGAGAATAAAATCCCAAGATATTTCAATTTATCCTTTTGCCAAATAATATCAGTCATAGGTATCATATCAGGGGTACAGTAAATGTTTAAGGGAAAAATTCAGTTTTGTTAGTATTTAATTTATATCCAGAGACTGTAGAATATTTTTTGATAATCTCTAATAGGGAAGGGAATGAGATTATAGGGTCACTAATAAATAGGAGTACATCATCTGCATAAGCTAAAGTTTTTATAGTAACATCTTTAATATTAATTCCTTTAATATCATCACATTTTCGTATAGCATTGAGAAATGGTTCAATACCAATAAGGAATAAAAGTGGGGAAAGAGGGCAACCTTGTCTTGTACCTCTAAAAAGATAAAATTGATTCGAGATTTGGCCATTGATAAATAAACGAGCAGTAGGGGCATAATACAGAGCAGAAATCATGCGAATAAATGCCTCACCAAAATTAAATGACAATAAGGTATTAAATAAGAATTGCCAATGAATTTTATCAAAAGCTTTCTCAGCGTCTAAGGCCAGTATTCCTGAAGGTAAAGTTAAATTGGGAGCTTGTTCAATAACATGTAGCAAGGCTCTTGTATTGTTTGCAGAGTACCTATTTTTCATAAAGCCAGATTGATCTGAGTGTATAATAGAATGCATTACAGGAGCTAATCTAGATGCCAATATTTTAGCATATAATTTACAATCTTGATTAATTAGAGATATAGGCCGGTAATTTGACACAATGGTGGGGTCTTTATCTGGTTTGGGAAGCACGACAATTAAAGCCTCAGTAAAAGAGCCTGAAGTAATTCCTGAAGAACCAAAAGAGGTAAAAAGTTGAAATAAAAAGGGCAAAAGTTGTACTTGAAATTCTTTATAAAACTCAGCCGAGATACCATCTGGACCAGGAGACTTATTTTTTTAAGAGATTTTATGGCTAACAAAATTTCATCTGTAGTGATGGGAGAATCTAACCCTATTTTATCTGATTGAGAGATGCTGGGTAAACCACATGTAGTTAAAAAGGAATCAATTAAAGAGGCAGCCTGAAAATCAGGCTTGTTATATAGATTCGAGTAAAAATCCAGAAATTCATTAACAATATCATTGTGAGATAAAGCAATTTTGCCACTAGGTCCATGAATAGAGTTTATTTGAGATTTGCTCTTTTTATACGTAAATAATTGGCTAGGAGTTTCCCAGATCTGTTGGCATTAAAACGAAATTTGGCTTTAGAGTTAGAAATCTGAATGCCAGCTCTTCTGCTAAGTATTGAATTAAATTCATACCGAAGCTTTTGCAGTTTAAGTCTATATTGAGGGTCATTAGACGTAATGAAAAGTCTCTCAAATTTCGCAATTTGTTTTTCTATATTTTTAATATTATTATTGAAGGATTTATTTTCATAGGCCATAATGGAAATGGTTACACCTCTAAGGTATGCTTTAAAAGCATCCCATCTATTAACCATAGAAGTGGTACCTTCAGGATTAAGTAGGAAATAATCTTGAATTGCAATTAAGAGTTTTGGTTTATTATGTTCATTAAGAACAATATCAGTATTCAGTCTCCATCTGGATTTGTTTATAAAAGATGAATTCAAATTCAAAACAAAAGAAATTAAAGCATGATCAGAAATATCAATGTTGCCAATGTTAGGAGAACTCACGGATTGAATTAATTGTCTAGAGACCAATAAATAATCAATTCTAGAATGAGAATTATGTGGGTTTGAAAAAAATGTAAAACTTTTTTCTGTAGGAAAATGTAGGCGCCATATATCAACTAATTTAGTGGTTTGAATAAATAATCTGAAAGCATGAAAAACCTTAGGAGGGTGAAATTTAGTACAGGATAATCTATCTAATAGAGGATCAGCTATGACATTAAAATCACCTCCTACAATTAACGGAACTGTACCCAATTTCAGGACCTCAGTAGTAAGGTTTGACCAAAAAAGAGGGTCGTCCACCGTAGGACCGTAAACATTGAGTAAAAAGATGACTGAATCATGTATTTTAATTTTAACTATAATATATCTCCCATCAGCATCTGAATTTTATTCAGAATTTGGCAGTGTAATTTTTTGCAAAGAATATAGCAACCCCATTTTTTTTTCCATTAGCAGGAGATGAAACAATAGTATCAACCCATTTTTTCTTCATATAATCTAAGATTTTATCATCTATATGAGTCTCTTGAATAAAACAAATATCTGCCTTGCAACTACCTAAATAATCTAAAATTTTTGTGCGCTTAACTGGATGGCACAAACCTTTAACATTTAATGAAACTACTTTAATATTATGTAAGCTAGCCATAATAAAAGAGAGAAAGAGAAAAGATAAAGAGGAGGAGAGTGAAAAATACAAAGAGGTTGTGAGAAAGTAGTAGCTCTAGAACAGGGAAGATGAAAAGGAAAAAATAAAACATGGAAAAAACGACAAACAGAATACATTAATATCAGGAGTGAAACGCACACATGCTCAACAAGCATGACCGATACCGTTGGAGCCCGATGAAGAATAACTCAGTAATTTGTCAAAAAATACATAACTGGAAACAATCAAGTAGTAGAGTCATGAGTATCCATTAAATGCTGCGACTGTAGATCCAGAAATTGTTTCAGTTCTTGAGGACGCTGAAAGGATTTCGAAAAGTTATCTTTCCAAATACGCATTGTTGAGGGATCAAAAAGACCATACTTGAAACCAAGACTTCTTAGTTGAGGACGAAGAGCAGTGAATTCTTTGCGAATAGAAACAGTCTCCTTGGCGAAATCTTGATGGATAAATATTTTATTCCCATTGACCATCAACGAAGGAATTTCTCTTGCTGCTTTCCTAATCAAAACCAAATGGTGATGACAGAGAACTTTAAAGATCATTTGTCGAGGTCTTGTGTGTTGAGGGTTGCGATGAGAAGGAATCCTGTGAGCCTTATCAATTTCAAATTTTTCTGGAAAACTGATTTTCAACAGGCCAGGAATCAAAGTTTCCAGATATAATCTGCAGTTGGCCCCTTCAACATCTTCTGGTAGATTGAAAATGCGTAGATTATATTGTCTATTGCGGTTTTCCATATCTAAAAGGAGTGTAGACATGGGTGATATTTTCGCCATAAGTGGAGTAAAAGCGTCTATTTTAACCTTATTATCTTGTATTTTAATTGAGTTGTCAGAAATTTTCATTGATAAGCAAGCCATTTCTTTGCGTACATTTTTAATCTCTGACGCAATGGTATCGGTACTAACACGAAGTGCTTGAATTTCTTCTAAAATTAAAGATAAGGAAGGTTCAGATGCCTCTACCGCTTTTGATTTGATAGGCGGAGGTGAAACCTGCTGTCTCCTTTTATTATGTAGAGAATTTTTATTTTCCATTTTGACGTAAAAAGGAACCAATTTGCAATTAAATATAATGTTTGTAGGAAGGTATAATATTCTTGGTGCTCAAATCCTTCAAAAACTTGGTGCAGCAGCTAAAATGGTCTGTGGGAGTGGCTAGGCCCAAGCCAGGCCCTTTCTTAGGTGCTTACTCCGCCCCCTGACAGACAAGCCTGGCAGTACCTGAAGGCAGACTGGGAGCAGGAGCCTGATGCAAGAAAACACCACTTCCGCCGTCCAGGGGCACTCAAAAACGACCCTCAGCACAGGTACCAGCTTTAAAACTCCAGCGACCTCTTCATAGTATTAATTTGATTAGAATTTCGTCGTTTTTATCGAAAAACGGGCGAAAACGCGGAGGAGCTCACCGGGAGGCGGCCATCTTGTTTCGCGCGCTCGCGCGTCTCAACCCCATAGTTTTTTAATTTAGGCTCGCTTATTATTTTGAAGCAATGTGAATTGTATGGAAACTGGACACTGCAAATTCTTTTATAAAGTTAGCTACAAAGGAAAACAACTATTTTAAGATACTTTTATGGCCTTAAACTAAACTGCTTGAACTATTTGAACCAATTGAAGGGATAGTTATTAAAAAAATAGTTTTTGGAAACCACAAAAATATATTGTTTCAATGAAATGTGTGAAACTGTATCTACCAAGGTTACAGGAAGCAACATTCAACTAAGTCACACCTTTTCATGTTTGAATCTTAAAATAGAGTGGTGAAATTTTTTTAAAACAACATAGCGGAACAACATAGAGGCAGAGTTCATCTATAGTTCACACATCCAGTGTTATTAGGCTACAGTAACATTTCAATATGATATAGCTGTAATACTCACTAGATATGAGATCACCAGACATACTTCAAATTATGTGAGCTGTGATTCCAAAGCTGTAAAAGAAAATTTTAGGATATTCATATTTTAGGATGATGTAGGAATACGAATACAGATCATATCTTAACATACTAGGTGGTAAGTGCCTTATCCGGTCTTCTTGGTTACCAACACTGCTGTGAAATGTGAAAATCTGCTGCCCTGGATATGTGTGTCACACACAAAGAAGGTGAGCACACAGTGAGGAAGGAAAAAACTGGACTTACCTTAGTGGTGACTAGATAGTGCTGATGCCCAATTGTCAAGTATTGTTCATGAAAGCTGAAGTTACACTCCTGCACTTTAAAAGCTATATTTACAAACACTTGAATGGAGCCTAAAGGGATGCAGCCCATTTCCTCAAAGTCAGTACTCAGTCTAATGCTGCACTGCTGACTTTACCTGAGTTTAATCCCCAATCTAGTACTTGGTCTTCAGAGATGCTGGCTGAGGTCAACAAGAAGACCGCTCTATCCCTTACCAGAGGCCATCGGATGGATGCTCATGATACATTTATAAGTGCAGATGTGATAAGTGGGGCACACTGCTTCCCTTTGCCCAAATTTTCTTTGTTCAACTGTGCCCACTAGCCTCCATCTGGCGAGATGTGAAACACAGGCCCATCACCTCCTTCAGTAGCCTGGGTCCCATATGAAGTAGGCTCAAGCCTCACCTGGGTGTTTCCTGACCTTGCTTTGCTGTGAAGGGTCAGGAAGCCCCCAGACATGCTGATTTGATGGATCCAAATAGCTTTATTTCGGCACTAAGGACATAAAAGCATTAAAAAAAGAAAATACATAAAGTTGATAAACAATCCATCAACTGATAAAACATAATCGAACATTCATGTATGAGATCCATAACATTGCATCATACAGACCTTATTTGTAGTTAGACGGTTCGAGTGTTTTCATTAAAACATCAGCAATAAAAGTCAGTTAATATGATTATGCTAATTAAGATCCTAATTACAGTAAAATATATAATTAACATAAAATAAAAATATTAAAACATATATAAAGAGAAACACGGAGCAATATCAACCAAAAACTAATATAGGGAACATTGAGCAACACAACAAAATGAAAAGAAGAAGCTAAAATACACAAGATAATCAAGTATCCCACTCACAAGGTCTCTGCACAATTTAATAGCTAGAGTGTAGTAATTTAATCTAAAAAATTGAGGATTCAATAAGGAGTATGAGAAAGGCCCAACAAATTGCATTTTGAACAAATAAAGCCTTAGCCTCTGGATATTTTGGTCCGGGTCAGCAGTGGATCCAAGCATTCTATGAGGTAAAAAACCTCGATCTTTGTATCCACAAGTAACCCTGGAACTTGGCTACAGAACATGCACACAGTGGGCTTGAATCTGTCCTCATTATGACTACTTGTTGTCCCCAGGAGTTTACAAAGAGGTTTGATCCATTTTTGGCGAAGGCTAGTATATCACAAGCAAGCAAACAAAACATGTGGTATTGTTTCTGCGGACCCTTTGTGTGTGGGACATACACCCTTATTTGGGGCCCATTTGTGGTTGAATGATCTTAATGGAAGTGTGCAGACCCTGAACTGGTAATAGATTTTTCTGCCAATGGGAGAGTAATATCCCAATAAGTTTCGAGAAGGCTACAACATTTAAAATCAAAACAATCTCCCACTCAATGAGAAACTTACGGTTTTCCTTAGCTCACATACCGTCACCCAAGACCAGTAATGTTTTTTTCAGCTGTTCTGATGAAGGAGTGGGAAGGGAAGAGGGACTCTCCTATAACTCCCTTAGTCCTATGTCAAATAGCAATTTCTTAATCTGCTCGAGACACACAATTTTGTTGTAATAAGCTTCCATCACATCGTTCAAAGTGGTGGCGTAGTGAACTAATTCTGGTTTTGCCCACATCCTTCTCCACTGTATTATAGGGTGTAGTCTAGCTTTGCTGGCTAAGGATTTCCTGCCCTTATCATACATCAAGGGGTTGATCAGGTTGCTGGAGAGAAGAAATGTTAGAAAACCCACATAGCTCAGAGCCATAAAGGGCTGAGCCTAGCGCTTTAGCATTGTATACCTGCAGAGCTGGAGTAACTGGTTTGCTAAATGAAAAATCATGTTCTTTAAGTATGGCTCCAGAAATCTGGCTATGCTTGAGGGACAATGTATCTCCATGGGGCTTCCAGGACATGGTTGAGGACAAGGTAAAACCTAGATAGTTAAAAGCTTCAACCCTCTCAAGAGGAAGCCCACCAAGCATCACACTGCCCTTGAATGATATATGTTGTTTGAACGACATATACTTTGTCTTTGAAGTGTTGATCTCCAGGTCACGCAAGCTACAAAAATCCTGAAAGCAGGACAGTGTTCGCTGCAGTCTGCTAGGTGTCTTAGAGATCAAGAAGGTGTAGTCCGCAAACAACAATATGGGTATGTTTTTGCCAGCCAGTGTGGGTGCATCTGTGGGAAAGCATGAAAAATAGTGATAGATATCATTGATGAACATGGAAAAAAGGCAGGAGCCAAAATGCAGCCTTGGCGGATACCCTTGTCAATCGAAAACGTTCAGTTGAGTTCACCCTGGTCGGCCCATCAGACTTTGGCAAAATTGCCCTTGCGCAGGCGAGTCACCAGGGATAGCAAGTCCTTTGGCATAACACCTGCCAAAGTTTTATGCCTGGGACATGGTCAAATGCTGACTTAAGGTCAACAAAGGCTCCAATCTCTATGATCCTCCAGTATAAAAGCAGAAAGCAGAAAACCTGATGGATCCAGAGCTCATAGAATTCATGCGTAGTCCCTGTTTGGCCTTTGTATCTGTGAATCCACACCCAATGTCCCACAGATTGAGACCTTGTCAGCTCCCTTCAGCACCAGATTGTGTCTCTTCTGTAAGAAAGAGTTGTTGCAGTCAATCAATCCATCAATCAGTAGGTTTTAAGCGCACACTCACCCGTGAGGGTCGCAAGGTGCTGGGGGGGATCGCAGGTCCGAACAGTCGAAGAGCCAGGTCTTGAGGGTCTTCCTGAAGGTGTCCAGGGAGGGGGCGCATCTGATGTCGATAGGGAGCTCGTTCCAGGTCTTGGCCGCGATGTAGGAGAAGGCTCTTCCCCCTGTTCTGGCTCTGTGGATGCACGGGTTTTGGCGAGAGCAAGGTTGGTGGAGCGGAGGTTTCTTATGGGTTCGTGGAAGGTGATTCTCTCGATGAGGTATTGGGGTCCTGTGTTGTGGAGGCATTTGTAGGTGTGGGTGAGTATCTTGAAGGTGATTCTCTTCTCGACGGGGAGCCAGTGGAGGTTCTGTAGGTGTTGGCTGATGTGCTCGTGTCGGGGGATGCTGAGGACGAGTCTGGCTGCGGTATTCTGTATCGTCTGGAGCTGTGGTGTTGCTAACACCATGCCTCAAGCCTAGGACTAAACCTGATCCCCTTCTGAAGTTCTGCTGGTCTGACATGCTGTTGTAAAGTCAAAAAAACAAGGACCCCCTGCTACTAATGTAGGTTACTAGGGCAGGGAAATTACTGTAGTTGAGAAGAAACCCCTAGGCAACTATAGGTCTATGTTATATCTAAGACCTAGCAGAACACAGACATGATATTAAGGACTCAGTGTATACATCAAATCATTAAATATTAATTTATTTGATACAAAAATGTTTAACATCATCCTAATCAATGTTCCAATAATTAAAAAAAAAAACATAAGTGCAACGGCATCTCAACATGACTTAACAAAAACACACGGAAATTATAATCAAAAGACAAACATGTTTTCACTGAATATGAAGATAAATTATAACAGATTAACAAAACTGATAATTAGAAAACACAAAATAATTCTGATGAATGAACAATTAAGTAAAGCGGCTAAATGATGGATCTTCTTAATGTCTATGGGCATTTCGGCGTGCTCAACGCCTTCATCAGGAAAGCCACAGTGATTCCTAAGTTTAAAAATGAGAGAACGTACACTGAGTCCATATTAAAGTAACATCAATTCCAATGTTAAAAAATATTCCATCTCCCAGTGCAGAAAAGGAAAGAAAAAGCCGTTTTAACAGGAAAAAAGGAAAAGTATCCTTCACCTAGAAAAGTGTTCGGTGCTTAGTATTTATAAAACAGGTACCCAATGATGAAGGGAATACTTATGCAAAAACAACAGTTGATGGGCAGAATGCAGAACAATGTCATACATTCACCCCAGTACAGAGATCTGGGCCTAAATCCATCGTTTTTTTGCTCACCATGCCATTCCAGTTTGAACCCAGCCATATGCAAATCAGTCTTGACCCTGTGCCTCATGGGAACAGTCCAGCCCGAACTGCCAAGCCAGGTCCTCCCTGGACTGGAAACAAGCATCCTAGGACCGGTTTCGGGGTTTCACCCCTCTTCAGCCAGGATAGCTTGATTCCAGTGGCATGGAGAGCACGGGACCCACGTCTGGGCATACCCGTCCCACTCGGGGTGACAAATGCAAAAACAACAGTTGATGGACAGAATGCAGAACAATGTCATACATTCACCCCAGTACAGAGATCTGGGCCTAAATCCATCGTTTTTGCTCACCATGCCATTCCAGTTTGAACCCAGCCATATGCAAATCAGTCTTGACCCTGTGCCTCATGGGAACAGTCCAGCCCGAACTGCCAAGCCAGGTCCTCCCTGGACTGGAAACAAGCATCCTAGGACCGGCAGTTCGGTCTGGACTGTTCCCATGAGGCACAGGGTCAAGACTGATTTGCATATGGCTGGGTTCAAACTGGAATGGCATGGTGAGCAAAAAAACGATGGAGAAGTGTGGCTCAATGGTTAGAGCGGCAGACCCTGATGCAGAGATCTGGCCCGGGACCAGGGTTCAATTCCCGCCTCGGCGGGTCTTGGGCTCAATTTCCTCGGACCTGATAATTCTCGCCTCGGTGCCTATTCTAATCATGGGTCCCACTCTGCAACTCTGGGCAATAGCTTGCTTAATCTCCACAACGGCCCCAACAGCGCTGGGATGCCTGGCTTCACCCTGGGGGTGCCCAGGAGTGGACATTTCACAGGGAAAAGCCAGGAAGGGTTCCACAGCGGTATGCGTACAGCGCCAGGACACCCCTTTGGGGGTATAAGTGCGCTTTACAAGTACAAATTTCATTTCATTTCATGAGGCACAGGGTCAAGACTGATTTGCATATGCATATGGCTATGTCTGAACTGGGGTGGCGTGGTGAAGCAAAATAACGATGGATTAAACCCAGATCTGTGACTGGGGGTGAATGTTTGCCAATGTGCAACATTCCGTCCATTATCTTGTGTGTTTTGCATTTCGCCCTAAGTGGGAAGGGTATGCCCAGACGTGGGTCCCGTGCTCACTACGCCACTGGAGTCAAGCTATCCTGGCTGATGAGGGCTGAAAGCCCGAAACCGGTCCTAGGATGCTTGATTCCGGTCCAGGGAAGACATGGCTTGGCAGTTCGGTCTGGACTGTTCCCATGAGGCACAGGGTCAAGACTGATTTGCATATGGCTATGTCTGAACTGGGGTGGCGTGGTGAAGCAAAATAACGATGGATTAAACCCAGATCTGTGACTGGGGGTGAATGTTTGCCAATGTGCAACATTCCGTCCATTATCTTGTGTGTTTTGAAGGGAATACTTAACCCCTTAACCGCGGTTCGAATTCCACCGCGGTGCGGCGGTTTTAATCAGCGGGCGGGGCTGCGTCGGCCAACGGACGTGCGCAGCACTACGGAGGTAGTGCTCGCGACGGCCGTTGGCCGACAGCAGCACTTAAGGGGTTAATCAGGAAAAGGTGTAGGGCACCATGTGAAATGTGTCTCCACAAAAAACCAAAACGATAAAAGTAGGAACAAAAGAAGGGGGGTGGGGGAAAATTGATAAAAAAGTTCCATGGACTTACCATGATGTATCACTTGATACATCTACCCATAATGGATATCACAAGTATTCCATAAAAAATAATAAACGGCTCTAAAACAGATGAGCATATGGGAATTGTCAGCCTAAATGCAGACATTATAGTTCAGAGGCTAGCTACTTAAAAGTGACAGGGGAAAATTAATTTACCTCAGACAAATAATTCAGACTGCTTGAGCCCAAGCAAATTTATGTCCAGATCAGGCCTCAGGATGGAGAAGAATGTACTGGATCAACTACGTAAATATGAAATAAAATAAAATTGAGGGTGAAGAGGTGGAATTGGGTAGGATGGCATCAATTCAGACGGCATATCTATGAGGAATCTACCTGGATAGTTGTATGCCTGCGACGTGGGCAAAGGAGTTCTGTACCATCTTAAGGATACAGCTTTAGATATGCAAGCGAGTTTGAAGCCCACGTAAGGACAGCTGATGGAAATGTCCCAAATTGTTTAGGCGGTTACTCTTAATAAGAGTGAAAACAAGAAAGATTGCCTTAGCTAGTAGGTTGATAGAAGACCTGTTACATATGCGAAAAACAATAAAGAGTAATACGTTTGGGGTCCACACAATAGATACATAATACTGGTTAATTCCAGAAAATTCCCCCTAGAGAGAGATCTATAGGGTTAATGGGGCGAGACAGTAGATCTGCGAAACCGATTCGCATTACAGAGTGCATGCACAGCCCATGATAATGATGGAGATGGCACGTGGGAGACGTGCAGGGAGTAGATAATATATACCCCAGAGAATTTTCCATTTAGTCGTGAAATAGCTAGTGACAGTAGAGGCATAATGGTAAACAGGTGTTGGTTACAGTCTCATTGCGTGTAAATGCTTGCCCAACTGCCATGAAAAATATGAGGCTAATACATAAAATGCATAGTACCAATGGGGGCTAGATGAAAAAACGTTGTTAACCGCTGTCTCTTGGTGTATAAACAATTACCCGATTACCGAAAAAGGTATGAGGCAACTTACCTGAGACTCGCGGAAAGACAGCATACCAGGGAATCAAGGAACCATTCATAGGGCGACTCAATGGTATTTAAACGCGAACATGTGACGTATTGCGTGCGTCACGTGCGTGTGACATCATACGGGACCTGACGCCCACTAGGACACTAACCTGGACTAATAGTAGTCTTGAATAGAAAAGAGACTACAGAAGAACATTGATGATGGAAATGAAGGGGGCATGTCATTCAGCAGGTGTCGGTCCACGGACCTAAACTTGTTATTTCAGAAAAATAGAAGATTTAATGCTGAATATATAATAACGCATAGAAGTAAGGCCTCAAAGCTGATATCTCCATCAATAGCGAGAATTGATTGTAAAGATGGTAATTATTAAAAGAAAAAACTAAGCAGCAAAAGGATCGCAGCTCAGAGTATAATGCTAAAGACAATAAAGTTGCAGGGAAAGGAGTTGAAAAAATATAAAAAAGGGTGTGAGAAGTTGGCCTGGTATATGCTGTCCACTAGTTATAGTGGGCACCTTGCACCAGTCCAAACAACCCCTTATGGATGATAGGTTAAAGACAACCTTTATTGAAAGCTATCCTAGTGATAGCTATGGAGAGCAGCCTTCAGGCTAAGTCTTGGAGGAATGTAAAGCAGCTTGTTTTACCAGTCTATAATCTCTTGAGTGACCAAATGAAAGAGGACCACACCAGGCATATATATAAAATATATGTATTTAGTCTTAAACACACCCCTCTAGTCCCTTTATGAGGCTAGAGTTCGAAGTACATAAGTTACAAGTCAAATATCAGCAGTATTTAGCACAATACACGTTTGAGCCCTAGGGGCGTATCAAACCCTATACTAAAATAGTGGTATGAGAACCACGACTGAACTAGACACAAGGCCTAGAGCCTGTAGAAGTGCTTGGACCCCAAGGAACCACCCAAGGTAGTGACACAGGGGACCCACGGGGGACGCGTGCAGTGTGAGAACACAGCCGCGAGCCACCGTTGACTTCTATAGGGAAAGTCGCGGTTAGATTTTTAAAGAAAAAGGACACTTCGGAGAGGACTTCCAGTTAACCCCTTAAAACTGAAGAGTTTCTAGGGCCCACACCCACGTGAGTACCGAAATACTCGAGTTACCTCACCCAGGGAAGCCGGGTGCATACGTGTTAAAAGGTGTCGGGAATCATCGTCGTTTTCAATGGCGACCTCTTGGAAAGTGCTGCTGCCGTGAAGAGAAAGAGTGTCCGGTGCGAACCAAGCCTGGATCGAGGAAGAGGAAGACCTGAAAGCAGAGGGGCAGAGTCTGGGTCACTAGCCAGTGACCAGGGGCACGATAGTCGAATGCCCTCAGATGTCGGGTGCTTCAGGTGAGTTGATGGGTGCCTTGACTCTTCAGCCACGAGGTCCAGGAGGCGTTGACGACAACCAGGCGCTGGAATCGAGCTGTCCCACAAAGTCTGTCGAGCGCTGCATCGCCAAATGCGATGCAGTGCGCACAACGAAATTCGTTTTATTTATATAAATGTTCACTTACCTGTATTCGGCCTTAATCCGTAGTTTACTACCCCCCACCCTGCCCCTCCCCCGCCCCACGTCACCGCCCGACCGGCACTCCTACCACGGGCCGCGCCTGGTCGCAACGCATCGAGGTGCCATCTTGTCGCATCGGAACCAGAGCGCAGGAAGAGTCGACGCATCGCCTTCTCTGCGCCCCTTTTGTTTGATTTGCGTAAGGCATCCCAGGTACTTTGAGACTAAAGTGTCGCATTCATCATCTACAAGTTTATTTTTGCAACAACCCTTTTTAAAGACATTCTACTGAGTTTCTGTATGTTGGTTTTTTGTCGTTTTGGTCTTGTTTAGTTTAGATAAAGATATTTTATTTTTCTAAACTGGTGTGGTGTCCATTTGTGGTGTTTTCACTGTTTTACTGTGAGTGTTGGTACAAATACTTTACACATTGCCTTTGGGATAAGCCTGTCTGCTCGTGCCAAGCTACCAAGGGGCTGAGCAGGGGTTATCTAAAGTGTGTATCCCCCTTACCCTGACTAGAAGCAAGGGTCCCTATTTGGTCAAAGGTACCTACCTCTGACAACTAGAGACCCCCAGTTCTAACAATTTGGCTTACACATATTAACAGAATCTAACATCAACCTTGATGTCACCTCCTTTCATCTGGCCTTTGACTCTTCAACCACGTTACCTCAGAAAGCCAGGGAAGTTTCAGAGGACACTTTCCATCGCAGACCTTGTACCCAACATCCTGGGCAGAAGAGAATACCTGCAATCTCACATTAAATAGTGCTAGGTTGCATCTTCCATGGCACCCATCTGGGAAAAGGTCTGGCCATAACATAACAATATCATATAAGATAGTACAGCCTGATATATTATATAGCATATGCCACATCATATATAATATATAGCATACGGTAACATAAATAGCATAACATGTACATTTTAGTAGATTCCGATAATCACTGAATTGGGATCCATAAATCACAAAAGTAAATAATACTATGCCTTCTTCTTTACAATTTTTTACAATTTAATATAGGTCCTTTTTATTGCCCCCTTAACAAATTGGCACCAGTGCATCGATCAAAGAACACAGCTGTAGTACCAATAGTAAACGTAGAAGCACGAATTAAGTATTTCAACATGGTGGAGAGAAAGGGCGGAGCCGAGGAGACATTGTTGTCCAAGTGTTAGGTGAGCACAGAAACGGTAACGCTTTAGTGACCTACGAATTCGAGATAAAAAAGGAACAAGACACATTAAAAGTGGCCGTCATTCAAACCCTGAAAGAAAAAGAAAGGCCTCCTTTAATGTTTTAAATATGTTTGTCAAAGCAATGTCTAGGCAGAAATAATGCTTACTCCTACTTGCACAAAAACAACATCACAAAAATAATTACGTTGAGAAGGCTGTCGTGCCTTTCCATGTGATTCTAAAGGTGAGAGGTTTTGAGATGGAGCAAACGTAGTGACATAAGAAAAGTGGTCACATTATCGAATTTCTTTGCTTCCCTAAAATGTGCATCGATGAGCAAAGAACAGCTGTTTAAAAAGTCCTGTAGAAGATACAAGAAGACCAGCAAGCAGGGCAATGTCTCCTTCTGTGTGCTAGTACTGCTACAGGACTTCCTATCTAACAAATTTAATAGGAACAAAGAGCTTATTTTTTTATACATATATATGATAAGAGACTGTTCAGGTTAATGTGGAAATGTGGGCTTGTAAGGACAGGTTACTTGAGTGGGAGCCATGCCGATTGAAAGAGTTGCTCTGACACATTGCCACAAGTAACATCGGAGTAAAGGAGGTATTTAGGTTTGCATGTATTCAGTTCTAGTGTGCAACTGGTTGTCCAGTTTCCCAGCAAATCAATGAATTGCTTCAGCCACAGGATGTCATCGTAGACTAGAGGTCTTCAATTATTTTTGCTCTGAGCCCCCCTGAGTAAAATGCTTTGAAGTCTGGCTCTCTTGAAAATGTAATGGCAAGAATTGAGGGAGCAGGAGAGGCAGAGCTGAGAAAGGGGGTGGGGCTTACAAGATCATTTCGGGGGAACCTTTTCTTTAGCTCATAATCCATGCTAGATGTGAGATTTATAAAAGAGCAAATATATTAAGCAAAATCAGAAATTGAACAAAAAAATCTACTATTCTCCATAATTGGGGTGTTGTGAGCCCATCACTCTTCTGGGCCTCTCTGAAATTGCACCTACTGCACTAATGATAGCTGTGGACCTGGGTAGCAGGCTGTCTCCTCAGCTACTTTCAACCTTTTCCCACCATACATGCCCATGACTCCAATCTTGAAACAGGCTCTTTGTCCCGTTCAGAAAAAAATCAGTTCTGATGTGTTGTTCCCTCTTTGCAGCAAGGGTGTCCTCTACACAGATGCTAGTATGGAAAATGAGACTCCATGCCCTTTTTGTAGAGTAAGACAGTAGGCCTCTCACAATTCTGATTACCAGTCCCACTGTACCTACTTCACTAATGATAGCTATTGCCTTGTGAAACGGGCTGCCTCCTCAGCCATTTGTTAAAAACAAGGACCCCCATCTTGTTTCATCCCCCTCTCTGCCATCTCTCTGAGGGCCAGCTAAGGTGCCTCCTCTACTTCAGTTTTCCCCACCTTGGGGCCATTGGTCCAAAACCCAAAGCCAAACTGGTACAGCAAAGGTATGCTAGGCCCTACGGAAGCAAGGAAGGGTAGTTAAACAGTCATAATTGGGGTTTAGTTGCTAGCCCCGGTGATCCTGCACATGCAGAACCAATGATATCCAAAGCCTTGTAAAGCAGGCTGTCTCATCTGCCCATTCCACTGGGCCATTAATCCTCGGCATGAGGCCTAAAGCAGGCTATCTGTTCCTTTGTGAAACAAAAGACAGGAAAAAGCTCCACATTTCATCCCTCTTGTTGCTAGGGACTTGTTCCCTGAACAGCAAAAGTGACCTGAGCCCTAAAGCCAACAAGGAAAATGGACCCCACCCCTTTTGGCTAATAATACACCCATAATTCGGGTGCAGTGACCCCTCAAACCACTCGCTGCCATTGCACCTGCTGCACTAATGGCAATTATTTCACTTTAAAACTGAGCCTCAAAATCCCTCACCCTCCTCAGGGCATACCTCTGAGGAAGGTGTCTCTGTCCATTTGTAAACTAAAAAATTAGCCCCCACACAGTGTCTTCTTCTCTGGGCCATTTCTTTGATGCTGTGCATAGATCTTGCTCTTTTCCGCTTTCTCCTGGGATATTACTATGAGATGCCAGGGGTCCGGACTATCAGGGCTTAGGGTCTGAATACAATCCTGCTGGTTTCCTCTCTGTCATTGTCCCCCTCGACTCAACTGAAAGGACATCAAGACAGAGCTCGAAGTGGGCAGGATCTATGGGGACCGACATTCCCAAGCTTTTTTTAATTTTACAAAAACAGTCTGCATACTTTTTGCTAAAAAAAACAACCGTCCCTCAATAGTTAATGTGGACCTTGAGATGCCTCTGGGTGAAAATGAAGGGAGGGAGCTGGTAGAGGGTTTGGGAATCTCCTGTGCTGTGAAGGGTCAGATGGGACAGAAACCTAAATAAGAAACAGGCCTTCTCACTAGGGAGCCTGCTACCTGAAATAAATATAAATGTATCCATTTAATTAATCACCAAATGGAAAGGCTGCTTGGGAGCCTGTCGAGGCTTTAATCAATGGAATCACTGAATGTCTATAGTGACAAAGATTTATTCTTTTTGAGAATTAATGTAAGGGTGTTATCAACTGAGTTCTGGATAGCGTACTTTTAATGGACACGAACAAAATGTTTGCAGTATGTACTTTTACCTATGTTAAAAATATACACTTCGGGGCGTGGCCGGGCAAGATGGCCGATCGGACGTAGACCGTCTCGGCTACCGGTCCACGTGCTGTTCCGGATCATACTCTGGCGGCTATCGGCGATCGGGATCGCCGCAAACAGCTCATACATGTGTCGGAGGATGTGAGGCATTGGATGAGCCCCTTCTGTTGGCCTAGAAGTGCCTGAACTGGCCTCACTCTGCCTCGCGCTGCCTCGCGGGGAAGGCTCGGCGGAGGCTAAGATGGCTGCCGGAGCTGGGCCGAGGAGAGAAGCGTCCTGGCCCTTCTGAAAGAGGTACGGACCGGCAAATCTATCTCAGGCGCGGCGACTTGACTCCCACTGCGGGCTGCCTGGAGATACATGGGGCGGCTTGGTCTGGGAGCGGAAGAAGCTGCGGTACTCCCCACCGCCTATGCCTGACCCTAACATGGCGGCCGGACTTTGGGCCACGGCAACGGGCACTAGAGCTTGACCTCCTGGGCTCACGGGCCCCTACGCTTACCTTCCCGGACGGCGCGCTTGAGGGTGAGGGAGCTTTGCAGCATAGCGGCGGGCGCTGCCGCTTGACTCCCTGGGCTCAAGAACTCCTACCTTTGCCAGATTGGCGGCGCGCCTTGGGGCTCGAGTGGGGGCTCTTCTGTTTGACCGCCGTGGGGCCGACGACAGCCTGCAATCTCCCGACTGGGAACGGATGAGACTGCTGTATTACCCACCGCCTATGCCTGACCCTAACATGGCGGACGGTCTTTGCAACGCGGCGGTGAGTGCTGGCGCCTGAGCTTCTGGGCTTGCGGACCCCTCCGTTTACCATACAGGACGACGCGCTTGAGGGTACAGGCCGGGGCTCCCTCTGTGTGACCACCACGGGGCCGACAACAGCCTGCAGCTTCCTAGGGCCCCATGAAATGGCACGCCGCACCATTACACGCCAACACACCTGCATGGGCACCCAGTCGGCGGAATAGAGAGGAAGCCTCCACACCGCCCCTTCGCAGCGGTTAACTCCACATCTGCTGCCCGTAATAGTCGCTGGACACCTCGCACTGGAGCGCACCTATGCTACCACGAGACCTCTTCTTCCTCACTCCTCCCAGCTGAGCTCGGCACAGACTGCGGCCTACATCATATCTGGAGCCGTCACCTTCAGCATGGCGCTCTCGCCCCCACAGTGCGATGTCAACCCCATCGGGGCACTGCAACAGATCTAGATGGTGACTTGAGGTGGGACCATCATTACCCTGGAGGTACCGCTCCTCAATACCACATGGTCTTCTCGCATCTCACCTTTCACGATTCGCTTGAGGCTAAATCTGGAAGGCCTCCACTACCCGTGACAGGGCTTCGGGGGTCCGTGTGGCCTCATCCTTATGCCGCCGAAGAAGGTGACGAGCAAAACGCCAAGTAGGGTTTCGGACTTCTTCGCGACTCCGACAAGCGCCCAACGCTGCGAGGGGACACGGGAGCTGAAGCCATGGCCCTCACGAAAGCAGACTTGTTGGCTATGTTTAAGGACTTTAAAACTGAATTGCGCAACGACGTCAGCCAGGACATCAAAGCCTCCATGGAACAACTGCGCACAGACCTCACGGATCGTCTGACCTCCCTCCAACATGATTTGGACTCGGTGGGCACCAGGGTGCTGGACCTGGAGACGCAACGTCAGGAGCAAGAACGACTCACCACCGAGGTGCGCGAGGATGTCCGGACACTTAAGGATCAGTTGCAACAGGTGCAGCTCAAGGCAGAGGACCTCGACAACAGAGCACGGAGGGAGAACATACGAGTCAGAGACCTGAGGGAAGGTGTGGAAGGACCGGATCTAGAAGCTTTCATGGAGGGGCTCTTTGCTGAGATCCTGAGTCCCCAGATCCTTGAAATAAAATTGGACAGAGTCCACCGGGTGGGAAACGTACAGAGCGGCGAGCAGAAGAGACCCCGCGACATCTTGGCGAAATTCCACTCGTACAAAGTTAAGGAGGCGGTAATCCAGGCAGCCAGGTCGAAGGACTCCATCTCCTTTCAGGGTCATTCTTGCACCATCTACCAGGATGTGGCGCAGTCTACGCTGGCACGGAGACAACTGTTCAGATCCGTCACCACTAAGTTGCGAGACGACAAGATCAGATACCGATGGACATACCCGTTTGGTCTCAGCTTTGAATTTCAGAACAAGCGACGCCACATTACGGATCTGCAGGAAGGTCTGGATCTCTTGGGCCTTCCTCCCGAGAAGCACGACCCCACCAGAGGTACAATTGGAGGGCCTTCCCGGGGCTCGGCGTCAGCTTCCACCTGGTCTGTGGGCTCGCGCAGAGGTCGCCGATGATCTCTTAATGATTGCATCATGAGGGCTGCGTGGTCTATCACCAACACCAGGGCTGCACTTCATAGACTTATGAACATTGACTCTGGACGTCGAGGTCTTCGGATCCATCCAGTGGCAGCAGATAAAGTCCTGCTTCTACTCGCAATCCCCCACTTTCGGACCCAGCTGCAGCCCCTGTCTCTGAGACACCAGTCATCTGTTCGGGAGGTGGGGAAGCTGTGAGCTGAGTTGGCAACATACGTAAGAACAGTGATGTTTCCCCTTTTCTTTTCTGTTTAAAGTAAGGCGGGATTGGAATTTAGTGCCATAACTACTCTTGGTTATATAATGTTAGCGGGGGGCACGCTATGGGTTTGGCCTCCATTGCAGATAGCTCACCTTTGTCGTTCTCCTAATCATAGCTTTGCATTGTGGCATGTTGTATCAGCCGCACAGAGATATTTTGGTTATCTATGAGCCTTGTACCGGGATGGGCGTGGACGGGGTCCTCGGACCTGTCGTCCCTTCTGGTCCCTGAGGGGGCGTTTTAGTCCCATAAAGGGGACCCAGTAGTAGTTTTTGTATTGTTAAGTTGATCATGTTTGTTTCTATTGTGTTGGGGGTTATGGGGCGGGAGCGGGAGGGACTTGGTGGCGGCTTTTTAATAATCGACTTTCGGGGGTCCTCTGATAGTTGCAACCTCACAGCTGACACGAAATGGCGTAGCACGCCTCTTCAGGGACAGGCGAAGTCCTGGCACATGGAGGGGATGCTAGGGCTCTTAAAGAAGGATGTTTTTTTCTCTCTAGCATAATGCCGATTACGATCGGAACATGGAACGCCAAAAGGTGTGGAAGTACATTCTCGACCACCATCTCGATATAGTAGCCTTACAAGAGACGCACTTAGCCAGGGCCGAAGACACGCGCCTTAGACACAAACACTATCCACTAATTTATAGGTCCTCGGCTCACACAAAACACAGAGGAGTAGCGATCATGTTCCGCTCGTCCATACAATTCGAACCATTAGGAGTGCATAATGACAAAGATGGCCGCTGGGTTATGGTTAAGGGTCGTCTGAGAGGGAGAATATGCACTTTGTAGCAGTATATGCCCCCAATACTGGACAGACGGTTTTCTTACACACACTCTTGGGGAGGCTAACGGACTTTGCAGAGGGACCATTGATCCTCATGGGTGACTTCAATTTGATCTGGCAGAAAGAGTTGGATAGTATGCATTCACAACGCTCAGACATGGGCTCCTTCTCCACGGACACACAGCGACGCTTGCACGACATGGGGCTTCTAGACGCTTGGCGCAATCTCTATCCGCAGACCCGAGATTACACATCCTACTCTCATGTCCATCGTACATATTCCCGGCTTGATTACATTTTTATCAGCCAATCCCTGCAAGGTGCCCTGCAAGAGGCCAAGATATTCCCCCTTTCAGTTTCAGATCACAGCCTACTTTCTATATGTCTCTCTTGGGGTGGGAACGCCTCGACTACACCCAGGTGGTACTTCCCGGCGTCGCTTGCCCGTGACAAGGAATCCTGTACCAGGCTGAGGGAAACCATTACTGAATTCTTTGCTATTAATAAACCGGAGGACACGTCGGAGTATATCACCTGGGACACGTTTAAGGCGGTCTTCAGGGGGAGATGCATTGCCCTTAACTCGGCATTAAATGCGCAGCGCACTAGAGAGAGGGAGCAATTGGAGACGGAGTTGACTTCTCTTGAACACGCTCACAAATTGAATCCCACAAGACAAACCCTTCGCAATCTAACAGCGCTCCGAGGTAAACTCCGGGCAATTTATAATAATAGGGCGGAGTTCAAGCTTCTCAAATTACGGCACTTATCATACACTCAGGGCAACAAAATTGGTAAACATCTTGCCAGACAACTAAAAGATAAGCGAGAGAGAAAATACTTGGGTGGCATTCGGGGACCCTCTGGGGACATTACACATAAGGACGAGGATAAAGCTGAGATCTTTGGACCTTTTACGAAAACCTTTATGCTGGTGAAGCCCTAGATCTGAACGCCCAGCGGGAATATCTCCAGCCACTACCTCTACCCCAGGTGTCTGCTGCATGGAACGAATTACTTACCACTCCTGTTACTGTAGATGAGGTTAACTCTGCCATCAACGCCTTAAAGCCCCATAAAGCCCCTGGCCCGGACGGATATACCGCCCTCTTCTATAAGACATTTGCCCCCGACATCAGCTCCCATCTTGCGCGACTCTTTAACAAGATGGCAGAAGAGGGCGAGACCTCTGGCACTATGTCCGAAGCCGTGATATCTGTGATACCCAAATCAGGAAAGGACCCCCAACGCTGTGCTTCCTATAGGCCCATTGCCTTGTTAAATCTCGACGCGAAATTGTACTCCTCCATAATAGCCAAGCGATTGAATGACCTCATGCCTGACCTCATCCATGCTGACCAGTCGGGATTTATTAAAGGCCGTCAAACACACAACACACGTCGAATTATACACCTGATAGAGAAGGCCAACAGACGTCAAATCCCCGCGGTACTAGTAGGGCTGGATGCTGAGAAAGCCTTCGACAGGGTGGACTGGACGTTCCTATTCCACACACTCACGGCATTCGGGTTTTCGCCTAAATTTCTCACTATGATTCGAGCCAATTATCTCCACCCCTGCTCTAGAGTGGTGGTTAACGGGGTGCTATCATCCTCCTTTATCCATGCCAGAGGCACTAGACAGGGGTGCCCCCTATCATCCCTACTTTTTGCTCTTAGTATCGAGCCATTAGCGCTAGCGGTTAGGACTAACCCTGTCATCCAGGGATTACCATTCATGGGGGAGTCACATAAAATTTCCCTTTTCGCGGACGATGTCCTCTTGTCCCTCTCCAATCCGGCCACATCCCTCCCGTCCTTACAATCGGAACTTGAACGCTTTGAAGCAGTAGCAGGCTTTAAAATAAATTTAGACAAATCATATATTCTCAACCTCACTCTCCCGCAAACAGAAGTTCACAGGCTCCAGTCTCTTACACCCCTGCCGTGGGCCACTTCCTCTATTCAATATTTGGGAGTCCAGTTAACACCAAAAATAGAGGGGCTTTATGCTGCTAATTTCCCCACCATCCTTACCCGAATCCAAGCGGAACTCGCGAAGTGGAAGCCCCTCTTCCTGTCATGGTTAGGTCGGATCTACGCTGTGAAGATGACGCTTCTTCCTAAACTTCTTTATTTGTTTCAGGCTTTGCCCATAGAGCTGGAGGGGGATTTCTTTCGGCGAGTGAAGGCCATGATCCTACGCTTTATTTGGCAGGGGGGCGCGCTCGCTTCTCCTTCTCTCTATTGCGTCGCTCTTGCAAGGAAGGGGGAGTTGGACTTCCAGATATTCACTTATATTATAAAGCGGCGCAGCTGAGAGTCTTGGTCGAATGGTCGAAGCAAGACTCCGATAAGCACTGGCTACATATGGATCGCAGTGTGGCGGGAAGGACTATATGGGATCTCGTTTGGTGCCCCAAGAGAGACAGGCCTCAGAATACTTACATCAGCACTCCCACACGCACCACCTTAAGGGTATGGGATTCAGTCACAGGTGACGACAGGTGGACTTCGTTCCCTTCACCATTTACACCACTCCACTTTAACCCGGCATTTCCCCTGGCCTTGCATGAGGGACCTTTTGACGTCTGGAGGGAGGGAGGATGCCTAGCTTTGACACATCTGTTTCATAACTTTGACCCTCTCACTTTTGATAACTGCAAGCGGGACTATGAACTAGGGAACACAGAAAGCTACCACTATGCTCAATTAATGCACTGGGCCCTTACTCCTCAGGTTCGAGAGGCAGCCACACGTCCCCTCACAAAGTTCGAAGCTTTCCTCACCAAGACCACTTCTATGAAAGGGACGATTTCGTTCATATATGACTTCCTACTCACTACCACGCGCTCCCCGCGTCCACGGTATATGTCTATGTGGGAGGATATGCTGCAGCGTGCTATTTCGGACGATGAGTGGACGCATTTATGGTCCGACATCATAAGATCTAACCATTCCACAGAGCTCCGCGAGGCTCACCTGAAGACTATGATGGACTGGTACCTACACCCATCCAAGCTTAAGCGGATCTTCCCTGCCACCTCTGACAGGTGCTGGAGAGGGTGCAGACTACTTGGGGACTTTCAGCATATTTGGTGGGATTGCCCAACTATCCGCCCCTTTTGGGAAGAAATACTGGCACACATCAAGGACATGTTGGGATACCCCATCCCCTCTACTATGGCGGGTGTCCTTTTGGGGCTTCGCGACTCTTCCCTAGAGCATCAGACCCGAGCTGATAAAACAATTATGTGGCTATGTATAGGAGCAGCTAAGACCACCCTGGCAGCCGCCTGGAAGAGGAAGGAAGCACCAGCTATCTCCCTTTGGCACTCTCGTCTATGGAGATTGCTCAGCCTGGAACGCATGTCAGACATCTTCAGGGATGACTATAAAAACTTTGAATTCCGGTGGGGCCCCTTAGTCACTTTTCTTTCACGTGGTCTTCCATCGGCTGTTTGTCCTCCCACCATTAGAGCCCTTCATCTCTTTCAATTTTGAGTCGAGTTTTAGTACCATTAGATAATTCAGCTATGTTAATGTTGCTGCCACCATCGTTGGGGAGGGGGGTGGGAAGGGGGGGGGTTCTTTTTTCTCTTGTTTACGTTATCTCCCGATTGGGAGTTGTTTTCATATGATTTTTGTTCATTCCCTGTAGCACCTTCCGGCTGGAAGGCGTAGGGACATTACCATCGCAGACAGAAGATGAAACACATGTGGGACCACATGCACGCGCTTTCTGCGTATACGAACTCACTCCAAGCTCCGTTATCATCAAAAATGTAACCTACATTTAAGCATTTTATTGCGAAAGGAGTTGGACTCCTGTTTGGCAATGTATCTTGCTACTCAATTATAGTCCTGTCAAATTTTGCCACCCCCTGCGAGGGATGCTGTGATGGTATTGTTTTAAGAAGCATGTTGGGAAAACTTAATAAACATATCTTTGAAAAAAAAAATATACACTTCGAAAGCACTTGTTTTATCTTAAATATTAAATAATTTTGTGGGAGCCTATCTTATAATGTATGGAATACAATTTTAAAATAATAACTTATATGTTCATAGTGCCCTTTTTCCTACAGGATGGGACCTCTCAATAATAAGCATACACTAGTAACAATCCTCACTGCACCAATCAGAATTCAGTTCTTAAACGCTCTGAGCACACATACAGACATCGGCAGTGATCGCATTAACCAACTGTGGTTTCATAGTGTAAAGACTGCCATTCCCTCTGATTTATTTAACTTACATTTATCTGAAGGTGAAAAAACAAGAAGAAACAGAATATTTGGCTCTTTTTAGATAATTGTTTGACCCCCAACACCATGGCATGGATTTCAGTTCCCACTTTTTTCAGTATTTCAACCATGGACGTCATTTAGGATTTATCAGGGGTCGCAGCTGCGACCCCTAGCCTCTCTCCTGCGACCCCCAGCGCTGTCACTGTAACCAGCTGACCTCAGAGGATAGTAGCTAACCTGCAAAATAATCATTAATTTTTCCAAGTGGTGTGGATCGTCTCCATGCCTCCCGCTGCCCCTGAGCTTGTGGAGAGAGTAAGAAAGAAATTCAGAGGAGAGAACGAGAGAAAAGAGAGAGAGGAGGTAAAGGTAAAAAAAGGCTTTGAGGCGAAATAAGGGTAAAATAACGAAAGGAAGGAAGAAGACACTTCAGAGAGAAGGGTAAGCGATCAAGAGATAAACACGGGAAGATATATGTTTGAGAGAGACAAAAAGGGATGAAAGAGACACCAATAATAGTGTGACATAGACAGGTGAAAAAGGAGGGATGAACAAGAGTCAGCAACAGGTGAGAAAGACGTGACAGATAATAGAAAAGTTAGACAGATCACAAACAGCTGAGGGGAGGGTGACAGTGTGTCAAAAGTCATATTACATCACTTCCTGTGATGTCATTGCGATAAAAAAATGTGATGTACTTCTGCTACACCTGGCATTTTGGTGAATCGACGCCTATGATTTCAACCCTTGCATGTTAATAAAGGCAGCCTGGAAACGTACCAAATAAACAAAGCCATGCTTCCAGTCCATCTTCATTTGCAAGTACTTTAGAGAGGCATTTGTGCCCCTCTGGGAATGCAGTGATGGATCTGTGGGGTATGGGGAATGCCTATCAGTTTGAAGACCTCAGTCCAAGGAGGATATATTCATTTAACGATTGGACTTGTGAGGCTGGTAAGACAGCTCGGTAAATTAATCTCTGGATGCTGAGATTTGTGTGCTATATGCCTGTTGCAGGTTTACATCCTGGAAAGCTAGAGTCAGTCATTCATCCTTTTATGGACCTGAAAATGAGTACCAATTTTGATTAAAACAATTCCAAACAAAAATGTGATATGCAAAACACTTTGCTGAACATGCTTTATGACTAACCAATTCATTATGAAGTAGCAACCAGGGAAGTTAGAACACGTCACATTTTTCTGTCTTGAAACTCTGCTTATCAACTTTCTGTACAAAAAGCTAGAGGGTTGTAAACGCATTACAACTTATCAAATATGGCACCCATCTCAGAAACAGAGTAGCAGACTGCATGCTACGTAGCAAATTAATGTTTGAGCTGGAGGTAATTTTCTTTCATGCAAAAACCTACAGTTTCTTTAGACTGCAACGGAGCGGTCCAACATCGTCGTTGTGACCAGGCTCCCTAATATACAGGGCCGGACTGGCCGTAGCGCCATGGTGGGGGCCGGTTTTGGGCCCCTGGGCGGCTTTTTTGTTACCGGGGGCCGGCAATATCGGCCCCCTGTAACAAAATTGGACGAAACCGGCCCTAACAAACAACTCGGCCGCACTCCCCCCTCCCCCCTGTTTGCCGGTTTCGGTTCCCAGTCCGGCCCTGCTAATATACCATGTGTCAGACGTGCTGTCACAAAGATGTTAAGAATGGAACGCTGAGAAGAGAATGGAATTTTTCTGTTTCGTTGTCAGCAATGACGGACTCACGGTCTGCAGCACACTATGCAAAGAAACAATGTGGCAGTTGCCCGTGGTAAAATGCCACAGGCCAGAGGCGATAGGGAGCACGTAGGGGGTGCATCAAAATAAAGGTGACCCTCAGTGAAGCAGATTGCTAAAAAGTGGGTATATCAGGGAAGTCAACAGTAAAAACCGGCCCACCTGGCCATAAATCCAGCCCACATGGTAAAAAAAAGGCCCACTCACTGATTTGTCAGGCCAGCCTATCAGGCACTGCCTGATTGCCCGATATGCCAGTCCGACTATGGAGCAGGGTTATGGGGGACACTCACAAAAAAATAAGCATTTGCAATGCAATCAGTCTAGCCTTTGGGACCTTATAAGTATTTAGCCATGCAGCACATTATCCTGGGTGCTGCAACATCTACTGTTCTTTAACATGGAAGCTTTGACACTAATAGGCACATTATCACACTGCTTTTAGACTGATACACCTCTTTCAGCCATCAAGCCCTACATTTAATAAATTAATGGTTTGTTTTTAATATATTTTCTTCAGTCTCTCGACCTAAAAACAAAGGAAAGCACACAAAACCATGAAAGAGTACCATGCCACCCAATTCCCCAATTCCACAACAAACTATTCCAATCCAATCGACACTATTCCACTCCACACCAAATACATCCACTCCACAACAGATGGCTAAAAGACATTGTCATTTACAACACCAATAGCTGTCGTATTGCCAAGCCTAGCGGCTTTCGAGAACAGAAAATAATTCTCATTAAAGCGAGACCTATTGGCTTTGCCAATGCTTGTTGTTCTTTTTCCAGGTAATTTACTGGATCTGACTATTGTGTTTCAATTCCCACTGCACTCAAAGCTTGTACTCAAAGCTTGTTCTAATAAACACTGCTGAACCCTATGCAAACCTAGAGTCAAGACACCGCAAGTCATGTGACTGACCAAGACAGGTCATGATGCTCCATCAACATTTACAACAGGACATGGGGTCAAAGCACTGCTTATGAATCCTTTGCCACATTTAGAGATAAAGCGCTTTCCGAAGGTGCCTATCCTGGTAATCAGATGAACACTTTTGCACCAGATATGGCTAAATAAAAGAAAACTGTACTTTTTGATTTGTGTAGAACATATCTGTAATATGTCTGTATGATATCTTACCAAAGGAGGGTGAGCCATACACAGAGGTAATCCAACACTAGGCCTGTCTGTCTCTGGTAGTGATATCACCTTCTGGCAGCACAGGAGGCCAGGTCTGGTGCAAGGCTGGCAGGGACCCTGTTGAGCTTCTCTAAGGCAACCATCTATAAGGGAGGAGGCACAGGAGAGCTGTAATAATTCGATTGAATTGAAGCATACCACACAACTGTTCATAGAGAGTTCCACCCAAAATAAAATCGCAACTATTAAATTAAACTTAAGTAAAACTTTCAATTACAATGAATTTATCACCCTAAAAAAAGTTACAAAGTCAAAAAATGGCATTCCCCAACCTAGCCTCATAGAAGTACAGGAAATCTTCTGAAGTGTGTTAGGACTGCTGATGCACATTTATTATTGCAGGCAATGCAGTCCTGGTTGCATACAACATGAGCAGACTTAACAATAGCTTTTTGCATTCAAAGGCTCTCCATGAGAGTTGAAAAGTCTAGATACAAAGAGCAGGTCAACTTGTTCTTTTTATGTTTTTTTAAGTTAAACGTGTGCTAGGATTGCCATGCTTTTTGTAACTCAAGCTAACAAGACCGAAAAGGAAAATTCAATTTCTGGTGGATGCATTGTTTGTCAGCATATCAGCTGAAGACATAGCTATAAGGGAGATTACCTTGCGTTTTCCATCCTGTAAGAAGAAGGAAGGAAGGTGGTGCTAAGCTTCTGTCTACACTTTGGAACAAAATGAATTCTTTGAATACCATGCAAAATGATATAAGAGCCAAGCATGGTCTAACCCCTCCGCGCCACTGAACACCATGTCTGGAAAAGGTATATAAAGTATTGGTATAAATTAGGCGTATCATAACACTTCCTTTGGACTCCAAATGGAACCTTTCACAAATGAGTGTAATAAATCTTAAACAGGGTTACTTCAAATAAGGAGACACAAAAAGAAATGTGGCCAAGGTTGGTTATTAGCCCTGACACAAATTGCACAGTCTCTCTGATAGAATACATTACTTCCACACTCATCTAAGGCAATCAACAACGTTCCTGGTTTAAAAATAACAATGCTTGTGGGTCAGCAAGCAAAGAAAACTGACAGGTGCCAACTTCAGTGCTCCATACAATTGCGTTAAGGTGAGAGTTTCTGAGACAGCACACTCCCAGGAACCCTTTGAGGGTCCTACATTTGAACTGCCTCAAACCTCACTTTGAGAGGTCTTAAGTGAATATACTCTTGGCAACAGATGATGGGGTGGAAGAGAAGAGTGAGCATCTTCCTGGCCTCCTGTCTGCCAAGGAGCAAGATGGGTCAGTAGAGGGTAATTACCTCTCTCCTGCACTGACCCCAGAACAGAAGACTGACTGCCGCCAGTTGCTGGGGCAGTTTTCCACTTTATTTTCCCTGACCCCAGGGGTCACCCATTGGTGTACCCACAATGTGGACACTGTGCATAGTCCAGCTGTGAAGCATAACATTTACAGTTTGACTGACAGGGTTAAAGCCAGCATCAAGGAAGAAGTTTCCAAGATGCTCGCATTAGGAGTGATAGAGCCCTCCAACAGTCCTTGGGCCAGCACAGTGGTCTTGGTTCTAAAGGCTGCTGTACCCAGTGCCACACCTGAACTGTGGTTCTGTGTGGACTACCGTGGGCTGAACGCCATCATTAAGACTGACGCGCACTCCAGCCCCAGAGCTGATGAGTTTATAAATCGGCTGGGGGCTGCTAAGTTCTTCAGTACATTTGATTTAACGTCTAGGTACTGACAGATTGCCTTGACCGATGGGGCCAAAGAGAGGTCTGTGTTCCCAACACCTAAGGGGCACTACCAGTTCCCAGTTATGCCCTTTGAGTTGAAGAATGCCCCTGCCACCTTTCAGAGGTTGGTCAACCTGCTGTTGGCTGGGCTTGAGGATTTCAGGGCCACCTACCTGGATGACATTGAAGTGTTCAGTTCCAGCTGGGAAGATCACTTGCACCACCTCTGGGAAGTGTTGAAGGCTCTGCAGAAGGCCGGCCTCATTATCAAGGCCAGTAAGTGCTAGATAGGGCAGGGGTCTGTCATGTACTTAGGGCACCAGGTAGGAAGCGGCTAGGTGTCACCCCTACAACCTAAGATTGCGCCACTCTGGCTTGAGAGACGCCCCAAGACCCAGACCGAGGTGAGAGCCTTCTTAGTCTCACCGGCCATTGTTGCCCCCCTGACTGAGCTGACTTCCAGGAAGTAGCCAAGGAAAGCGATCTGGACTGATGCCTGTCAGACCTCTTTTGATGCCCTGAAGGCACCCATGTGCATGGCGCCCATGCTGAAGGCACCTCACTTCTCCCAAGAATTAATTGTGCAGACAGATGCTTCAGAGCATGGTGTGGGTGCAGTACTCTCACAGCTGAACGAAGAGGGCCTGGACCAACCTGTAGCCTTCATTAGCAGAGGAGCAAGACCTCTGACCTCCTGGTCAGGGAAACTGCTCTCCCCTCGTGCAGCTCCGTCATTGCGCCGCTGCCCCCAGCACTTGTCTGGTTCCAGGTAGTTGTTCAAGGCCCTCCTCCACCTGCAGGCTCCTGCCTGCTCCTCATCCCTGGTGGTCCAGTGGGAGAGCCTTTCTCTTCCGCTGGTCCGCTCGGCCAGCCTTTCTGTAGTTTTCTGCCTTGTCTGTCTGCCGTTTGTCTTTCTGCCTTTTGTCCGTCTGTGCCCTTTTTTGTGCCTCGTTTGTGCAGTTTCTGCCTTTTTTGTGCCTTTTTGTCTATTTGTTCTCTCTGTGCCTTTCTGTCTATTTGTTCTCTTTGTGCCTCTTTGTCTATTTGTTTTCTTTGTGCCTTTTTGTCTATTTGTCTCGTTGTGCCTTTTTTCACTCTTCTTCCCTGTTTGCCATTTTTTGCTCCCTTCCCACCGCTGCTGCTCCCAGGGCCCCTCCCCTGCCCCTGCTCCCCCCTCCCAGCTGCTCTCCCTCCCCCGACCCCTACTTAACGGTGGCCTCTGCGTGGCCGCGTGCAGCGGGCGCGCCGCTGGAACGCCAAAGGCAAGCCCGTCTGTGCCCGTCTATGGCAGCACCAGGGACTCTGGCCCTCTGACCCCCCACCACTACAACTTAGCAACCCTCCACGCACTCAACCCCGGAAGAAACAACAACTGCCAGCTGTCGACGCTGAACACCACCCAAGGCCGTTTCTCCTTCTGACACTGCCACCGCACCTTCACCCACCTCCGGACCCCTACAGCTACTGCCAACCCACCGGACACCAGCACACCCAAACCCCTGAGCTCCATATTCCTCAATGTACGCTCCCTGCCAGACATGCAGTAGAAATCTGGGACCTCCTCAACACCCTCTCGCCCGATGTCACCTTCCTCACAGAGACCTGGACCGACATCAGCTCCACACCCGACATCGCAACTGCCATCCCCGATGAGTACTAGATCCCAAGGAAAGACCGCCCCAACCACCCTGGAGGTGGCCTTGCCATCGTACACAAGAACTCCCTCCAACTCACAACCGCCATCTCAAACGACTCCTCACCCCCATGGAACACCTCCACTTCCAGATCAACCCCAGAATGACACTATGCAGAACTCTCGCCTACAGACCTCCCAGACCCCGCGCCCCATTTACCAACACCATCGCAGACCTCATTGCGCCCCACCCCCTCGCCTCCAAGGACTACGCACTGCTCGGAGACCTGAACTTTCACCTCGACAACCCCAGCGACCCCAACTCCACCGCCCTCCTGGACAACCTCGCCAAGATCGGACTGAAGCAGCTTGTCACCACCTCCACCCTCAAGGCAGGACACACCCTCAATCTCATCTTTGCAGGAGGGAACAACATCTGCCTCAGTCACACCATGTAGACCCTCTGGACAGACAACCACTGCGTCCACTTCTCCTTCTCGAAACCCACGACACACAAGCCTAAACCACACCCCCTGTGCAGAAACTGGAGTAAGATCACCGAAGAACACCTCAACTCCGCCCTCAGCCTCACCCCTCCACCCACCACGACTGACGCCAACTCTGCTGCCAATGGACTCCACAGATGGATCGCCGACTGCACAAACATGCTCACTACCCTCCAGAACTCCGACAGACAACGCACCACGAAAGCTACCTGGTTCACCACGGACCTCCGAGAATCCAAGCGCACGTGCCGACGACTCGAGAAAGCATGGAGGAACAGCAAAACCTCGTAAGCATGCACCACTTACAGGACCACCATGACATAACACCTCCAACTCATCAGATCCATGAAGAGGAACTTCATCCAGGAAAGAATCCTCTCCCACTCCCGCAACTCAAAGGAACTCTTCAACATCATACAAGAATTCACCAAGGTCTCCAGTGAAACCTCTGACATCCCTCCCTCCCAGGATCACTGCAACAAACTCGGCTCCTTCTTGCATCAAAAGATCAGGACTCTCTACGACAACTTTGACGAACAGACCCAAGGCACCGACACAACACCAGCCACCAGCAACGCCACCCAGCTGACCAGCAACGCCTGGACCCCTGTCACCACGGAAGACACCGCAAAGACCATGAAGAGCATACACTCTGGAGCTCCCACCGACCCCAGCCCCCCGCACATCTTCCACAGGGCTGCCTCCTCCATAGCACCTGCACTACAACATACAACCAACCGCACCCTCGAAACAGGCACATTCCCCGACTACCGGAAATGTGCAGAAGTCAAACCCCTCCTCAAGAAGCACTTCGCAGACCCGATGGAACTCAAGAACTACAGACCCATCTCTCTCCTCCCCTTCGCCGCCAAAGTCACAGAGAAGATCGTCAACAACCAGCTCACAAACTTCATAGAATCCAACTCGATCCTCAACACCTCTCAATCCGGATTCCGCAGCAACCAGAGCACAGAGACAGCCCTCCTAGCTGCCATGGATGACGTTGGCACTATCCTCGACCAAGGCCACACGGCAGCCCTCATCCTACTAGACCTCTCAGCAGCCTTCGACACCGCCTCCCACCGCACACTAGCCGCCAGACTCCACGACACTGGCATACAGGGAACTGCCCTTGACTGGATCCGCTCCTTCCTCGCTGGCCGAACTCAATAAATCAGACTCCCGCCCTTCCTCTCCGAACCCACAGAGATCAGATGCAGAGTACCCCAAGGATCCTCCCTCAGCCCCACGCTCTTCAACATCTACATGGCCCCACTCGCAACCATCGTCAGAAAACACAGACTCAGCATAGTATCCTACGCCGACAACACCCAGCTCATCCTCTCCCTCACCAAGGAACCTGACATCACCAGACACAGTTTCCAGGAAGGAATGAAGGACTTCGCATCCTGGATGAGCAGCAGCTGCCTGAAGCTCAACTCGGACAAAACGGAAGTCCTCGTGTCCACCTCCGCCACTTAGGACAACACCTGGTGGACCCCCGCCCCTAGCTACCATCCCACTCCCAGGGACCACACCCGCAACCTCGGCAACATACTTGACTCCTCCTTCACCATGAACTGACAGATCAACGCCGAATCTTCCACGTGCTTCAACACCTCCGCATACTCCACAAGACCTTCAAATGGATCCCCCCGAATCCAGAAAGACTGTAACCCATGCACTCATAACCAGCAGACTGGACTACGGGAATGCCCTCTACGCCAGAATCAACAACTCTCTACTCCACAAACTCCAGACTATCCAGAACGCTGCAGCCAGACTCATCCTCAACATCCCACAACAAGAACACATCACACAGCACCTACGAGACCTCCACTGGCTACCCGTCGAAAAAAGAGTGACGTTCAAGCTGCTCACACATGCCTACAAAGCCCTCCACAACACCGGACCCCAATACCTCAATGAAAGAATCTCCTTCTACGCCCCCAAGAGGAACCTCCGCTCCGCAAACCTTGCCCTGGCCGAAATCCCATGCATCCGCAGAACCAGAATGGGAGGAAGATCCTCCTCCTAAATCGGGGCCAGGACCTGGAATAAACTCCCCCTCAGCATCAGGCGAATCCCCCACACTGCAAGCATTCAGGAAGAGCCTCAAGACCTGGCTCTTCGGATGAGCCGGAGCTGCCCAAAATCCCCCCTCCCCCAGTGCCTTGAGACCCTCACGGGTGAGTAGTGCGTGTTACAAACCATTGATTGATTTGAGGTTACTCCCTAGGAAACAAAGGTTGAGTGTAATTGAGCGAGAAGCTTTTGCTGTGGCCAGGGCACTGAAGAAGCTAAGACCCTACTTGTTTGGGACTCACCTCTGGGTTCAGACAGACCACAGACCCCTCAGATGGTTGATGCAGATGAGGGGTGAGAACCAAAAACTGTTGAGGTGGTCCATCTCCCTACAGGGATTGGACTTTACGGTAGAACACCGCCCTGGTACAGAACACGCAAATGCTGATGGTCTGTCCAGATTCTTCCGCCTTAGTTATGAGAACTCCCAGGAGGTTGAGCAGTTCTTCCTACTTTCAGCTGGAGGGGACACGTGCTAGACATGGCATTCTTGGTGTGGTTTCCCCTGTGTTTTTGCCTCTACCTCCTGTATTTTTGACTGTATGCTAGACTTCTTTTTTGCTGGTTTATGTACTCTGGGCACTTTACCACTGCTGATGAGTGCTAAATTGTAAGGTCTCCTGTGTAAACTGTGATTCTGATTGGTTATCCATGATTGGCATATTTGATTTACTGGTACGTCCCTAGTAAAGTGCACTGTGTGTACCCAGGGCGTGTAAATCAAATGCTATTAGTGGGCCTGCACCACTGGTTTTGCCACGCACTTGAGTAGCCCTGAGTGGCCCTGTAAATCCATCTCAGGCCTGCCATTGCAGTGTCTGTAAGTGCAGTTTTAAACTCCCATGACGACCTGCAATGTGCACCTACTTTCCAGGCTCTAACCTTCCCTTTTTCTACATGAGAGGCACCCCTAAGGTAGGCCCAAGGTACCACCATCAGCAGGGTGAAGTGTATGTGAATGTTAGGACATGTACTGGTGTGTTTTACATGTTCAGATAGTGAAATACTGCCAATTTCGTTTTTCATTATTGCAAGGCCTGTCTTCCCCATAGGTTATCATTGGAGCTGCCGTGTAACATCTTACAAGTGTAACTTTCAATTGGGAAGAGATAGAGATTTGGAGTTTGGGATCCCTGAGCTCAGAATTTAAAAATGCACCTTTTAGTAAAGTTGGTTTTTAAATTGTGTGTTTGAAAATGCCACTCTTCGAAAGTGGGCATTTTCTTGTTTAACCATCCCGTGCCTCTGCCTGTCTGTGGCATCAACGTCTGGTTTAGACTGACAGGGGCCTGTTTGTGCATTCACTCTAGACAGTCACACAAAGGGAGCTGAGGTGTGTACTGCATATTCTGATGGCGCATCACCAGGCAGATGAGCCTTCCTGGGCTAGAGTGGTGGGAGGAGTTGGCACTGATGCCTGGTTAGGGCTGTGCCTATCCTCTCATGATGCTGCTCCTCTCTCCGGAGTGTGTCTGGAGTCAAGGCAGGAACTTGTAAACAACCAAGACTTTCTTTTGGAGAAAGCCTACTTCAAAGGCCAAAAGGGGTATAAGTATTGGACCTAAAACCCCAGACTTTTAGAACACTTTTGGATCAAGAGGAACCTCTGCCAAAGAGAAGTGCTGTAGAGCTGTGAGGAAGAGTACTGCCCCTTTGCTCTGTATTGCTTTGCTGGGTTGGCCTGCAGTTGCTGCTTCTGCTTTGGAGAGTAAAAGGACTGGATTTTGCTGTGTATCCTGCTTGTAACGTTTCTTCAAGGGCTTACGTGTGCTTGCCTCCTGTTAAGAAGCCTCAGGGCCATCAAAGACTTCATCTGCAGTATCCCTGAACTCCACTGGCAGGAGTTCTGACCTGCCTTCTGGTGCCAATTCCAGTTGCTGGTTGAAACCATCAAAATCGACGCATCGCCCTTCCAGCGCCTGTTTTTCCAACATAGCACCACCGTGCAGGAGAAATTTCAGTGCACCGCCGCCGTACAGCCGAAAAAACAAAACAGCACCTGCCCATGGCCGAAGAAACAGCCGCAGCCCGAGTCCAGCACACGGTGTCTCCGAAGACCGAAACCACCGCACTGACTCTGACGCATGCCCTTCTCTGCGGCTGAAAGAACCGACACATTGTTGGACTGCTGCTGAAGAAATCGGCGCAGCGCCTGTTTTGCTGCTGTCGCATTGACCTTCTGCATGCCCGGATTTCCACACATTGCACCTGTGTGCCAAGTTTTCCGACGCATCATCTGCAGACCAGAACCATCTTGGATTTCCACGCATCGCTTACCCTTACAGTCCGAATTCGAAGCAACACTTCTCCTGTGTGCAGCAGAACTGAAGCATCACCGCCCCGAGGACTCTGGAACCGACGCATCACTGTGTTTTCCTACGCTTCCCTCTTCTGCGGTTGCTTTCCTTGTCAATTTTGATGAACCTGAAGGTACTTAGTGTAAAATCACCGCATCCATAGAGTTCTATAACAGAATTGCTAAAATCTTTTAAAAGTGATGTTTTGAGTTGCGTATGTTGTTTGGTCTTGTTTGGTTTAGATATACTTTATTCTTCTAAACTGGTGTGGTGTAATTTTGTACTGTTTTCACTGTGCTACTGTGTGTGTTAGGTACAAATACTTTACATATTGTCTCTGAGATAAGCCTGTGCCAAGCTACCAAGGGGGTGAGCAGGGGCTATCTGGGTGTGTAATCCCCTGGCCCTGACTAGAAGGAGGGGTCCCTACTTGGACAGGGTGCATATAACTGCCAACTAGAGACCCCCATTTCTAACAAAATATGACAGCTGGAGGCCAGATCTGGAAGTGTTGGTCATGGATGCCTTTCTGCAGACTCACCTCAGATTTTTTCCTTCCTTTACTGCAGCAGTTTTTGTTGGCTTTTAGAACTCTGGACACTCTACTCCTGCTAACCAGTGTTAAAGTGCTGGAGTTCTCCCTTGCAAGCATGTTAACATTGGCAGTCACTTGATTGGTCTATTTAATGTACTTATAAGTCCCTAGTAAATGGTACTACAGGTACCTAAGCCGTGTACATTAACTGCTGCTAGTGGGCTTCAGCACTCATTGTGCCACCCACTAAAGTAGCCTTGTAAAACATGCCTCAGGCCTGCCACTGCAGCCTGTAGTACATGTTAAACTCCCATTTCAACCTGGGGAAATAAGCCTTTAGCCACGCCTAAACCTTCCTTTTTAATACTTAGACGTCACCCCTAAGATAGACCCTAAAGTGTCCTTGGGCAGGGTGCATGGTATATAAAAACTAGGGCATGTGCACTTAAGTCTTACATGTCCTAACAGTGAGAACCCCTCAAAGACATTTTTCAATGTAGCAAGGCTAGCTCTCTCATAGACTAGCTCTGAATTATTACCCTATAATAAAACAAATGATAAAATTCACTGAAACCCGATTTCCACACATTATCATATGTTCGCCATACTAATAAGTGATAACGTCCGTTTGGGAGCAGATAGAGAAATACTTTTTCCACTCATTTGAATTGCAATTTAAAATCATCTTTAATGGTAAAGCCGGATTTTAAGTTACTTCACTAAAAATTGCACTTTTAGAAAGCTGGAATTTTCTGACTAAACCAAATGTGCCTTTCCCCCAGTCTCCTGAGTCACATGACTGTTAAAGGCTCTCCTGTGGTATGATCTGAATTCCTTCCAGACAGGAGAATAAAGGGGCTTTGGTGTAGGGATAGAGTGTTCTTCTCTTGAGCAAGATAGCCTGGGGTTGTAATCAGCCCTTCCTGAGCTCCAAATGGTAGTCTGAGGGCTGGGCACACTCCACCCCACCTCACCCCTCCCCTTCCTGAAGACACCTACACTGTCACTGGCAAATGCAGCTCACAGCTGGGCCTGCCTGACCTTTGTTTCCATAGACAGATTAGAGCCAAACCCAGAGAAAAGGGAAGCACTGACCAGACCTAGTTTAGAGCTAGACAAATGGGGGACCCCCACACACAGGCTGCCACTGCCAGAACCAGAAAACATAACCTCTTACCTTATGGGTCACACTGCAGCCTTGCAGGGACAATATGGTTCCAGTTCCTTGCCCTGACCTTACCTACTCATGGATTTGTTAAACAGCAAGGGAGGATAGATCAGAATTGAGGAAGAGGATCTGTGGTGGGACAGTGCCTCCTCTTTAGTGTGATCTGTCGACCTTGAAAGACTGAGTAAAGAGATGGAGAGGCCTTAATTATTGGCGATTCTTCTTTTAAGTCAGTGGTTTCCAAGCTATACAATCCTGTCCCTCGGTATATCTGGACTCATAGAGAAGTTCCTGCGAGTCAGCTGTCATTTATATGGCACCGGAAGTAGGATGGGTATTTCTGGTTTGCTCTAGTACCTCTGCTTGAAGTGCCACTGCACATGGGATTTTGCCCATTTCCTAAAAACATAAACACCCTTGTTACATTTAGACATGGAACATTAGGTACATTTAGCATTGCGTCATACACCACCCCTATGTGAGTCCCTCTCAATACCTTTTGCAGTGTCGTTTTCCTCCTTCCAATGTTGTTCTCACATTAGTAGGTTAATGTTATGTTCACATTAGTAAATTAGGTTTTTGCACAAATATCCTTTTTTGCACGCAGGTTAGTGGAATACTTGGTGAAATGCTTTGGTTATCAAGTCTTAGGCAACTGCTTCAAAGCTGTAATATCTATACTATCAACAAACGTAAATTAAATATCTTTTGTGCAGGTTTGCAATGTTTTTCACTTGTACCCAATCGTTTACATTCCTTTTCGTATTGCAGGTTTCTAGGTGACAATGACGGCAGTCAGCCGGTAGTGGTGACAACTGCAGCGTGAGCTGGTGATGATGAAGAATGCAGCAGGAGTCAGGAGTATTGAAGAATGCAGCAGGAGCCTGTGACAATGAAGATTGCAGTGGGAGCCGTCGGCGATGAAGATTTGCTGCGGGGGAGCCTCAGGTAAGTCTGTAGAGATCCTTTGTTCCTAGAATCCTCAAGGCAAAAGTGGGGCCTCGTGCTTGGATTTGGTTTAAATAACTGCCACACCCAAGATGGCCACTTAGAGTTGCCGAGATCTCGCAAGATCTCGGCAAATCTCTGCTGTTTTGCACAAACGCCCAAACATTGAACAGGAGCTCATTGGTAGTGCAAGTTTTAGCTTAATAAGTGTGTGGAAGTGCACAATGAGCCATTACATGTTTTACAATACCTGATAATACCTGAAGGTGCTCTGGGGCTGAGATAGTTGCTGAGTGCCGAGAGCCCATGGATAACCATCATGGGCTCAATCATGAAGTGTTAGGGCTGAAGAAACAGGATATGGGCCTATTGATCCAGGAGGAGTCTGACAGTTCCCTCCACCCAAGATAAACCCTAACATGGGAGAGACCAGACGAGGTTTAGCAGGATGGCGGATGTGAAAAGCACTCACTAAACTGGAGGCATTGTGAACATGAGAGACTGGCTCCCAAGAGCGGTCTTCCGGGCCGTAACCCTTCCAATCAACCAGATAATAAAACTGACCCCAAGAGCGTTTCGAGTCAAGAATGCCGTGGACCTCATACTCATCAAGGGAGTCAATGTGGAGTGGAGGCAGCTATGCACAAAATCGTGTGTGTGTTGTTACGGGTTTCACTAGAGACATTTGGAACACTAGGTATACTGTCATGGTGGAGGGCAGAGCCAGGAGGACCAACACTGGGTTGATGATTTCAGTGATCTCATAGGGACCTATACATCGGGGAGGGAATTTCTTTCGACCCTTAAGGGCTAAATTCTTAGTAGCTAACCAGACCTTGTGTCCTTTTGAATAGTGAGGCTCTTGCTTACGTTTTCGTATTAAAATGCCTTTCAGGTTTCTTTAGCCTGAGCCAATGCATAACAGGTTTTTTGAATTAGGGTTTGCAGAAAGTCATGATAACTGTTAACTGCTGAGATGGTAGTGGGCAAAGTATTTTCCCATGGGGTTGTTCGAGGGTGGTAATCTTGTAAACAAGAAGATGGTGACATTCCTAGGGAAGCATTATCTGTGTTATTTAAAACAAATTCCACAGCCCACAAATACCTTCCCCAGTCCCCTCTCATGTCCAAAATGAGACAGAGCAGATACTGTTCCATAGGCTGATTGGTGCACTCTGCATGCCCATCAGTCTGTGGATGGTAGTTGGAAGAGAAACGTGCACCAATGTTGAAGGATTTACACAGAGCTGTCTGAAAATGGGACATGAATTGAAATCCTCTGTCAGTGATAAGGACTGATGGTAAGCCATGAAGTTTCACTACATGTTCCATAAAAATGGAGGCTAATTCCAGGGAGGTGGGAATTTTCTTTAATGGAATCAGATGTGTCATTTTGGAGAGTTGGTCAACCCCTGCTAAAATGATAGTTTGGCCCGAATCAGTCTTTGGAAGATCCACCACAAATTCTATGGATACGGTGTGCCTAGGCCGAGGTGGTACTGGTATGGAAAGTAACAGTCCGGTGGGAGGTTACTTATTACTTTTCCCTTGGGCACAAGTTGAGCAAGTTTGGACAAATGACTGTGCATTGTTGGACATGGGTAGCCACCAAAAGTGTCTTTTCAACAATGATAACATTTTCTGAATAGCTGGGTGGCCAGCTAAGAGATTGCTATGACACATTTGTAAAGCTTGTAGTTGAATAACCTTGTCTGACTGATACAAATATTAATTCAAGAACAATAACCCACCATGCATTGTCAATTGTGCATTATCTTGCAGCCATTGTTCTGTGGTCTTTTTATGTATTTTGAAGCAATTCTTGCAAAACGTAAGATGTTAAGATTGATCTTTGAAAACACATTGGTGGTAAAGTCAACATTGGTTGTTCAGGTCACATTTGTTTCGCCTATGCGGGATAAGGTGTCTGCCTTGGTATTGTCTTTTCCTGATCAGTAATTAATGATAAAATTATAATCACTGAAGAACAATGTCCACCACATCTACCATGGAGAAAGTGCAGGAAAAGATTGAAGGAACTGCAGATTTCTCTGGTCAGTGTAAATTGTTATGAGCTCCCAACAGGTACTGCCACCATTCCTCAAACACTACTTTGATTGCCAAAAGCTCTCAATCGGCAATTGAATAATTTTGTTCTGCAGGCAACAACTTACAGGACTAGAAGGCTATGAGGTGCAATAGTCCTGTGTTCTTACTTCTTTGTAAAAGTATGCCCCTAGAGCAGTTTACGAGGTGTCAGCCTCCAGAATGTATGGGTTGTCTGAATCTAGTTGCGCTAAAATGGGAGCTGTGGTGAATTTTGCTTTGAGAGACTGAAATGGAGTCTCTGTTTTGGTATTCCAAATGAATTACACCCCTGTTCACAGAAAACAGGTGACTGGGGCAATTGTACTGGAAAAATAGTCAATGAATCACTGCTAAAAATGTTGTAACCCCAGGAAGCTCTAGGCTTGCTTCACAGTTGTCGAGGAGGGCCAATTCAGTATGGATTCATCTTTTTGGGATCCATGTTGACTCCTTGCGAACTCAGTTTGTAGCCCAAAAACTCCACTTGCGTAGTATGCAAGACATTTTTTTAGAGCTTTACATACAAATCATTGTCCCTGAGACTTTGAAGAATGGCACATATTTGTTTGATGTGTTCTGACAGTTGTAATATATCAAAAAGTCATCAATATATACGACCCAACACACATCAATTAAATCTATTAAAACGTTGTCAATAAAAAATCGGAAGGCAGCTGGGGCATTACAGAGTTCGAACAGCATAACCTGATATTCAAGCAGGCTAAATCTGGTCCTGAATGCTGTTTTCCATTCATTGCCGGTTCAGACTCTGAGAAGATGGTAACCCCCCGTAAATCTAGCTTAGTCTATATAACTGCATCCTTGATCTGGCCTAGTAAACTAGGGAGTAGTGGCAACTGATACCGATTTTTCACTGTGATGTTATTCAAGGAGCGGTATTCTACGCACATGAGAAGTTTCCCCCTTTCTTCGGCACAAAGAAAAGTGGAGAGAAAACAGGTGATTTAGAGTGTTGAATAAAGTCGTTCTCTAGATACTCATTAAGATACTGGAACAGGTGTTCATTTTCTTTTTCTCAGAATGCATATATTAGTCTGCAATATAATAGTCCTCTGGGAGTGTTTCAAGGGTAGAAACGCTAAGTTCCAATAATACAGATTCATGGGCTGTGATGGTTCAATGGACTGAAGTAGAGGTGTGATCATAACAATTATGTTGACAAAAAGATGATGCTAGAGCTATATCTTTTGTAATCCAGTCAATTTGGGGATTGTGGTTAATTAACCATGGCAGCCCTAAAATGAATCAAAATTGAGGAGCATTGATGAGATCAAAAATTATGTCTTCAGTATGTTCGTATCTCATTGCATTTGTAATTTCTTGGTATTAAATTGTAGCAGGCCAGAGGTTAACTCTTTTCTAACAACTGCCCGGACTATCTTGGGTTAGTCTTTATGCAAAGGTTTTATGTCCAACAAGTGAGGAAATTCCCTGTGGCTCCGAAGTCTATAAGCCCTTCTAACTTCCAGGAGGAACTTGTCTCGAAAATCAAGGTCACTGGAATACTTAAATGTTGGAAGCTGACATAGAGGGGTTCCTTGGAGGTCGAACGTAATGACAAACCCAGTAGGCCGACCTTGCATCCGACGGCGACGATGAACATTGCAGGGGGAGCCGGCGGCAATGAAGATTTGATGTAGGGGGAGCTATCCATGAAGAGATGCAGACACAGGTAAGTCTGTAGCAATCCTTTCTTTCTTGGCAAAGCGGGGTCTCGTGCTTGGGTGCAATTTAAATAACCGCCACACCCAAGATGGCCACCGAGAGTTGCCGAGATCTTGCGAGATCTTGGCAAATCTCTGCAGTTCTGCACAAACATCCAAATATGGAACAGGAGCGCATTGGTAGTGTAAGTGTTAGCTTAATAAGCATGCGGAAGTACACAATGAGCCATTACATGTTTTACCATACCAACAGAAAGTGCTTGGGGGGCTGAGATCACACCCTGATAATACCGGAAGGTGCTTGCGGGCTGAGATAGTTGCTGGGGGGCTGAGAACACACGGATAAACATCATGGGCTTAAACATTAAGTGTTGGGGTTCAGGAGATGGGTCTATGGAACCAGGGGGAGAGGGACAGGCACAGGGTATAAAAGTGGCACCCTCAGAACCTCTCATCAGAGCGCTCCTAGACCTGAGATGATTTAGTAGAAGAACTGCCTTGCTGTCTGAAGAAGGAAGAGTGGACCTGCTTGCCTTAAAACCAGGATTCCAGAAGTGGCTCCAAATGTCAGTTGGCTGACCTCCTGTTTGAGCTGCAGTGACTCAGAAAGCTTCCAGAGGCCTTCTCTGTAACTGCCCATCTGACCAACATCCACTGGCTCTGATGCTAGCCTCTGCTGGAGTGAGTCCTGACCCCAAAGGGGTGTCCCCTCAGGTCCTGAACCCTACCCTGGTGCCAGAGTATACTCCTCCAACCTGCAAACTGCAAGAACTGGACTACAACTGAAAAATCTAGAGGTTCCGGTCTCTTCACATCGCAAAAGAACCATTCCTTGTCTCCTCACGAACGCAAGAGGACTTCACCGAGGCCATTGTGGAACCTGCATCCAACTGCGACACAGATTCCCAAGCTTCAGACTCCAGATTTCACCGGTGCGGCATTCTTTGCATCTGCAAACAACCGTCTCATGTTTCCTGCCACTGCAAAGCTCCAACAGGTGACCAGCTCTTTGTGCCAACAAATGATCTCCTTGCTGTCAAGTTCTGACTGGTAACTAGCTCTTTGCATCAACACGATCTACTTGCAGTGCCTTGACAACATAAAGCTCCGATTGAGATGCCTCGCGTGGAACTGGGCTGAGTTAGGAGGCAAACTTCCACCGGGACAAACCTGATTCTTGTATCCGACTTGTGCTCCATCGCGGTCGTCCTGAAGTTTTGACTTTGACCTCACACAGCACGACCCGAAAACCGCAATTGGCTCTTTGTACTTCTTGGCACTATTTTTACCTACATCTCTAACAATACATAAATCTGATTTTACTTATTGAATTTTTTGTCATTTTGGTGTAATTTGAATTATTAATCTTGACTCTATATTTATAAATTAGTTTGGGATTTTTCTTGTGTTGTGTTTTCACTTTACTACTGTTTGAGTCCCTGCATGTTAAGCTTGACTGCATTTGTGCCAAGCTACCAGAGGGTTAATTTAGTGACTTTTGTTGTTCACATTGACAAGGATTGTGTTTATTATCTGAGTGGGCCTCTCATCCCTCTCAATTTATAGCCCAGTTTCTTACAATTTCTATCTCTTCTGGAGTTGCCCATGGATAATCCATATATGTTGTTGGTATTTCCAGGATTGCTGAGGAATCCTGACAGGCAATACCACAGTTTAGTTCTGGAGGGCAAGCTAGTGCACATGGTTTGGAACAGCATTTATAGAAGTGTCAGCTTTGAAATATATCAGAGCATCTTGGGTAAAAGGCACAACTAGAGATTACAAGTCAGCATGGGATGTCTGGTGTACCTGGTGTGTGGAAAGGGACATTGATCCTTAGTGCTCGGAACTTCTTGCCATCCTTTGCAGCAGATCAGAAATCTTACAGGACGGCTAATACCTACAGGTCTGCAATTTCAGCAGGGCAGCAGAAAGTAAAGGGTAAGCCAATAGGCAAGCACCCTATGGTGTGTAGATTGTTGAAGGAGATTTGGTATGAGAATCCTCCTAAACCTAGATATTCTACGCTATGAGAGGTTAATTTGGTTTTATAACTTTTTCAGTCCTGGGAAGACAATAACAGATTATCATTCAAGTATCCGTCAGCAAACCGGTAACATTGTTCTGTTTGATTGCTTTTAGAAAGGTGTCTGATGATAGGGTTTTGGATGCATCTGCTATGTATTTTTCTGTAATTGGGGTATACTTTACAATTACAAGGCACACCAAGAAATAGTCTACTACTATTGAGTTTCCTTCTTTTCCTTTACAACCTAAACTGTGTGTGGTACAATGACTTCAACAATGTATGCTGGTAATTGAGGTATGGAGGTCAGCATCCCCACTGTTTTTTATTGCATTGGGGAAACCCTTTGTCCCGGTGTCTTTACCCACTCTGAGTAGATGGGTGAAAGGTGTAATGGCTTTGGCAGGTCACTTTGGTGTACAATGTTAGGAGCTATGGCTTTAAAGACCATCTGGACTGTTGCCAGGCTGGAAGATATTCTATGGTCAGCAGACTGGTCAAGGGTGTCCACATTTAAAACTTTTTATTGTAAAGCCGTCCAGCATGCTGCAATGGATGTGAGTGGATAGCTTTGAACTTGCAAATTGGAGCCTCCAGTCTAGTAAAGAAGAGTCCTTATTTTATTAAAGACGATTATTTGAGGTGAATATTATCCCACAACTATATATGTAAATATTTCACACCCTACGTGGCAAGTTATTAATAGCTCTCAGATGTAAGATTAAAGACTCAATCTGACTGGAGTAGTAAAGTAGAATGCCTCCTGCAAAAAAGAATTTTGAACTGAGGACTTTGGTCAAGGGGATGAGGCATTGTTTTGGCTGTTGCTTGGTTTTTGTTATTTGTTATATTTACACTTCTCCATGGTCTGCAATCTCAACACCAAGATAAGATGAAGTTTGTTGGGAACCACATCTATATTTAGCTCGGGGTGTCTTTCTTTGTTGTTTATAATTCTTGCATGAGAAGGTGGGGTTGTGGGAACTGGAGAGGGTTCTTTGAATGTGCTGTATAAACAAAGCAGTAAAGAGATTGTGTAATATTCTCCCTTGGTGTCTTTAATAAAATCAGGACCCTCCTTCACTAATAACTAGGAGAAATGTATTTTCACAGACACACAAGAGTTTGCATGTTGCGAAATAGCAGTGCTAGTGTTCCTCCTCCTAAAATGTAACACTCATACAAAAATGGAAAAGCCAAGTGAGACAAATACATGGATGCCAAAAAATATGCACTGGACATAAATGCATGCATTCACAGGGCATCTATTTTCTATCATCCCTCTGACCTAAAACAGCAGCTGAAACAAAATAGTTTATGTTAATCGCTGGTTATTCCTCAAAGGATTTGACACTCTAAATTTGCACTAGGGCAGGGCTTTAAGTGGGAAAAAAAACTGGGGGTGCTCTAAATGGGGCGGGGCAAACCTCTTAAAGGGGTGTGGCCTATCCAAGTAGGGGCGTGGTCTAAATCAAGATAACTAGCATTCTGTGCTTAAGAAAATCCCCTCCAATTATCCTACCTTCGGAAAACACTCTCTTTAAAGGATTTCCCTTCCTCCTACAACGCGGCTCACCTAGCATGACGTCTCCACTTCTCAATAGTGAGCAAAATGAGCATGCGCACATCGATGTGCATGCTCTCACTGCAGTCCAATTAAAAAAAAAAGAAAACGGACTACCTTTGCGAGGCCCGAAAATAGAGCCCGATAGAGACCCGTTTCGAGGCCCCCTGAAAATAACTGCTGGTGCTCAGACCCGGCCCACTTAAAGCCCTGCATCCATCCATCCTAAGCACTGCGCCATCCAACCATCTTTCAATCCATCCATACATTCCTACCTACATACATACATACATACATACATACATCTGTCCCTGCACCTATCCTAAGCATCTATCAGCCCACCTGCCTATCCTAAGTACTGGTACATTCATCCATTCATCCTTCCATCCATCCATCCACCCATCCATTCATCCAGCCAGCAATCCATTCATTCATCCATCCAGCCATCCATCCATCCATACATACATACATGTGTCCCTGAACCTATCCTAAGCATCTATCAGCCCACCTGCCTATCCTAAGCACTGTGCCATCCATCCATCCATCCATACGCCCATACATCCATACATACATCTGTCCCAGAACCTATCCTAAGCATCTATCAGCCCACCCGCCTATCCTAAGTACTGGTCCATGCATCCATTCATCCTTCCATCCATCCATGCATCCATACATTCATCCATCCATCCATCTAGCTATCCATTCATCCATCTGGACATCCATCCCCTCGCCCTTTATTCATCTATCCGTCCTTCTTTCCGTGCACCGTCCGCCCCCGATCCTAAACACCCCGTATTATACTCATCCACCCAGCCTCTTAATGGGCCGAAAAGGCTGGTGATAACCATTGACAGGCAGATGTTTCTGATAAAGAACAAGAAAGCTTTCAGTTGCTCTTTGTGGACCATAGTTCACCACCCTTCTCTGGTGGTGTTTTAAACAAAGGTTGATCCAGCGAAAGAAATGTAAACCAGCTTTTCAGTGTAAGACGCTAATTCAGAAACATAACCTTTTGTCCATTTCTATATAGGAACACTGCTTTAAATTGGCCGTGACTGACAGATACTGAATACCTGTAGTTCTTACATTTGAGAGAGTATACCAAACAGCCAATTTGGGGTGGTGAGAACCTGCCCTTCTATATTTCCATGTGAAGCACAGTATGGGAATATAAAGGTAATTCCAACGCTACTATCTTCATATTAAAGAGGGGGTGTGAGAACTAAGTGAGCCAGGCAAAGCGTGTGTTTTCGTAGCACTAAAACAAGACACTGTGAAAGGTCAGAGCAGGGTCGTGCTGGAGCAGGCTGCCTGTGGTCGTCTCCAGAGGCGCAACTAGAGCCAAATTTCGGGGGGAAGGGCTAAGAAAAAATTTCGGGGGAGGCTAATTCTTCCAGCAATAGGCAGAGTGGGGATGCAGGGGCTCTAAAAAGGGGTGAAAAACAACAGAGCCTCATTTACAAGCAAATGGTCTTTTAAAGACCTGTGAAGTACTCGGGTGCGGCTGTGTGTGCGCCCGGGAAGCTGTCTCAGCCCGGGGCAATGGGCGTTGCGCGCCTGGTCGTCTCTCTCCTAATCATCCCACGATGAGGTTGCTCCTGCGTTTTAAAAAGAGAAGGGAAATCCTGAGAGAAAATGGCTCTCTTTAAAGGATTTCCCTTCCCCTACAACGCGGCTCACCTGGCATGACGTCTCCACTTCTCAGTAGTGAGCGATGTGCGTGCTCTCACTGCAGTCCAATTAAAAAAAAAGAAAACGGACTACCTTTGCGAGGCCCGAAAATAGAGCCCGATAGAGACCCGTTTCGAGGCCCCCTGAAAATAACTGCCGGTGCTCAAACCCGGACAGGCCCGGCCCACTTAAAGCCCTGCACTAGGGTGCACTGGTGTAGCAAGTGTGTCACTGGCCTCAATGCAAGTGTGAAGTAGGCTGCAATGTCAAGAGTTTTGTGGTAAAATAAGCATACCTGCCAACTTGAAGAATAATCTCACCGTGTGAGGAGGGGGCGGGTCCTTGATGGGGGCGGGGGGTTCGTCCTGAGAAGCACCTAGAAGGCACTTTCGAACCCCACCCGCCCCCAAACCCCCTCCTTCCCCCCCCCCAAAAAAAGCTTGCTGTGTCCTGGGGCGTTATCACGCCCTTAATGGACTTCGGCAGGTCAAATCCTCGGAAAAGGAGCTGGAAAACCACTATTTACAGTGGTTTTCGGCTCGTTTCCCCTGCCACCCTGTGATATCAGCTCCTCACTGGAGACGTGTGATGGGAGCCTATATCATGTGTCACACGGTGGCACCGTGTGAGTTGGCAAGTATGATATAAGCCTTATTTGGGGTACAGAGGACCCCTCACAGGTCTAGCTCCCGGTACAACTGCACCTGCAGCACTATTAATAGCTACGCCCCTGGCAGTCTGGGTTGCTTGATTACAGCTACAACTTCCTGTAGTTGTTTCTTGCACCGCACGCACAAGAGCAAACAGGACGCCGCTGCGAAGAGCACGGAATGAAAACGGACGTGCTTACAAAACGGAATTGAGCACTTTTTCTAAAATTAAGGTACGTTTTACTCTCGTTGTTGTACTATATAGTACGCAGTTTTTGCACAGCGGTATTTTGTTTAGCTTTAATTCGTAGGGTGGGCGTCCACATGCTTTGTGGAGAAATATGGCTTCTTCCTTCCTCGGCACAGAATTTCTCAGCTGAAACATGTTGTAAAATAAATTAAGCGACTGTAGAATTCCACTAGCTTGATTTATCTTTGTGTTTTTCTGTGACTTCTTGACTATGTATGCATTTTCATGGTTTACTAATGGGATGGAACAGGAATATACTGCCTAAACCATCATTTGCATCACTCGAATTCTTAGCCTGCTGAGATCAAGCAGCGGTCTGGCATGCAAGTAATGCAGCAACATATGCGCCTTTGAGTTAGACCGAGGTGGGAAACTGTGTAAAGGAAAGTCTATTGGATTGGTGTAAGCCCGTTTGTATACATGATTAGAAGGGTGAGTGAGAATGCAAAAGCAGATCACATGTAAGAAGCTTCTTCGTGAGGAATCAACAATGTGAATAATTTGTTCTCTTAACAGCATCCTAGTAATTTGGTGGTGTGGGGTTGTTAATCACTATCATGCTAAATATTGTAATATGAGCGCTACATTTCTGTGTATCTGTTGTAAAGTTATCGGTGTGAACTGTACGGACAGCATCTCAGCTAGAAAGCCCCCCCTCTACACGTGTGACTTGCTCAGAACATGTATGTGCAGAACTGTATCCGAGACAGTCCACCGTGCGTTTTAGATGGTGACATCTCAGCCAGAAAAATGTCCCTACATATTTGACATGCTCGTTACGTGCATGGACTGTAACGGACGACCCACGTGCTGCCGGCACCAAACCACAGTTGGGTAGTTAAGGTCTTTTCTTTCATACTTTCCTATGGTGCTCGGGAAATTCATTTTGTGGTTTCCTGTTTTACAGAAATGGAGCTACGTTCGAATCCTCGCTGCCTAGAAATGTCGCCCCTGAAGAAGCCGTGCTTCCATACATGTACTTAAAAGAATCAAAGAGTGAGAGAGTGAGTGAATCGTTCACAAATTCGACGTGTTGCCGATGGAGTTGAGTGTGTGACTCAGTTGCGAGAGAGTGAATAAGTTGAGCGAATGAGACTCAGAAAGGGAGTGAGCGTATGAACGGGTGATGTGAGTGAGCGAGTTAGGTGAAGGTTCGTGACTTGAGTATATATTTGAGCTGAGTGGGTAAGAGAGTGCCTGGACTACCTAGCCGAGTGAATGGATGTGTCTGTGAAGAAGATTGAGCCAGTGAGTGAGTGAATATGCGTGCCACTTTGTAAATTGCCACAAATCTCTTGGTCCACGGGTCAACCATGGGCCACCGGATACAGCCTCAGAGTGGTACATGCGGATGACGTGTTTCACGTTTTCATTCATCTTTTCGGTATCATTGCTTCCCGCGTGCATAATTTTCTCCTCGCGGTAGTTGTATTATGAGTATGACGGTTCCGCACACCCACTAAATGCCTAAAATCAAACGTTAGCGGTAAAGGGTGTACTGGTAAGGGCTGGTCCCATACTTCCAGCTTTGACTGGCATGCACCACCCACATAACCTGTCGTTAACACACCAAAAGAGGCGAGGGTTTCCCGTCGCAAACCCCGGACTCATTATGTATGTGAGAAATCAGGGTGATCGTAATTGAAAAAAAAATAACGCCGTATGACAGAAAAAAATAGATAAAATGCGTAATCTGTTTTAGGTTTGGCATGTCTGACAACATAAGAGCCGATCACGCAGCACAGAGTAGATTTACACAGGTCGGATTGGTAAAGCGGGCACTCAGGCAATGGCCGAGGGGCCGGAATCCGAGTTCCAGCTGTGGGCTCCTTTTGTGGGAAGCCTGGGGGCCGATTTGGGCGGTGTCTGTGCTGTTAGGATGCCGCGGGCGGCCCAGTGGGTGCCTGAGTGGCCTTTCTGGAGGCAGATGGGCCTCTGCTACCTGCGTTTTACCCACGGGGCGGAGGTGTCACTCCCTTTCTCTCTGCAGATTGAGCGGCAGCGGGGGCCTGAGCTGAAGTCGTCTCACTTGTATTCATGTGTGATTCACCAGTGTGAACTAATCCAGGCATTTTATTTGATCCAAGTGAAGTTAAGAAAACATTCCTCTGTCAGAGACCCCCGCCCCCCTTCTTTTCATAAAACTATGCCGAAGCAGTGTTTTGCGGAAAGGCAATCCGCATACGTGGGCCACTTTTTTTTTAGGGTGCCCCCACCTATTTTTGATCCCAATCCAACTCTGGATTTACAGAATGCATTTTATTTTCAGCAGTACGAGCGTGTGCGGCCGCTCACTCTGGGCCCACACTGAAGTTTTTGAGATCTCTGAAACGACAGCCTGCTGAATTTTAAACAAAGTGGCAAGCTCTGGGCCGGTGACCAAGGATTTCACATTTGTTAAATAAATAGTAGTTTTACGCCGGGGCATATTTGAAATATTCCTAGTGGATTACACTTTTTTAAAAGAAAGCCATTCATTTTGGACAACTTGTACTTTACTCTATATTCAGCAGTGCTTTAAATTAGGATGAAAAAGGTGGTGGGTCTGTCAAAGGTGGTGACCAAGGAAGCGTAACTAGAAATCCTTTCCAAGAGACCTGGCCTATGTAATTAAGGGTGTGGCTCACAACAACTAAAAACACATGCTTGACTCCTTTTTACCCAGACCGGTATAAGTATTTGGGTGTTTCTCACTGAGGGCCTCATTTATGGGTTTTTTTTGCCATAGGGCAGTGCCACAGGCCTTGCTGCTGCGCTGCCCTACGGCAAAAGAAAAGGGCAGGAATGCGCCGTATCTATTAGATATGGCACATTCCTGTCCTTTTCCCCTGCGCCGGCACACAATGAGCTGCCGTGCGCCAACGCAGGCACCTTTGCACCATGGTGCAAGGGAGCCTGTGTTGCGGGGATGATTATTTTTGTGCAGGAAGCAGTGCTTTAAATGGGCCGGTACTCACCGGTACTGAGTACCGGCACTTCTTAGATTCATCACTCTGAGTACCGGCACTTCTCTACTGCCGAGGAGAGTAATGGTACTCATGAAAAGGTAGGCTCATTGGCTGTGAGTGCTGGTGAGCAGGAGTGGAACGTGTCTCTGGCAGCCAAGGCGCCGCTTCTGTAGCCCTGATCTGAGCCCCAGCTGAGCTATTCAGCAGGGCTCATTTGAATAATGTCCGGGTGCTCACCATTGCACTGTGTTTGACAGAGCAGGGTCGTTCAGAAGTGTGGCTCAATGGTTAGAGCGGCAGACCCTGATGCAGAGATCTGGCCCGGGACCAGGGTTCAATTCCCGCCTCGGCGGGTCTTGGGCTCAATTTCCTCGGACCTGATAATTCTCGCCTCGGTGCCTATTCTAATCATGGGTCCCACTCTGCAACTCTGGGCAATAGCTTGCTTAATCTCCACAACGGCCCCAACAGCGCTGGGATGCCTGGCTTCACCTTGGGGGTGCCCAGGAGTGGACATTTCACAGGGAAAAGCCAGGAAGGGTTCCACAGCGGTATGCGTACAGCGCCGGGACACCCCTTTGGGGGTATAAGTGCGCTTTACAAGTACAAATTTCAATTTCAATTCAATTTCAATTTATCCTGTGCATTTGTGCAAACACAGGAATCATGGCAGTCCCCTGGCAGTGGCAATCAGGCTACGGCCAGTCCGGCCCTGGTGGCAATTAAAAAATTCATGGTAGGTGAAGAGTATACCATGGCTTTTATCATACCCGAGTCTTATGTGTGTCTGCTTATGTTTGTGTGTTTGCCTGCATTTGTATGCCTGTTTTTTGTAAGAAAAAAGGGAGAGAAAGAGAGAGAGAATCAAAACACTCTCAGGAGGTATTTTAAAGAAAATGGGTGGCACTTTGTGTGTACATGTCTGCTCGGTGACAAAGATTCATAAATAACGTAGTAGGGAGGGTTGGTGGGTGAGTGAGTGAGTGAGTGGATGGATGAGTGAGCAAGGGTGGATGTATAGATGGATGGATGAATGAATAGATGGATGGATGAGTGAAAGCATGGATGGATGGGTGAAAGAGGGTGGATGATTGGATAAAAGGGCAGATGATGGGTGGATAAGTGAAAGATTGGATGGATGAATGAAAGGGAGGGAGGATGGATGAAAGGGTGGATGATGGATGAGTGAAAGGAGGGATTAAGTGAAAGGGTGGATGGAATGAAAGGGTGGATGGAATAAAGGAGTGAAAGGGTTGATGGATAGATGAGCGAAAGGATTGATGGATGAGCGAAAGGGTGGATAAAGAGATGGATGAGTGAAAGGATGAAGGAATAGATTTGGAGATGGATGGATGGATAGGTTTGGATATGAAGGGTGGACAGACGGAATGGTGAAAAACTGAATGATGGATGAAAGACTGACTAGACAACAGAATGTAAAGGTTAAATGGTGGACATCAGCAGGTAAATGGTAGAATGAAAGATGAATGAATAGATCGATGGAAGAGACAAGAGATATCTTCTGGGGAGGGTTATGATGATTTGCTTCATTTGCTTCGTGCCATAAGAGCTTTGGTTCCAAGTGGGGGTATATTCAGTTTCTTCCTACTCATGTGCTCAAAAATATATAGTATTGTGCCAAACAACAGCAATTAACAGTATGGCATTAAGAAGGTGCAACTATTGCAAAAAAAAGTAAATATTAACATATTATCGCATTTCTCTTTCATTTTGCGTAATAAGCTAACCTGCTTTGGTTATATAAACACATTTCTCATGTCTTTTGGTATGTGCTGCAACTAATATAGAAGTCGTTAAGTAGCATCATGTCTTGCCCTTGGCCCCGCCCATAGCCCCGCCCCCTCACTACACCTCTCGCTCATTTTAATGAGTACCTGTACTTATTTTTTCCCATTTAAAGCACTGGCAGGAAGGGAAACCTTCCTGCACAAAAACAATCACAAGAGGCTTTACCCTCTTTCTATGTGTGCTGCAGAATGCAGCACACATAGAAAAAGGAAAACAAGATATTTCTCTTCGTTGTGCCTTGAGGTGTATGTTTTTGGCACTGCCTCAAACTTACGATTCCAGGGGCAGTGTGAAAAAGCTGTGGATGTTGCTGGGAATGCCCCCAGAAACACCCATGGAACGCCCCCTTTCACACAGTTTTCTGCGTGAAAGGAGTACATATTTATAAGGTCATGTAAAGCCGCTGCCTTATAAATATGCCAGTGGCACATTGTGCCACCACAACATCAAAAAAGTGATGTTCCATTGGCGCAATAGTGCCGGTTGGGCCTCATAAATGAGGCCCTGAGTTTTCTGTTATTGCATCCAGCCATACAACGGACATACCTCGAAAGAAGTTAAACCTATTGGCTTTACAAATGCATGTCGGCAGCAGCAGAAAAATGGGTAACATCAATGATTGCGTTGTGGATAATTTTAACTAAAAATGCTTTAATTCTGAAAATAGGAAACTGTAAATTAAAGATTACAAAGGTCTGTGGAAGAGATAGTGGTCTTTAAAGTGCCTTAATCACTCTCATTCTCCCTTCTCACTACTTTATTCTGCAGTCTCTCACTCTGGTAAGCAGTTAAACCGTTTTTCTCGCCATATCCTCCTGAAATTCTACGTCTGTATCTCTTACACGTCATCCCCATCCACGTCATCACTGTGTTTTTAATCTGTCCTTCTGCATGTTCTTCTTGGTGTCACCCCCTTCACATACAACCCACCCGCAAGACTACATTTTTATTTCATTTTGCGCTGTCAGTACTTAGACAGCTGTGTACCTCCTTCACAATCTTTCCCATATAAACCACAATTAACAATTAGCACTTATATGACCATTGCTTTGTGCGTTCTGCAGAGTGGCCAAGGATTCGATGTGCATTGAGTCTGAATAACTAGATGAACAACTGGCAGGCACTGTGAGAAATGAGCACTGCCTTCAGCATTAGCCAGTGCTCTCAGTCAAACCCCATCATAGTTACCCACCCACAACCTGTGCACACCCAAACACCTAAAGGCATATCGGTTCACCATAAGCACTATAAAATAGTCATATGTTACATGAAAATAGTACCAATACAACATTTGGAGAAAGCAAATGCTCTTAGCGAGTGCAAGATGAGATAAAACATGGGAAACGAAAACGAGGACTACATCGCTGACATGGATTACCTAGGGGCTTTTTTTTGTCCTTGTTGAGACATTGATCCGCGTTTCTGCCTGTAAAATAGGTCCTCGAATACAGAGTTCCATTGGGACCTGTTTCAAAGTCTGTTTTTAGGTCGAGCCTGTGCAGCGCATGCGCTGCTCTGCGAGGCATGCTGTATTCGAGTATGGACTTGAAGCTCCGCCCACTCTCCACCCATATTTTTCATTGACTTGTGTCATTTTTGTTTGTAAATGCTGGCTTCTGATTCATTAATAAGCTTGTTAGTCCCTCCTTAGTACCGCCTTGTCTTCATTTGTAACTTCCCATGAGGACTGGCCCTTACTTCTGTTGTTACACGGTATGTCTTATTTAGTCTGTAAGCACTATTTTCTTTAATGAGTTTCTCCTACTGCAGGCAAAACATGCTTTCCTGCAACATTCAGCGTGCCATGCGCGCTTTCACTTTCCAAGCAGCCCGGGACAATGGCGGCCGCTTCTTTGGAATGGAATAAGTCTTGCATTAACAAGCGTTTGAGCTATTGGCATTGTAAATGACAATGCTTTTTATTTATGTATTAATTATCAAAACAGATAAATAAAGGCATTGTCATTTACAATGCCAAAAGCTTAAACTCTCGCAAATGCGAGACCTATTGCGTTGCAAATGCTTGTTAATTACTGCTTTAGTCTTAGACCCGGCATGCCCCCCTCCCCCCCATGCACACATACACATAAAGCACTCACATTCAGATACTGTTTGCCTGGATCCTCTTTAAGAAATCACTGAATTTCTCTTCCGTCGGAATTCTGTTATTGTTGAATAAGTTAGCCGGGTACATTTAGCCCATCACAGATAGACAGACAAGTGCATAGACAAAAGGACAGATGGACACATAGATGCCCCTTGAAGACCAAGTATTACGTTTGACTTCGTTATTTTTGCAGTTAGACCGCAATGTGAGTTATCCAGACAAACTTCGGTCCAGATGTTAATGTTTACCGCATCTGTGTGACAAAACGAAATTTATGTTAAACATTTTATCGCATCATGGAAGATCCAGTAGAGGCAGTTATAAGAACAGAAAAGTAAACAATGAATCATCCTAATCAGCTTGCCATTTTCGACGTATCATGGATCACGTTTGAGGTGTCTTTTCGTTCGATGTTCTTGAGTTCCAAATGTATTATTATCATATTTATTATTATTATTAGTAGTAGTAGTAGTAGTATTATTAATAGTATTGTTATTATTATTATTATTAGTAGTATTATTATGTTTGCAGTAGACACGTCTGACATTTTCTCAAAGCGATACAAAAGGGGATGATGGACGGAACGTTTGAGCCAATCAAACACACACCCCCAGTCAACTGATCTGGGTTTAATCCATCATCATTCTTTAGCTCACTCCACCACCCCAGTTCAGACATGGCCATATGCAAATCAGTCTGACCCTGTGCCTCATGGGAACAGTCCAGCCCGAACTGCCAAGACATGTCTTCCCTGGACCGGAAACAAGCATCCTAGGACCGGTTTCTGGCATTCCAGCCGTCATCAGCCAGGCTTGCTTGAATCCAGTGGCAAAGTGAGCAAGGGACCCACGTCTGGGCATACCCCCGCCAACTTAGGGCGAACAAAGCGATACAAAAGGGGATGATGGACGGAACGCTTGAGCCAATCAAACACTCACCCCCAGTCAACTGATCTGGGTTTAATCCATCATCATTCTTTAGCTCACTCCACCACCCCAGTTCAGACATGGCCATATGCAAATCAGTCTGACCCTGTGCCTCATGGGAACAGTCCAGCCCGAACTGCCAAGCCATGTCTTCCCTGGACCGGAAACAAGCATCCTAGGACCGGTCTCTGGCATTCCAGCCGTCATCAGCCAGGCTTGCTTGAATCCAGTGGCAAAGTGAGCAAGGGACCCACGTCTGGGCATACCCCCGCCAACTTAGGGCGAACAAAGCGATACAAAAGGGGATGATGGACGGAACGCTTGAGCCAATCAAACACTCACCCCCAGTCAACTGATCTGGGTTTAATCCATCATCATTCTTTAGCTCACTCCACCACCCCAGTTCAGACATGGCCATATGCAAATCAGTCTGACCCTGTGCCTCATGGGAACAGTCCAGCCCGAACTGCCAAGCCATGTCTTCCCTGGACCGGAAACAAGCATCCTAGGACCGGTTTCTGGCATTCCAGCCGTCATCAGCCAGGCTTGCTTGAATCCAGTGGCAAAGTGAGCAAGGGACCCACGTCTGGGCATACCCCCGCCAACTTAGGGCGAACAAAGCGATACAAAAGGGGATGATGGACGGAACGTTTGAGCCAATCAAACACTCACCCCCAGTCAACTGATCTGGGTTTAATCCATCATCATTCTTTAGCTGACTCCACCACCCCAGTTCAGACATGGCCATATGCAAACCAGTCTGACCCTGTGCCTCATGGGAACAGTCCAGCCGAACTGCCAAGCCATGTCTTCCCTGGACCGGAAACAAGCATCCTAGGACCGGTTTCTGGCATTCCAGCCGTCATCAGCCAGGCTTGCTTGAATCCAGTGGCAAAGTGAGCAAGGGACCCACGTCTGGGCATACCCCCGCCAACTTAGGGCGAACAAAGCGATACAAAAGGGGATGATGGACGGAACGTTTGAGCCAATCAAACACTCACCCCCAGTCAACTGATCTGGGTTTAATCCATCATCATTCTTTAGCTCACTCCACCACCCCAGTTCAGACATGGCCATATGCAAATCAGTCTGACCCTGTGCCTCATGGGAACAGTCCAGCCCGAACTGCCAAGCCATGTCTTCCCTGGACCGGAAACAAGCATCCTATCATGGATCACGTTTGAGGTGTCTTTTCGTTCGATGTTCTTGAGTTCCAAATTTATTATTATCATATTTATTATTATTATTATTAGTAGTAGTAGTAGTAGTATTAATAGTATTGTTATTATTATTATTATTAGTATTATTAGTAGTATTATTATGTTTGCAGTAGACACGTCTGACATTTTCTCAAGGCACCACCGTCTAGAGTTTTCTACCCCTACGTTTACACATAAACGTAATTTATTCAGTACTGCAGAGAAATCTTTGTTTAAATAAATATCTACCCTATATCCAATAAAAGTGAAATGTTTTCCCGAATTTTCATTTGTCCGGTTATCCAAAATGAAGAAACCATAATCAAGAAAGTTGCAATACAAAATGGAATCAACCCTGATCTTAATCTTCATCCTTATCCTAAACCTACCCTAACCCACGCATGACTGTAACTCCTACAGATAACTGTACCCTTAGTTTTAGATGAACCCTAACCCATCTCTTACTCTTTCCTTTGTCCACTTTTACTTAAAGGAATCCTAACCAAAATGCCATCCCTAGCATGGACCTTAGACCCGGCCAGGGCCACTTATTGCCTTTTAGTTGCTGATTGACATTAAACTGGTCTTAATGAGGTGAAACGTTTGCTCAGACTGTATTAAAGCATGTTAAACTCACACAATAGGGAAATAACATTGTCAACGAATATGCTGCATTACGCGGAATAATTTGCATTTTACACATGATTTAGTTAATTCAGCCCAAAAATTGGGACAACCGTTGCTGTATAATATCAGAGGCCCAGATCCAATCCTACCATCACCTTTACCATAATCCTAACCCCTACACCAGTGGTTCCCAAAGTGTGCGCCGCGGCACCCCGGTGCGCCGTGATGAGAAGCCAGGGGCGCCGCGCCGCCGCGCAGGATGTGGGTGCAAAAAAGAGAAGAGTGTAATACTTGAAGAAAGAAACCAACGACACACATGTAGATCTGTGTAAATATAATCTTTTCTAAGAGAAGGTGATAACATATTTATGAACAAAACTAACGAGCACCGACTCCTTGTCAGTTCCAAGAAATACAGACTGGCAAGGCTGAGAAGCAGTTTTACACTGTCCTGAAATGGAAAGATGGCTTCAGGGTGAGCGCTGAAAAAGAAACTTAAAACTGCTTATACAACAGAAAGAATTTGGGGATGGCAACACTTACACCACGCCGAGAAATGTAACGCTGCCTATTTTGTGTAGGATTCCATGGCTTGTAACTAAACTGAGCCATTTTCTAACCATGTTTACCATTAATGTAGCCAAGGCAAAGAACATTCCTGTGCACAGATCTCACACTGGGAGAAATCTGCACCTCTTTTGAAGGATGCCCTTACTTGTAGAACATTCAGACCTCCAAGCCAAATAAAGAGTCCCTAAATTTGAGAACATTCCACTCCAAAACCCCTCTGCTTACAGCACTATGAATTTAACTTTTTTCTTTTTTTCTTCTAACCAAAGGAATGGGAATGAAAGCTCTTGACTTAAGGATCCCAAATGAGATCCTCCAGTCGAGTGCTGTTTAGTGGTGATTGCCCTCTCTAAGAACTGCTTGTGAAATTAAAGATTTGTTAAGAACAGAAAACAAACAAGTGTTACAGCAGATTTAGCAACGTTAAGAACTGCTAGGTAATGTAACGTGCTACTTTTCCTGTTGTGCGCGTTGCACCGCATCGATCTGTTTGAGGCCGTGCTGTTGTTTCAAAGGGACCCTGTAGCTCTGGTTTCGCATTACAGTTCAGCACAATTACACTTGGAAGTTATTTTGCCAAATTGTTAGTGAATAATCATTACACCAAGAATTTGAGGGCGAAAAGGGGGTGTGGGGTGGGAGGAAAATACGACTTTGAAGCGGATGAGCCAACACTCATGCAGCTAGTATGACGGGTGAAGTACTCCTACTGTGCTCAGCATAGTGTGCTGCGTGACTGGTAATTTGCTGCTTCTGTCATTGCATCCAGATATATAATACAACAAGCAACATTACACCTACAACAAGCCAGGACTATTGGCTGTGCCAATGATTCTTAGTGACATAACACAAATAAGCAACAACTATGGCTTTGTTGTATATAATATTGAAAATGATTCAGTTCTGAAATGATGAGACTGTGAAAGAACTATAACAAGTCTCTTTGAAGTTACCTCAAAGGCAGTGAAGGGACTGCTACAGAGTTAAGATTTTTTTTGTCATCCTGAGTCTGAAGGCAAAAATGGAGAGCCCGATAGGGACCCATCTTGACACCTGCTTTTTAGAACTGCACCGGCAGGACCCAGCCCACTTAAAACACTGGGTAGATGGGATCTGGTGAGCCATCTTGGGTTCATCAGAGCCCACCCCATGTAAACTTCTTGTAACGCCACAGAGCTCCTTGAGCCTTTCTCTAGCATTGAGATGTACTTTATAAGATCTTTGTGATTGCAAATAAAGTTTTATGATGGTGATGGCTACTCTCTGAATCCTTCATCACGTCTAGGCTTGATTCTTCATGTAGACCAGTGGTTCCCAAAGTGTGCGCCGCGGCACACCGGTGCGCCGGTAAAAAAATGGTGGGGAGCCACGGCCAACTGCCAATTAGGTCAAGGGAGCCACGGGTCAAAAAAGTTTGGGAACCACTGCCCTACACTATAGCTATACCTTTCTCTTTTCCTCTTTCCCTAGCCCTAAACCTACCACTAGACCTAAACTTAACCATATCTGTAACACTTTTTCTAATAATTTAACTCTAAACCCTTTTAAATTTATTGTACATTGATTATAGCAAAAAAAAATACACTATGTCTTAATGTACTTTATTTTTTCTTCATTATTACCTTTCTTCATTACAGTGTTTCTTCATTTTATATTCATGTTTACGGTGCCTATTATGGCTTCTTCATTTTTACATAACGGCCTATCAAGGTCTAAAACCTTTCTGGTCTTTGCTGCTCATGCCCTGTAACAACCAGCAGGATGAGACCCCATGAATCAATCATGAAAGTTCTATGCCCCTTTCTATTTGCAGCCTTCTGCGCTTTGGCCTGGCTTGAACCTTGAAAGGGTGATTTTGGTTTCCAGTCCGACCTCTGGTAACAACCTTGAGCCTATAGTAATTACCTGAGGTATAGGCAAGCACTGGAAATCACTTGCCCACTGTTGATCATACCCTTCTCTTTCCAACGATAAAGTGCTTCAAAACCTATATACACAGTGGCACACGAACAATACAAATGTAATGATAAATTAACCTCAAATGAATGATCTTATAGTATTTTGGTACCTGCCTTGAAAGAGGTGATTATCTGCAGGCCACCAGCCAATATATATGGAATTATAGAGAGGTAACAGGGAATTACGGGGGTGTTTTTCACCGAGGGATTCTAAGTGACATGAAAAAGACAATGAGAGTGAAGCTCAAGTTGTTTATGATGTCACTCAGAACCCAAGCTTAAATACATCCGAGTAATTAGCTTTTACTCATCTATAATGTGTGTTATGTATGGCCTCCAAAATCATCTGCTGTTGCTTTCAACTGCTACGCAGGGAAAGAGGAACAATGGGGAAGTCATACATATCATGGTCTTTGTTATGTGTCTCTGTCCCAAAGGTTAGAAAAATAAATACCTTACCTGCTTTCCTTGACTAACCCTAGCACCTTCCCTGCCTTTCTTCCCCCTCCTGCAGCTGTGCTTTCTGCTTTTTTATATAAAGCAGACAGGCAAACAAGTATTAACAGGCTCTAGAGAGCCCTTCCAGCCTGGCCTGAAAGCAACAGTGGGTAATGAGTTTTTCTTAATAACTGTTGCTACATCATAGCAGTGAGTTATCACATTTAGAAACTGAAATAAACGATAGAGTCTCTCTATGAGAGCCATACATATCATTACATTTACCCAGACCCTATTTTTTTGAGCTGTCAAAGAATCTGTTGTTCCCTGAACACGAATATCCACAGTGTGCTGATTAATGAGGATCAGGTCAGAAGGGGAGGACTGGGATTTAAGGATGCCTTAAAACACAAGTGTTAAACCCAGCTGTTTCTGGCTGGCTGGGACACATCTAAGCCAGATAGAATCCACCTTCTTTGATAGGATGAGTACGATGCACTCATCCGTTAACCTGTGCTCACCCTTGGGTAGCTTAGCACAGAGCAGTCAGGCTTATCCTTAGGTGCAAAGTGCAAATTATTGGCACAACACCACCCTCACAACACACTAATACACTACAAAAAGACTCCATACCATATGTATAAAACACTGGTCTTTGTATTACACACACATTGAAATCAAAACAACATACATATTGGATATATGCTTTGCAGTTATATGTAACTGCTGAACTCTCCCATTAGCAGCAGAATGGTATGAGCATATATGTACTATGCATAGGTATTCACTTGCCCCGTTATCCCCTCAGCCTCATAACTGACATAAACCAATGTGCATATTTCCCCGAGGTGTTCATGATCCAAGCGGTCCCTCCCACATCAACAGCAACAGAAAGATATATGCAGGCTGTTCAGAGGTATTGCACTTTCCTGCTATCACATTTGCATAAAACACGACACTCCCAATATTGCATACCCAGTACAGGCCTAATGGGTAAGAAATCACAGGTTTTGACTACACCTTATGACCCAGCCCGTCAGTCACTCAACCCACACCAGCCAACGATTGTCGGGACCACCTAAAGTGGAAGGAAACAGTTACTTGGTTTTATCCATTCAGATTAGGCCCTCAGGCCCCCAGGGACACCTTCACAAGTGCGGAATCACTATCTCCCCTGTAGGTAAAAGACTGTGACACTGGAAAGTGGTGCGCTTCCAATTTGGAGAAATGTTTCCCCTCAGGTGGAGGTGCGAGCTGCAGTTGCTCCAGACAATCAGCCGTGGGTGCCCACATGGCACAACGAGACCCCTCGGGTCCAGTCACGATATTCTCAACAACAGAGTACCTTGTGGCGTGGGTCCGGGGAGAGGGAGCCGGAGACCTCGGACTGAGACCGTGATGTCAGGCATTGTTGTCCTTCCAATCTGGAGGTCGGAGGCAGTCTAGACTTCCAGCTTGTGTCCCGTGGACTTGGCAAACTTCCCTCAACACCCCTCGGACACCACACAATATGAAGTGCGAGCTAGCACAGGTTTCCAGTTGTAACCTCGAGTCCCTCGGACTCAGCAAACTTCCCCAGCACTCCTCGAACTCCTCACACTATGGCACCCCCAGGTGGGCCGCTGATTGTTACGAGCACACTCCTCGGCACAGTGTGATTACTGCATACGTCAATGCTGTCCTTGTCCCAATCGAGGATCACTTCCACCTGTTTCTGCCGCACCGTGTGTGGTCCATACGATCTCATGGAAATGGGGAGATTCTTTCTGTCCCTTAGATCTCATGGACAGGAGGCCAGCCAACCAGCCCTTGGAGAGTGCTTAGGGACCCGGGCCACGACAGTTGGCTATTAGCTGCAGTCCAGCAACATCCAGGCAAAATCCATCAAGTGAGAAGGCCCTTCCTGGAGCACGAAAAGCCCAGGCCACCACAAGTCAGCGGATAATCCAGTTGCAGTCTCTCCTGCTCCAATGGTTCCTCTTTTCGATGTTCCAGCGTCGAACCAGCGTATTATGGTTCCAATCCCAAAAGCGTCTCTAACTCCTGAGGAGAGAGCCCCAGTAGTTATATCCACAATGGCCTTTGAAGATGAGATCAGTTCAAACAGCCACCTTTGAAATGCACAGACCCTCTCTAAAGTTTGTCCTGTCTGCCATCCTACTCTGGGAGGCTTGATCAATATCTTTAGTGGGGCCAGGACCCTGCCCCTTGAAACACAGGTGCCAACTCCACCCCCTCTTATCCATCCAAGGAAGGCCCCACAGATTCAGAGGTCTTCAGTTCACCTTGAGCCCCTAGTTTATGGCCGTCTATCAGGAATGCACAGATGTAGCTGTTCCCCCAGTACCCAAATGTAGATTGGAGACATGCCGACAGGCACACAGAGCCATGATCAGAGAAATGGTCACTTTCTCAAAGTGGCATTTCCACATTAGTAGTGTCGAATCCACTCACACTAAAAATGTAAGTAAGTCCGTTTTTATATAGCGCAGCTACTCACCCTTACGGGTCTCAAGGCACTGGGGGCCGTAGTGGAAATTAAGTGAGCTATTGCCCAGAGTCACATGGTGCTGAGCTGAGCTGCCGCCGGAGCCGGGGATCGAACCGTGAACCCTGTGCTCCGAAGTCAGCTGCCCTGGCCGCTGCACCACACCTCTCCACAGCGGGAGAAAATTTGCCATTACTAACTCATCGATATCAAACACTATACTGCCACTCTTCTGCACTTAGGAAACACAGCTCAATAGCCTTTCAACAGATCTCTCATGTCAATCAATGCGAGAAGCAAGCCCCACTGTACCGAACACACCATCCAGTGCCATTCACTATCAGTGCATGTAGCTCACACACGCACATGCCCTACCTCTTCCCAACACCGCACACTGTCCTCAGGGAGTACTCAGATGTAGCGAGAGACATGCAGAACCTTGGCAAGTAACTTTTTAAATGCCAAGCCAAGTAACAGTAACCTGCACACACAGCCCCCGCCATGGCAAACCTGTGGCACGTTTGAAGAGCTACCTCAGTGGGTGGCACAACCAGTGCTGCTGGTCCACGGAGGAGCATTTGAGTTACATGCCCTAGGTATATGTCTTACCCCTAGACAAGAGACTTACAGATAATTCAAATCAGCCAATCATGTATACACCAATCTGCAGTATGTATATGACAAGCACAGCACTTTGGCACTGATTGGCAGTGTAAAAAGCGCTCAAAGTTCTAAAGCTAACACATAGATCAACGGAAAACCAGGACCACCCTAAAAAGGGCCATTTCCAACAACAAGTAAGTTAGTTATATCTCGGGAGAGCACTTCTTCATGTACCAGCTGAAACACAACATGGAGCCCTTCTTCATCCATGACCAGTTGGCACACAGATGCAAAAATACATAATTATTTACTTATTCTCTGGTCTAACCCTCCAACCTGTACACTAGCATCTCCCCAATTTATGTAAGGAGTATCTAACTTCCAAATCACCAACCTTCATGGGTTTCAGTTTCACTGCTTATGCACTATGTTGAGGAACTAAAGGAGATACAAAATCTACATCAACCACAACTGCTTTATGTTCCATGATGGCTCACATCATCTATCTATCTATCTATCTATCTATCTGTCTGTCTGTCTATCTATCTAAGTTGCCACTGTGTTGTTATAGTTAGGACTGGGTTTCCATATGCAATTGAATTTTTGCTTAGCTAATAACTTTGGCGCCGTTTGACAAATCTTAACAAACTCTTGCAAAAATAAGGTTAATCCACCTATGCTCCTTCCCTGAACGTTTCGGTGTAATCTGTTGGCGTTAAGCAGGGGCTGTGGAAAAAAGGAGGGTCCCAAAACACATTTTCCCATGCAATTTTCCATTGGAACTTTGAATAGCGTTACAGCTAAAACCGTTGAATGCAATTACACAAAATTTGGCAGAAAGCTATAACTTTACCTAGAAAGTGTGCTTTTCATGATTTGATGTAAATTCAATCAGTACTGGGTGAGAAATTAAGGTCCAAAATGTATAGCTATTTCAGGACTTGGGACTCCCACTAGACTCCCGCTAAACTCCTGCAGGAAAAAAAGAAATCTGATTAGCTGGTCCAGTGGGATTCCCACAGGACCAAAGGATCTGCTTGACAGCTGCCTCCTGGAAAAAAACATGTTGTGGCCACCAGTACAGAACTCGAACCCTGAGTCCTGAAATTGTTTTTCAAAAAAGGACTTAATGGGGCAGAATAGGAATACCCCACCCTCCTAGCCCTTTGGGGCGGTTCCCCTCCAACCTCCCGCCCGGAGCTGAAATTAAAAAAAATTAATGAAATGTCATCACGGTCCTGAGGGACCGAGAGAGACCCCCCCAAAAACTTAAAAATTAAAGCACAACCATTGGGCTACGCAAAGTTCTTTATGGAGAGTGGACTCCCAATACACTTTGAAACCCCATTATGTGGGCAAGCACTTACTACACACAGTCTGCATTCAGTGTGCAGACTGTTCATTGAGCCCACTCCCTCGTGACATACAAGTGCTGTTAGGTGGGTGAGCCCCTACTATGCACAATAAGCACTAAGTGCACTGACTGTGCATATAGCCCACTCCCTCCAGAGACCTAAGCCCCATTAGGTGGACAAGCTGCTACTACACACATTCTGCGCTTAGTGTGCAGACTGTGCGTAGAGACCACTCCCTCTAGATATGCCAGTGCTATTAGTTGGCCGAGCCCCTACTACCCACTGTTAGCAACAAGAGCGCAGTCTGTGTGTAGACACCACTCCATCCAGACAAGCAAGCGCTATTAGGTGGGCAAACCCCTAATATGCAAGTCAGCACTAAGTGCGCAGACTGTGCTTAGAGCCCACTCCCTCCAGAGATCTAAGTCCCATTAGGTGGGGAAGCCCCTTCTAGGAACAGTCTGTGCTCAGTGGACTAACTGTGCATAGAGCCCATTCCCTCCAGACACGCAAGCGCTATTATGTGGGCAAGCCCCTACTACACACATTCAGCACTGAGTGTGTAGACTGTGCATAGAGCTACTCTCTCAAGAGACATAAGCTCCATTAGGTGGGCGAGCTTCTACTATGCACAGTCTGCACTAAGTGCACAGACTGTATGTAGAGCCCACTCCCTCCAGAGATCCAAGCACATTAGGTGGGCAAGCCATAATTCCGCACAGTCTGTGCTCAGCGCGTAGAGTGTGTGTAGAGCCCACTCCCTTCAGACAGGCAAGCCCCATTAAGTGGGCAAGCCCCTACTTTGCTAGGTGAGGGAATACTCATGCCAGGTCATCAAACAGATATTTGAGAGGTCGCCTCCCCACAACTTATCGTGGCATGCTTCATCATAGGTGACCTCTCACACAGGAGTAGGATGGTACCGCTCCAGCGGACTCAACCAAGTGTATGAGACTTGAGATTTCTTAGATAACTTTTTCAGGACAATACTTTTGGTCCTGTTGAGAAAAAGAAGAAAAAGGGAATAAAAATACCTAAGGGTATACCTGAAGGAAATCCCTTTATTGCTGGGTACACCTGGGATCCGTTAAAATGGCAAAAGTGAGGTAAGTAATTCGAATTTAATGATTCGTCTGACCATTTCAAGGTGGAAAACTACCAACATGTTTCGACCTGTCACGTCTGCCTATACAGGCCAAAAGGTCTTTGTCAGGGTAAAAAGGAAACAAACTCTCTAACTATCACACTCATGCTCAACATGCACTTTTGTAGAGAGAAGGAAAATGTTCACACAGTATCACCGTCTAGTCTGACGTATACCCATGTTTATTGAACTAAGGGCTTTGTGGATCAGTGTGGCGAGGCATCTCCTATGCAGTCACACATTCATCACAGTACAACAGTGCAGGAGGACCCCGGATAGGGAAACTGGACCGGCTCCAAACTCTTGATGAATGTGTGACCACAGAGGACACACCCCCCACACTGATTCATGAAGCCCTTAGTTTAATAAACCTGGGTATATGTCAGACCAAAAGTATTGTCCTGAAAAAGTTATCTAAGAACTCCCAGACCTCCTCCACTGGGTTGAGTCTGTTGGAGTGGTACCATCCTACTCCAGTGTGAGAGGTCACCTATGATGAAGCATGCTACGATAAGTTGTGGGTGAGGCGACCTCTCAAATATCTGTTTGAAGACTTGGTACGAGTGTTACCTCACCTAGCTAGGACTAGTGAGACACCTGTGATGTAGACTCAAGTATTTTGTGTGAGAACACTTCTACTATGAGCAGTCTGTGCTCAATGTGCAGACTGTACACAGAAGCCCACTCCCTCCAGAATCCAAGCCCCATTAGGTAGGGGAGCCCATACTACGCACAGTTTGTGCTCAGTGCACAGACTGTGCATAGAGCCCACTCCCACTAGAGATCTAATCCCCATTAGGTAGGAAGAACCTACTACGCACAGTCTGTGCTCGGTGCACACAGGCACGCAAGCTCTTTTAGCTAGGCAAGCCCCTACTACGCACACTCTCTGCAATGCTCTTACGGGAAAGCCCACTCACTCCAGATACCCAAGCCTAATTAGGTGAGCAAGTGACTACTACAGAGAGGCTGCACTCTGTGCAGCTCTTCATGGACAGCTCATTCCCTCCAAATACTCAAGTCTCCTCACGTAGCAAGGAGCCTACTACACACATTTCGGTATGTTAGTAATATTTAACTTTACATTAAAAAACCCTAGAAAGTCACTGAAAAAACAAATTCACCTAACTGATGTTATAGTTAGGTGAAAATGTCAGTAATAACGTCACATTTTAACCCTGAAAAATCACTGAAATTCACCAGTTCTATTTTGCTGAGCTAAGTATAACTTACGGTCCACTGTGCGCTGCTTATGGCCTTACATTTTCAAGTTAACTGTCCTTGCTAACCTATATGTTAGTTGGATACGCACTCTCTCCCATCAACTCATTCACAAATGCCCCAATATATTTAATAATTAGTCTTTCCACCTCCTCCACTGAGTAATTACTTCTATTCCTCTACTCCTCACTCCATATCTTCTCCCCGATCATAATTCTAAAGAACTATGCTATGCTGTGGTTTGACGACAAAAAGTTGGATACTACAGTAATGTCAATAGAGAAAGTCCTCACTACCCGATCTATTATACTAATGATTGGGGAGTGAGTGATGTTTTCGAAAAATTCTTTGGTAGCTCCTAAATCACAATGGGGATAAGTAACCACTATAAATATCAAATGTGTCTCTCGTCTATTCATAAGTGCACACTCCATTTAAATTACTTAATTCCTATTTAATTAAACATCATAATTTCCATGTTGAGTAGTTTTGAGGGATGCATTGTCCTTGGAGAGCCCTTTAATAAATACATGAAACATCAAATTGTGCACTTGGGTAGGCAACCATTGTTTACTAACCCAGATGTATTTTCATCTAAGGTCATTCAGTTGTTGAGATCATCCTTTCTAGTGCAAAACATGACTGATTATGAACGCATCAAACTGAATAAATCATCTGTTTGTTCTTATGTTTGTAAAACAGCTGTTATTGACCCAGAACCATACTTATATTGGGTATTGATTGATTATCACAGAAACCTCTTGTCAGGCTTTATTTTGTGAGTGCTAGCATATTGAGTTTCCAGTGGACTGGGGAGCCGCATAAGTCTGCCCACCTTATTGATGTGATAATATTTCTCTTCAATCCAATATACATTTTCTGTGCTCTCTATAGGATCGTGAGGAGAACATTTTTACCTCTTGATGCAACTTAGCTTCAGAAGTTATAGCCCCGCCTTTGTTAGAGTTTTTAATGTTGAGATCACCAATGGAATGTTATGCTATTTGCAAAATTTCTTCATATGGCTACTATTTTTGAAGACATTTATAGAGAAGTAGTTGTCATTAATTAGTGGATAAATATGTTATCTGTACCACTGAAAATGCTAACATTTAACTATTTATTAGGGAATTCTTTGTCCTTGATTTTGTGCTGAGTGTTGAATAGAACCACTTATTTAAGTCCCTTTAAAACATTTCACATCATAGTACCTCATAGTACCGAAAACTGGAGTCTGCTCGCTGCTGAATTAAAGAGCCTCGGATTTCTACCGAAGAAATACAGAGATTTCAATAAGACTCACAGTAGAGAGCCCTTAGAAATAGTATCTACTAAAAAAATGGCTCGCGTAAGCCAAAGCTTCCTTTTAGGGATTTAGGCAATATTTTCGTGCAGTTTTTACATTTATGTTACATGGTCACAGCTCAAGGATTTTGCCATTTATGTGATTGTGGCGGGGACGTCTGCTGGAATTTAAGCTAACAAATCCAATTTCTAACCTATTCACAAATTTTAGTCATTAAAATGAACAACAGTTGGCAACTAGTTTTCAGCAAATAAAATGAAACTGTAATATGTAAATGTTCTTTGCAAAGCTTCTAAAATGTTACATCATATTGGCACCTTGCCTTTATTCTGAAGAAAGTCAGGGAACCTTTAAAGCTGTTTTGAAAGAGTTCTGGCAAATTTACTGCTACCAGATGTCATTTTGCAAACTCTTGCCTTCCTCTTTTGATGCCTGAGTGGTGTGCAACTTTCATAAACACAACTTTTTTAAAGTTCAAAATCACTGTGGAGCCCAGCTATGTTGCAGTTCAGAGGTAAACCAGTCGCACTTATTTAGCCAAATTTAGGCCATTTATCCACCCCTCTCACAAGGGGCGTTCCTGTCTTTTCTCCTTTTATACTTAATACACTTTTAGAGACCCTGTGTCCTAGTAGAACTCCCTGGGCCGATTCACAAAGGTAAACTTAGACCAAACGTCTACGTTTCTGACTTTGGGAATTCACAAAGGGCTTTTATGAGTACTATCTTTATGTCCGCACTTGGGGCGGATCTTTGCCCTGAATGCAGACATAAAGATAGTACTCATAAATGCCCTTTGTGAATTCCCAAAGTCATAGCTTAGACGTTTGGTCTAAGTTTAGACCAAACGCCTAAGTTTACCTTTGTGAATCGTGTCCCTCGTCTTAACTTCTTAAAAGAGAAATTGACAAACTGTGATTTCATCACCTGATTACGTAGAAAAAATCAGCGAAAGGGATCATCCTGTTTCCAAACACAAATTGTATTGACACGTTTATATAGCACTTGGCACTGCTATGTGGGGGTCTTGTCTACATGGTATTATTATGCAGCCTTTTTGAACTACAATCAGCTGCTAAACCGCTGATTGTTTTAGTGTTAGTATTAGTATTTATTTGTTTTAGTATTAGTGAGGACCGGTAAGGGGGTATGCATAAATGTAAAGGACTATATAAACCCGGGTTAGACGCAGATCAGCCCTTCATAACTTACTTGGACATAGAGAGTTGTGTGCTGGTCTGGTTGTTCCATATCTGTGAACTGTAGACTGTAGACTTTACTCGAAGGAGAGATGATTGTTCTGGGTTCTTTCTCAGGGTTATAGAATAGTATTGTTAACCTGGACACCACCATGTTTTCACCTATCTTGTGACCTGTAAATGCTTTTGGATGCTTCGAATCTTGGCTGGTAGCAAGTTCTAGAGCTTTGCAGCTTGTACTGAGAAAACAGTACTCTCCTATGGATTTCTTATAGTAAGGCGGTATGCTGGTCTATAGAGCAAGTCTCTAGCATGGTATCATTTTGTTTACGTTACTTGAATTTAATTTGTAGGCTTAGCGAGCCTTTTTCCCTGGGAAGCTACGTGGGTGATGGAGAGTGCCCTGAACATTGCTTGTCTAGCTACAGGCAGCAAGTGGAGCGCTTGCAAGACTGGTAACATGGGTTCTCTGGGGTGGAGGCAGAGAAGGAGTCTTGCAGCATCATTATAGATTAGTTCTAATTTGCATACAACGAAACTAAGGGCTGTTGGCACAGTCAAACTTGGAGACTACAAGTATGAGGACATATTGTATTTTTTGGTGGTATCCAAGTTATGGGTAGATGTGTCACAGTGTTCTCATTGTAAAGAATGTCCTCATCGTGATCTTGTTGAAATGTGGTATCAAGGATAGATTTGAATCCATGGTTCCCCCTTGGTGTCTTATCTATCTTGATGTAGTTGGAGAGGCATCAAATTACTTGGGCCACCTGGCAGTAAAGAGGTGTTAGGGCCATTGCCCACAAGTCATGATTAGGGCTCCCGGTTTCATGGTATTTATTTTTTTAACATTTCCGTCTGTATTTATCCATATTTATTTTTTGGCCATCTTATTGGTATTTATCCATATTTATTTTGTGTTTCAAGAATAAATGTAGCTGTAAAATGGTATATTTCTGCATTTATATAACTCTTCAACATGCACTCAAACATGGATGCCTGTCACGCTTTAGCAAACTAAGCAGCCGCGTATAACAAAAGACTAAACTCACACGTACATATTAACATCATACTACAAATATATGTTAACATATGCCTGTATTCAAGGAAATCTCATCCTGTATTTTAACCCTCCATGCTGTCTACCTGCTCAGCTGTTGCCTAGAATTCATGAAAGACAGCATGGAGAGTTTCTCACAAGAAGCACCATTTTCAGTATTTTTCCTCTTTTAAAAATAAATACAGTCAGGAAACACATTGTTTTCTGTCTGTATTTATCTGTAAAAATCAGTAAAATGGAAAACAGGAAGCCTTAGTCATGATCTATGTCTTTGCAGTGTTGAGCGGTGGTTGCTCATAAACCATGCATTTAAGTCACAGAAGCAGTCATCAAGCACTCTGACTTGTAGAGGTCTTCTTAGACATCCATTTTTAGAATGTTCTACATATCATATGTATATCTGGTAAAAAGTGAGGTAGATGGTGAATAAGAGATAAGATATGTTAGGTGTGAGGGCTGATGTGAAAGGTGGTAGGTACACCAACCTGTGTCTCTCTTTGAAGTATGAAGCAATCTATTTCAAAGCACTTTCAAATATTCCAAGATGGTGAAGTCTTTGTAGTAGGATGTGGTGGTGGGCAGTGTGAAATGCTGCTCATAGGTCCAGGAGCAATTGGACAGCCACTCCGTTCTTGCCCTTTGAGTTTTAATGTTAAAGAACTATAGTGAGTTCTGTTGGGAGACGAAATTCCTTTGCGTGTTAATGGTGTTTGAGTAATACACCAATAAATGATCAACAAGAGTTTACAATTCTGGGCTCGTTACAATCAACATCAGGCATGCTCAAAATCTATTGATGAATTAAACACAACACATCAAAGACTGTAATCACTTGGTATATTCTTAGTCATACATCCAACTTATGTGTTGAGCTGTTTACAAGTGTGAAAACAGGCATTCGTTCATTGAAGTAGGGCCATGTCCCTACTACAATGTGCTACTTTACGTTTAGGCCATTTAGGATTCTGTATTATCTGACTTATGTGTCCACATTGTGTCACCTTGTCACTAAGTCACACTTTTTTATGTTTGTATATTGTGTGTGTAATAGCCATATATGAAAAATACTTGTATAACTTGGATGTATGACTGAGAATATACCAAGTGATTACAGTCTTTGGTGTGTTGTGTTTAATTCATCAATATATTTTGAGCAGGCCCGATGTTGATTGACACGAGCCCAGACTTGTAAACTCTTGTTGATCATTTATTGGTCCATATACATAGGTGTATTACTCAAACACCATCAACACACAAAGCAATTGTGTCTCCCATCAGAACTCACATGTAGCTCTATAATATTATGTACCCAGGTTCTGAGGGACTCAGGGCAACCCCATTATTATTAATACACTTTGAGTTTTAGGTCATCTCATATTGGTATGAGGGCTCACTCTGTGCCTCCACTTAATATGGATTCACTTTGTTAGTCTGACAGCAGTTCATTTCCTCACTAAACTTAGAAAGTAGAGTAAAAACTGTTCTTTCAAATATTTTATCTAGGAACAAGCTATTTGGTATTGGTTTGTAGTGTGCCAGGTTGGATGGGTCAAGATTATTTTTCTTGATTGTGGAGCAACGAGGTAGAGTGTGATGGGCATGCTTTTCTCACTATGGCAACACCAACACAATTTCTCACCCCAGTGCTCTAAAGCTACCCTTGGGCCAAATATTACACCTCTAATTCTTTAGTGAGACAAAGAAGTGCTAGGATGGCACCGCAACAAAAATAATAAAATGCACTTGTTTCCAGGTACAATTACAAAGATATGCGAGCATTATATGCAACTGACATGGCCACTGCTAAGATTACCCAAAGACATATCTAGCTCCCAAAGCTCGTCTGGTCATTGCTTGGACACCAAAGTTTATTAATTTTTAACAGGCAACCGGCTCATTTGTTCCTTGCACGTTCAATGCCTTTTCTAGGATTCACCTCTGTTGGAGCTTTCCTGCAGCCTTCTGCTGGTAATCTCCCAAATTCGTGTAACGTAGAGCCTTCCTGTTGTGCCATATTATTAGAGATTTGTTTGGAATCCTGTCTGTGTTTTGTTGAAGAAATTAACCAGTTGTTTGGTTTTGACTGCTAGCTTTTCAACGCAGCGACCGCCCTTTCCTCCTACAGATAAATAATGTCAGTCTGCATATGGCAACATGTCCAGGCGTCCATGATGAAGGTTCAGGAGGGCAATACGCAACAAGACTTTCAAGACACCCATCTGATATGTAAATTTGTTTTGTTGCATGTATGTATGTGGATATTCAGAAAATGTGCCGTGGATCCAACTATACCATCTCTAATTTTGACACCCCTCTTCTACAGACATTCTTAAATTGCTTACATAGGGGCTCTTTATTTCCTGTCATTGACAATATTGTGAGACATCCACACTTAACGTTATTAGGTTTTGTGAGGCTCCCACAATTGTTTGCACAATTGTAAGTCTTTGTTTTTGTTTTGACAAACAACTTACTATTTCGACTAATGTTCATTTAGGCTAGATGTTCTATACTTTGAGTATATGGACTAGTCCCTATTATTTTGGTGCCAAGTCATTATGTGTGTCATTTTCTGCTTTTTGTTTTATGCATCAAAACAATCCCTGAATTCTGAGAGACACCCCTTATTTTTGGGCAGATCATTATTTTCCCACACTTCTGTGTTCCTGAAAGACACCTTCGAGAGCCATGTTACTGAAGTGGTGTACAAAAGTTCAAAAAGAGCTCAGAGTGAAAACCCAGGGGCTTATTTACAAGTCCCTTGTGCCACCGGTACGTCAGTTTTTCCCATTTTAAAAGTGACGCACCGGCTGCTCAAGGGGCTTGTAAATAAGCCCCCCTATTTTTGTTGAAGGAATAGCGCAGCATTCATAACGATTTATGCAGGTGACTGGCGAGAGCTTACACTTCTATCGTGCTATGTATTGAATTTTATTATTGTCTGTGGGGTGGTTGTACATACTGGATGGGGGGTATACCTTTTGAATTGCCACGTTTTTATCTGGTGTTGTACAGGCAGCACCGTTTGGCTGCAGTTTTGCAAATAACACGGTATTTTAGATAGTGGTGGTTTTAAGATCACGTATGATGAAATAGTGCTATTTGCAAAAAGACTGCTAGATTGCTCCAGCATGTGAGAAGGACGGAAAATGATTTCATCAAGTACGTCAGTCCTAAGAAGTAAGGAGGGTTTCCTCTCCTTCTGTTTCAAACAAGGCTGAGGAATTTGATGAATGCCCTCTCTTTAAAAGCAAGTAACTGACTCATTTGTGCACGGAGTTAGAATTGTGTTTGTGTCCAAAAGGTTTTTGGCAGAATGTGTGATGTCCTGATTTCTTAAAAGCCCTTTGCAAAACAAGCCCAGTTATGGCACATCTAGAATGTTACTAAATGTACTACTTTTTGCACAGCAACACTAATGCAGTGCGACTTGAAAATACTGCTGTGAAGTACTGTCAGTGCTGTTTCCTTTGATTCTCATTGCGAAAGCTGCTTTGCTGTTCTTGTCCCCTAATCCTCTTTGAACCCAGGGCGGGACTAGCGTAACAGGCATCGGGCGTTTCCCCGGGAGGCCGGAAGGGTGGAGCCAGTTTTGCAGGCCGGTTTTGTTACTGGGGGCCGGTTTTTCAGCGGTGCTGCAATATCGGCCCCCGGTAACAAAAGCAGCAGTGCTTCACACTTGCACATGCCCTCCAGTCTCACCCCCCCCCCGCTCGAGGGCTGGTCGGACAAAATTGCCAGGGCTGCTTTGGGTTCCCAGTCCAGCCTTGTTTGAACCATACACCACCACTCCCACCTTTAGATAAGTTGTTTCTCCGTGGCTGCCACTCCAGAAAAAGACTTGTTGGAGTGGCTGTTGATGGAGCTGGTGTTTTAGAATCATGTTCTGTTACTTAGATAAAAGGCATGGTCAGGCTGTGGAGGTGTTTATTGAGACAGTTAGTAGATAGCTACAATGTGCAGTTACAACAATTGAAGAATAAGAAAGAGGGTAATTACCTAGGAAGGGGAACAAGTTGACAACGCTGGGGTGAATACAATGCCTTAACCCCTTGCCCGCGATCGGAATTCCGCTCGTGTGCTGGACATTCCGATCGCGGGTGTGGTCGTGACGAGCTCAGCTCGTCATGCGCACAGCGCTACCGCGCAGCATGACGAGCTGAGCTCGTCACGCGCATCGAAGGGGTTAAAGTGTTGAAAAAGAGACAAGTACTAAGTGGGTGGGGAGGACATGAGCAATTGATGACTTAGAAAAAGAACTATAATGCCTGAGCTAGTGGAGGAGAAAGAATGCCAGAGAGACATTAAGGGAGAAGAGAATGTTGTAGAGGTTTGAGGAAAAAGTGTGAACACGAATGGTTGAAAGTACCGGGCACTCAAAGAAGGTAATGGACAGAGAGGACCTGAGGCGTATTATGAGGAGATAGATCCTTGAGGTTAAAATTAGGGAGATGAGAATGTGCTTGAAATGCAAATTAAGCTAGCTTTAAGTATATTCTTGTTATACAAAACCATAATTTCTTTGCTTACCTCATAGTAAACAGTCACCCAGTATTGCCAAACATTAGCACATAAGTCATAGAAATGTTGAAGATAAGCACTACGAAAGCATAATGTTGTCACACACGTAAGTGTGATTAAGACTATCGGGACAATTCACAAAGGTAACTTACACTTGTGAGTAATCTATACACGTAATTCACTCTTACACTTTTGTGTAATTTTACTACTTTTGGTTATTCACAATATCCGAGTGTAAATGTGTTCCAAAGTATAGACTTGCATATCTGCCCCCCTCTGAAACAGGGTTGAAACCAAATTTAGGAGTGTAAGTTACTTATGTCCCAAAGAAACAGAAGTGAATTCACAGAAGGCCAACCACTGACACTGCAGAACCCTCCTGTAGAAAATAATGGAGGTAGGGACTTAAAATAAAACACCCTAGGTTTTAATCTTATATGAAACGAAATTATTTAAAATACTTAGAAATATAAATACTCAAACACTTAAAAATATAAATTAATGTAATACACACACACACACACACATATATACACACACATAAACATTTATTATGTAAACATAAAATATTTGTGCAACTTTTTTAATTTAAAAATTATAGTAACATTAAATGTTAATAAAATATATGTACATCACTTTTAATTAATTCTATACATTACTTTTAATAATTATTAATGCATAAAAAATTTTTTTTAATTAGGTGGGAGTGTATATTTTATTTAATATATTTAATTAATTAAAATATCTAAAAAATGAAAGATTAAATTAAAAAAAAGTGATGGAGCTGTAGAGTCTTTTCTTTTGTTCTACATTTAAAATGCATGTAGAAAATAATGTAATTAATATAGACCGATCTCCCTGCCACCATAGCAGGCCAAGGTCTTAGATAAAATCATCGTCAGAAACCGCCAACTACTTGACAACACTCAGTCTAATTTCAGACCCAAACACAGCACAGAAACTACCTTCATCTCTGCCACTGATATCCGCATGACTCTGGACAAAGGAGACACGGCGGCCCTCATCGTCCTGGACCTCTCTTCAGCATTTGACACAGTCTCCCACCCCATCCTCATTTAACGCCTACACAACATTGGAATCCAGGGACACGCACTCTGATGGATCTGCTCCTTCCTGACTGGAATGACTCAGTCAGTGAGCCTGGCACTGCACAACTCAGACGTCAGAAACCTAATCTGCTGAGTTCCGCAAGGATCCTCCCTGAGCCCGACCCTCTTCATCGCATACATGATCCCTCTATCCAGCATTATCCACTTTCACTGTATCAATGGCCTCCCCCACGCCGATGAAACACAACTCTTTCTCTCCCTCACGGACAAGATGCCCAGTGCCTGGATCAAGTTCAATGTCTGCAGGACTGTAATCACCCTTTGAAGGAAGTCCAACTATCTAAAGCTGAACAAAGAAAAGGCCGAAATTTTGACTTTTGGGAAGAGCACATCACCATGCGACTCCACCTGGCAGACAACAGAGATAGGACTAACATCCACCACCCACACGAAGAACCTCTGGATCATCATCAACAGCAAACTCGACATGACCACCCAAGTCAATTAATAATCTGTGTTGATGGCTTTGAAACGCCTCAACATAGTTCATTTTAGCAATCTCTCTTTAGAGTCCTCCATTTTCCAGAGCAAGAGGCTGAGCATGTACATAACATGTTCTCATTTCTGGAGTTACACATTCTAGAAATAAAACACTTTTTGTCTTTCCATGGGTTTGTCTTATATATGTGAAGTGTCCCACCCCAATGTGAAGATTGTTTTAAATTGTGTAGTTCATGACACTGTCAATTCTATTTTTAAATAGCTGCATATCTACACAAATAATCACATTGGAAAAATGAGTGTGGTCTTATGAATGTGTTTATTTACAATCAATGTAACAATATACACATCATAAACATAACAAAAGGATATCCCCACCAGGATCGTCAATTTTCATTGCAACACTGTACATGATAATCTCCTAGATAAAAACACCCTGATCCTATATAAATAAACTGGAAAAAGGACCCTGTATTACGGGAATACATGGAAAGACAACCCCCAACACAACTTAATTCATTTCCTTTCCACCCTCCCAAGGTACAATGCCTGCATCATGATGCTTTGTTCTCATGAGGAAGATCCCTCTCCCATCAACATTTCTTATGATTTTGGGGTTGTTCTTACCAAGGTGATGCATTGTGGGGTATATATGAAACATTAGCTTCACTGTAAGATGTTCTTAAAACATTGGGGTAAATCCTGTCAGTGATCCCTCTACTCTCTCTCTTATATTTCTCTGCCCAAAAGTTGAATCCATGTTTCTTGAAAGTGCCAACCATGCTGCTTCCACAACTCTCCTAATATGGAATATAGGCAGCACATAAAATGCCTGCGGACCCCATGTGATCTCTAAGTTTATTCAGTTGCTGAAATCATCCTTTCTAGAGTAAACTATGGCTGATTAGGTGTAAGGTTTAAGAGTGTGAGGGGGCAGTCGCTGTTGTTTTGTGACCTGGGTGAAGGGTCCAGTGTCTAATTTTTGTGCATTGCATTCTTTCTCATTTAGCTATTTAGAAATCTCCTTTACAGCTTTCAAAGTATACAGCATAAATGTCCAGCAGGGTATGGTATTTGCCTTTTCTCCATTTATCAAATCGATCTCTCATGAATGCAAGGGTGAATTCAAGAGTAGGGTTGGTGGATGTACATGGGTCAGGAATGTGGTGACTGATCTCTTTAGGTTTGGTTGTCTCACGTGTCCTGGTCGGATTATTGATCTCTGAGAGTAAAGGTTTGCAAATTTCTCAGAAGCTATGGGCCATCCCAGAGAGCTCTTCCTGCTTGTGCTTCCTCCATGACAAGCTATTTCTTTTCCAGCTTTCTAATGAACAATCTGCAGTTGGACCTGAGGTGGATGACAAAGATTTCAGAAAAAGTACTATTAACTCTGATCCTGGCAATCAAGTTGTAGTGATTTGCTAATATCCATTCCTTCATTGGAGGTTGGCTACATTTTATTAAAAGTGGCCATCAGAAACTCTCATTTTGTCATATCAACACTTTCTCAGCAGTGTAGGACTTTAACACAGCAGATAGCCTCTTCCTTAAGGCTTTCTTAACTAGATGGACTATATTTTTTATAATTTTGTATCCTTGCCTGCCTTTCACAAATCCTACTTGATCGGGCTCGTTGAGATGCTGGAGGACTTTGTCCAGCCTATTTGAAAGTACCTTGGTGAAGATCTTTGCATCAATATTAAGCGTTGCTATGGGCCTATATGATTTGCAATCTTTGCATCCTTAACTGGTTTCAGAATCAGGGCTATTTCAGCTTCCTACATTGAAGGGGTTACATTCCCTACTTGAGGATTCAAATTAAACAGTGTGCTCATTGGTCCATTTAGGTTAACAGTAAACATTATGTAAAATGTAGACCTAAATCCGTTGGGTTCAGGCCCATTGTTGGGTTGCTTTCCAGAATGGCTAGTAAAATCTCCTGCAGGTCTCTATAGGGTTATCCAAATCAATTTGCTGTTCCAGGGAGAGCGCTGGCATCAATTTCGAGTGTAGTAATTTCCGGAATTTGGCCCCTATGTTTTTTTGCTCCCCATGATATATGTAACTATAAAACGTGAGAAACATGGCCGAACGATTTAGCTTTCCTGAGTGTGCACTCATTGGGGACACTGCTACAACTGTAAAATCTATGTCAGAACATGTGCCCAAAAAAAAGTATATGCCCTCATTACAACAATAAACCAGTGTGTAACTTGAGTGTGAATCTCAGCGGTCCTTCCCCTATACCTTTATGAGGCCCCAGTTGAGGATTGAGTAGTTCCGGGAGTACCCCTTGCTATCATTCAGGTGGATTACATTATTTGTTGGCACTTACAAAGGAACGTCTGCATCTTATGTACTGCTTTCTCCAGGCAGTCCACCCTACTTTTTAAAATCTAACATTTATCCTTTTACTATTTACCCACCTTGTGGAAAATAGTCAGTGATTTGAAGAAGTTTCTTCAATGGATGGGCAGCCAATGGAAGGACCTCTTGATGGGAGCGGGGAAGCCCATTTGAGGGAGGCGGTGTCCACTGAGTCCGCTGCATTCTGGACAAGCTGGAGATGTTGTTCTGGAGCAGGCAGATTAATTGAGTTTGCATAGTCAAGTCTTGATAGAATGAGATTGTTCACAGCAGGAATATGAAGTCTCCTGTCAAGATGTGGTGGAATTCTATTTAGGATGCAGAGTAAGGTACATCAAGTATAGGCTACTCCTGCAACCTGGGAGTTCACTGTCAATTTGGACTCAATCAAGACACCAAAGATGTCACTGATAATATAAGGGGAATTGCTAGTAAGGTCTGCAGGCACTGCAGTGTTAGAAAAGCCAATAGCAGCAACTAGTCTGATGATCTTATTGATATAAAAAGCTTGAATATCTAAGCAAAGCTGTTGGGAAGGTTGTACTCTTGTCTGAGCTGCTTGGTGTGATTTCAATAAAAATATTACGAGGAAGATTTCCAATGCAAAATTGAGGGCATGTTTAATGCCCTTAGTGAGGTATACATTTTTGTTTCCTAAATACTGTGCTTATACGAGTAAGCCAAGGTTGTAAATTCAGATCTAAGTTCAGTAGAATAGTGTCTCCACCATCTTGTTTCTGCTCTGCGTATGCTAACTTAAGATTGTTCAGCTCTGCAGAGAACCAATTATTCCTTGTGGTTTTGCAGCTGGGAAGAGCGCTCTGCTTGGAGAAAGGTGAGTCTCATCCAAAATTCTGGATAGAGAACTACTAGTGAATAAATGAAGCTGTGCATCTGGGTTGACATTAGAACTGACATTTTGTACCAGGGTGGGGTCCATCAGTTCAAGAATAAGGTTTTTCAAGTTAGAACCGCTGTAAATTGTCTGGAAATTTGATGCAAAAAAAGAATTCCATGGTGATTGTTAGAAATTGGGTTTCTGGTTGGCAGAGGTATGCACCCTGCCCAAGCAGGAACCACAATCCTAGTCAGGGTAAGTCAGATACACACCATAAATTTACCAGTGTTCACCCTCTGGTAGCTTGGCACAGAGCAGGCAGGCTTAACTTAAGAAGCAATGTGTAAAGTATTGGTGCTAAACGTCAAACAGTAATCCAGTGAAAACAACACAAAAAGACTCCACACCAGATTTGAAAAATAGAATATGATTTTATAAATAAAACAAGACCAAAATGACAAAAAGTCAATAAGTAGAAGTCAAGATATGAATTTGTAAACATTAAAGTGAAAAATAGCGCTTAGAAACAATAAGCGCCTATGGGGTTATCTGGTGAAGCTGGACTGGGGCAAAGTCAAGAGTTCAGGCTGACCACGATGGAGTGCGGGCCGAATGCAGGAGCCATGCAAGGCCCACTAGACAAAAGTGCCTTGATCCTGGTCACAACAGCGAGATGTGGGGTGCAGTCGAGCGATGTGTCGATCCCGCAGTCAAGGTGATGCGTCGATTTTCTCCAGCAACGCTGGTGATGCACTGGTTATGAAGGCGATGCGTTGATTCCAGGTGTGATGTGCCGGTTCTGTTCCTGCAATGGCGGCGATGTGGTGATTCTGCCTCAGACAGCAGAGGATGCATCGGTTTCACTGGAGCAAGCAGCTGGAGCCACTTCCAATGGACCAGGTACAGGAACAGTGGGTAAGACTTTGATATCCCTGAGTCTTAAAACAGGAGGCAAGCCAGCAAGCCAGTGGAGATCACTCTGGGTTTAATCAAGAGCCCAGTTCTTCCTCAGCAGGACAGACGATCGCAGGCAGCAGGGTAGCATGGCAGAAAAGCAGTTCTTCCACAGCAGCAGAACAGCAGAGTGGCAGTCCTTGTAGCAGCACAGCAGTCCTTCCTCCTGGCAGTGTTTCTTCACAGGTCCAGTAGTGTTCGATTTGGTGGGGTCAGAGACCCAGTACTTATGCCCAGTCATGCCTTTGAAGGGAAGGTGACTTCAAAGAGGGGCTTTGAACTGCACAGAGGTCCTCCCTTCTAGCTCTGGCTCCAAACTCACTACAGGGGGGGTTTGCAGTCATTTGTGTGGGGATGGGACACTGCCTATTCAGGTGTAAGTGTCAGCTCCTCCCTCCCATCCTGCCCAGGATGACCCATCAGGATGTGGATTGCCACTCAGTCACACCTAATTTTCCTTTGTGTGTGGCTGTCTAGAGGGAATGCACAAAGCCAAGCTGTCACCCACCCTAGATGTGTTATGGAGACAGGCTGCAGGCACACAGAGCTAACAGCTGAAAAATGCCATCTTTCTAAAGGTTATAAACTCGCAGTAATACATAAGTTCAACCAAGTAATCCATGTTTCTTCTAAATTTATTCCATTATCCTTGGAATGTGCGCTTTCACAGTCAAACAGTAGAATTCCAAACTTTAAATGCACAAGAAAGGCCCATCCAGGCGACTTTCATCAGCACACGGAATGTGCTGTTCATCCTGGGTATTTATACTGCTAACGTCCAATGCATTTTGGGCATTATTGCCCTTCGTCAGGGGTAAATTAAAAATCAATGCTAATACATAAATGTTACAAAACATCAATCCTCTACTAATAATATTTCCAATTCTTTGATGATGAAAAACAAGGCTCTGTCGTGCCATCCCAGGGACCTTCCAAGTTATTTTTCGAATAGTACTGTATCTTATATTCACATACTCTTTTTTGGGTGCAAACGATCGGTGGGGACAGTAATGCTTCATGCTAAAAATAAGTGATAGCATGCACTCCTAGTTTAATAATTTAAACAACATTTAAACAACATTTTGATATGCTCAAAGCCAGAATATGCGTGCAGACTTGATGTGTGTTCTGTCCCTGAACACAACAGTTTATTCAAAAAAAGACCAGTGCATAGTTTCACACTAGATTCAAGCTGCACTGCGATGGAGAAATTGCAAGATATAAACTCGCAGTAATACATAAGTTCAACCAAGTAATCCACGTTTCTTCCATTATCCTTGGAATGTGCGCTTTCACAGTCAAACAGCAGAATTTTAAAATTTAAATCTGTGTTCAACCTCAAGGACACAGTATCTTGGTGGGTAGGATCAATTTTTTATTCAGAAAAGAAAAACATTTATACCACATGGCTGGAAAATAGTGATACCAGCTATTTACAATGATCTAAAGACGTAAAAATATCTTCATAAAAAACAGCTGTGAATGAAGAATGAAAATGCTTTTTTTAACTGAACAGCAAAAGGTGCATGACTATTAATGGCATTACATATCAACTCATAAGGGGCAGAGGAAGGAATAAAGTTCCACAAGCCATCCTCCCAAAGACATTTAACTACGAACAGATAGTCTAGCAAACCTATATTTCAGTTAGTGAAACCTTAATTATATCACCATGGGTATCCTTTATTTAAGGACGTGAAACCCTCACCCACCATTGGCGGCATGCTTCATCGTAGGGTTCTCTTCTTATCCAGGGCAGACATGTTGTCTGTCTAAGTGGGCTCAAAATAAGAAGGAGCTCATTTAGAACCTGGCAAGGGCTCGGATTGTTGGTCGAAACATGTTGACAAGCTGATTGAGGTACTAGATGTGTGTCCTTCATTTCCTGAATTAAGTTCTTTAATCTTGGCAAGGTCACCTGAATCAATTGATTATATGATGATCCACGGGCAATTTTACTATAAAAAGATAGGATCCCACTCAGTATTGCAATAATATCCTCCACATTACGAACCAAAGACAGGTACAACAAGCATTGGCATAGCCAATAGGTCTCGCTTTTGGGACCTTATAAGTATTTAGTTATGCAGCACAATATCCTTGGTGCAACAACATCAACTGTTGCATGGGTAAACACTTATAAGGTCCCAAAAGCGAGACCTATTGGCTATGCCAATGCTTGTATTAACGGAGGCATGTACAGCGGTGTTAATGCGGTTATGTGACTCCATTGTAATGAGCCGGCTGAGGCTTTGCCAGGTATTTATGTATTACTGTTTGTGTTAGGGAGTGGGGGGGGGGGAATTAATCAAGCCCAGCGCCAGCTGAACGGAGCGCAGCATCCAGCTGCCACTGGCAATTTAAACACAAGAGATGCATCACCTGGCGAGAGAAAGGAGGGACGCCGAGGGAGATAGAAGGAAGGGAGACAGAGAAAGGGAAGAGAGGGATGGAAGAGAGAGCGGGAGAAAGAGTGGGAAAGCGACGAGAGAGGGGTGGAGGAGCTGAGACGGCAAGAGAACGTGGGATGAGTGGGAACAGGGAGGGGGGAGCAGGGCGAGAAGGGGCGACCGCGGAGCCAGCAGTGGAGACAGAGGGAACAAACAGAGAGAGAGGGGGGCAAGAAAGAGAGAGAGAGAGGAGGCAAGAAGAAAGACTGAGAGGGAACATATAGAGCGAGAGGAGGCAAGAAGAGGGAGAGGGGACAAACCGAGAGAGAGAGAGAGAGAGAGAGAGATAGAGAGAGAGAGAGGGAAGAAGAAAGACAGAGGGAGAGGGAACATAGAGAGAGAGACTAGTGGCTCCGTTCTGGCAAGGGTTGGGCTCACAATAATCTATGTCGAACTGTAAATGCAAAAGAGGAGAAAAAACATACAGCAAAGTTAAACAAAGGGTGTATTATTGTGCTTTTTACTGCTACAGGCAGCAGACACTGGAATCTGACCTTTTATCTGGCAGCCCCATTAACTGCACATAATGTGCACTACACTTGCAACAATCGCAGCACAGAAAAGAACAGACAACAGCAGAAGCTAACTTACAAACATGAACAGTCAAAAAAATATTCGTTATAGCCAACTTTTTTTGGCTAGTCAGCTATAAGAAAGTTGACTTTATAGTAGGCCTCATTTCAAATCATTAGGGGGAGAGAATAAAAGAAAATGCTAGAAGAAACCCTGGCTATGTGGGGCTTCTTGCCTTTCACGAAAAACCAGCAGGACATAGGCACTGGAATCCATTGATTTCATCCTTACAGTCATTGAGGTCTTTCTCACAGTCGTCGCCTGCATAGCCGTTTGGGTAGTCACAGCGATAACCATTAACAAGATCCTGAAGGGAGGAAGGGTAACATAACAGAAAAACCCCACAGCATTAGTCCAACCTTCATCGCCCGAACATTTCTGGTGTTGCAGTTGATTGTATTCTTTTAACATTTCCTGGCTCGACGCAGAGCGATGAAACGAAACACGTGCCAAGTGTTTTTCACTGTCAATCTGCACAACACCATTTTAATTTTCTGTATACAAGAAATCATGCGTCCAAAGTCAAGGCCACATGCTTGAGGATTGAGCCAAGTCTTTGTCTAGCCCCATTATGGTCAGATTGCTAAAGAGGGGAGCTCCTTACCCCAAAGACTCATACAATCCACTCACTATATTTAAGTGAGGGAATGGGGTGCTGGGACAGGGAAGTAGTAGTCAATAGATGGGGCGCTGCATAAGCTCAAGCTATATAGCATAGATTAGTGTCCAGAAAACAGGACGTAAAAAGGATGCCAAAGGATGGGAAGAACGGTTATACTGGTTATGAATTACTAAGGGGCACGTGAAGCCTGTACTGTATGGAATACTTAAAACTATCGGTTATGTTATCGGAATATGGCAACGCTACGGACTAACATGAGTCTGATAAAATTGTATATTTTCATTCCAGACTGACTACTCCCTTTCTAAAAACACCAGCCGCTGAGATTTCCCCTTCTGCACCGGACACTCCGTTTAACTCAAAAATAGCCTGACAAGGGCCTGGGACACAACCTGGAAGTGGGGAGAGGGGCAAAATATGCTTACCTGCATCACAGTTCTGGCCGGTCCAGCCAGCCATGCAGTCACAATAGTAGCTGCCAATCAGGTTCCTGCAGGAGTTGGCATTCACGCAAGGTTTCCCTTCACATTCATTTGCATCTACAAAGAGAGAGGCACAGAACAATATTCAGGACCAAAGGACAGAGAAGCCAAGTAAAAAACATCACTACTTTTTTAAGTCCTCTAGGAAACAGGCAATGTTTTGGGTTAAATAAAAAAAACAAAAAAACATAGGCATTCATGCAAATGTGTGAAATCTCCTTGCGTTGCTTATAGCATGGCCGGCGTGTGCGCAGGATGGCGCATCACACGCATGTGCAGCAGAGATGCTTAACCACTAACTGGGAATAAGTGAGCCATTCGGCGAGGGCACTGCTCTCAGGGCGGGCAGCTGGAGTGGAGAATGCAAGTGCCCATTCGTCATGAGATCAGACATCTCAAGTCCAGCTGTGAGCTCCTTGGTCTGGAGGAGTTGACACGGCTGAAAAGATACAGTCACTTTCCCACAGGGCCCAGCCGAGGGGAACACAGGCTTAAGCCAAGACTGATGGGTCGTTATCTCTGCCCGGAGTTCTGTTACTTTCTATAATCTGCAGTGTCAGTGCAAACCTCTCCAGCAGTCCCACAGGGATGCGCCAACCAGGAAATGTTCTGCACAGAACGACACTGTCATGTGTATGCCCAAACGCTCATCCAGCTGGCAAGGGCAACTATTCACCAGCGAGGAAAGCAGTGCATGCGTCAAGTGCCAAAGCAAACACAGGTGCATTTACCTATCAGACATGTTTTGCCAGTCCATTGATGTGGGCATATGCATTTAAATCCATCAACAAGATCTTGGCAAGTTCCGCCATGGCCGCAGGGGTTTGGAGAGCAGTCGTCAACGTCTGCAAACAAAACAAAAATGTAAATGCGTAATGGTTAATAATATGCACCAGGAGTAAGGAAACGGCAAGGCCGCAGTCACAAGGGAAATAAAGGTACACACATTTTGAGGGACGGGAGAAATAGTTTACCTCACAGGCATGCAAGAGCGAAAAATAGTTTTGCTCCCCCAGTTAACTGGGACTTTTAACAATGCGTTTACAGAAATGTACTTACTGACAGTGCAAGTTGGGCCAGACCAACCAGGGGCACACTTGCATTCATAGCCCGTCGAGGTTTCGGAGCAACTGCCGCTATTGGAGCACGGATCCGACAGGCACGCTTGCTCAGCTGTTTAAAAAACACACACAATGAGAGAAGTGGGACGATTAAAACAAGCGAACACATCACAAACAAGAACTCGTTTCAAAGTCGACTCTGCGGTTTACTTCGAGCAATAGGAGGTGTCACGAACAAAAATAAATCCTTTGGTTCCATCTCAATGGCCAAATCGAAGAAAACAAGCGCGCGCGCCTCGCACAGCAGCAGGGGGAGGGGGGAGAGGAGGGGGCCTGCGCGATTCCCTTGCGGGAGCGAGCGGCGCCAGGAGCGAGAATTACTAACATATGGCGCCGCGCGCTCCCGCAAGTGAATCGCCAAACGTGCACGCGTTGCCATTGAAGGCAATGGAACGCGTGCACGTTTTTGGCTGAAAAGCCGAATCGATAGCAAGAGGTCTTTTTTCCCAAGCAGCGCATGCGCGCTGCGTAGGCGAGACCTAAAAAGAGTGACTTTTTCTTTGGAGCCCATTCAGACAGACAACATGTCTGCTATCAGCACTAGACAAACAGGGAATTTCATTTTCACAAACTGACATTCTAACGAAGTAACAGAAGCTGAAAGGATGGATGAGAAAGTGCTCTTTTGGATCTGGTAACTTTTAAATTCCTGAAGAAATCAAAATATCTCCTGGATTAACTTTTGATCTTTGCCCCCTCACTGTACATAACTAATTCGATGGGCACATTTGTAGGCCAGGAAATTATTATGATATGGTTGCTTGTAATAGAGATAATAACATTTTGAAGACATTGTTTCAAAACGAAGCCCACCACTTTATTCTGTCTAGATTCTTAACCTATTATAATGTTGACTATTAGTTATAAATAACACAATAACAAAGTTTTATTTATTCTGTCACACATTCTTGAGGCTTTTTAGTGCTCTAAATAGTACAGATCATTATAAATCAATTAACATTCTCATTTTATTAATCGCCAAAGAATAAAATGTTAACTTCTCACTGAGATGTAAAAATGTGAGCAGCAACTTAAAAAATAAAATCCTAAGCACTGCATTAAGCCAATAAGATGGTGGACAGTCTTAAATCATTTAGTTATTTTATTGTGCATTCATCTATCTTTGAGATATCTGTGCTTCCTCTCTTATCACAGCGGTTGACATTGTTTCCTGTGTTACTTCTAAAGTTGAATATATCTCATCTTGCTATCATCAGTTTTGCATACTGTTCTGTATTTACATGCCACACATCCTAATCTATATTTTCTATCAGTACAATGTGCATTTTTCATTTAAAGTAAATCCTAAAATCTATCTATCCGATCCTTGTCCATCCATCTTGATTTGTTCTTTTTACCCTCTTCTGATTGCCTATATTTTTGTTTTCTAATTCTTCGAGTTTTCTGAGTTTTTCTTGCCTCTTTATTTAATAGAAACCTTCCCTTGTTGGGTGTGGTCCAATTTCTAACACATTTTTGGTGTTATTTTTCAACATAAATTACTTGCTTGTCACTTCCACAATTCTTCCTGTCTGCAATTCAATTCCCTTCATCCTCTATTTAAAATGACTTTTCAACAAGACATTCCACAGAAACTGTTGTTCTCAGCTTCCCTTAAGTTTTTCTTTTACCACACACGAGGTGATTGATTGCCTGTTCTTGTTTTGGTTGTGTTACCTTCTTGTTTTGATACAATGGCTTATTTTATTCTTCTCTCCACTTTCTCCTTCCCAAAGTTGCCTGGCCTTGCGCACACTTAGTTTCACTCATATGTGTTTAAGCTTTTTCAGGGCACGCTAGATAATGTAAAGGCTGTCATTGGCCTTGTTGAATTCAAAGGCATTAATTACTTGTTCAATTTTGTGTAGATAATTGTATTGTAAATAATGTTATTATATAGCCTTTTGGATTTGAAAAATATTATGTGATTTTATTGTGCCTGCTTTTATGATTTTCTTGTGTGAAATCGAATAAAGCTTATTAATAATAATAATAATACTTGTTCAAGTGTTTTAATTTGACTGTCACCTTTTTTAACTTAATCAGTATGATCTTATAATTTTCCATCCAATTTATATCAGAAGAGAGCTTAGATTTTTTTTTTCCATTTGCCTTCTATGTAAACTTCTGAAAAAAATCTAGAGTGTATCTTGCCATAAGAACAAGTGGCTGGGTAACCAGTAAAACACCAAATATACCAAGAGTGCCCGCTGGGAAATGAAATATATATATATATATATATATACATATATATATATATATATATATATATATATATATATATTCACTGAAAAAACCATAGGTTTCAGGGGCGTTATAGTTCGTTGGACATTTCACTCTTACAAAACCATAGAAATTCCCCCGTTATAGTTAGTTCAGCTAACTATAACTCGCGCCCCCGCAATGCACTGCTAATGACGTCACATATTACATCACTCATGACATGGTCAGACCCGGGGACCCCATCCCCTGGGGCATAGCCACATACATTTTTTTTTTTTTTTATGGAGGGGGGCTGCGTTGCCCCCCTCCTGAGGCCTCTATTGGCCCCGGGGACCCCATCCCCCGGGGCCGGCCTTTATTTATTTATTTTTTTATTTTTTTGGGGGAGGGGGGCCGCGTGGCCCCCCTCCCGGGCCACTTCTGGCCTTGGGGACCCCATCCCCCGGGGCTGGCCCTCTCCGTTGGGGACCGTGGGGGGAGCCCCAATGCCCCCACGGTCCCGCCGGCTCCCCGCGTCCTGCGGGAGCCGGCATTGCTTTTCCACATGGGGAGCTGCTGACATGCAGCTCCCCGTGTGGAAAAGCAATCTGCTTTGCTTCATTGAAGCGAGAGCAGGTTTCCCTGCTCTCGCTTCAATGAAGCAAAGCAGTTTGCAATGACAGGGCGGGAGCCGCGAGGCTCCTGCCCTGTCATTGCAAACAGCAGTGTCCCGGGGGTGAGCACCCTGGGACACGGCAGGAGCCGGCCCTGGGGGATGGCGGTCCCCAGGGCCATCAAGGGCTCCAGGAGGGGATCCGCGCGGCCCCCCTCCCTTCAATTGCAAAGCCCCGGGGAGGTGGTGGTCCCTGGGATTCGGGGGTCCGTTACGGACCCCCAAATTTGAATATTAGTGCCCCGGGGAGGTGGCGGTCCCCAGGGCATGTGGGGGGGCTCGAGCCCCCCCACACAGGTGTATCTTTTTTTTTTTTTAAAGCCCCGGGGGTGGCGGTCCCCGGGGCAGCGGGGGTGCCTTGTGCCCCCGCAAAATAATTAACAAAAGCCCCGGGAGGTGGCAGTTCCCGGGGCTAGGGGGGGCTTTGGAGGCATAAAATAAACAAAGCCCGTGAGCCCCCGCAAATATTTAATGAAAGCCCCGGGGCGTGGCGGTCCCCGGGGCTGCGGGGGCCTGCCTGGGCACCCGCAATTTCAATTTTGCATGCCCCCGGGACTTGGTCCACCCGGGGGCTAAATAATAACAAAGCGCGGGAGCCCGCGCTTCGTTTTTTTTTTTTTTCGGTTGAAATTCGTGCTGGGTGCGCGAATCTCGCCGTTTTTAAAAAAAAAATGCTTTTTCTGGCCCTGGGGGTCCTTGTGGGACCCCCTGAGCAGGCCTAGGGGGTCAGGGTGTTTCTACCCTGCCCCCTTTCCTTGTTTTTAGCGTTTGTTTTTCTCTTTTCTTGTGACTCGGTTCTACCGAGTCACAAGATGGCTGCCAACACTTCCTGGTTTGGAGTGTTGACAGCCAATTAGAATAAAGCTCGTGGTCGGGAGGGTGCGCGGATCCTCCGTGCCTCTATATATCGAAACTTTTATTTTTTGATTTTCTCAGCAACTACTGAACGGATTTACACCATTTAAAAAAGGGCGCTTTCTGAACCAAGCAGTACCTTTTTGCCAAATTTGGTGTAATTCCGTTCAGCAGTTCAAGCTGTAACCGTGTCTAAACTTTCCTATGGGAAATTGATTTTTTGACCTCTATTTTTTGAATTTCTCAGGAACTACTGAACGGATTTACACCATTTAACAAAATTTGGTGTAATTCCGTTCAGCAGTTCGGGCTGTAGTCGTGTCTAAAGTTTCCTATGGAAAATAACATGGAGAAAACATGTTTTGTGACCCCCCTTTTTTCTCGGCCCCCGCTTGCCGAATCACCCCGAAACTTTCAAGAGAGGAGCTGACCGGAGCGGGCTACGAGTTTTGAAAATTTTGCGAAGATTCGTCAACCGGCGCCAAAGATATTGAGAAAACAAAAAATGAGTTTCCTATGGAAACTAGGTCCTAACTATAACTATCTACTGGCGACCGCATTTGGCAATGCAGCGCTCACAACGAAATTCGTTTTATTTATTTAAATGTTTACTTACCTGTATTCGGCCGTAATCTGTGGTTTACTACCCCCCACCCCACGTCACCGCCCGGCCGGCACTCCTACCACGGACCGCTACTGGTCAAACGTAAACTACAAGAAGTTCATCTACGGTAATGCTTGCTAATCCCTGCACGCCTATGAGTGGTTCTCAACAGCAAGTCCTACTTCTTCACTGAACCAACAGCGGACTCGGATTGGGCAGACAGATAGGCCACTGGCGATGCAGCTCCCTCGCCGCCCATCTTTGAATTGGACTACTGTACCCCATACCCACCCTTCCTGACTTATATAGATTTGCCTCTGCAAAATAAATTGGGCTATTCCACCTCTACTATCCTTCACATGAGGTCTTGACCTGCGGCACTCCTACCCTGCCTAACACACCCAGCCTCCCTTACTGCACCGTTGACATGGTGCATGGTTGCACTCAGTTTGGGCATGGTGTCGTTTGAGGCCTGCCCGTTGTATTCTCTCCCCAGTTTCACTGTTCTAAAATGCACACTGCCACCCACACACAAATGCTCCTGCACTCTGCATCCAAATTCTGTTGTCTTTGCAGTGACTGGCGCCAGCCTGACGCCCCAATCTGATGCCTTCCACACAAGACATTATTGTAATTACATTGATCATCAGGGGGATGCACACACCCTCCAGGAAATACTCAATATACTTTTACTTGTGTCACCACCATACAAACATAGTGTTTCTCCAGGAGACACACATCATCGAAGTTGATTCCGGACACCTTCTCCGGCGCTGGAGAGGCCACGTCTTCACAACTGACTATTCCTCTAATGCCAGAGGAGTCATGATTTGGGTATGGCCAGGGACTCCCTTTGTGGCCACTGACTCAGCTATCGATCCGCAGGGACATTACCTCTTCATGGAGGGCACACTCGAGGGTCATCGATTGCTGCTCGGAACAGCGATATACGCTCCGAATTTGTAACAGCCGGCTTTCCTTGACAGACTTTCAGCGGTGCTAGCATGATGGGGAGGCATTCATTTCCTGCTGGGGAGGGGAGTTCAACAGCATCTTGGACATGCTACTGCACAGATTCTATCCCCGCTCGTCCAGTCCCCGATGCATTCTAACGCCAGGCACCTGAGCATTTGGCTACACCACTGGGCGCTAGTGGACATATGGCGTTCGTGCAACACAGGGAAAAGGGTGTACTCCATCTCACCCCTCAACCTTGGGTCCTAAAGCAGAGATGACATAGCTCTCAGAGAGCTGCTTGTTTGCATGGGGAAGGGCATGCTTATGCGAAGGCAGAGAGGGTAGTGTGTTAGTTATTATTTTAATGATGGTTGAGTGTAAGGGAAAGATGAGGTCAGAAAGTGGCAGAGGTAAATTCAGGACTTCAGGTACTGGAGTGCTTTTAATTATTGGAATTGGATGGTGAAGGGGTTTTCAGGGGTAGCAGACAGGTATTGGGATGTTTAAACTATTCGGATGGAGTATAGGAAGGTGTTTCAAGAGTGATGTTGGAGGGTGACAGGACATGACTTATATGTTGTTGATTTCTGAGTTGTAAGGCACTAACAAGGGCACTGGTAATGAGTGGCAGGAAACTGTGTTTTTAAAGGAACATTTAATGGGAGAGTGCTGAAGGAGGTGCTGACGTGCTGGATCAGCTGCGCAAAGGAAGAGGACTGTGGGGGCATACATAGCAAAATTGTAGAAAGATTGCTGTCAATAACATAACAATTTTGCATGGAATTTTACAACTTGTGGATCCAACTGACATAATGAACAACTCAACCTTTGTGCTTTTCTATTTGATGTCATTTGGTACTCCTAAGTGGAACACAAACCCTATACACAGATTCTTTCATTCTACATATTGCAACTCAGCCAGCAGCACCTTTTACGTAAAACCAGTATGTCATAAAAGAGGATGACATCAGGAAACACATTGAGCTTGCATAGCAGGGTTTGTTAGACAAGGTTCTATCTTTTTTCTTGCTTTTGATTAGCAGAAAATTCCTGTTAAAGTGTTTAAGTGCTTCTAACCTTTTTGCCTCACTTCATTACCACTGTCATCACCCCTTTTTTCTCCCCTGGTCACCTTTTTTGTTTTTCTGCTCCTATTGCATACCTTTGCTTTTTCTTTGGTTGGCATCATCCTGCCACAACAAGAAGGCCTAGAGTCTTCCTTTTTTCAAGGCTACCTTCTGTTGACAACAAATCTTTTCAAGACCCCTGACTAGTCTGTGTCTTCATGCAATGCTTCAGAGCTTGGTGCCCCACTATGTAAACTCCCTTCACCTTTGTGACACCCCCTCAAGCTTTGCCAGCCCTGGAGCAATGCAAGATCAAGTTCTGAATTTCCCAGGCAATACGCCATCTGTTCTCGCAATGTACAGAGCAATGTGTCTTCCTGCTAGAAATACACTACTCCAATCAAGGGATGTGCTTGTTTACCAAGGAGTAGTTTCCACTAAAATCCTTCCTCCCGCATCAAGGATTTCCAGGAGAATCCCCCTCTTGAGAGTTAGTAAATATACAGGGACTATCTTGGATTGGGCTTCCACCTATTGCGACTATTAGATTGGTGTTTGCTCTATGCGATAGTGGCTATTTAATTACTTAAACTATTTCACTTTTCGGTGTGTTTGTGCTTGGTTGGCTTTAGTGCATTGCCTGTGTACTTATTCACTTCCAAGGAGTATTTATTTGAAAGGGCTGCCTTAGATGTAGTCCTGTAAATTTGCTTCTCGGAGATGTGGCCCTCCCAACTAGTGTTCTATTATTTTATTTAGTAATATATTTTCTACTGATATTATTATAGATAGCCTATTTATTTGTGTCCCTGTTATTCCTTGTGGGATTCATGTATTCTTCTTCTGCTGAACAACCTGCAACATCCGACACCCATGTTTCCATTGATTGTAAAAGTCAGGCTACCAGCCAATTGGCCATCTCGGGATGACAGATGCATAGCCTCCAAGGCTTCATTCAACAAATGTCTTTTTGAATGTATGAACTGGGGGGTTTATTTCCTCTCTCCTGAGCCAGCTAGACTCCTTTCTGTACACTTTGGTGGTCCTCTTACAATGGTTACTTTTCTGAGAATTTATTTTGCTTTACCTAAGGCTTTAATCTCATGTGACAACTCCTCTGGCAGTGGAGAACTTTCCTTTCTTCCTCTTTTGACCTCAACTCTTAAGAAGGAGAATCTCAAGAGTCCCCACTTCTACACAGACTAGCTAAGGGTAATGATAAATGTTCTCTATGCACCCCTCCGAGTTTGTGTACCCCTTGGGGAATTCCGTGTTCATCCTCTTGCTATTCACCCCTCTTTATTCCAGAACGTTTTGTCCCCCCCATGTTGCTGACTATGGTGATTATTGGATGAGGGTGCCTAAGGGAGCGGTCTGTATTCAGATGCATTCTGAATACTCATATTCCACCTTGAATACCTTGGATATTCGCAACAATGTCCTCATAACTCCACAGATTTACACTTGGAATATTGTCTTTCTATGCAAGTCTGGTCATCACCCAAAAAGGGCCTACACAAAGGCCTCACAGATTGCTAAGACTGAATGCTGGATGTTGCTGCCCCCCACCAAAGGCCTGAACCTAGCTGAGGCAAACCTTTCAATAGACCTTGAAGCCCAGAGAGGGCCTCTCAGCGATGGCCTTAATTTATTACAGAATGAAAACACAGCCATTTCCTCTTAGTGGAGGAATGCCATTTTCCTAAAAATCATTCCTAAGCTTATAGGACTAACCTTCGCTGAGAAAAACACAAATTCAGATGCCATTCTGTTTCTGGACGTATTTACCGCTGCTAAAAAACACAGTAAGGTCTTTGTAGGCTTTTTCCAGAGCAAGATTTTTAGGAGTAGGGACTCTTACAGACCATATACCTATGTGCCAAGCTTCTTTCTTCCATTGTCCTTTTTATGAACATCTAGACTTGGAAGATCGGAATGCTTTCCTCAAAGAACTTGAGGTGCTGCAGGATCCTGGGGTACCTTGACTGTCCAGCATCAGGACTTCTCTGGGAGGTGTTTTCACGAGCCAACCATCAAGGGGTACAAGAAAGGCTTTTTCTGTTTGTGCCAAGGTGGTCCATATTTTTTCAGAACCCTTGGGTCTACAAACTGTCAGGGACTAATGTTTATTCCTTTCAGGTTCTCTCCTTCAAGACTTCCCTTCCCCCTTTAATAACAGGCCGTCCCTGTGAGATGCTCTTAGTAGACCAGAAAGTCCAAGCCCTGCTTTTACAGGGCACTATAATTGAGACAGCCTTTTGTTCCTCTTCCTTCATCAATAGTCTTTTTTGTTGAAAGGAAAGACAATAGCTGGATGTGCCCAGTGATCAATTTCTGGTCCCTCAACCATTCACTTCACTTGAAAATGGAAGGTGTTCATCTTCCAAATTTTTAAAGCCAGACTGGCTTACCAGGCTAGTCCTCAAGGATGCCTGTCTCATGCTTCCCATACATGTCACTTACCAATGGACGATACTTCAATGAAGAGGACAGTCTTAATCTTAAAATTTTGAGAACCCATCTTTTTTTACTCTTTACCGCACAGTTCTGAACAATTCATAGCTGTATGTTGGCCATTGCTTTCAGGTTTATGATCAGAAAACCCAACTGCTCCGGCCCTCTTCTGATTCGTTGATTTCCTACCAAAAGACTTCCAGGTAGTTTAATAGTGACACTAGCCTGCTGGATGTGCATGGTCCTCCAATGAGTCAGTGTTGACTTAGGTAAGTCCAAAGCACACTCCACTCATAACACCATGGTTTCAAAAGTCTTTATCTTAGGTAGTAGTTGCAAAATATCCTTAAGGTGGAACATTCGATCTGCATCTCTTTTTTCATGACTTCCTACTTTAGACTTAAAGGCCCTGATTCTGAGTTTCTTGGATTCAAGGTGCTATTTAACAAACCTAATAAATAACGATATAGTGGGGTGCATTATTTACCGAGTACATTAAATAACACCTATTCTGAGTTTTTGGGGCATAACGTGCGGATTTGGTGCTTGGTGCACCAAAATCCACATGGTACAGATAATACTCACATTCCCACTGTTAAATTGCGGCACGTTTGACCTGCCGAAATGTAACGAAGGGTGAGCAATATAATGAGCCCAGTAATTAAAGGGTGCGATAATACCACCAAACTTCCAAATTTCGAACCCTGCGTAAACATACGTGGGTAGGTGAGCTCCAACCAACTCTGAATCAAGGCCATTGATAATGCTGCTCAGTATTGTTACAAAGACTTTGAACTTGCATAATGTAAAACCTGGGGGCATATTATCAAGAAACGGCGTTAAAATTATCGCCGCTTTAGCGGCAGAAAACTGCCGCTAAAGCGGCGATAATGGGCTTGATAATATGCCCTTGAGAATTCCAATATAAGCCCATGTTCTGGTGTCAACATGGGCTTCTATTGGAATTCTCAAGGGCATATTATCAAGCCCATTATCGCCGCTTTAGCGGCAGTTTTCTGCCGCTAAACCGGCGATAATTTTAACGCCGTTCTTGATAATATGCCCCTTAGTACGTTGAAAAAAAATGTAGATTCATCCCATCCTGGTAGCAAACAATCATTTTAAGAAAGGCTTGGAGGAGAACATTAGCTCTTTCTTTGAAACCCATCTTAATACAATAGCTCATATTGGTGAAGCCGAAGCTCATGTTATCCTCCGTGTATTTCTTAAAGTTAAGATTTTCCACTGAGGACAAGTGCAATCAACATTTTCAAATTTGTCACATTTTGAAGCCAAATGTGAAGCAGAAGGTAGGCGTTGAATGTGAGACTAGCGACCTTATATTGAACCTGAGCAGGAAATAGCAACAGATAAGTCACTGTTAACATAGTGTTGATGATGGAGAGGAAACATCAAAAACACTAAAAAATACTCCAAAGTTTCCCATATCACTCATCACCATGACTCACTGAAGAATCTGAGTCCACTGGGGAGTTCGACTTATTATTGCCATGGTTTCCAGACCCTGTGGTAAGCCCTGTTTTCGGAAGAGTTGGAATTCCAAGTTCTGCACCCGATAATTTCCGAGTGTGATAAAGTCTGTAACCATCATAAAGTTTTGGCGGGTCAAAGCAGCTGGAATTTAACGGGGTGGGGGGAAGGAGGAGGGGTGGAGAATACAGTATTTACTGTCAAAAGCAGTAACCACTAAAACCTGCATATTATTCTCCAAAAACTCAGAATAGGTGCAGTTTATCGCACCCAAAAGATTCTGCGGGGTCAGATTTTAAAGGGTACTAAAAATAACACTTTCACACTGGTAATCAGGGCCTTAATGTGTATCCGAAAGCATAAGTTGCTCTTGTTAATAGAGTGTTATTTATGGTGACTACAAAGCCAAGTGCACCTGTAGGAAAGCTTCAGCTGACACAAACACATGTTCTTGACGAAACGGATTCCAGCTGTTTCAATGTTTGTACCGTTTCATTGGAAAATATGAGACGTTTGGAGATGACGATGAAATCTGAAGGATGTTTGAGTGTTGAATTTACTACACATAAAACATTAACATCATATTTACTAGCTGAACCGCCACTAAGGACAAGAACAGCAAATAAGACCATGGGATGCTAAAATCCAGAGCGATATTAAAGACACTAACAAGAAAACAAAAAAAAATCCAATTAATTTTAGAACATGAATACATGTCACACGCTGTAGTATTCCTGGTGGTAAATAAAATAACAACGTTGAAACCTTATATCTATTTCACGTTTACTTCCAAACATCTATAGTCATTCATTCATTCGCTCGGAAAAATTCTGAAAATAGCACTTTATGAAGCCAAAGCGGCTTATTAAAGTGTTGTAACTGAATGACAAACCCTCTGCCTCCTGCAATTGCCCTAGAAATATTTTTCACCTTCAGTTGTAACTGACTTCTCAGCTACAGACATCCCACGCCCCCGGATTTCCTGTTGTTCCTTCCTATGAGAGGCATGTGCTACTGTCTTTAAATGTGGCTTTACATCCTGATATTGTCAAAAGCTAGACAATGGCACTCATGAACTGTTAGAAACCTAAGTGGAACAGTAACCACGAAATTCATTTAAAAACAAATCCATGGTCATCGCACAAATGGGGCTCTATGGCCCTGATTCTGAGTTTGTCGGAGCAGAATCTGCAGGTGTTATTTATTGCACCTGATAAAATCCGAGAAGGGCTCGAGTTTGCACAGGGATCAGAATAACAAGTTGTGTGACAATAGTATTTGGTATTTAAAAACCGATTTTGCATGTTATGCCTCATTTTCCTGTTGAAAAGTCAGAATAGGAGGTATTTAAGACACATAGTAAATACCTCACCCTGGGGTATTTGTAAATGCCTCTCCCTATCCCGACAAATTGAAATGAGGGCCACTGTGGGGTTTGGAATTTATCAGATGTGATAAAACGCACCTATTCCTAGTTTTTGGGCAATAACATTGTGATTTTGGTGTTTTCGGCTCCATAATTTGCATGTGATGGTACATGCCATACTGTTTTCCCAGTTAAATTCTGGCATGGGTGCCTTGACGAAATGTAATGAAGGGTGAGGTGTTTAATAAATCTAGTAATTACCAGGCACAGTTATTACTACTCAACTCCGAATTCTGACTCTCGCGCAAACAAGAATTTGTGCAAGGGTCAGAAAACAGTAATCGACTCGGAATCGAGTTCCTGTTATTAGGGTGACATCTTTATAAACGAGGTGTTCTCCTAGTTATGAGCAAGTAAAAAGAAGACTCTCCCTTACCTTACTCTTCTAAGGCCCCTCATGGTGTATATCCCTAGTTTATCTGCTCCTAGGCATCATTCAGAGCTTGAGAGGGATTGGCGATAATACAACAAATCAGCACTTTGGTTACAAGACCTATTAACTCTGATATTGATGCAACTTTCACTTTAAAAGGTAAATAATACACAGAAACGTTGTATCCACATTTAAAACTGTAATGTTAGAACAAGCATTTTGCTGTTGATAACGGACACTGTTTCCATTGCAGTGAAATAGGATTATTGCACATTGTAATGCTGTAATAGCATTTCCCTTCAAGGAGCGAAATCATATTAAATGCACGGAAATTAGATTCCAAAGATTTCACTTCCTTGCCAGCTCTAAATCAGGATCATTGGTGAAATATTAACCCATATTGGTCAAACTTAGCACATCTTGCTTCCTGTAGAGTGCAGTTGGTCTAAGGGCCAATGGTTTTTCCTTGCATGTGCATAAAGGGATGTGCGTGATGTCTGAGTGGAGGTGGTAGGGTAGCTTCAACCTCTGACTGAGATATGTGCCCCAGTCGGATAGGCTGATGAGGTGTTGGCGTCACAATAGAAAGTCCAGACAAGTTAGGCCAGGGTCTCTGACGGGAAGCAAGGGGGAGTTTGATTTGGTCACTGAACCCCGCCTGGGTCGGGAAAGTGAGAATACATCCCCAATTCACCCAAACACAGCGGAATGTCTGTGCCTTGTGAAACAGGCGGAATGGTTAGTGCTCTGCAGTGTCAGTACCAAGTGGGTGGTCAAAATTGAATCTCTAAGCAAATGGAACAAAGATATTTAGTTACATCTGTCTGGAAAAAATAATAATGGCAACAATCGTAGTTGATTCATTGATTACATAGTGTACTCCACAATTAAGAAATAGTTTGAAAAGTTCAAAAGGTTTCAGAATTTAAAAGCTAAATTGCCTTTGCTTGGGTCTGACATAATAAAAGACTTAAAAATGTAAGCATTAGGAGCATGATTTTATTTATGGCACGCTAGCCCCTGCTTGACCTTTACAGTGGGTACTGAACCACCTGTCATGAAGATATTTTACACTGATATCGATAAGAAACTAAAGAGATGATTCCCTACTTGGAGACACTGAAGAATCCCCATCTCTGGACAATGAAGATGGGGGACCTGGGTAGGGCTAGGCCATGGTAAGACCCCTGCGCAGCTGCAATGGGGGAAAAGAACGCCTCCATAACCACTGGGCCATTACCTGTGAATCCCTGGAAATGGGGTCTGCCTCAGAGGACATGCCCATGGCTATTTGTACTCCCACAGTGCTGACATTCGGTATTAGAAATGTCAGTCTTGATGTATGCAGTTTTGCTTGTGTGCCAACAATTTTATTTGTCCACTATGAGCCCGCATTCACTGATTAAACAAAATAGGTGCTGCATCGAGGCCACTTTTACTACTTCTAACAAAACCCAATGAGGCTGACCAGACTCGTGAGATGGTCCCTCCCAAACAAAGGGAGGTATGTCACTCCCCGCAATGTTGACCAGACTCATTTGATGATAGTGCTTGCCAACCAAAAGGAGGTTTGTCACTCCACGCGAGGCTGACAAGACTCATTTGAGATGGTACCTGGTAACCAAAGGCAGGTCTGTCACAATCATGCCAGCCAAAGGGAGGTATGTCACTTCCGAGTGTGGTCATGCACACCCCACTTAGCACTGGCAAATCCTTCTAGGGCATGACGCTGCACCTGCCAGCTTCTCTGGATAGGCAATTTTCACAGTCCTGGAATAGGGTAGGAGCAGCAGAAGAGTGATGTTCGGTGCTTTCCAGCACTGCAAAATACAGTGCCACTCGAGGCGGAGAATGGAAGGCGGATACTTCAATACTACTGTGGCAGAGGATGTGTTGGAAAACGAGGCAGTACTTGTGAGGCCTGCACAAATAACATGACTACATTTGTCCTTCACTGGAAGCCAAACACCCCATTGTAGCGCTTGACTCTCAGAAGGTAGCATTGCAGAGCAGTCTAAGGCTTACTCAAGGGAGGTGGTGTGGGCTAGTAATCGCCATTTACCATTATGCAGAAATAACACTCAATAATTGATTGTCCAGTCTGTACTTTGCTTTATAAAAGGAAGAGTACATTTATTAAACACACACACTACTCAATACTATGCACCAATTTACAAATATACATAAGCTGTTGGAATCACTTTGTGACATTGCATAACATTCCCACCCCTCCCGAAGGGGGGGTGGGGTCTAGTACCACCACTCCCATGTATGCACATCATCTTGCCCCCTCATGCAGTGGGTTGAACATAACCTGGAGCGAGGGCCTTGCCCACTGGCAAAATCCCAGTGGCGACCCACCCCATTATCTCAACAAGCATTTAAAATGGGCAAACCTGCCATGGTGACACATAACCCTGACTGAGCATCTCATACTGACCATATAGTATACACCTCTACATCTTAGTGGCTAACAGTCTGGGTTGTTCTTCACCTAACGCAGTAGCAAGATTACATGTTTGGGCATCACTTAGAATGACAGTACTTATCATGGCTGATAATAGTTATAATGCATTGCAATTAGAGCCCCTAAAAGGCATCCCAGTTATAACCACAGGATTAAGCATATACAGCCAGACACCCTAGCAGGAATGTCCAGCAACATAACCCCACTTTGCTTATGACTTCACATTACACATGTGACTTTCAGTCCCTCAAAAGAAATAACATTGGTAAATGCACTTCTCGTGCAATTGCACCTCTTCACCTCCAGAGAATGCCCTTCACCAGACATCCCCAGATCAGCCCTTCATACCTTGGTGCAGTCCCTAACACACCCCCAGCTGAAGAACAAAAGTTCCAGCCACAGGATGCAACTGATGCACAGCTGAGCCCTTGAGGGATTGTTTCTTTCAAGTCCCCCAGAGACTTAGGGAGGGACTTCTCCTCTTCGTGCTGGGGGAGACTGCGTAGCTCCTGCAGCTCCCCCTGCACCTTTGTAGGCGTTTGGCGGTGTCTCCATCCTCCTAGGGCCACCATACCCAGAGAACCATCCGCTTTTCCTTGCAGGCCGGTCCGGGCCTGCAAGGCATTATGGGGCGATTCGCTCCTGCCCGTGAATAACAGAACAGCGGCTCCCCGCTGCTCGGGGAAAGCCGGGCTGTCAGCCTCAGCGGCCTTACGCTGCTTCTTCACTCCGTTGGGGGCCCGGTCCCACCCGGACCCCCATGCCAGGTAGGTTGCAGGGCAGCTCGGGGAGCCCACCCCCGGCTGCCCTCGCCGGCTCCCCGACTGGCCAGCACCCTCGAGTGCTGCCGTGGGAGCCGGGCTTTCATTCTGGTCTGCCCGCTGCGGGCAGACACGGAGGATGTTCCCGGCCCGGCGGGTCCTCGGGGGAGTGCGACGGCACTCTCCCCGCCTACCTGCTGCTGCGGGGGAGTGCGACGGCACTCCCCCCTCCTCCTCCACCACACCGGGGTCCGGAGTTGGGGAGCCCGTGCCCCCAAGGCAATCTTCACAGGGAGCGCGACGGCGCTCCCCGGTTTGGCTTCTTGGCGTCGGGCCCGGAGTTGGGATCCTGGGCCCCCTGGGCAATATTCGCGGGGAGCGCGACGGCGCTCCCTGGCTTGAAATTCCTCCGCCAGGGGGGTACTGCGACGGCACTCCCCCTTCCTCCTCCAAGACACGGGGGCCCGGAGTTGGGGATCCTGGGCCCCCGAGATCTCTTCGAGGGGGGCGCGACGGCGCTCCCCCTCCCCCAGTGGCTTCGGGGGGCAGGGTGGGCTCCTGGGACCCCCCCTTGGGTGAAACTTCACGGGGAGCGCGACAGCGCTCCCCGACTTCCTCTTCTTCTGGGGCAGCCACCGGGACCTCACCCAACCCGGGGGCACATCTGGGACCGGCGGCGGAGCCCCACGCGCTTCGTCGTCGGTCCTCCTCAGGGGTCAAAGGTCGCCTACCTTCTGGGGGCGTATCTCGGCCCCCAGGCGGCCGATCTTCACCATTTTGGCCTCCTTTTGCTCCTGGTGGTGCGCCCCAGCCACTGGGAGCACTTTCCTTCGCCCTCCTGGTCTCGAGGCGGGTGAATTCAGCAGGGAGCTGTCTTCACTGGCTCCCTGCGCCAGCCTTTCTCCTGGCTCTCCTCCTGGGCCTCTCTTCTCCTTGCGCAGAGGCCCAGGCTTCGGCTCCCTGGTCCTGGACTCCCCTCCTGATGCAATTCAGGGTCTTGGGACAGTCAGGGGGTTCCTCTTTCCAACTGCCCATGGCGCCAGGCTCCAGCACCAGCCTTCCTCAGCAGACCACACCCCAGAGAGAGCTCCTCTTCCTGTGCAAGACCTTTTAACAGAAGTTGGAGGGGGCTGGCAGGAAGGCTCTGCCTGCCCTATCAGGCAGCGACACATCACCTCTCTGCCCCTGCTCCCTCCTTCCTGCCCAGGCCTCAGGGATAGTTCAAAATGGCGTCGTCCAGGGGTCTCCTGCCACATGGTCTCTGAAAAGCCCCTTCCTCCCTTGCTGCCTTCTCTCCAGAGCAGCTTGGTGCCTGGCACCAGGTGACAGCTGCTGATGGATAACCTGTAGCTCCACCCACCTTCTCTCCCTTTTGGAGAGGAGACCTTCGCCCTTGGAATGCTTGCCGTGAAGGGCTAGGCCTCTGATGCTTCAGTTTGGGGAGGAAGGTCATTAATCCAGCCTGGCAGGGTCACACACAGCCAGGCTCTGGTTATGAGCTGAGTCAGAGGAATATGACATTTCTGGATGACCCAAAAGCAGTACAGATATGGCTTTGGACTCAGCAGAATACTTCTTCTCACCTAAGTTACAGTGGACTTTAGTGCGTATCTGGAATTTGTAGGCCCTAGGGAAGTGAAACTATCCCATGTGATCCCCATCCTCATAGGAGAATAATGGAATGGTCCTTCAGTGAAAACAGTAAAGCACACTGACTTTCCCTTACATGTTTCTTCCCATTGTATAAAGCCCATTCCATTTCACCACCCAGCTCAGCATAATTCCTGCCACACCATTCTATCTGTATCTGCTCCTGAGCTGCGCACGCCAGGAATCTCCCCGCGCAGCCCCTACATGTGTGCACACGCATGTACACACGTGTCTGCATGTAACCGGCCCGGTGCCCCTTACTCCGGCTGCAGAGCAGCGGCCTACTCTCACCAGGGGGACACCAGTAAAATCCACATGCAGTCTCTTTCATCATGAGTTCACTGTGGGTGAGTCCCAACTTATGAGGCTCCTCCACAGTAAAAGCTGAACAATTAGGTGTTCAAAAAGCAAAACATCCGGGTGGCTCAGATGGTCAGAACCACCTTTTAACAGGATGGCATTATGTGAGGGACTGCCTCTAGCACGAACACTTCAGAGACAGACAAAATGGCTCTCAAAATGGTTGTTTTAGCTGCCTGTAGTAGTGTAGCTATCAAGTACCACCTTCCATGCCCCCCACAGTCTACTGTGTCTGGAGTAAGAGCTCGGAGATGCCCCCACATCGAGGCTGCCCTCACTCCCCATGCACCTTTAGCAGCTCAGAGAGCTGTGCCTAGAGCTTGGTGAATCACCAAAGGTTGGGTACAGCTTGCCATCTGCAGCAAGCATGATGTGCTAGCTATGAACCATGGCAACATCATTAATTCAAGTTTTTTAGTCCTAAAAGTGCTCCTTCATTGTTTAGTGAGTTTGTATGGATGCTTGAGTGTGTGAATGTATAAATGAGCCAATGAGTGGATGAGTGAGTGCAAGGATAGATGAATGGGCGCATGACTGGATCAATGGATTAGTGAGTGGCAGCGATGTGCAGAGAAAACCTCTCCACTAGTGTAACCATGGCCCCCTCCAAAATTATACCCTCAGTCATCCAGGCACTCACTCACTCATAATCTTACCCATTCATTCATCCATGCAGGCGTATACCACCCTTTCATCCTTTGATGCATATTCAATCATTCATCAGTTCAGTCATCCACCCATGTATTTACACACCCAATAATCTATTTGTGCACATTCACTCATTCATCCAGCCATACACCCAATCACTCACCCATTCAACCACCCTTCACTCATTCACCAATACACTTGTCCAGCCATTGATTCACTCTTTGGCTGTTTCTCAAATGAATCCCTCACCAATCCACATAGCCGCACACACAAAATCAGCAAACAATAAAGTTGCACATGTCTTAAAACAAAACAAAAAAAAACAGCACTGGCAATGGTAAACGGTATAGATTGCATTTTAATTTATACGTCACAGCTATTAGCTTTATCAGTGTTTGTATGTTTGCTTATTATAGGTGAATGCTATGCTGTAGCTGCTTAGTACTAAGGTTCAGGTTTTTATAGAAGTGTTAAATGCTTTTGTGCAGGTGCGCAATACGCTTAGGGCTAAATGGGCTTCCCAACCTGACTGTTAACCTGAGAACTTCCAAGCAAAGAAGTCAGAAAATTATAAATTATATTGCATGTAATCTCATTTATGCAGTGATTACTACCCTTGATGAGAGGTACCAAGTGCTACATAAATGCAAAATAGAGGAGAAACAGTTTATTTTTAATGTTATAGTCTGGCTTGACAGTGCAGCTGTCTCCAGGCAGTTTGCTAGAATCACTAGAGAGGGGCTTAGGATCTGCCCACATGTTGGGAGCCAGGCAAACATGTTTTGATTGGGCAGAAGTTGTGTGCTTCCACAAAAAAACTGTTTGCCCTCCAACAGCTGAGATCATTTTGTTGATCCAGCTGCCTGCACTTGAACTTTCAGGGGCACACACATGACATTGTAAAGCTATTAATGTGTCTTAGCAAACTAGATAATTTATGGTGATTTTTTTCTCTGGCAGCTAAATGGGAGCTAAATGTGCTAAATGGGAGGAGGGCAATCATTAAACTACATGGATTTTTAGGCGTGGCTTGACAGTGTAACTGTCACCTGACCATTTAACCTACACCAATATTTTTGTACAGTTCTTTGCTTGCACACAAATATATATCCATTCCCATGCTATCTACCTGTACTCCTTCACTTTACCATATACCATTCCTTTAAAGCCAGACTTATTGGTATTGCCAATGCTTGTTTTAAATGGCTTTGTAGTGATTCAGTATCTATTAGGCAGTGTACAATATTTTGCCATCGGTATCTTTTTCCATCTAGGGGGGAAAGTTTGTGGTTTTGATTCTAAAAATTCCAAGTACAGGCTAAAAAATAAGAATATGTAAAGTGATATTGGCAAATATGGATGTGATCAGCAGTTAATTTGTTTTGGTGGTTGATGGTGGGTGGCACTGGCACTTATTAGTGGGGACAGACTCTTTTAAAAGATGGTCCAGCAGGCAAAATTAAGCAAAATGTCCCTGGCTGCTTGTCTGTTCCAGACGGAAGACTAGCCAAGGCCCAAGCATTGATGTTGCTTGTCAGGCAGTACTGCAGTCAGAGTGATGGCTTGACAATAAAGTAATGTCACACTGTTTGACAAGATTGTGGCTCCTCTAATAGTCCATAGACAGGCAGCAGTGCAGAACAGGCAATCATTGTGCTTTTCTACCTCATGGTTGCTCTGTAGCTCATTTTGGGTCGTGGGGCATGTGCACCACAGCAGGAACACATGTGAGGTGCAATATTCCCCTGTGCCTTGTCGGTGGCTGCTGGGTGCTGGCCTCTCACAATCTACCTCACAGAATGCTGTGTGCGCCTCTTGCCCTGGGTATTTGGTAGCTGAACATGTAATAATATTAATAATAATTAAAAAATATATAAAATGCATGGCTGCTCCTGGTGGAGTGTCCCAGCACTAGGGTGCTGACACACAGTAAGAGGGGGATAGCCTAGACTGATAGAGAGGTTAACTCTAAGCCAAAAAGCCAGGTGAAGACAGTGCAGTCCCTGGGAGGAGACAGCCTTAAAACAGTAGCAAAGTGCTTTAAAAAGGACCCTATTTCTTATTGGAAGCCAATGTAGTCTCCACAGCGTGGGTCTCATAGAGGCCTGCCTAGGGAGTTTCAGCAGCACTCGTGCCGCCGTGTTCTGGGACCGTTGAAGTCTGTTTAAGTGGGCCTGGGACACCCCAAGATATAAGATGTTACAATAGTCGAGCCTGGATATCACCAGTGCCTGAGTCACAGTTTTCTGGGCGTCCTCTGGTAGAAAATGGAGAACTTTCCTCAGCGACCTCAGTATTCCAAAGCACTTCCCAGCGAGGGCAGTGATTTGAGCAACAAAAGATAGATTAGCATCAAACCAGATGCCTAGGTTTTTAATCTTGGCCTTGGTAACGGGTAAAGGGCCTAGGTCATCGGGTCACCAGCGTTGGACCAGATGTCAAAATGCTTGCCTAGGACCACTACCGCCAACTTCCCCGCATTGAGTTTCAAACAGTTTAGGTCCATCCATATTGCTACTTCTAATAAAGATTCATGGAGGGAGGAGGCCACAGTGTCACTGTTCTGTGACAGGGTGATGACGATTGTGTGTCATCAGCATAGTAAATAATAGAGAACCCGTGTTGCTCAACAACCTCTGCCAAAGGGTGGATATAGACATTAAAGAGGGTGGGGCTAAGTGAGGAACATGTGGGACTTCCTGCTGCAGGGGATTCACCGTGGACTTGAAAGATTTCTGAAAGACCTGAAAGGTGCATCTTGAGAAGAAAGAAGACAGCCAGCGCAAAGTATTGCCACGAATTCCACAATTCCGAAGCCTCTGTAGCAGGATAATATGTGACACCGTATCAAAGGCGATACCGTGGTCCAACATCACCTGTGTCCCCCTCATCCATAATCAGATGAGCTGAATTAGAAGCCAGCAGCAAGGCAGAGTCGGTGTTATGTAAGGGACGGAACCCCTACTGGGTCTTGTGCAGTTGTTATCCTCCAGATAGCTAGACAACTGCCTATTAATATGTTTTTCAGTAATTTTTGAGAACAGTGTAACAATGATATCGGTCTGTAGTTTTCCTGTTTGGAAGGGTTAAGGAGTGTTTTTTTCCAAGAATGTTACCACCGTAGCATGCTTCCACTGCTGGGGAACGCATCCACAGACCAAGGAAAAATTATTAAGGTGTCCATAGGGCTGGGTGGATGATTTCACAGCCCTGCTCTAAGATGGTAGGACAGATGAGGTTGGCTGGGGACCCCGATTTAACAATCAGGGCCGAACTGGCTACCGGGCTTTCCTTAATAAACAATGCAAAACAAATGTTTTAAAAAGTACGCTTCAAAGCTATTTGTTTTGCATTGTGTATTTAGAAGCGCCGGCAGCCCCCCAGCAATAAAATCAGCCCCTCCGCAGTGAACCTGGACCCCACCCTGCCACCCCAGCAAAAAACGCCGGGTAGCCAGTCCGGCCCTGTTAACAATGGAGCAGAGGTCTGTGAGTTCCTCAATTTGGATAGGGCAAAAGTAATGGAGCTTAATACCTTCACCTATCTGATAGAACCATGCCTCCAGTTGTGGATCATTTCTTGCTTCTGAAGAAAAAGAAAAGTCTAAATATTTCTCACCTTTTCAGAGAAGACGGAGGCCAGAGCATCACAACTCATATGAGGAAGGTGCAACAACCGTTAATGCGGTAAAAGATTTGATAATCTGAAACAATAGTCTGACAAAGTGGATCAGCATGGCACTGTGCATGGATAGCACCTGGCATTGCACCTACCAAAGCTTTCTGACACAGCAGCATGGTGTAGCCCAGACTGTTCAGCCCTTATGTGGTTTCGTCTTTGTCCTCCTTATCATCTCTGCAAGAGGCAGATGTTGGTTTGGAAAAATATGGAGAAAACAGGTGCCCAGCTACAAATCAAAGACACATACACATTTCAAAGGCTCAATTGAAATGCATCATGGCTGCACAAACTCTGGGCCTTGCTGTCCCTCAAGATGATTCATTTTTGCGGTAAGATGGTGCCTGCCCTGTCTTGTTCTACCCTATGTCAACTTCTAACCATCATTTGTGGTCCTGTGAGTTAGCACACATGCTGCTGAAACACAGTCCAGATGCTTCCCCTATTTTCAATGTCCAACTGAAGAATGGATTTTAAACATCGAGCATGGTGCCACAGACAGGAGTTCACATTTTACAAAAGCGAGGGACCCACAGAGGGTGAGTGGATATGACATTTGGGTGAATACCCTAAACCAAACCCATCCCCCACCTCAGCATCAAAGCCAAGGAGAGTAGCCTAAGACCACCAAACTTGTTTTGAGAATTAAACATTCCGGGCCATATTTATTTTCCAAAAGACATATAAGCAACATTTCTTGATAGTGAAAATACTTATATAATGTACATTGAACACCCAGATCAATACAAGGCTAGACATAAAATTTGCTGTCCAAAATTGACCAATTAGTACAATCCCCATGAACATTTGACTTGGGACCTCCAGATTCCCACTAGGGCCCCAACTTAGAACTTAGCCACTGCCTCATACCAGGTATCCCCCTTGGGACAACCAGTAAACTGGACCCTAAACCATGCCAGAGAAACCCAAAATGGGATTCCCGTGACACCCTCTAGAAGATGGGCCCTGGCAACTGGGCCATATCTTGGTCCACTGTTGCTAGTACCATCTCCGAACTCACCCCACAGGCAGTGTAAAAGAAGCTCCCTTGGCCAGCCAAAATATAACATAACATAACACTTGTATTTGTAAAGATCACTTATCACCCATGGGTCTCAAGGCGCTAAATAACAGATGTTTATTGTTACCCAACTCAATGGTACTCATTTTATCGACCTCAAATGGATGAAAGGCTGAGTGGACCCGCCGGGATTTGAACCTGTGACCATGAGGTCAAACACAGGCCCCTGCAGTGGATGCATTAGTCCACTAAGCCACCAGACCCATATAGAGCACAAACCCCTCCCCTCCCTCGAGAAAACTGTGGCATCACTACTCTACTTGGAAAAATAATTAGAGACTATTACAGAATTCACCTGACCTTATAGAATCGGATGCCAATGTGTTTACCTGCCCTATGGCCAACCATTAATTTTTCTCCGTAAGTACAACATAACAGGGCAGAAAACCCCAAAAAGGCATACTTAGGAATCACACTCCTGAAAGAAAAATGTAGCTAAAGGGGTGGGTTGGTGGGTAAAATGTAGAGTCCTTTGTTCAGCCAAGGACGCAAACAGGAAGGCGGCAGGCGAAGGAAAGGGGTCGAGGAGGCAGCAGTTCACCAGCCGGCCTCCATCCTATTGTTGAATACAGCTAAGTCCTTGCATACATTATACTGAACCCCTGCACAGATCACAGATAGAGCAGAGTCCATGCACAGATGGAGCTGAGCTCCTACAGATATACTGTTGAGCTTCTTTACAGACAGGTGTTTATTGCACTGAACCAGAGCAGAGTACCTGTATTCATAGAGCTGAGCCTCTTCACAACTAGAGTTGTATGATTCATAGATTGTAGTGCTCTAGTTTGCATGCAGAGTTCTGCTCTTTCAGTATTCATTCCTTTAATGTAAAAGCTGATCTTATTTGAGGATTGATATATCGGTCACCAGGTCACAACCTGTGGAAGTACCACAGGCCTCTCACCCAGGTTAGTCTCTGACTTGGCTGTCTCTGACAGGAAGTCACTCAGGAGGAGAAAGTTGGAGGGAGGATGAGAAACTGTGGAGAAAGAGAGATAGACGAGATAGAGAATAATGAAACAGAAGAGAGAGAAAGTGTGAGGCAGAATATGGAGGGGAGAAAGACACGTAAAAGAAATGAGAGGAGAAAGTGAGTGAAAAGCGAAAGAAGAAATAGTGTGAAGCGGGAGATGGCAAAGTGAGCGAAGTGTGATCAAGCAGCACAATGATGATAATGCAAACTTTACCGCACATTTCACTCATTAATTCTGCTCCCTTCTTCACCAGAAGACTGACGGTCACCCTGTCAGTGGGCAATGCAGGTACTGGCTGTGAATTTTGCAGGAACTGATCATCAAAGAAACATTTTGGACACCAGCACTTATGTTGTGCTTTTTCTTTGTTTTGTTTTTGTACAAAATAAGCACTGGGCAGGGGTGAAGGTATTGCACACATGGATAGTCATATGGCAGTCATCTTTTAGACTTGCACTAGGTGGTATGGTCAATTCTGAAACTGTATTTCACATGGAACATCAAGCATTAACCTTTCGAATATCTTGGTGAATTTGGTCTTTATTTAAGTTCATGTATAAAAATAACCATTGACAAGTCATTTTTGTATGGCTACTGTAGTAGAAGCATTACTAAACCACACTACAGGCCCATCATGACACGGGCAGCATCCCTAGCACAAACAAAGGCACCGTGCACGTGGCAGCAGAAGGAAATGGAAAACAAGGTGCTGTCAAACAAAGAGGTACAAAAAGGACAGCAGTTGTGAAAGCTTCCCTGCAGAACAGGTAGAAGTGGAGCAGCAGCAGAAACGTGGGTCTCTCTCACAGAACAGGTACTTATGGGGCAGTGCAGGCTTCACTTCCTTATACAACAGGTGCAACTGAGGTGACAGCAGTGCAAGCTTCCTTCTCTTATAGAACGTGTATGTCCTGGGCAGCAGCAGTGTACGTTTCAGTTCATATTGGGCTCCTACAGTGCAAGCTTTCTTTCATCACAAATAAGGTACTTTTTGACAGCAACAAACATGTTTCCCTTGCTCGCAGAAGGTAGCAACAGTGCAAGCTCAGCCTCCACTCACAGACACAGCATGGCAGCTGTAGTGCAAACTCATCACTGAAAAGCCATGTATGGCTCAGGGTGTAGTTTACACACAGTTCTCAGGAGTAGGAGCTAAATCCATTGAAGTGGGTATCTGGCTGAAAGTGTGAGGACCAGGGCCGGACTGGGACCCAAAACCGGCCCTGGCAAAATGCTTGGCCAGCCCCCCAGGGGTTTGGGGGTGTGGCCGAGCTGTTTACCACGGCCGGTTTCTGCCGATTTCTTTACAGCGGCCGATATTGCAGCTATGCTGCAAAAACTGCCCTGTAACAAAATCGGCCCCCAACCCTAGCGGCCCACCGGGGAAATGCCCGGTGCCCGCTATGGCCAGTCCGGCCCTGATGAGGACTGCTGCTACTCTCACCTAAATGGCATTCTAACCGTACATATCCTGGAGCCTTGCTGCTGTTACTGAGTCTTGCTTTCAGTGCCTGCTTGTCTTAATGCTGCCATGTCCTGAAACTTGTGTTCCTGTCACTGCAAGCAAGTGCTGCTGCCATCATATACTGACAGTTCCTGCTGTCATACTGAGTACTGTTGTCAAGGGATATAACTCATACCAGTCACCCTGCTTTTTCAGCCTTTGATGCATAATGCTGTCCTCCACTGCTGATGCATCTGTCAGTCTTCCTCCTATCACTTCTCCGGGCTTGGTTGGAGCAGAGAAACCCTAGCATTAGAGGATGGATGTGTGAAGCATAAAGCCTGTGAGAGCAGCTCAACTTTAAGGGTACAGGAGGAGGGAATTCCCGCAGCAGCCTCAGGCTCCAGTCATGGTTCCCTCAGCCGACAAAATGTCTAAACCTCCCCTAAGCTGCTAGCTATTCCTTCCATCTACCTTTGAGAGCTCATCAGGCATCTATTTAGGTGGAAGAACATGAGCTCCTCACTGACTGGTGGTGCAGGTGGTGTCCACCATCTGGAACTACAGGAGCATGGTGTGAGGGGTGCAGCAGGTTGATGGGCATGCACACACCATCCCACATGCATGGGTCTATACCCAGGTCGCGGTCTGGCTATCCTCATATGTCTCAAACTAATCCCGCAGCAGTGTCATGTACTGTTGATGCTCACCATAATAAGAACTGATCTATTTTTACACAGCTTCAGCAACATCATAAACATCGTTGCCAACATTATTTGCCATGAGTAATTTCTGGTGCTGCATGTGCACCTTTAAATCTTAGCATCTTTAGCCAACCCTCTTTCATTCTGAGAAAAGGAAAATGTGATTGTGCAATTTTGGATGAGGAATGTGTGTGTATTTTTAAAGGAAAATTAACCTGCCACTCACAAAACAGAAACAGGCTTTATAGTTGTTGTTTATGATATTGGTGCATTTCCCTCACAGTAGTTCATAGCCATATCAAGAAAGGATTGCAGAGCCAAAGATTTAGCAACTCTTCTACACTATCATAAATTAAAATATCACAGTAAAGAAAAAGGTACTCCATCATTTGGACCAAGGTCTCAGTTCCACCCTGATGGGTACAGTGGAGATACATCACTATTAATAAATCATTACAGCTTTGAGAAATATGTAAATGTTTATGTTATATATCATGTTACACTTTCAAAGCATAGTGTATATGCACATACACAAACCTGACCTTAAACGAGAGACAACGTAGTCAAGGTGCAACTCCTGTTGAATATCTACACATGACAATAATTTGCATTTGGTCTACTCACTAGACATCATGAGGAACACGGCACATAGGAAAATATCAAAAGAATATAAGTGCTTCAAAGAATTGGTGAATGTAAACTTTTGAAGCATTGAAATCCACAATCTGAGATCTTAACCATTTTCTGAATGTTTTATTACATCAGCTAAGGAAGAAGTCGTGGTGTAGGGAATAAGTCAACCTGGGAACCTAGGTTTGAATAAAGCTTGGCTTGACTGAAAATCGTGCAGTTCTGAGCAAACCTCTTAATCTGTGATGATTGTGTAACTGTGTGTAATTCAAAGATTGAAGCCTCCGATTGATGTATACAATCTTGCTTCGTCTTCCGTAATTCCCCACAATGTACAGTGCTCTGTTGCTACCCAGCTAGGTTTGTGCTATATAAATATAAACACATACATGTTTAACATTGTGAACAGATATCCTGCTTATTGCACTCTACGAGTCCCCTTACTTTTCCTCTCTTAGCAAACCTCCCTTATTTTGTGATATCCAGATAGAAGCCCCACCCCCCATAATTTTCTTTATCCCAGCGCATGTGACATACCTTTAATGGGGGATCATATATTTCTACTTCTCTATGACTGTGGGAGCACTTTTTGTGCTCATTGGGAGATCCCCTCATACACATCATGTTGTTTTTTTGGAGAAAAGACACCTTTCCAATAAGTCTTCAGTGTTTTCTGTGTATCAGACAGGCACACAGTCACAATGCACACTCAGTACCAACCATCATGCAGACATCTGATGGTCACAGGTCTAATAAACACTCTTGAAGCTCCAACAGTGCTCACTGGCTCAGTGGAAAGTATTGACAAAGCCAATAGATCTGGCTTTAACCCCTTGCATGCGTCGGACGGCCCCCGGCCGTCCGACGTCACGGTGGGCGTGTGCGGAGGACGGCCGGGGGCCGTCTGAACCCCGCCCACTCATTAATTCGCCCGCACAGCGGGGGAATTCGCACAGCGCGTAAGGGGTTAATGTGCTAAAGCATGAAAAATACAGTCATACACAAATACTGTTTGCATGTGTTAGTACATTAAAGTCAGATTTATTGGCATATGGAGTTCTCATACTGGCTCTGAGGATGTCTCCGCCCCAATTGCATGAAGTCGTAGCTCTGCCCTTGCGGCTTGAAGTACTAGCCCTTGCACACCCGAAGTTTGGGTCCAGTTGCACCCCTGCTTCCGTGTATTAAAGATCTTCAGAAGCATTGCTCCCGATGTCGCTACAGCCTGCCCAATGTTTGTGCTTCAATCAATCAATCAATCAGGGGTTTATAAAGCGCGCTACTCACCCGTGAGGGTCTCAAGGCGTGTTTCAAAAGATATTTGTTTGCACTTCTTTGTGTGCAGCTTTTGTTTGCAGATGTTTTTCTTCAAACTGAAAACTAGTCCCACTGGTTTAAAAGGATAGTTCACTTTCATTCCTAAGAGCCCAGTATGGGCCGTGTCTGCCCTTATTCTGACACTGTGAACTGCAGCTGTGAAGTGTCTGATCTCCAGGCCTCTGCCTTGCACCCCAGGAGGGTTAGACTGGCACTTGCCTAGAAGTACTTTTATTTACAAACATGACCAGCTTGTGTGCCTGTACCGAGGTACAAGTCTCATCAAGGCGCATCTGATGGGTGTTGTATTTACTATGTACTATGACTGTGATTTTTCGAGGTAGGAAGTTTTGGTCCTTATATCATTCTTTATTGATTTACAATATAGTATCTATCACCCCCTCCGTGCTGTAGTTTGTTGTTTGAAATGTAGTATGCGATCTTGTTTATCGTTGCTGCTGCAGTCCTTGGTGCGCTCCTCAGTGAACATGTGGGTACTTTCCAGAAGTCTGCTACTGCCTGCCAGCAAGTAAACATCGATGTTTTGGTATGATAAGTGGTGTGTTGAAATGTTATATAAGCACGTGTCTCGCTTAAAAAAGCAGCGCAAAAGAGGAACACAGCGAGTGTGACCCGGAGCAGATTTCTCGCATTAATACATGTGCAGGAAACAGGCAATGTCTGCTAAAAAGCCTACAAATCTGACGAGGTGAATGTCACTGATTCTAAAATCAGCGCAAGCTCAGAGGGTGGGTCTGCAGGTATAAAAACTGAAAGAAAGGTTGTGAATAAACAATATTCACCTTTTCTCTTTCGACCTCTCTCCTACCAAACTGTGCTGGAAGTATAGACAGGCAAAATAGGCCGTTAATTACAAATAAGCAGAAGGAAACGAGGTGGATGTGTACTGAAAGTAGATAAGTTTGCCTTCATGCTATCCCGAATGACCACCATTTCTTTGTCACCACAAAAAAATCCCAGCTTGGCAATACTGATGGCTTGACTCTGAGGGGCATATTCTCAGGGACCTATCGCCGAGTTAGCTGCACTTTATCGCAGCCAAAGTGGCGAAAGATTTATCGCACCATTCACAAGCTGGTGCTAACAGCCGATATCGCCAGTTTTCCTGCGATAGCAGCCGCAAAAAACATCGCCACGGATGACACCGACAACTAACGCTAATGAGATGCAGAGTAGGCATTCCTGTGCAAAAAGCCGCGACAACACCACTTCGCAATATTCTCTACGACCAGCCAGATCGGCGATAAGATCACAAAACAGGCGATAAGGCGCGTTAGCAGCAGGGATTTAACACCTGCTCCTACCTGGTGTTAAGTCGGACGACAACCTGCACCACAAAAGGGAGCCCAGACCAGAGCCACACCTGAAGAACAACAGATGCCATGGAGCTACTGATCATGCAGCTCGGAGCCCCAAGAGGGCCACAGCACCCACCGCCACCACACCCCGGACTCCCCCCGCCCCCCCCCGACTACCACAGAGGCAGCGCAGACAAAAACAGCGGACCTTCAGAAAATGCACCAGCCTCACAGACTTAACACCAGAGGATGTCATTGCCCACTACAGGCTCAAAAGGACAACCATCCTCCGCATCCTGACCATCATTGCCCACAGGCTGACGGTACCAACACAGCGGACAAACAACATCCCTCCGCAGACAAAGCTGCTGGCTGTGCTGCACCTGTTGGCCACTGGTACCTTCCAACTAACAACTGTCAGAGTCAGAGGAGTCTCACAGCCAGCCCTATCCAAGTTCCTCACACCTGTCTTGGATGCCATCATCAGCTTGGTACCCCAGCACCTTCACTTCCCACACACTGCACAGGAACAGCTGGAGACCAAGCAAGGCTTCTACGCCATAGCTGGCTTCCCGCACGTGTTGGGGGCAATCGACTGCATACATGTACTCCTCGTGCCCCCTGCCGCCACTGCCCACAATTACCGCAACAGGAAGCACACGAATTCCATCAATGTGCAGGCAATAGTGGACCACCTGGTACTCTTCACCAATGTCGTCGCCAACTACCCAGGCAGTGTGCATGATTCCTTCATCTTCCGACAGTCCATCATCAACCAGCGCTTTCAGGATGGCACCTATGGGAATGCATCGCTCGTTGGTAAGTACCAAATGAACACACCACACACCTCAACTACACAGTCATGCAACTCACGACTCTGGGAATGCACACGTTACAAACTCACATACAACATGCCAAACAACATGCCCACCTACCAGACACGACAGCACAACTTACTGTGGTAACCTGGGCTAGCCATGTACACAAGCCATCAATGGTATGGCACCTCAGCCACACAATAGCAGAATGTGGGGAGAGGTGGGAACCAGGCATGTGCGAAGGAGGCAAGTGACCCATGAATGAGAATGTACACAATGCCAAGTGTGGCGTGGATGTGCTGGCCAGACTGCAGTATGCAGACCACAGACATGTCCATGTCGACATATACTGCTGGTGTTTGGAGTGTAGTGGACAGTGGACGCAACCATGTCACCCCAGGCAGTGGGGAAGATCGCGGAAATGTAGCTTGTTACGTCCCCCCCGTAAGCGTGAGCGGAGTGGCCTGGCCCGGCATACGCCAGGCCAGCGTAGGGGTGTGAATAAAAAGCCCGTTGCTCTGGGCGTGGTTCTCTTCCGGAATGGCCAACGTGTCTGCCAGGGCGGCACCTCTCAGCCCGCCACGAGGCCGACGCCGTGAGCAGCGGTGCCTGTGATCCTGTGCACCTGCTGCACCCCAGGCCGCTGGTCCCCTGACCCGTCTTGGCCCCCCCTGCGCAACCAGGCCTCACTGCTCACCTCCCGACACCAGCGTGTGTCAAAGAGGGCCCACCACGTGCCGGTGCAAGCTCCAAGCCGGAGGCCCGCGACCTTGGCAGCCTCCTCAGACCATCACGGCCTCCGCGACAGAGGCCCCCAGCACTCCTCTCTCGTTGACGTACTCCACTGCTGCCTCCGGCCTACACTGCGGTCCAGTAGGTCACACATTTGGAACTGAGTCTTGATTTTTCAATGGCCGAGTTCATATCATTGCACGCAAGGAGAGGAGTAAGAGGAAGACGCGGTTCAGTCTGGAGGAAAAAAGGATAATCGTTATGGAGGTGATCGAACAATTCCAACAACTGCTTTGGTGCCACTAACTCTGTGCATCGCAAGCCAACGACATGTGGCTGTGGGCCCCTGCTGACCGCTGCCTCCGGCCTACACTGCGGTCAAGTAGGTCACACATTTGGAACTGAGTCTTGATTTCATGATGGCCGAGTTCATATGTCAATGGCAGCATTTATATCACTGTACTCCCTTCGATCTGGTGCCACCAACTCTGTGCATCGCAGGTCAACGACACATGTCTGTGGGCCCTTGATGACTACTGCCTTCGGCCTACACTGCGGTCAAGTAGGTCACACATTTTGAACTGAGTCTTGCTTTTTTCATGGCAGAGTTCATACCATTGTACAGGCCTCATCGCAGACTGCATCCCCTTTCAGCTCTGGTGCCACTAACTCTGTGCCCCGAAATTCAGGGACACGCTCTATTTGAACTTTGGTGGCATCTGAGTCTATGGCCTGGGGGTTGTCTTCATCATTATGTAGCTGATACTGACTTGGTGTTAAAAATGAGTCTGTAGCATTCATCTCCTCCATATTGCCTGTTCATGCTTGGTTCTGCCCTCTGCATCATGCCCTGGAAGAACACCTTCCACTGTCCCCCGAAACACTCTGCGACATTCAACTTGGACATCGACGAGCACCCGCTCAGCTCCCGTGGCCCTACCTCAGTGCACCGCAAGTCACCGTCCCGTGGCGGTGTGCCTTTGCCGGCCGCAGTGCATCCGGGGCCACTAACTCTGTGCAGCTCAAGTCGTGGACCCTTGCTGTTTGGACTACTGATTGTCTGATCACTGTTGTAGTTGTTGCCAGCACCAACCACTCCCTGAGGGCTGGCTTACACTCACCCCACACCCATCCAGCACAGGCGTCACTGGACATGTGACCCTGGCAATAAAAGGGGCCGGGCGCACGTGCCCGTAGCCAGTTCCACAAACTATCTAAGTGTGTCTGTGTGGTCATTGTGTATGCATGAGGACCCCAGGCCCTACCACATTACATTGTGCTGTGTACAGCGGATGCAACCATATCACCTCAGGCAGTGGGGAAGACCTGGGACATGTAGCTGTGTCGTACCCCCCAGTAAGCGTAAGCGGAGTGGGCTGGCGTACGACAGTCCAGCGTAGGGGTGTGGATGATCAGCCCTGGGCTCTGGGCGTTGCTATGTGTTGGCCTTGCCAAGGAAGTAACTAATGTGTGTATCTCTGTTGTAGTGTCGGCGCCACCCGTCCCGCAATGGACAATGTTGCGATGTAGCATGGGCTCGGCCGAAGGGATAAATGAAGGAGCGCAAGCCCGCTCGGGGTCCGGGATCATACATGCCAACTGTTGTGTGTGTCGCTATTACCGCAGCATAGGCCATAGGACTACCCTCAACCGCATCGCGAGTTCAGCCAGCCATGAACTCTACATCTCTGTCCGCCCTATCCTTACCATAGGCCTACACACACGTGGCCGCCCACCGTCAGCACACAACATCACAGTGTCGTTGTCAGGCTTGTGGACATGCGCAGACAGGCATGACAATGGTGTGCCGTAGTAGTGTAAGTGATGCAACCGCGCTGCGCACACTAGTGAATAGGCTCGGGGAGGGAGGAGCAGCAGTGAGGCTACGTAATACACATTGATGCCGCTCATTTGCTACAAGCAGTACCTGTCAAATAGGAATCACTGAGTCTCACATATCACACACCAATGAACTAGTGAGCCTGCCAACACATCATGCAGAACCAACTTTTGACTCATGTCTCTCTGCACTGTCACAGGCGATCAAGGATATGCACTCTGCCCTTGGATGATGACACCCCTCCGAGCCCCGAACACACAGGCCCAGAGGCAGCACAATGCGGCCCACAAACGCACCAGGGGCATCATGGAACACACATTTGGTGTGTTGAAGTCACGTTTCAGGTGCCTGGACATCACAGGTGGAAGGCTCCTGTACAGCCCAGGCATTGTGTGCAAGATGATCGTTGCATGTTGTGTGTTGCACAACATATGTGTACGCACCAATGCCCCATGGCTACAAGTGCCAGATGCACCGGACGATGATGAGGAAGATGAGGCAGGTGGACCACACCCCACTGCAGCAGCAGCAGGAATAGCCCGTAGGAACACCATCATTGACAATTTCTTCACATGAGCACGTCACATTGTCACAGTCCTTAGCAATCATGGGACAGTACAAAATGTCCACAGGCACAGCATGTGCAAATACATTCATTACAACACACATTCCCTGTGTGCATGTTACTACTCTGTACAAGCACATCACCCTGACAAGTGTAAGTGCAACATGTAGTGCTAACAATCTCATAAATTGGAAATAGATGGTGGGTGTGTCACCTCTGTACAGAGAGGTTGTTTAGGGTGTCACGTATTCAAAATGCCATTTCTGTGTGTCAAAGATAGTATGGAATCCCACTCATCAGCGTTTCACATGTGTCCCAAATCATTACATGTAGGCTGTCATTTGTGACCTACAATTGACAACAGGGCTTCTTTTGGGGTCAAATATGTACCGCCATGATGCAGGGAGGCACCCTGTGACTCAAGTCCCACAACATGAGCTACATGGACGTAAGGGGGAATCACTGCCCCTACATTCGTCCATGCTTTCATACTTGATTAATCAGGGACATGACACATCTGTGTGTATTAGAATGTGTTATTCACGTTCAGTGGGGTGTTGAAGCTGTCTTAGTACTGGGCCATGCAGACAACACTTTACAATGTTGCCCCGTGGAGGGCCAGCCAGAGTCCTTTAGGGATTGACATGTTACTCGGAAGGGGAAGAGTCCAGTCCGCAGGCTGATTGCTGTGTCATTGTTGAGCATGCAAAATATGGCAGTCCATGTCGAGGTCCAAGGTTGGTGTGGCAGAGTGTGTCGGGGGACAGTGGAAAGTGTTGTTCCAGGTCATGACGCAGAGGGCAGACCCAAGCAGAAACAAGCCATGTGGCGGAGATGAATGCTACTGCTTCCTCCTTACCACTAAGGCAGATTCATCCTCATCTTCGTCCTCTGACGTTTCATGTGCCTCACATGTGGGTGGTGGTGTTTGGTTTGCAGCACTGTGTGACACTGACACATCAGGGGCCGGAGATGTGGATGTAGAAGTAGCAGCAGCATTCATCTGCGCAATGTCTTGTGGCATCACTCCCATGATGAGGATCTGCAGGGCATGGAAGATCCCATCTACAGCTTTCTCGTGTGCAGCCGTGGTAGCCATTCTTTGCGCCTGCATCCGCTCCATGTTCTCCATGACCCTCCTCATGTTTCCCAAATCACGGATGACATCGCTGTAGCCACTCTGTCTAGACAGTTGTTGTTGTCTCCGAGTCATGACTCCAGCGACGCCAGCCATGGATTGTTGGAGGGCATGGGGTGGACTGTGGGTGCCGGTTAGGGAGTGTAAGTGGTTCCTGATGGGACTTAGACACCCACGTATGGCATCTAGTTTGGCTGCCATGAGGTCGAAGCCCAACCGCACCTGTTCAGCCAGCTCCTTCTGGCAGTCTAACACACGGCGTTGGAACGCCATGTGTTCTTCGGTGAGGTGCTGGGAGCCAGACGTGGTGGTGGGTGCTTCCTGCTGTGTGGTCTGTGCAGGGGGTGGGATCACCTCGATGGTGCTGGGCTGCCCTGCTACTGGAGGTAGGGTGCAGAGGTTGTCCATGAACCGTTGGAGTTCGTCAAAGTCGATGTCCTGGAGGTCGTCTCCATCATCGCTGACGTGATGTGGGTTCTGCTCTGCAGGAGGTGTTGATTGTCCCTCTGCAATGTAAAGGGGAGATGCAGTTTCACAGTGTGTTCCATGTATGTTGACGCATTGGCGGAGTTTACATACAGACTGCATGACAATGTACATTGTGACAGTTTGTGAGGAGATGCCTATTTGATGCGGGACAGTGGACATTTGTACTACATCACGGATGTGAGGTTGTACTCGTACATTGTCATCTCACAGTTTTCTGCTATGCCAGATGTGATAGGCCATTTTGTACACACATGCGGCACCAGTTGTGTCCTGTGTTCTGTTGTGAAAGTGTTGCAGTTTGTACCACATTGTTGTCAATGTTGAGGTGCTCTTATTCTTATGTGTGTGTGCTGCATTGTGGGTGAGTCGCCCCTGCAGCTCAGATTTGGCTGCCCCTTATCCCTTTCAGGCGGTGTGCCTTTGACTTCTGTGCTTCTACAGTGCTGAGATGTTGCGGACTTGGGTGAATTGGGCTCTTGGTCGAGTTGTGACTCTTGGGCATGGTTTGTCCGCAGATGTGTTGTTGATGTCAGGGGTTGTTTGTGCATGTGGATGTGTCAGAGTGTGACCTGCTCCTTTCCGGATGTGGTCCACACTCAGTCACCTCAGTGTTGTGGCGTGCACCATGTCATGATAATTGGACTGCAGCCATGCTAATGGTCATGCAGTGTCACTTGCATTGTCAGTGTGGCACACGGACCCACAGCTTTGCTGGGGTCAGCACATGTGTATGGGTTTGTTGTGAGATTAGTGATGTGTGGGGAGGGCCCCCTCCGGGCACATTGTCGACGTGGGCCTACTTGCTGTTTCTATGTGTGCTGCAGTATGCCAAGGAGATCAGGGACATGATCCAGAGTCATTGTGGGTGTGCAGTGTGCTCTACTTAATTGTGCATGTGTGCCATTGTGCCCATCTCCCCCGTGCCCCCAGTCCCTGGTCGGTATTCACCCTGTTGATGTTGTGTCAGGTCATGTTGAGCAGTGTCCGGATCCACTACTCCTGGCACCGTATCCCGACTGATGACTGTGGCCACCATTTTCTCCATGTCATCCAGCTCCTGGTGTGCCGCTGGACCCCCACCTCCAATCTGCGTTCTAGTAAAATGTTGAGAAAATGTGCGTGAGCCTAGGAAGAAGAATATCGTGATTTCCTCTGCTGAAGGACGATGACGACAGCCTGGCTCTAACAAAGAACTTTTAAAAAGTTAGGTGCGATGGAACTGGTGTGACTGAACACCCTATGTTCCTGGACCAATGAGAACTGTGAAATGTCTGGACATTTGATACAAATTAGGGATGGACCTTAACATTTAGGGTATAGCTGGTAGTGTTAGAATTTACTCGAGGGAGAACATTTGGAGAGGGAGAGAAAGAGCATTTTGAGAGAGAGAGAGCTGTTTCCTATGAGGAGAGAGCCGTGTTGCTGTTTCCTTAAGCTTCTCTTTGGCTGCTGCTGTTTGATCCTGACTCTTAAACTTTGCTCCTCATATCTTTGTGAGGTTGCCCCAGCTTTCCCTTCCAGATGGAGGGTTAGCTCTTCAGACTATTAGCATGCTGTGTTATAGTTTCCTCTAGGTTCGTATGTTACTCTGTAATAGCATTGACCTTATTCCAATGTTTCTTTTGTCTTTTCTCCTATCCACTCACTCATGCTCGTTAAATGGAATGTTATTGTGAATTACTTACTTTTCTTTGTGTGATGATCTGTGATTCAGTGCTGTGTTGATTGCTTGATCATTCATATTCTTAAGAAATAGATAAAGCAAAGTGATGAGTAAATCAGAGTCTGTCATTATTGATGGTTATGATTAATGTGTTTTGTACTTTGTAATATTTAGCTTGTTTGTAAAATATTCCCTTTGTTGTAGGTCCTCATAAGGGGGGTATTGTCCTTCTTGACAATAGTCCTAACAACTCTCAAAAAGGTTCATCGGAGGACCAGTTGTTATAGGTATGGGCCAAATTTAGTTTATGTGGGGAAAAGACAGGTGGTTATTGAAAGAATTTATTGGTGGCAAACAAATATTTGCCCGCTTCCGCTGCATCAATACAATGCAGAATGTTACAACAAACAGCCAAGAAATACTCATTTTCGGGGAAGTCAAATTCCCTCTAATTTATATATAGTGATAAAGATGATTTTTTTTTTTTTTTAATGTGTACTAAACATTATGAACATTTCTGCACTAATACGCTACATTTGACAAAACTGTATTTTCCTGTGCTTGGCTAAACTAGGCCAGAATTAGTGCTAACTTCCATATTGGAATTGCAGCAGCCATGTTTCCATTTCTCTGCTCACCACATGTAAACAAAATGTGCACTGATGCTTTGTATTGATGTGCTGTTCTCGAACAACTACAGAGAAATCCTTCTGCTACATTAAAGTCTCTTCCTATTTATGAAAATATAAGCTTATTTATTTATGAGACTTTTAATGTTTTGGGTATCTAGATTTGTACTGCCACATCTGATGATATTAGGTCTGAATAGGGCATATTAACATTCAGTTAGGGAATAGTGCTAAGATGATAGCATTAGGTGACGTACAATTCTGTGTTGTGATTTGTTTACCTTTGCTCACCTTATGCTTTCTGTGCAGTTTGCATTGATTCCTGTAAAAGATGGTGCATATTGGAGGTGAGCTATGTCCTCTGACTTCCTTACTCTTGAGACTGAACCCCTGTCGGTTTGTCTCATGCTTTGGACATGCAGTCCTTTTGCCTTGACTTCATGTCATTCTATTGCTGTGTTTGATTCAACTTTTTTTTTTTTACGGAGTTTTATATAGCGCAAACTTGACCCGAAGGTATCGGGTATCAGAGCACTCTACATGAGCACCAGTTGCATTACATGAGGACACATTCATTTTTGTTAGGCACGGGGAGATTAAGTGATTTGCCCAGAATCACAGGATGTTGAGCGTCCTTGCCGAGACTCAAACCCAGTTCCCCAGATTAGAGGTCGAGCCACCCTTGCCGTTAGGCCAACTCCTCTCCCCATCCTTATCCTTATACCTTATCCTCATTCCCTATAATGATTTACTTAACATTTCGACTGACTATTATTTTTGGCTTTTATATCGCACTTTGAATTATTTTAATACACCTTCATGGTTTCTAATTTACTACTGACCCTGAGGGTTAATTTCCTGTAATCCTAATTACTTAATGTGTTATGGGTGCCATTTAGGGACACATTGCTTTGTGCATGCTTGAGGTTCAAAATCACCCTGATCCTGCATAGGCGCTTTAACTTGATTATCTGATAAGACAGCGTCAACAGTTTTAGTGGTAACAGTAGGTAGGCATACAGCAATGTTGTTAAACTAGGACGTACTAAAAATAGATCTGCTAAAACCAATGCTTGTTTCTTAGATGACCAAAATGTGTTCTGGCTAATAATGTCTGGTTTAGGAACTAACAGGTTTTAGAGATTATGTAGCTAAACCCCACAGACTTTGCAATTTTACTATCTTTGTTCTGTGGTGTAGGGAAATGCGTGGCATAGGTTTTAAAACACATATTTCATACAGTGTTACATTTCTATATCTCTGCAGACAGTTTCGAAGTCCAAGATTTAGCATTTGTGGGTCAGTCATTCCGTTTACATGTGGTGTTGTCTGCTGGTTCACAAATTACATCCAATGTATCATGATTAAGTTGTAATTTTGCAATGTTGTCATGTAAAATTCAGAAAACGTATTTTGATACTTCATTTGGGGGGGAGTTTTATATAGTGCAAACTACATCCGAAGGTATCAGAGCGCTTTACATGAGCACCAATTGCGTTACAGACGTATATATTAATTTTGGGAGGCACAGGAGATTACGTGATTTGCCCAAAATCACAGGATGTTGAACGTCCCTGCCGAGACTCGAACCCGATTACCCAGCTTCAAAGTTGACCCTCTAGCAGTTAGGCCACATTCTCTCCCCAAACTTAACCTGAGAATAAGATGGAAATTACTTTTTCAATTTTTGACAAATGCAGCACGGAATGTGCCAATTGTACTAATTTGAATTTTTTAATACTTGTCTCCGTTCACATATTAGTTCTCACTCTACAGAATTTCTCATTTCCCTTACCGTATTATCCTAGCATTGATGTGAAAATATTATAGGTCATGTCCATATACATAATCTCATATTTCTTGGGTGTACACAGTGCTATGTAGTATACACAAACTGTGACCATGAACTACATTTGGACCGTGTATTGAACTTAAGTCCTAAAGAAAGGGCAACTGCTGGAGTTCATACAGTATAGCCGAGAAGTGAAAAAGTAAAATCTGATATATAGTCCATGAAACGCAGAAGGATGATGCAATGGACTAGGCCAACAGGTATGTGGAACAATCAAAAAGAGAGCTGTTGGAAGCAAACACTCCGAAAGACAGGCAAGAGAGGGGATGGAGTAGGGAATGGAGATAGGAGCTGCTTCAATGAGGTGCTGCTGGACCTGTAGAACACTGCCTGTGGCGGCTGGCAACTGTGCCAAGTGGAGCGCGGGCAAATGGTTTTACATAAAATAAATGCGTTATTGAAATAAAGTTAATAAAATAAAATGTTATTTACTGTGCTTGCTGCGTCCTCCTCGCTTCGGTCCTCTTCTTCCCTCATGATGTCCAGGGACCCAGCCAACTCCCTTCACCAATCCTGGCTCTCCTCTCATGTGTTAACCAGCATGAGAGCAGTGCCAGGATTGGAGGGAACGACCACTATCAGCACTCACAAGAGCAATAGAGGCTTTTGCTTTCTCTAGACAGCTGGATTAGAGAGGTTTAAAGTGCCGATGTGAGGCTGGCTGCCGCAAGACGGCCGGTCAAAGAGACATACGTACATTAAACTAATGCACAGGCAGCTCACCACCGCTCCCTTCTGGTGCTGATATTCAGCAGCCCCACCCCGTCCTAACACTCGGTTCTGGACAGGTTATCGAAAATTAAAATGGTAATGAATTAACTTCATTACCATTTTATTTTTCGGCTCAGGGGCTGTTCTGGGGGCATTTCAGTGGGGAGATGCTTCTCCGCTATAATGGAGGAGCCGCCCCTGAACACTGCTCTATATATTTAGCAAGTTGCTTAGCCAAGTGGTCTACCTGCCACGCTATTTAGCAACTCAGTGGGACCATGGTGGCTGGGCAAAGAGGGCGTAGTAGAGGAGACAGAGAGTGACTTCACAAGGTACAACACGAGTTGCAATACAAAGTCAGAATACAACCCTCAGATCCACAGGTTGCATGTTTCGATGGCAAGACGTGGATCCACTAATCCCTCTTTAAGTTGTAGAGGCAGAGCATGTGTGGGAAGAAGAGAGTTTTCAGGGAGACAAGAGAACCATGAAGGGGTGATTAAGGATCTTGTGACCCCTCTTATCCATCCTTAAAGTTGAGAGCAGCGCACATGTGGGAAGAAGGGACACCATTCAGGCGGACCAGACAGTCATGAAGGGGCCATTACAGACATGCAGATGACAGACTCTTGGTGGCCTTGATGCTGCGCATGCTAATGACCTAAGGTAGTCTTCTGAATTAACTCACGATGGGTCATGAAAACAGTATAAATTATAGGAACACATATGGATGAAAAATTGTCAAAGCCTAGAGTAAGACAAAGCCCATATCTGGCCAGTCAAGAGAACATTCAGAGTGGGGGACAGCAACCCTTTTAATAAATTGTCATATTTACGGAGAGAAAAGCTGTGCTCCTATCATGTACGTTTTATGAACAATCGTTTAATGAGTCTCCAAACTACAGGCCAGTTACTTGTCGCAGATACAGGCTTTATTTTCAAAATGAATAACTTTGAGAATTGCAGTCTTATCTATTTAACCCAACCAAATTGCTGCTTGTCTTTAATTGCTTCTCACAGTGTCTCTGCATTTGAATCTTCCAGTTGATTAACTTATATGTAAGAATAAATATACAATTGTTTTTTTTAAATGTTTTCATGGCTACTGCTTTGCATAGTTCCACTTTTGTTCTAGTTGCCTTGCTATCTCTCTCAAGCATTTGGAAGTAATGTGCGGTCTTTAGAAGAAGGGTGAGAATATCACTCACTTTTATACCAGGAGGTGGTTACAGTGACCCGGAAGGGATGCAGTGCATTGTAGGATCGATAAAATCTTTCCACTGATGAAACTCTGTTTGATGTTAAAGCTGTCAATATAAATAGATACAATCTAAAAACATAAATTTCCCAGATGTACTTTATGCCTTAGGCCTGAGAAAATAAACCACAGTTACCTGGGGTCTCTAATTTTCGGAAAATCCCAGAGCTGGTAGGGTTCTGTAAATTCCAGCATACTCTGAGACTGAATACCGCAGTCATCCCCAGTGAGAAGTGGAAGGAAGTAATGTTTTTAGGCATAGATTTGATGTTCTCAGGAGATTCCGGGGAAGAAGAACACCTGCTGGGATCCATACAAGCCACACCACCCTGGTATCTCCTTGGTTTCTAGTTTTAAGAAATGCCCAGGATTGGTAGATTCACATAAATGCCGCCTGAATATGGATACTACAGCCATCCCCAGTGTGAAGTGGGAGGAAAATAAGTGTTTTAGGCATAGTTTTGACATTCACAGGATATGTGTGCTGGGATCTACGCACGCTACAGCAACCAGGATGCCACAGGGTGTCTAGTTTTCAGAAATGTGGAGGGGGTGGTAAGGTTTAGAGGGTGCCAGCTGAAACAGGGCTCAAATATTGCAGCCACCTCCCATGGAAAGTGAGATGAAAACATTTTTTAGACATAGATTTGACATTTATAGGGCATTCCCTCCTTGATTTGCCTCCCATGGGCAGAAAGACTTAGGGGTCGATTCCGATGTTGTTCGGAAGGGCTCCGAATCGGTTTCGGGTTTACCGAATCTGATCCGGAGCCCTTGTTTCCGACTGACTCATTCCCAGTTCCGAACGACCAAGTGCGATGCCTGGAAACCATTAGGGCTGACCGAATCGGTTCCAAAAGGCATCTGGACAGGATGAGCCTTTCCGGAGCTGATTTGTACAGCTCTATAGACTTGGTTTCCACACCAGCGAGTTCGCTGACCGATCCGGACAGCCTTTCCGATTCGGTTTGCCCGGAACAAAACGGCTGCCGGAATCGGTCTTTGGGGGCCCGTAGCAGGCCCCCCTTCACCCAGGGCCCTCCGAATCGGGCCCGTGGGGGTACCCATGGGTTCCCCCTTCCCACCATGCACAGTGTGGCAGGCACCATAGGGTGCTTGCCACAGGGCAAGGTTTTCCCAACCACCCCTTTCTTCAATGGGAGCCTGTGTTCACGTTCGGAACACAGGCTCCGATTGAAGTCAATGGGAGTCCGACCGAATCGGATCCGGATGCATAGGGATGCATCGTACTGGTTCGGTCAGACTCCCCTGATCCGAGTCGTATGGAAAGCATTCCGGAACCGATTCAGTTGGCATGCTTTCCAAACAAGATAGGACTCGGGCCCTTAGTGTACTGCACGGCTCAGGAGATGCTCCCAATACCAGGACAGGCCAGCCTGTGTGAAGTGTGGAATGCCACAGAGCAGGGTGTTGCCACCACCCAGATGCACAGGGACAAGGGCTTGAACAACAGATCTGAAGTCACTTTCTGGAAGAATCAGTTTCACTTTCTTTAGAAGAGAGAACTGGCACCAGACCATCTTTGTTTTTTCACAATGTGTTCATTGAGGGTGAGGTTGGTGTCCAGGGTGAATCCAAGTGACTTGGCATTTGATGAAATCCAGGCTTGTACTGTTCATTGTTTGTTGTTCTTGGCAAAAAACAGGATGGATTGAGCTTCATGTAGGTGCTGGACATCCAGGTCTGGATGATGTGCAGGCAATGTTTTGGGCATTGTATGTCTGAAGCAGAAGAGACTTTCAAGTAGAAGTGTGTAACATTGGCATATTGGTATATTGTGATGCTGTTATCGGCGACTAGAGCACCAAGTTGCTTCGTGTAGAGGTTGTCTATGACAAGAGGCAGCAGGGAACCCTGGTGGAGTCCGCAGGTGATAGGTAGCATTGATACTAGAAAGCACCCATGTAAGCAAACTGGTATCGATTGGAAAGGGAGGAGATGAACCAGCAAAGGACAAACAAATTGAGACTTCATGGTGCGTATAAGGGTGGGATCGTCGACTGTGTCAAAGGCAGCTGAGAGGTCCAGCAATATCATGAGGCATAGGTCATCTTCATCTGTGGTCAGGAGGGCATTGTCTTCAATGTGTAAGGTAGCGGTTTCTGTGCTGCAGCGTGATCTGAAGCCAGGCTGGTAGTCGTGTAGAAGATGGTTGTCACTAATGTGATCTTGGAGTTGAACATATACTGCTTTCAATGATCTTGCCAATGAATGGTAGGTGAGTGATAGGCTGGTAGTTGGCGATGCTGTCAGGGGGTAGCATATGTTACTTAAGGTGTATTTGAATCTAGCTTGTGATTCCTTTTTTGCAAAAATCCATCCCATGTATCTAGTGGGCTTTCTATCCCCTGGGTCAGGCACATTTTGTGTAAAACCCCCTACATGCCACACGAGAGGGGCAGAAAGACTTTCTGGTGTCCAGAGATCAGGGATGAGGCCCAATACCTTGGCTGCCAGCCTGCAAGCTATTGATAGGACAAAATGATCTTTGGTGTATACCTGGCTTTCTGCCCTCCTGCAGTAGCCTGATTATTGGCAAACCCCTAATTATGCCCCTACAGGACCAGAAAGGCAATCAGCTGCCTGGCCATGGGGGTTGTGGCTCAGTGCCAGGATGACCATGTTGTCTGGCCAGCCCTTGGTGTCTAGTGGATATTCTGCTCTCTAGGGAGGGTATGTTGCGGTTAAACCCACAATATGCTTCCCATGATGGCAGAACAACTGTCTGTGGCTTATGAGTGGGGGAGTGCAGCCCGATGTGAGGAAGGGCCAGTTTCCCTCACCGTTTCCTTTTTCCTTTTTTTAAATTGGTCTTTCTCCCCCATTGGGGTGGTCACAGCAGTGGCGTAACAAAAGTTGAGGGGGCCCCGTGCCACGTACACGGAGGGGCCCCCACTCCAGATTTAATCTGGAGTTCTTGGGCCCGAGTATTGTGCTGAGGGGGCCCCCTGCAGCTCGGGGCAAAAATACTGTTTGCTGTCCTAGGTGGTGGGAAGCACTAATCCATGCCTCGTCGGCTCTTCCTCAACTTGAAAATATTCTTGATGGCCTAGTGCAGAGGGAACACTTTCCAGCAGCAATTTCCGAACTAAAATCCATTGGTGAGAGGAACCACTGGAAAGGGCAGAACCTCCTCGTTGAGATCGGTGCTCAGGACACTGAGCTTTGCCTATATGTACCAACCTTTAGACTCCAGCTGTTTTCAGTTTCACTTTCATTAACATTAGCGCATGGGACAAACCAAAAGTCATCCAAAAGGAAAGAAATATCTTGGGCTGCAGGGCAAGCTGTACCCCTGCATCCCAAGGTGGGGATCATAAGCTGAATCCCTTTGGTAAGAGCCCTGTGGGCCAGTACATGACCTCCATGTCCTCCGCACTCTAGAGCAGAGGTCTTCAAACTGTGGGGCGCTCGCTCTGGGGTCTGAAATGAACTCTGGGCATGGAGGCACCCGGCTCTTGGTTAAGAGGAGTATTTACTATTCCTACAGGATGGCCAGTACAAACATCATGCTGAAAAAAATGCTGTGTTTTTAGTGAAAGAAAACAGTGTCCGTGAGCACTCAGTAACAGGTCATCAGTAATGTTTTTGTCACTTATGTCTTGTGGGTGTCAACATGGGGGAGTCCCAAATAACCTTCAAAGTGTCTCACTGTGGCTACTTTTGCACTTTTAAGATGATTGAAATACCAATAGCATGTTGGTAATATTTTATTTGATTTGCATTTTTAAAAGGCATAGTTAAACATAATTACAGTGTTTGGTTGTTAAATAGATGCTGACTTTTCTAGAACTATTGTGAGAAATTATGTTTGTCAATCTTGGGGGCCTAATAAAAAGTTTTTACATTGGGTGTGCAGCACTAAAATGTTTGAAGACAATTACTGTAGAGGTACCGTACAGTACATGGAGCTCACGTCCTCTGCGCTAAAGGGGTTAGGGAAATTTGGGTGCCTCTATTACATTTTTAGGGCAGCTGGAAACCACTGTGTATGTTATTGGCACTCACTTGTCTGAAAGTAGGAAAATAACTACTAGTTCTAGGAGTTTGGCAATGTGAAGAGTCCAGTAATTTTTCTGTAGACAGGACTTTAATGTCAGTAAAAGTTGTCTTGAGAAGTGGTATGAAGATGGTGTGCCAGTAGGGAACAATTTACACACCGGGGGCTGTATTACAATAAGTGCCCCAGGGCCCAACGGGCATTTGCGCCCGCTTTGGGTGCCCCCGTGGCACTTTGGTATTATAGAAGGGGGCGCAGACGCTTGTGCGTCCCCTTCACTAATACCAATAGCACTGGCACACTTAAAGCACCAGCGATAACTTCAGAGGGTGTTCCCTCATTTGCCTAGGGGCATGCCCTAGGCAAATGAGGAAATTCCTTTGACTCTGCGCCGTGCCATATTACAGACGCGAGCGCAGAGGCAAAGAAGCCCTCAGGAGGCGCACTGACAGTGCGCCATTTAAAAGGTGGCGCACTGTCAGTGCGCCTCCTGGGAGCAACACTCTGCAGGGGGTAAAGGGAGTCCCATGGACCCCCCAGACATCCCCTTGCAGGCGGGTGCAGTCACTGACCTCCCCCGCCTGCAAGGGGATCTCTATTCCCATGTCAAAGTGCAGGCGGGTGCCGCCTGCACTGTGAAAACACGGAGCAGTTGCTCCCATGGGGGCAGCGCATTCACCAGATTAGGGCGCATTGTCATTGTTTGCGCCCGGCGCACCTTTCAAACGGTGCACTGGGCACAAACAATGATAATGCGTAATATGGCCCCAGGTGATGATTGGCATTAAAGCAGATTTTTCACATTTAATGTTTTCTGTGTTGAAGGTGGCTGAAGGAGAGGCACAAATGTGTTTTCATAAATGATTTTGGCACTGATGTGTTTTGGTTATTCATTGAAATGAGACCTGAATTTATTGAGGCATCTTAGGTTTTTTTTGGTAATGAATGGAAGGTTTCATGTTAGATAGACTTGAGCTGGATAGTTTTTCGTTAAAGTAGGACATATGGTCCTCAATGAGCTATTAAGTGGAATTCGCTTCAGGGTTGGGGGAAGGGTTTGAGATCATTTCTTGATAAATCACTAAGCATTCCTTTCAGGAGTTATTGGCTTGGTTGATGCAGTGCTGGAAGTATGCTTTTTCCATGAATGGAACAAAAGATTTTGTTGGAGGGGAGACAAGACATTTCCTACCACCTTTAAATTGATGTATCTTTTTGTTTTGGAGTTAGAGCTCTTCTGATTTGTGACAGAGGTGGTTGTGGTTTAGATTGTGCCCTCTGTGCTGCACCTGGCACACTCGATCAGCCAGCTATGCTTGTTAGTCTAGCCTCCCTGCATATTGCAAGGAGAGTAGTGGATCGGTTCGCTTGCTAATTCACAAACCATTCATTCTTGGTTTCCTAATGCTTGTCACTCTCACCTCTGAGACGCCTCCACTATTTCCACTTCACAAACCCCTTTGAGGCATCACCTCCTCATTTACCTTCTTATATCACTTGTAAGATTATGGTACTCATCTTTTCTATATCCGTCCTTTGACATCCCTCCTCTAAACAAGAATGTCCAACTGCCTCACTTTCACAAGACATTAGCTGGTCCTCTGCTATTTAATGGTAAATATATCCAAGACTGAAATAATGTACTATCTGGCCTCAACTCCCCCAACCTCACTCCCACCTCTATTGTATTCTCCTGGTCAGCAAGTCCTACTTAACCCAAGCAAGTGACTTCCCTCTCATTTACACTAGCACCAGATTTAGAGATCTCTGCCTGGTTGGCAGAGATCTCTATGCTTCAGAGGAGCTTCTGCCATTGTAGCTTCTCTGAAGGTCCTGATAGTTTGCCTGAGCAGCTGCCATGTTTTATTAGGCTACTCAGCAAACATTTTTGTTTTACAATACCAAACTCTCAAAGCATTAGTTTGTATCTGTTAAATGAAAACAAATGCCCCTGACACTCTGGGAGTTTTTTTCCTAGGATTGGGGGTAAATAATTTTTTTGTTTGGGACCACCAGGTTTTTTTCAGGCGATCCCGAACAGAAAAAAAGAACTTCCAAGTACTCTCTATGGGGCCTATGTTCTGAGATACTTACACCGAAGGTCCAAGTCTTTTAGAACCATTTAGGCTTTCTGTCAGTGGGGGCGCCGCTGGTGGAAACGACAGTTCACTCAACTCTAAATAGAAAGGGGGGGCGTGGCTTCGCCGCGGTGCAAGATGGCTGCACCTTAGGCGAGCTCTGCCGGCTGAGCCCACAATCCGCCATGATCCAGCCCCAACAAGAGCCGTCCGGCCCTGCCGCCGGGCCATACTGCTCACCAACACCGGTGGCATAGACGAGGTGGTACAAATCCGGCCATTCTGCGCCATTGGGCTGAGTTGCTGACACACTGCGACCGAGATCGTGCTGGGGCCTGCGCCGACTGCCAGAGTGCCGCGAGAAGAAGCAGGCCAGAGGCGGTGTGGGCGTTGCCGGACCAGTCGCGCCACGGGTGGAGCCGGCTGCAGTGGAGTGCTGTGGAGCCGGGCACCTGGGGCTGAGCCGCCAGCCGCCCCCGGGCATAAAGCAGGGCCGGGCCTGACCACGTCGCCCACGACGTCCTGGAGCGGTGAGTGGAGCCTCTCATGAGCTGGCTGGCCTAGGTCACACTTTGGCCCTCCCCTCCCCATCTCCGCTACTTGGAGCCTCCCGGATCCCCGTGGGACGATTTGGCCTCTGTGCGGCCGACCTGGTGTGCGCCTGCACATACCTGCTGTGCCCCGGTGGGGGTTGGGCGGCGGCTGCGGTTCATGGCGCATGGAGCCGGTGCGCGGTGGCCATCCCTGACTCCGGTGGGGCGTGCCTGCTGCGGGGCTCGGTTGTCGCAAGCGGTGGGACGCCTGGGCCCCGCGCGGTGGCGCACCGCGGCTGCTGGGTGCTGCGGGCCTGCGATTACGACCCGGAGACCTTGAGGCTGCTTGTGGGTGCAACATGTCGCGGATTGCCTGCCCCCTCCACGCTGCGGACAGGCATCCGACTAACAGCAGCTGAGCAGGCCATATCCCCAACCTGACATACACGGATCTGCCTCGGGGCCCCGCCACCACATGTCGCCGAACTCTTGCCCCAATCAACAAGGGACAAAACAGAAATTGGGCATACATCTGCGGCATAGTGATACACTTGATCTCACTAGCACGATTTAGCTCCGTCACTCAGCCTCCAGGAGCTACGGGGTGCCTGTTCTCTAGCGGTGAGCAAGCCTGGGACTGCTCGATCATGGAGACCTGCACAGGGAGGCAGGACAACGAGATACGCCCCTCCGAAGTTCCAAACAACGGGTGAACTGCCAGCTCAGGACACCTATGACCATGGGGAAACCAGAGGGCAGACAATCTAAGATCTGCTTCGAGAAAACACGCAGCGCTAAACAGGTTGAATCAGGTACAGAGATAAACGCTGCGTCACAACCCTCAGAAGATAGCGCCCCGGAAGACCAGGACCTGGACCTAAAAGCCATACTGTTGGAGGTAAAATCTAGCCTGAAGAGCATAGATGCTAAACTGGACATGCTCTCCTCCCGCCTGGACCCGGTAAAGAACCGAGTAGATACACATGATGCCCGGCTTGACCACGTGGAAGCCAGAGTATCCGAGACCGAAGACAACCAAACTACCACCGCTGAGCGCCTGCTGCAAATGGACAAAGTACTGGATCTGATCAAACAAAAAAATTAAGATCTCGAAGCCCGCTCGAGACGCAACAACCTCCGTGTGGTGGGCATACCCAAGTCCACAGCCATCTCCAGGATGGAGGACTTCGTGGAAAATATGCTGCCGGACCTCTTCGGCTCGGACCTGTCGCCGTTCTTCATTGCCGAGAGAGCCCACAGATCGCTGGGGCCGAGAACTCCTGCGGGGGCCCCCCATGACCAATTGTGGCACGCCTGCTGAATTATAAAGACCGCACCACCATCCTCCGGCTGGCCAGGGAGCGGGGCCACATTCAATATAAAGGTGACGCTGTGTCCTTTTTCCCAGACTTTACCCTGGCGGTGCAGGCCGCTCGCCGTGAGTTTCAACCAGCAAAACAACTCCTGCAAAAAGCCAACATCAAATATGCCATGCTCTATCCCACCAGGCTCAAGATCACCCAAGACGGCAAAGCAACCCACTTCATTTACCCGAAACTGGCTCTTAAATTCGCTAAGCAACAGGCCAAAAAAGAACGCCAAAGAATACAAACCGGGAGTGGAGGGTCCAAGGGAAGTTTTAAGACCGACGCGGATAGATTCCCCACAAAAACTATTGTTAAACACACAGTTATCCACGGGTCTGGCGGGCTTTAAAGAAAGCACCAAAAGCATAAAACGAAAGACACAAGCAGAGGCTCTCAATCATAAATAGAAGGAGTCCTTTAATAAGGACGGAATCCCAGCACCCACCGAAGTGGCATGCTTCATCATCTGGGATTTCTCCTCTTGGCTAGAACACCTAGTGCAGCCAAGGGCTACAACCCCCTCACTGTGAGGGAGGAGCTCAGGGATGTTTTAGATACTATTCTTATATGGGATCTACTAAAATCCAGCAGATGTAAAGCACTAAAGTACTTGAGTGATAGGTGCAGTGCAAAAAATTCAACTAAATGTGATACGTGTTCTAAAACTAACTACCAGGAGAGAAATAGACTTTACTAGTTAACTCTTGGTGTCAGGGTTAAAAACAGTGCATGTGCAGTTTGAAAGAATTAACTGCATCTGTCCAATAAACAGGTCTGTTGTTGAGGATTTGTTACCTCAGTTTTGATGTTTGTATAAAATGTTGGCACGCTGGCATGTTCTCCCACACCTTACCGCCCTTGCTTGCCCGAGGATGGGGATCCACATACGTATCCTCATACTCTAACTACGCAAGAGGAGTTTGCATTCTAATACGTAAAGACCTGGCGTGGACTACGGATGAATGCGTATGCGACACGGAAGGTCGTTTCATTATTTTAACAGGCAAACTCCATAACCACCCCGTAACTTTAGCCACAGTCTATGGCCCAAACACGGATGACCCGGCATTCTTCACAAGCGTTTGGCAACGAATTGCCGGCTCCTATCCACAGACAGTACTCTGGTGCGGTGATTTTAACGTCCCACTGATAGATGCCATGGACAGGGTGGGGAGCTCTAAGCGGCCACACCCACAAGCAGCCTCTGCACTTACCTCGCTCATCACTGACAACCACCTCATTGACATATGGCGCAACGCACACCCAGAAACACGTGAAGGCACCTGTTTTTCCCTGCACCGCAGGGCATGGTCAAGAATAGACTACTGGCTATTGTCCAAATCCATGGTTTCCTGGCGACCCACAGCTTCTCACTTACCCCACACTCTATCGGATCATGCATCGATCCAACTGACTCTCGGCCCTCCACACGCATCACCAAGCGTGTTTTCCTGGCGTCTACCCCCAAATGCGCTCAGGGACCAAGTTTTTAGAGAAGAAATACGCGTTGCTATTGAGGAGTACTTTGAACAAAACACTGGATCAGTCAGCTCCCCCGCCATACTTTGGGACGCCTTTAAGGTGGTTATCCGAGGCGTCTGCATAGCCAAACAACATGGGGTACTCAGGGCCCTCCGGGGTACACTCTCAGCACTTGAAAAAGATATCTCCGTACTCGAAGCCCAATTCCACCATTCTGTTAACCCCACTGTTCTAGCTGACATCCGCAATAAACTGACGGAATATCAGGAGGAAGTATACAGAGAAGTGAAATTTCTGGGCAAAGAAACCGAGGCACGTCGATATGGCGAGGGTGATCGCCCAGGCAGGACACTAGCCAGGCTACTACAGAAACCACTCGCCTCCTCTTACATCACAGGCCTGGTAGACTCAGAGGGTCAACGCCACTCCTACACTCCCGATCTACTACGCATTATTGTAGATTTTTTCGCCCATCTATACTCCTCCTCCCAAGTGATTCCCCACTCGGACCTGCAAGACTACCTTGATACTATTGAGCTAATTTGGCTTTCCAACTCACATCAGGAATTTCTAGACTCTCCCATCACAGCTGAGGAAGTGCAGCAGGCAATAGCTAGCCTTTCCCCAGACAAGGCCCCCGGCATGGATGGTCTAACAGCGTCCTTCTACAAAGAATACTCTGACATATTAGTTCTTAAACTGCTAGAGGTCTATCACGACGCCTTAGAGGTAGGCTCGCTCCCCCCTTCCATGCGAGAAGCCACCATCTTCTCGCTCAAGCGTGACAAACCGGCTGATCAGTGCGATTCTTACAGACCCCTGTCGCTCATCAACATCGACAATAAAATATTTGCTAAGGTACTAGCGACCAGACTACAGCTCCTGTTGCCGGTAATGATCAGGCCCGATCAGTCCGGGTTCATACCGGGCCGCTCTACAGCCCACAACCTCCGCACCCTGTTTACGATAATACATTATCTACACCCTCAGTTCACATCGCTAGCGGCCTTACTTGATGCAACTAAGGCATTTGATACTCTGGAATGGGGTTTTTTGTTCCCGCTCCTGGCTATAATGGGTCTTGGCTCCATTTTCCTTGCACAGATACGACTTCTTTACATACTGCCCACCGCCCGGATACGCCTTAACGGGCAAATATCAGAGCCATTTCCAGTCAGTAGGGGTACACAGCAGGGATGCCCCCTTTCACCCCTGCTCTTTGCCATCGCGATGGAGCCCCTAGCTGCACGAATCCGTCAACACCATGCCAACTGGGGTGTGGGGTTCACAACTCGGAGCCTCACCGTATCCTTGTATGTGGATGACGTAACTCTCTATGTAAGTCAGACGGAACATAACCTTTCCCCACTAATCCGTGAGGTCATACGCTTCGGAGGCTTGTCCGGGGTTCAGATTAATTGGGCCAAATCAATACTTTTTCCACTAACGGACGCCACAACCCCATTTCCTGTAGAATATCCCCTCCAGTGGGCCACGGGGCCAGTTAAATATTTAGGCGTTTACGTTAGCAGAGACTTAACCGAGCTGTGGCAGGCTAACTTTGGCAAACAGATGGCATGGCTTGAGGAGCGCATCCCTATATGGTCGAAACTGCCGCTATCCCTAGTGGGCCGAATCGCCATAGCAAAGATGGTGGTATTACCAAAATGTCTTTATCTGTTCATAAACATTCCCACCCCGATCACTCAGGCCTTCTTCAAACGACTCAGGTCCAATCTCATCGCACTGGTCTGGGCGGGTCAACAACCCCGGGTTAAATATGAATTGCTGACATTGCCGCAAGCTCAAGGAGGGTTGGGTGCACCTGACTTACAGTTGTACGCGCTATGCGCCCAGGCGCACTTCTTGCATTATTGGATACATCCCACCCCATTCCAATCACACGTTGCGATCGAATTAGACGCGGTTTCACCGTGGCCGCTCTGGACGCGCTGTTTACTCCATATAAACGGCCCGCAGCTGAAATAGATACTCCACAGTGCATGAGGTGGGCATGGGCTGGCGTGGTGCGCGGGAGTCCCTCTCCTTTATGCTCCATCTATCCCATTAACTAAGCATCCATTAATACCCCCTTTACAGGACGGCAGCGCCTGCAGCCGCGCAGACAGGCTCAATATACACACTTTCGCAGACCTTTTCCCAAGGGATCAGTTTTGCGGTCCCCCAACTCCGCAGCCGGCATCCAGCAGGTCATTAGACACATTCTTATACTACCAACTGCGAGCGACATGCCAAGAATTATTCAAGACATTCCCAGCACCTCCGGAGACCCTCGCCACACTAGAACACATATATACCGTCACCTCACCCCGGAAACTTATCACATCACTGTACCAAAGTATGCAACGCACCTCACCCGCAGCACAAACACCAGCCCGAGAAGCCTGGGGGGAGGACCTCGCCCTTCCACTTACAGATGCACAAAGGACATTTTGCTACGGTCAGCTTCGGTTGTTGTCCCCGAACTACAGGCTACGCCTCATCTACTTTAACTTTTTACACCGAACCTACCGCACCCCCGCACTATTGCACCGAATGGGCATATCCCCAGACTCTCAATGCTCACGATGCCACACCGCCCGCGAATTTCATACATCTCGCTTGGTACTGCCCTGGGGTTGCAGCGTACTGGGTAGAAGTTTTTAAGGTGACAGGGGAAATCATACAATTACAGTTGCCCCCCAACCCCCTAATCGGCCTGCTGGGCCACGTGGCAGAGTTACCTAAAAGCTCCTGTAGGTTAGCCGCTCTACTGTTCCTTCTGGCCAAACGCAGGGTCACAATGTGCTGGGGTGGCTCCCTGGTGCCTAACAAGAGGGACTGGATAAAAGACATTGTTTACTGCCATGAACAATTGACTAATTATTGGGACAAAATGCCTCCGAGATCCCGGGCCCGAGACATTTGGGAACCCTCTCTAAATTACATGCGTCAATCAAAAACAACCTCCAACCCATGAGGCTCTACTGGTTATTAAATACTGAAAGTATATGTTTTTGTTCGTAAATCTCTGATGTTTACTGTGATGACAATACAAAGACGTGACTGTGGAACCGCCAGACTATTACAAATGGTATGTATTAATGTACATGTTTGCCAACAACTATAAATAAAGTTTAAAAAAAAACTCTAAATAGAAAGGGCGGACCGTCAGTTTGGTGGAAACATTTGTAGTAGAGTACACTGTCCGTCAAACATTATATCTATCCCGAGTCTTTTGTTATCTAAAACACCAGAGCTGCAATATTTCATCTTCTAAATATCTGATATATTGTATTCTTCATTTCAAACATCTGCCTGCCTAGTTAATGCATTTGTCATGAATAAGCTGTGATGTTGCAACATCTTGCTCGATGGATTCCACAGTATTTCTACATTCCCTTGGACAATATCATTAATTCTGTGATGCTAACATTACTCAACCTGAATAGCTTTTCATACCACTCACTCCACTGGCATGAAGATGGTTGTTTATCTTCTAAACATAGGGCATAATACAAAGATCTCAATCTAGTGTCCATAGTCGTTGATTAAGCAACACCTACCTAGTTCTTCCAACTGAACAAGCACAACAAGTCAGATTGTTCTGCTGAACCAACCTCTCCCTCCTAAAAGTACCCAGACCACCTACCATCCCCTCTGGGTTCATTCCCTTTAAGATCCTACATCCACTCTTCTGGAACAGCATCTCAAACCCACACAGATCCATCCCATCTCTACTAGAGTTAAAGCAGACCTAAAGAAAATCTGGTAGAACTTAATAACACTTTCCATTAACAAAATCTAAAGGTAATTCTTGTCTCAAAACAAATCTATTCCCGGTACCTTGAAAACTTCTTAGTCAGATTGTAAATGTGTACAATGATGTATGTAGATGTGGCATTCATTTATCATTTTGCTGTCCAGCCCAGTATTCCACTACTCAAATCTTCATGTGTCATCTGTATGTATATATGTTCTTATACAACACTTTAATGGTATGTACAACATGCCTATTAGAAGGGCCACTAATGTTGAATAAATATAAATACAGAGTTGCAAATTTTATCAGTGAATTATTGATATTTAGAGCAAAATGCAAATGAAGAAAGGGATACCTTTTCAGTAGGAAAGAATTACAATGAAGCAGTATTAAAGCCCTCTTAATGAGACACTGCATTAGCTCTCCCAGGGACACTCATTTTTCTTGAGCTTCACCTCCAAGAACCTCAAGCAGAATGTAACCCTTCACAAGTCTGTGGGTCTACCTGTAGCTCTCTGCCATTTAGCTATCCAAAGTAGAAGCGTGTCCATGCTGCCGACCCATCGTTTGATAACGATATGTGATGTGAATATTGATGACCTGCCTCATGCTGCCTTATGTCTGGGGAATCCCAAAGGAAAGACCCATCTCTTTATAAATACACCTCCAAATTCAGAGCCAGAAAGAGTTTGTCCTCACTGTCTTCTGTCCATACACAAAGATCAACTTGGATTCCCACCTGTGTTACCACCTTTAGTATTCTCTTGAAGGATCAACGTATGGTCCTGATGATGAAAAACAAGTCCGTGGGGTCCCAGGCAGCCGCCATTTTTAGGTGTTCTATGGGACACTTTGACTCTCTACCAAAACCTCCTTTCAGAACAACAAACATGATACAAAATATCATGCAGAAAGGGGCTTTAGGTGAGCCCTCTACAGTTCTTTGCATATTTGGTCAAGCCACTGTTTAACCAATGGCTTCCTGGGTTGCCCAACACATGTTGGTGCCAGCCTGTGGAATTTTGCAGAGCTATACATTTTTCATTGCTGCCTAGTGAAGAAAATAATTCTCACACTTTCATTATTAAAAAAATGTAAACTTGGCCACTGTGCCTATTTGGAGCACCTGACTTCTCCGCTGCTTGCCTGACAATTCATTTAAGATGGAGAGTGCCTAGTGACACCCTTTCAACAGCTACTGGGCCGCTCAGTTCCCACTGCCTCACTCTGCAATAAGGGAACTCATGAGCATCTTTTATGGGGTTCGGTACCAGAGCAGCATTTGCAGAGCACCCTTATGCCGTTCACCACTCATTCTCTGCTGTCGTCATTTTTAGTCTTGTGTCCTCCATAAGAATAGATCTTTAGTTGTGGGTGCCAGAGTATGAGCAGAAATGCCTCCAGACCCCCTTCCTCCTACTGCAGCTTTGCCAAGATGCTCTACATTACAATCTTCATGCAAGAAGACAGCCCTGAAGACTGCAGCTGAACAGAAGCTATCCAGCGCACAAGGGTAGCAGACAGGTCACACTTGGAGCTAAGGACAGCCTGCTTGCACACTCAATCCCAGCAGTCATCCACTTTGGATCCTACTGCCTCTTTTATTTTCTTTGACCACACCAAACCTGGTTCATGGACATCAGCTTCCCAGAGCAACAGGTATTCAACGTAGCACCTGCCTCCCTCTCCACCCATGTTATTGAGATGAAGTTACTGCATTTACATGTAAACAAATGATTGCTGCAACATCATGTGGGCAATAGAGGAGGACTCCACCTACTCAGTTAGTATTGCATATGTGTGACGACAATCGCTGTAGTGCTCAGTCTTGAAAGGGCTGGAACTTTTCTAGAGACACACTCCGATGAGTCTTTTAAGCAGCATGAGAGGGTGAAGGGGAGAAAATCATTAATGCACAGTCAATTTAGAGGCAACACTTCTAGATACATAACAACCAAAGGACAATAAAGGGAAGTTAGTTAAGTTTATTACAAAGCCAAAAATAACTGAACATAAATAACCCTCAACATAAGGGTATAGAAATACAAAGGAAACAGCATAAAGCCAAATCTACGCACCCAATTTAGGCGGTGCAACATGAACAGGACGATTAGCTCAAGATGGAGAATACAGAGAATCAAGAAGCAAGAGCCCAAATTTCGCTGCATCGAGGGCTGATGAATGAAGATCATTTAAATATATCCCTACCCTATCACTATAGTGACGTCCCTACTTTAATTTGTAAGCATTTCGAATCGAGAGGAAAGGTGTCAGTCGTGAAATTTTCCTAGGAAGTCTCTCCACCATTGAAATGGGTCAAGCAGCATAAAGCCACTATCACAAGAGAGAGAGAGCTGCTTCTGAAATACTCCCTCTCATAAGGCAAGGAGAAATGTGGGCACTATCCCTAATTCCAACAACCAGTTATCCACAGGTTTAATTCCCATGATGCACTTCTCGCACGTACTCCTCAATGGCCACAGTTATGCGTGTACTTTTCCACTGTGTTTTCCACGTACATCCTTTGCAAAAATGTGTCCTTGGTTCCCATGCCTTCTCCCGTGTGAAACCCGACTTCTTCCCTTATCATCTCCAAACCATGTAATTGTAACTTCTTCTCTCCTTGCTTAGCTGCTAAAACAAAGACATTAGTTTGCCTAAAAGAATGCTTCTCCACCTGCAATGTAAAACATGAGAACGGACAGCTTCCACAATGCACATGAAATTCAGAATACTAATCCTAAAGCGAGAGTTGTCAGGATTTACTTTTAGACCTACAGCTTTATCTAACATAAGAACATATTATTTAAACATTACGAGTTACATTTCGACTAACACATTTACCTAAGTATGGAAAGTATTATTATTAAACGCTTCTAATACATGAGTAATGTCAAACTTCACAGCAGGATTTTCCATGTTAGCATTTTCTGCTAATTGCATTTATTTCCTACATTAACTCTTCATACTACTTGTCAGTAAGCTAAAATATATCACATAGATGCATTAACGCAGTTCACAATTCTAACACTCACATTTACACGAGACAGGATTAAATGCGGGAGCGCTCTACACGTGATTATGATGCACCCCTACAAATGAGCAAAATGCAAATAAGAAATGTCCAATCCATCAATCTCATACATTCACAATATATCAAGTGACATGCTACACTAACCTCAGGCAGTGGACCATATCAGCTAACTAAGCTTTGATGGGGCTAGTTGGCCATGAACATGATGCTTTATCTTGAGATAGAGAGGGGTGCAGACGGTGAGATCACAGATTGAAGGGAGAGATGGAAGACACACTTCTAGACCAGTGCTAGCTTCTGATTGGGCAGAAACTCACAGATCTGCTCACAGATCTGACCTGGATAAGCTAAAACTGTGGACCATCACAGCATCCACTTGTTTCTATGACTTGCTCTTTGCAGGAGCTGGGAACTTGTGAACAGCAGGACTGACCAATGCCTATAATTTCCTGAGATAAATCATGGCTGCATCCCACATGAGACCCTGTCCCAAAATAGCCTCTGCCACATAGCCTTCCCTACACCTCCTTTTTCTAGGAATCCATTCACCGCTCTCAGTCCCATCACAATTACTAATCTGCAAGAGAAGTGCGTAGTGGCTGAGATTTCACAGGTGGAAGGACTGTAAAAATGTAAAAATGCTTTAGATTTAATATTTTTGAAGGCTGTGCATGTCGGTGGGGTTTAGAATTCTGAAGAGAGGGATCTTAGGGGGACTCATTCACTCTGCACAGCTGAATTAACAGCTAATATTTAATTTAAAAAATGTAAGTGCGCAGGTCTAACATTTTCTAGGGAGACTATTATCAGTACTGATAAATGCTGAGGTCAGCGAATACCAACGCTGCCTAGTCTTGATTTCACCTCAAGCTTTTCTATTCCACCACTACACTAAACTTTCTCTCTATCTCACTCTTCAAGGTTCTTTATTTATCATCCCCACTTCAACTCTTTGTCACTGTTTTCCTATTTTTTCCTTCTTATTTCTCCATTTTCTGCATTCCGCTCTCTTGTGAGAAATGTGTGCCGGTACCCGCCATAGGCATCTACCTGCTCAAATTCAGTAATACTAAAAGCTGATTTAGGGTGACACCATAATCAAATCTGAAGTGCGTGCAGTACAGTGGAAGTGGGGGCTCTGATGCAGTACAATACAGGACACAGGTGACAATCCTATGAAGTATTCTTCTTTGCAGGTGAGGCCTCCATTGAAAACAGTGGCGTTTCTGTGGGAAAGAGGTTTATTACTGTGTGTGGCTTGGTTTCTAGCACATGTAATAAAGTCATTATCTTTCTAGGTCCAGTCAAAGGTTTCAGTAATTGCAAGCTGAGCTCAACCGCTGGTAGTTGTGGGACATAACAGAAAGGCTTATCTTAAAGAAAATGTGTAAAGCATTAAGAAGTACTTAAACAGTTAAAAGTCAAAAACACAATAAAATAAAAATCCCACTCCGAATTAGAAAAGTAGAGTCAAATGTAATAAACAAAATGATACCAAAATGATTAAAAAAAATAATAAGGCAACCTGGAGCGATTTATTTCTAAAGAGTTTGGTGAAATTAGCACCAAAAGGTGCAAAGCACCAATGGCAATCAATGGCTGTGGAACAAAAGGGACATAGGTGTGATTTCTGGCTGATCGTGATAAAGCACTGATTGGATAACCAAGTACATTGGCCCAGCTAGGCCCTAGAAGAAGGGAAGTTCAGAAAACTTTCTATGCGACCTTGCTGTAGTTTGAAAAAAAAACCTCATCTCCACGTGGGGCAAACCTGAAATTTAGTCTGGCACTAATGAACTGCTGGTCAGATACTTTTCACCTTGAAGCTGTGGAGCAACGACGCAAAAGCTCTGAAAAAGTTCCCAAACCTCCTTTGGTGCCCAAACAGGGGCGGCTCCTCCACTGGCATCGCCCCACTGCTTTCTCGCAGTGCGAGAAATCCAAAACATAAAATGGTAATTACTTTTAGTTATTACCATTTTATGTTTGCTTTGCGCATTGCGGGCGAGCAGGTGGGGAGGAGTGGTTTGCCCACTCCTGACTGCGCAAAGACTGTTTGGTCGGTCCTCTTGGGCCACCCAAACCAGTCATGCGCACTCTGCCCTTCTCCATGCAGGCTGCATTGCAGCCTGCATGGAGAACATGCCCACCCCTCTAACCCCTGGCTGGGTGCCATCCTGACCAATCACAATGCTGCTTGCAGCGTTGTGATTGGCTTAGGGGAGGGAGTCTGGCTGCCTGCTTCCTGTTCCTGTCGGAGGCAGGAGAGTAGGAGCAGGGAAGACGCTGGACCTGGCGGAAAGGTAAGTTTAATTTTATTTATTTTATTTTTGAATTTTCCCACGACACCCCCGCGATTCCCCCGCGACACCCCTCGCGAATACCACCCCCGCAACTCCTTGCACCCGCCCCCCTACCCGCGAGCAATGCCAGCCGCTACTGTGCCCAAACAACCACATGGGTGTACTTCAAAGGCCCCAGGAACTACGGGGGAGTACTTAGAGGTTCTAAGGATGTCAGTAGGAGGGCAACAGCAAAGTCCAGACCAGGTACAGTTGCCACTGGTCACCTGGGATACTACACAGGAATTACCTTTTCAGCTTTTTACGCTCTGGGAATCAACCAGTTTATCACCTGTACAATACTGGGAGATCTTTCTGTCCTTAGATTTCTCAGAAAGGGGTCCAACCTCCTCCAGTCTTACTCAGAGGTCACAGATGTCAAGTGCAGCAGATTCAGTCCACCTGGTATCGTTCCGCAAGTCCAGTAGTGTTCTGATAAAGGCTGGATGAGGTTCCAGCTTTGTAGGATTGACAAGAGCATGGGTTGCAGACACCCTAGGACACTCCTAGTTTGTCTCTGACCAGTAGAGTAAAGGTTCCCAGGCCAAGACCTACCTATGTTTGCAGTAGATACTGTTAATGTTACTGAAAACAGGCACACAATGTCAAGTGTCAGAAAGTTTTCAAGACTGGGAAAGTTTGTGGGGAGCGCACTATGGCAGTCCTAGTGTCAACCCCATCTAACATTAAAATTCAGTTTGAAACACTCCACTGTCCCCACAACGAACCCAGAGACAGAAGTCTGATAAGACCAGAGCCTAGCCCTTCAGCAACCAGACAGGGAATACACAAGAATTATCCCAGCATCTTATTTGCTGCCTTTAAAGGGGGCAAAACGTTTACATGTCATTCAGACAGACCTGTCATGCAGAATGTGACACTGCTGTGTCAACATGAGGCGCACAGCCCTCACCCCATATTCTATTGAGCTCAGAGGAGTAATCTCTGCCCATTCAGGTCAGCTTATTGTGTGCTTCTGGGAGGCATTTCACACCTCATTCATACCTTATTCAAAGCTGATTTCTGGCTAGGAGCAGATGGAGAGCTAATACAAATCAGGCAGGTAAAGGTAACATTCTAAAAGTTACTCTTCCTTAATATGTATTACATATCCAACTTCACCATTAAATTAGATTTTTAATAAATATTAAACATAGTCGTTCAATTATTTTTCTAGCTGGTCCCTTACCTGAGTTTGCAGTATTTGTATTTTAATCTGCACTCTGGTTTTCTACATAGGACAGCTAGAGCTGCCACAGTGAAAAATTATTTTTGGGCCTTGTTACTACTGGGGCATTTTAACATTAATTTTCTACATGTTCCACTTTTAAATACCATATTCCATACCTTGTAGACTACAGGACCTTCACAGAGGTTTTTACCTGTCAACAAGGGTTATTTTAACAGGTTGCTCTGTAGGTGTAAACTGCAACAGTCAGGCTACAAAGGTAAGCCTCAAGCTGTGTGTTTCATGTCACAGTAGTATATGGAACAATAAGTGCTGCAGTCCACAGGTGACACTTATCTGTCCATGCCACGGGTTTAGTTTCTACACCAGATTCTATGACCTAGTAGGAGAGTTAATTATGCCAAGATTACCCAATTTCTAGATGTTTCAGGTGCAGAGTACATACACTGGGACCCCATTGTATTTCAGTATTTTCAGATAGTACAGCTTGAAAACAGTAAGGGAGATTTGCCTCTTTCTGTTTGCGAGCTGTGCTGCCTGACAATAAAGCACTAACTCAGAGAAATACAGGGTCAAATAAATTCATCTTAATGTCCTTAGGCGCACAAATGAGGTACTCGACTTTGGGCGGCTCCAGCAAAAACCGTCATGAAAGGGCCACGTCGGTCTTAAAAGTATTTGATTTTCAAGTTCCATCACAAAATTGATTTTTTTTACTTGTGCTGGCTATGCCACCCTGCAATTTATTCTAAACTGCATATAAATAAATGTGTATTGTGTTCCTAAATCTTTCAGAAATGTTCACATCACAGTTTTGTAACGTGTTCCCAACTTGTTTTTTGTATGCTGTATGATATGCTATAGTTCGCGTCACTTTCTGCTACATCAGTCAGCACTGGCTATACTCTGATGGGTGTTTAAAAACTTAAAACTGATTATGTTCTCATTGTAAAAAGAAAGCAAAGCTTTCGATTCTTTCATGCAAGATTCATTTCGCAGTAAACAATTGCATGATATATTTCTTTGAAGGTTAAGGATGTCTGAATGCGAACCTAATTCAATTTAGAATCAGAAACGTGAGCATGCCGCTATTGGCTTCGAGGCGCTCATGCTGCGATCCGGATCCTTGATATACAGGAATTCCAAGCTACCAGATAGGCGCATAGACCTCCAGGCACTTGTGCTTCGTATTTCAGGCAGGCAGAGTAGACATGGGATGCCAATGGGGCAGGGAATTAACCAGGGACCTGGCAGTCCTGTCCTCAAGAAAGTCTTCAGGCCAAGGGAATTTAGGACCAGTGAAAAGAGCCCTTGTTTTGAAGCAGAGAAATAAGGATGTTATCTTTCTTTTAGGTTTGTTCAAAGGTAAATGGACAGCACTAACCCGCAGGTTTTAAATGTAAACAGTAACAATCATAAGCTGTCACTAGGATGATCTAAGTTCACTTTTACCACAGTGTGACATCCCAAAGGCCTGAGAGAAATGGGTTCATAGACGAAGCTTTAACTAATGTCCAAAATGCAAATTTCTGTACTTGTGCAAGACAGCTCTGCTTCTCTTTGTTATCACTTTCCAACTCCTTCAAATGGGAAGCTGCTATTTACTTATTGAACAGGGAGAGGGCAACTCATTCTGCATTAGTTGCCCACATGCTGCCTTGGTCCCTGTTAGTGAACTAAATTGACAACATGCTAATCAACACAGTAATTGCTCATTCTAACTCGTATTCCTTTTTAATAATAAGGTAAGTCCCCAAAAAAATCTTGTGGATAATTTATCTCTAATTAGTGTAACCGGTTGTCAGACATTATTTATTTATTTATTTATGTTGCCTATTTAGGGAGTGGCTCAACCACATGATACCAGTGCCCGGTACATTTGAACAACAAAGATACATACATCCCTACAAGAAGCGAGAACTTTCAGATAGAAATAGTATCCCATCTTAGAACTGGGTTTTAATGTTAATAACATCCGAGCAAACCACCTGATGTAGATGAAAATGAGACAATACAGTTAATTGAACTGAAAGAGGTTTGGCACTCAGTTTGGGAAGGTCTTACTCTCAATCTAGGCAATAGGCCCAGTTTGTTACATCGCCTCTCACTTATAGATAGCCTGTAAGATAAGGAAAGGGAAAATCTTGTAAATGAAAGGAACAGCAGACATCTTAAAAACCGTATTTAAATAATTTTTTTCAGAAAAAACATTCGGATTGCATCAATTGAAAATTCTATAATTTACTTTCAACTGATTTCATTTTATTTTGAGCGTTTTCTGCCAATGTTCCAGCGAAGTCTGATGCAATGCACTTGAACTGAACTATCAGGAGTTTGTTAATTGTCGCATGTCCAGGAACTCAAAACCTCAAGAGTTACGTGATTTTCGAAAACATTTGCAAACACCTAAGGTGATGCAAGTCTTTCAAGCGTTCTCAAACGCTCTGGTTTTTCATTACTCAATGAATTTAAACAAATCTAAATCACAATGTAGCTGCTTTTTGGTTCGCAAAATTGCTAAATTTTCATTTGCCTCATGCTCTTCAGAATTTCCAAAGTAGCCATTCCAACGTATCACCTTAGAACTCTTTTAATTGTTAGATATGAAAATGTTAAGAGACGGAAGGGTTTGGAAGCACAGGGGAGGACACCATATATGCTATCACCACTCCATATGGTTAACTCCTTCACGAATCTGCCTTTGGCGGCTAGATTGGCTCAATTTTGGAAACAAGAGCTCACCCCTACCCTCCATGTCTTCTGGGCATAAACATGGTCAATTCACTCAACCAAAAAATTAGATGCGCTTATATACGACCACATGGCTAGATTTGAAAAAGGTTTGGGCCTCTTTTGTGACATACATCAAAAGCTATAGGGGATGCAGGGGTGGCTTAACTGGTAGATCTAGTGTTCTCCGATGATCAGGTATCAACGAGATGTCCTCATCCTCTGTCACCTTCTGATCAATGAGCAAAGTAGTGTTATCAGGCCCAGGGATGTTGAACTGCTTTATATTTTGAACGGGGATGCAGACATCAAAACAAATGTAAGTCTCAATGTAATAAAACATTTACGTACTTGTGCGTAACATCCATAACTATGTATATGTTTGGCTGTCTACTGTTGAATATTAATAAAGTGTTAAAAAAAAGAGTCAGAGGAAGTTCCTCAAATTTTAGATGTGACATTTTTGTGTTTTAGGAAGATTGTTCTTTAATTTGTATCTAGTAGGAGAGTGTTGAAATGGTTGTTTACCACCCCACTTTCTTTGCTAACATATTGCACATATGTCTAGTGGCGAACTGATTACCTTCAATACACGGTTAACAAAGCTTCCCCGTCTTTGAATGGTGCAGCTTGGGCAGGTACGGCTCCTTACTAAACAATACGCAAAGAATTTCTAGTGGTCCCCCCTACTAGAACACATAGCAATGCTGACTGCTGTCAACGCTACCTGTCAACGCTACCTTCTAAGATCAATACTGTTTATTAACATTTCTCCAAGCATTACACTAGCATCCTGCATCCATAGTATTTCAGTATTTATTATATTTACAAAAGAAAAAGGGAAACTAAAGCAGAGCCCACCCAATAATTTAACACACCAATACTGAGTTCCATATACAAATGTAAAATTTCCCCCCCAATTTTCATGAAGTCCGTCAAAAAACAACCCGACACCCACTCACACAAAAATGATTAACAAGCCAGAATATTACGTGACCTGAAAGATACTTTGGAAACAGGAGAAAGCACTCTGTTGATTTAGCATAGCATGTGCCAAAATAGTTCCATATATCATCATATTTATATAAGTTTGACTTGCCCTGCACTGTTTTCACCAGTTTTTATTATCCCTTTCCATGCTGTTTTCATAAACAAACTGTATTAACTGCAATTTTTAGGAAATTGTACCTTTGTCATGCAGACTAACATCTATTTCGCATTTGGCTCATCTGACTTCTTCTTCCAGTGAATTTTCTATTTGACAACATGGCTTTCAATAAAATATAAATGTGTTTTACTCAGTTATTTGAGTTTACTGCTCTGTACTAGAGCCGAGATATACATGTCCTGTAAATCCCAACGGGCCCAGTAACAGGAGATATTGGTTCTATCTACATCACAAGATTTGTCATTACCCCATGGGTTCTATCAAAAAAGGTAAATTTACATTGTAAATGTGCATGTACTTGTATGTACTCTTTCACCTAGGAGTAGCGTTACTACTTTTTACTGGTCACAATTTCCGAGTGTATAGTTACTCCTAGTTGTAGAATTACACAGCAGGTGCAGACATCTAAGATTCAAGTTATGGGTGTAAAGTTACGACTAGTAACCTTTCACATGAAGATCTCTGCTTCCATATGTGATATCTCCACCACCATGGTGTAGATTTCCATAACCAGGTAGAGAAGTCACAATGGAAAAGTATAAGGAAAACTATTAAAGTTTATAAATTAAAAAATATTAACAATATCTTAATGCAACATATATATGGAAAATACATTACAATAATCATTTTAACCTTAGAACTAATGAAAATGTACTGTTGGAGCACATTAATCTTAAAAATAAATGTTTATTGAATAATTAAATAATCTGAATAAATTAATTTTATGAATATGAATTTTAAAACAAAATAAAATAAAACCACCCACACTAGCAAGTTTATTTTTCACTAAACTTAGTAAAATAAATGCTGTACTTAATCAGTGTAAATTATCTTTTTAATTTTTACAAAAAAGTAACTCAATATATTTTTAAATATGTCAGTTGCCATTGGGTAATTAAGACTTTGCTTCTGTAGGAAAAGCATTTTTGATTTGCTGATAGCTTTGGTGCAGTTTGACGAATCTTCATGAAACTTTCCAAATAAAGTCTCGTCTATCTCAACTCCTTCCTGGAAAAGTTTCATGATGATCCACCATGCAGGGGCTGAGAAAAATGGAAAATTGAACAATGAAACCGCTTAAACTGCTGATCGGAAAATTTGGCAGAAATCTAGATCTTGGTCCTGAAAGCATATTTTTTGTGGTTTTGTGTAATTCTGTCAGTAGATTTTGAGAAATTTAGGTTACAAAAATATAGATATTTCACGCAGCAGAGGATCTGTGGTGAATCTGCACTGGATCCGCAAACTGAACCATGCATTGTGAGTGACTGGCTGGCTTGAAGCAAAAGATTTTATTTGATTTTTTTATTTATTTTGAAGGTTTTGTATAGTGCAAACAATACCCTTGCGGGTATCAGAGCGCTTTACAGGGGGAAATATAGGGCAAAGTACAATGTATACCATTATTGTTTCTTGATATAGATAGTTACAAAAGTGGATGCATAAAGACAGAAAATACAAAAACATCAAAAACAGTGATGGGTAACATCCGTTATAAGTGTCCCGTCATTGTTCATGTAAGTTTACTCATGAGTAGAGACTTTAATTCTTTCTCGAAAGAGGCAGTAGAGGGATTCAGTCTGGTTTCTGGGGGCAATGCGTTCCAGATCCTTGGGACAATTCCAGAGAAGGCTCGGTTGTATGTTTTCTTTTTGGAAAATCTTTGTGGTTTCTGAAGAAGAGTGCTGGAGCTCCTGGAGGATCTATCACCACCCGAGAGCACCAATTTCTGGGCCCGATATCTCGGGGTCTTGTAGTGAAGGGCTTTGTGAGTCATGCAAGCGATTTTAAGTTGAATTCTTGCTTCAAATGGGAGCCAATTGAGAGCTCTAAGGTCAGGGGAAATGTGGCAGTTTCTTTTCAAACCCATGATGAGCCTGACAGCCGAAATGAGGGAGGCTCTTAGAGGGGCTGTTGTAGACCTGGGAAGTCCGCAAAGAGTTGCACTCCCATATTCTAGTCTGGTGATTACTAGAGCTTGTACTGCCAATTTGAAGTCATTAGAGGGAAGGAAGGGTTTTAATTGTCTCAGAATACTCATCTGTATGTTTGCACCTTTTGTTGTGGCACTGATATGTTTATGCATGTTTAGATTCCTGTTGAGTGTTATTCCAAGAGATCTCACTGAGTCCATAACTTGAGGCTGGCAGTTGAGCGCTGTAAGTTGTTTAAGCCATTCCTCTATGATGGATGTTTGATTGGGAGGCGCGATTAGGAGGAATTCAGTCTTGAGGGTGTTTAGTTTAAGGTGGTTTTCAGCAAGCCAAAGCTGCGTTTTTTGTAGAGTTAAGTTAAGAGATCTGATGTCCTCCGGAGAAGAGACCTTTAGGTACAGTTGTGTATCGTCCGTGTACATGTGAACGGTGTCAAATGCTGAAGATAAGTCGAGCAGGATTAAAAGGCAAGCTTCGTTTTCGTGTAGGATTTTTAGCGCATCATCCACTATGTGCGTCGGAGCCGATTCAGTACTGTGCCCTGCGCGGAAACCGGATTGGCACTGGTCCAGCAGGTCGAATTGTTCGATGTGGTTGCAAAGTTGGATGTGTACACATTTTTCCAGGAGTTTAGCCAGAGTTAGAATGTTAGAGATCGGGCAGTAATTGTTTAAGTCTGTGTGGTCCGCACACGTTTTTTTAAGACGGGGGACACCTGCCCTGATTCAAGGTTTTCTGGTATAATGCCTTGAAGCAGAGAGGCATTGATAATCTTGGTCCATAGTGGCAGTATCAAAGATTTGATCTCATTTAAGAAGTTAGAGGGAAGAGGATCCACAAAGGGTTAGAGGGATTCATGTTGTGAGAATTTTTAAGATTGCGCCTTCATTGAAAGTTTCGAAGGAGGTTTAAAGGAGGACCATGCAGCATTGCTTTTGAGGGCGAGTCTTGATGTGCAAATGGTAAAGGTTGCTAGAGAGGGGAAAAGGGTGTCATTTGGATTGAAAGAATGATGCTCTAAAACCGTCTGCAGGTCTATCTTCATTGTTTTCTGTCTTCTCACTGAAGAAGGAGGCAAATTCCTCGCAACTAGGTAATGAGCTCGGTCCAGCTTGGGGGCTCGGGGTTGGTAGGCCATTTGATTGTGCTTTAACTAATTCAAATAGTTTTTTGGGTCGGTTTTTAGCTTGGTCTAACTGGTTCCTCAAAAAGTTTGCTTTAGATCTTCTTATATATTTGTAGTAGGAGTTCCTGTTAGCTCTTAGAAGCTTGAGGTGGTCAAGGGACGGGGAGGCTCTCCATCGACTTTCAATTAGTCTTAAGGTACGTCTATCTGAATTGAGGCTGCCATCGTACCATGGTTTGGAGACTTTGGTAGAAAGTCTTTCAGTTGTAGTGGTGCAACTGAATCTAGTACCGTAGTCATGGAACAGAAGTAGTGGTTTGTAAGACCTTGTACATCTGAAAAATCATCAGGGGGACAAGAGGTTGCCACTGAGAGATGTTAGTAGATTGATGTTAGCATTTTGTTAGGCTCCTTTTCCATATTTTAGGTTTCGTAGGTTGGGCTGAGTTTAGTCTCACAGCTTCATTAATGAGGAATATAATGAAGTGGTGGTCCGACCAATCACAAGGTAGGAGCTAGTCAAGTTGAATGGAATCAGCGTTGGCAATGACAAGATCTAAGATTAAACCCTTATCATGTGTGGGGCTGTTGCAGATTTGATTAAGGTCGAGGTCCGTAAGGAATGCTTTGATGCTGTTTAAGCAGAGTCATTTAGGTCGTTCCAATGTAGGTTGAGATCTCCGAAGAAGATTTGGGTGTGTTTGTAGTCACGATATCTATAAACTGTTCGATGAAAGTGAGGTTGTCACCTGGAGGGTGGTAGAACGTGTGCAAGGTGCAAACTGGTCTGTTGTTACATGTGATATCAATACAAAGGGATTCACACGAGGATGCGACCGCCATCTTAGGCCTCAGGAACTTGGTCCTTGAGTCCTAAAAAATAATACCAAATAATATTGAAGGGGGCAGGGTAGAGGCACCCTGGCCCCCTGGGCTATTTCGGATGGCTCACGAAGGACTCCCTTGGGCTCAAATGTAAAAGATTTTTTGGGGGTTCTGTGGATCTTCGGATCCACCGTGATGCCCAACATGACACCTCAGGGGATTCGCTCTGTATCTGATCTGGAGTGAAACCCCAGAGTTGTCACGTTGAACAATGTGGTGGATCTGCAGATCAGTGGAACTCCAAATAAAATTAAAAAGGAGGCTGTGTGCCTGCGGGCGGTTGGGCGCCTGTGGGAAGTTGGGTGCAGGGCCTGGCCACAAGCCAAAGGCTGTGCATGGCTGGGAGTTGGGCACCCAACCCCACGCCATGCACGGTGATTAACATCTTACTTTATTTAAAAAATATATATATATACTGAAAAAAACAAAGGTTAAAGTAGCGTTATAGTTAGGAATTATAATAATATCTTACTTTATAATATAAAACCTTAGCAATTCACTGAAAAAACAAAGGTTAAAGGGACGTTATAGTTATGTGAAAATGTCAATTAAAACATACTGTTTTAAGGTAACAAAACCCCAGAAATTCACCAGTAATAGCTATCTCAAGTAACTATAATTTGTGCCCTAAAATAACTATAACTCCTGCCCTCACCATGAACTGCTAATTACTTCACATATTACATCACTTATGACATGTTCTACGACATCATTGATACCATCAATGCAACATCAGAAATTAAATCATTGATGATAACGCTGTGCATGGCAGGGGAGCAACTTATACTTACTTTTGTATATATATATATTTCTCCGTCCTCAGATGAGTTTCACCCTCCGCCGCACCTCACATCTCGGGTGCCACTCCCTCGGTGGTGAACCGCCTCAAAGCAATTAACTCCTACAACCACAATCGTGTTGCCAAATAACGAGTGCACTCACGGGCAAGATTCCAACATAATGTTTAATTTGCAAGCCAAAAGCACTGACAGACGCTTTTCGGCAATGTGCCGAAACACGTCTGTCAGTGCGTTTGGCTTGTAAATTAAACATTATGTAGGAATCTTGCACATGAGTGCCCTCGTTATTTGGCAACGCAACTCTGGATGACAGAATATATATATATATATATATATATATATATATATATATATATATATATTGCCTCCAATGTGATCCTTCGCTCAGCGCGCTCAACAGCTGGTGCTTCTGCGTGGGGGCCGGATCCTGGCCCAAAGTAATTTTCAGAACAAAGAACGCGGCACTCCAGAACTGAGTTTTAAAGCACAATTTATTCTTGGCAACTTCCTCAACCAACGCGTTTCAGCCCCTCACGGCTTTTCTCATGGTTAGTGAGTCCTTCATCTATTACACTTATTTATACCCACTTTTAGCCTTAATGGGGCATTGTGGGAAATGTAGTGTATAATATAAAACTTTATTGACAATTTTTTTAACATTTTTAAATTTCTTAAAAACGGACTTGCATTTTATGCCAGGTTTTGCTTTTACAATGTGTACTTATTGTACAGTTAGTACTACAAACATGTAATATCACAGTGAATTAAGGTGTTATACTTCTATTCACCGGGTATCGTACCCTAATGGACAAGAACCACTTTACTAATTTAATTTCTAAGCTATGATATTATTGCTGTCCCATATTATGTATTTCAGTACAATATTTTAGATATAGTATCGATCATTGTAAACTATCTTGCATAATAGGTATCTGAGGTATAGTACCCAATTCAGTGATTACATTGTCCATGTCATTAAGGTTCTTACTCCAAGTGTACAAAAAGTTCCTCATCATTATTAATGCCTCTTGGGGCCTTAGTTCTTAATCTAATGATGTAACGAGATTCTGTTTGACGTAGTTGTTTTGTTCGATCTCCTCCACGTTCATCAATAGATATCATGTGGATTCCATAGTAGCACATCTTTTTCCAGTCTCCGTTCTGGCATTGATTCATATGCTTAGCTGTAGCGTATGTCATATCTTTATTCTTGACTGCACGTATGTGCTCCAGAATACGCTTTTTAAGCATGCATGTCGTGCTCCCTATATATTTCATCCCACAATCACACTCAATGACGTAGATTACAAAACGGGAGGTACAGGTAATGTTTTGATCAATATTCATTATTTTCCCATTAGTTTCCTCAATTGTCTTCGCATTTTTTCCGATTTTGCATGCCTTGCATGAGTTGCACTTTTTAAACCCCTTGTGTTGATCTGTTAGCCAGTTAGTTTTGGGTTTAACTTGAAAATGGCTTGGGACGAGCATGTCTTTGAGAGACTTGGTTTTTCTGTATGTAACAGCCGGTTTCTGTCCCAAAATTTTTCCAATATCTGGGTCTCCAGAGATGAGGTGCCAATATTTTTTGATTTTATTCAAGATTATTCCACTCTCTTTGCTGTATGTAGTTACAAATCTTGGTGTCGTTTGTTTATTTGATACCTTCTCTTTCATTTTGGGAATCATTATCTCTGTTCTTGATTTCTGATCAATTTTTTGTTTGCATTTTTTCAGAGTTCTTTCGCTGTATCCTCTTGCTTTCAATCGTACCATGGTTTCCTGTATTTTATTCTCAGCATCTTCTTCTTTGGAGCAATTGCGTTTCATCCTGGTGAATTCTCCATATGGGATACTGTTTTTTAATGGGGTTGGGTGGAAACTTGTTCAGTGTAAGACACTGTTGGTTGCGGTCTTTTTCCTATATAAGGTAGTGTTAATGATTTCATCCTCGATATACACTTTAGTGTCCAGAAATGCAATCTCGTTTTTGCTAATTGTGTACGTAAAGGATAATCCAATATCATTGTTGGATAATTTCTCATAATATTCTTTAAAATCTTCCTCTGTACCATTCCAAATTAAAAACAAATCGTCGATGTATCGAACCCATAGGACAATTTGTTCCAGTGCATCTTGATTGTCATTACACCAAGCGATTGTTTTCTCCCACCAGCCCATTACAGTATTCGCATAATTTGGTGAAAATGATATGCCCATGGCAGTACCGCACTGTTGTTTGAAGAGCTCTTTATTGAATAGAAAAATATTGTTAGTGACACAAATTTCAATCATTTTCAACAACATCTGTGTGTGCTTTAAATCTTTGATGCTCCTTTGTCTTAAAAAATAATTGCAGGCTTTTATCCCTATGTCGTGTCTTATAGAGGTATATAGCGCAACCACATCTATTGTGATCAACAAATATTGATGATTCCATGTTATTCCATTCAAAACTCTAAGGAAATCTCCTGTATCCTTTATATATGAGCTCATGCATTTAATAATGATGAGGAACTTTTTGTACACTTGGAGTAAGAACCTTAATGACATGGACAATGTAATCACTGAATTGGGTACTATACCTCAGATACCTATTATGCAAGATAGTTTACAATGATCGATACTATATCTAAAATATTGTACTGAAATACATAATATGGGACAGCAATAATATCATAGCTTAGAAATTAAATTAGTAAAGTGGTTCTTGTCCATTAGGGTACGATACCCGGTGAATAGAAGTATAACACCTTAATTCACTGTGATATTACATGTTTGTAGTACTAACTGTACAATAAGTACACATTGTAAAAAGCAAAACCTGGCATAAAATGCAAGTCCGTTTTTTAAAGAAATTTAAAAATGTTAAAAAATTGTCAATAAAGTTTTATATTATACACTACATTTCCCACAATGCCCCATTAAGGCTAAAAGTGGGTATAAATAAGTGTAATAGATGAAGGACTCACTAACCGTGAGAAAAGCCGTGAGGGGGCTGAAACGCGTTGGTTGAGGAAGTTGCCAAGAATAAATTGTGCTTTAAAACTCAGTTCTGGAGTGCCGCGTTCTTTGTTCTGAATATATATATATATATATATATATATTTTAAATAGGATTATCCCATCGACAAATAACCATCCGGGACTCCAAAAGGTACTGGTCACTCGGTAGTTTATTTTGTGACGTTTTTAACATCTACGCGTTTCAGCAGTCTCACGCTGCCTTGTTCACGATGCCTGAGCGCCATGACTTTTTCATTAAAATACTCAATACAACAGTGGACATTGACAAGGGACTTCAAAACACAGTGGTCTACATGCAGTCCTATTTTCCCTGTGAAACGGCTGCCATCTTGGAACATGTTTTGTTTAAACACATAATGATTTATACACACAGTTCAAACTTGTACTTGACCATCATTACAATGCTTTAAAAGAAACGGATATTTAAACACCAGGCCAATTTTAACAATATTAATAGTTTAAATGGTCAACTCAGGATAAATGTAATTCGCAGAAATATTTGTTTCTTACGTTTTCAATCCAGTATTTCTGTTGATCATTTTATATTTACATCATTGTCCACAATTTCAATTTTTATCTGTTTCATATAATCATTATTCCTGCAGTTGGTTTCTAAATTAAAGTGCAAATGCAAAACTCATTCAACACTTGTTGAAGAGAATACCTTTTACCAACGCATATACAGTACAGTTCTTGATCATAAAGTGCTAGTGCTTTAGTGCAAATCAATCACTTTTCCTACCTGAGATTTACATATATTATTCTATAATACTTATTGAAAGTGCAAGTGCCTATAAATATATTGTTTTATAACCTATCTAGGAAAATAAAAACCTCATATATTTTTAAAATGCTCATAAAAGGAGACTATTTCCAAACACGAACCATGTTACTTAACAATATCTTATCCATAAAGTGCAAGTGCTTTGATATACAAGAAGGGGTTCATTTCATCACCAATCTTGAATATTTATCTATAATACATAACGACAAAAAGTGCAAATGCTACATAGTATATTATTTTTTCAAAAAAACTTATTTTTTTTAAAAACTTATTTCATATACCTTCTAAAAACACTTTAAAATTTTTATCTCTAAATTACTCCAAATATCACAAAATACTATGGTTCTTAAAAAAGTCTCACATTTCCTCTCCTATAAGCATACTCTAGCACTTTTAAAACCCAAGACATGCATTGGAAATTGTATATAGGAGGACATTTTTGTCCCATTCAAATTTATGTAGCCCGTCCCTCATCTTACATTCCACCAACAAATAATACAATCTAAAAAAGAACAATGGTTTCACTATGTGCAGATTTATCCTCATTCTCTTATTTCCATCATTTTTCTAATACAAGCAAGTAAACAAATCCTCATCTACATTTAAACCATGAGGTTCCTTGCTATTGAACTCCAGTATGAAATATGTTTCTAATTTTCTGAGTTCTTTTTCTCTATCCCCACCTCTTCTCTTCCTGGGGATTTCTGCTATACAGCTATACTGCAAGCTAGAGGGATTACTTTGGTGATGGATTTCAAAGTGCCTTGCAATTGGATATGTTCTATCCTTATTTACAATCGCTCTCCGATGTTGCAAAATTCTCTTATATACAGGTAAGGTTGTACTTCCTATAGAAATTTTTAGACACGGGCACTGTAATAGATAAAGAACAAAACTAGATCTACAGGTTAGGAAGCTCTTAATAGTGATGGTTTTATTAAAAAATATCTTAAAATCCATACGGTTCATGCCATGTTGGCATGCCTTGCACTTAAAACATTCTTTAAAACCCGGTTTCTGTTGGAGCCACATAGGGGCTCCCCTTTCCTTTCCTGATATTCACTCTTTACAATCAAATCTTTTAATGATTTGGATTTCCTATAGGTGATATCTGGGTATTTCTTCACTTTAGAACCCAGTACTGGATCATTCCTTATCAGATGCCAGTGTCTATTTAAGATGGATCTGATTTCTTTATGTTTGATATTAAACGTTGTTATAAATCTAGGATTCTCCAGATTTTTTTGCTGTTTCATATCATTCTTCCTCTTTGATGTTCTAGATGGTTCGAACAGTATTTTTTGTCTCTCTAGATTCCTGGCTTTCGTGGCTGCCCCCTTAATAGCCTTAGGTGAGTACCCTCTCTGGACAAATCTATCTGTCATCTCCTGCTCTATTTTGTGGTACTCTTCCTGATTGCTACATGCCCTTCGTGCTCTATAGAACTCCCCAAAGGGGATGCTCCTAATCAGCGCTGCCGGATGGGCACTATCCGCATGAAGGATGGTATTGCCCGCTGTAGCCTTTCTAAAAACAGTGGTCTCTAATTTCTCTCCTACAGATTTTATTCGGATGTCCAAAAATCTATTGTGGTTTTACTATACTGTCCCACAAATTTTAAATTAAGGGCATTCCGGTTAAGGTCTTTGATGAATAATTCTATGTCCGTTTCCGTACCCTGCCACAGTACGAAAACGTCATCAATAAACCTAACCCATAGTAAAATATGTTCTGACCATTGTTCCAAGGGCGGCTCTCCAAGCACCTGCTCCTCCCACCAGCCAAGATGTAAATTAGCATAACTGGGGGCGAAGCAGGTGCCCATTGCCGTGCCCTGTTCTTGTAGGAAAAGTTCCTCTCCAAATAAAAATATATTCTTGGTCAGGCACCACTCCATTAATTCTAAAATCATTTGATTATGCTTCAGGAATCTCATTGGTCTCATATTCAAAAATACTCAGTTGCTTTCAGGCCATCAATATGCCTTATACTGGTATATAACGTGGAAATATCAAGGGTTAAAAATACCATGGTAGTTTCATTCCAACGTATATCATATATGTATTTAAAAAAATCCGTAGAATCCTTAATAAATGAGGTCAAAGTTGGATTTAAAAATAATCAATGTATCTAGACGCATTTTCAAACAAGCTGCCACATGAAGAAATTATCGGTCTCCCAGGTGGTGTTGTCGTGCTTTTATGCACCTTTGGGAGCATATAAAAGACAGGTATTGTTGGCTTATCTTTTTGATGAACTTAAACTCATCCCAGCTCAGCAATTCTTCCTGTTTCCAAACATCCAATCTTTTAAAAAATTGTTCCTTCACTCCTTCATATTCCTTCATACTGATCCTGCAGTAGCATTCTCGATTATTTAGTTGGCTGAGCACTTCTTTCTTGTATAGTTCGCGACCCCACAGCACAACATTTCCTCCTTTATCAGAAGGTTTAACCAATATTCCCTCCTCTATATATATATATATATACTCTCTTTGGAAATTATTAATATATATATATATATATATATATATATATATAATCTACTGGCGGTCGCCAGTAGATAGTTATAGTTAGGACCTATTTTCCATAGGAAATCCGCGACATTCTATTTGAAATAACTCTTGCGTCGGTTGACGAATCTTCGCGAAATTTTCAAACTTATGGCCCGCTCCGGTCCGCTCCTACCCTGAAAGTCTCAGGGTGATTCGTCAAGCGGGGGCCGAGAAAAAGGGGGTCCCAAAACGTGTTTTCCCCATTCATTTTCCCATAGGAAACTTTAGACACGGCTACAGCTCGAACTGCTGAACGGAATTACACCAAATTTGGCAAAGAGGTAGTTCTTGGTTCAGAAAGAACCCTTTTGTTAAATGGTGTAAATCCGTTCAGTAGTTCCTGTGAAAATCAAAATGAAAATCACATATATATCTATGGCCGCGTCGGATTCGCGCACCCTCCCGATCACGAGCTGCATGCTAATTGGCTGTCAACACTCCAAATCAGGAAGTGTTGGCAGCTATTTTGTCCCTCGGTAGAACCGAGGGACAGAAACAAGTGCGCAAAGCGCAGAAAGGGGGCAGGGTAGAAACACCCTGACCCCTAGGTCTGCTCAGGGGGTCCCACAAGGACCCCTGGGCAGAAAAAAGCATTTTTTTTTAAAAAAAATCGGCGGGATGCGCTTAGGGTGCGCGAATCCCGCCGAGAAAAAAAAAAATTGCAAGTGTGCAAATGCACAAAGGGGGCAGGGTAGAAACACCCTGACCCCCTAGGTCTGCTCAGGGGGTCCCACAAGGACCCCCTGGGCAGAAAAAAGCATTTTTTTTTTTTTTTTTTAAATCGGCAGGATGCGCTCAGGGTGCGCGGATCCTGCCGGAAAAAAAAAAATCGAAGCGCAGTCTCCCGCGCTTTGATGTTTATTTGCCCCCGGGTGGGCCAAGTCCTGGGGGCATTGTGGGGGGGGTTTAGATTTAATGTGGGGGCCTCTAAGGCCCCCCAAGCCCCGGGGACCGCCACCGCCCCCCGGGCTTTAGAAAATAATGGTGCGGGAGGGCTCTTTGCCCTCCGCAGCCCCGGGGACCGCCTCCCCCGGGGCTTCTTTTTAAAAAAAAATTTAACCTGTGGGGGGCTCCAGCCCCCCACACGCCCCGGGACCGCCACCTCCCGGGGCACTAAAGATTTGAATATGGGGGTCCGTTATGGACTCCCAAAGCCCCGGGACCACCACCTCCCGGGGCTGTGAAATGGTTGGGAGGGGGCCGCGCGGCCCCCTCCTGGAGCCAGTGATGGCCCTGGGGACCACCACCCCCAGGGCCGGCTCCTGCAGTGTCCCGGGGTGCCTACCCCCGGGACACTGTAGTTTGCTATGACAGGACGGGAGCCTCGCGGCTCCCGTCCTTTCATAGCAAATCTTGTTTGCATTTTGAAAGAGAGAGCAGGAAACCTGCTCTCTCTTTCAAAATGCAAACCCAATTGCTTTTCCACATGGGGAGCAGCATGTTAGCAATGCCGGCTCGTGCAGGAGGCGGGGAGCCGGCTGGGACTGTGGGGGGATTGGGGACCCCCCACAGTCTCCAACGAGAGGCCAGGCCCCGGGGATAGAGTCCCCGGGGCCATAGTGGCCAGGGAGGGGGCCACGCAGCCCCCTCCCCAAATAAAAAAATTAAATAAAAAAAAAAGGGCAAGGCCGGCCCCGGGGATGGGGTCCCCGGGGCCTTAAATGGCCTGAGGAGGGGGCCACGCAGCCCCCTCCAAAATAATTTAAAAAAACATCGAGGGCATGCCCCGGGGATGGGGTCCCCGGGGCCAATACAGGCCCAGGGAAGGGGGCCACGAGGCCCCTTCCCGTTTTTTGGGGGAATTTAAAAAAAAATGCACAGGCCCCGGGGGATGGGGTCCCCGTGGCCATAAGTGGCCAAGGGAAGGGGGCCACGCAGCCCCCTCCCATTAAAAAAAAAAAATATTAAAAATGACCGGCATTGTGCCGGAGGACCCGCCCCCTCCCTGCAGTACTCTGCAAACGCGCCCCTGGCGCGTTTTAAGAAGGGAAGTAATTCCCCTTGAATACTGGGGTCCCTGGGGCCAACTAGCCCACCAGGAACCTCCAGTATGCGCCAGGGGCTGCGTTGCAGAGAGGTGTACAGAGGCCACGCCCCTTTTTACACCTCTGTGGCGCTTTTTAGAAGTACATGGTGGGCTAGTTGGACCCCAGGGACCCTCATGATTCAAGGGGACTTAATCCCCCAACTTAAAACGCGCCACGGGGCGCGTTTGCACAGATGTCACCTCAGGCCCCGCCCCCTCCCTTCACCATTGTGCAAATATTCCTCTAAAATCAGCCGAACTACGAATTCCTATTTACTCACCTGTTATCAGGAGAGACCTCAGTGCTGCATCTTTCCGCCCAGTACTGATCCTGAAAAGTAATTTTAACCGTACTTACCAGTAACTTGAATTTCCTTCCATAGGCTAACATTGACTGGTTTCACTTGGAAATTCTTCGAAGTGTGGAGTTTTGGAACTTTATAATATTCCTCTAAAATCAGCCGAAATACGAATTCCGATTTACTCACATTTTATCAGGAGAGACCTCAGTGCTGCATCTTTCAGCCCAGTACTGATCCTGAAAAGTAATTTTAACCGTACTTAACAGTAACTTGAATTTCCTTCCATAGGATATCATTGTCTGCTTTTTGCTGAAAAAGTTTGTGTCGATTTTTGAAACATACAAATATTCCTCTAAAATCAGCCGAACTACTGAATTCTGATTTACTCACCTGTTATCAGGAGAGACCTCAGTGCTGCATCTTTCAGCCCAGTACTGATCCTGAAAAGTAATTTTAACCGTACTTACCAGTAACTTGAATTTCCTTCCATAGGATATCATTGACTGGTTTCACTTGGAAATTCTTCTAAGTGTGGAGTTTTGGAACTTTATAATATTCCTCTAAAATCAGCCGAAATACGAATTCCGATTTACTCACCTGTTATCAGGAGAGACCTCAGTGCTGCATCTTTCAGCCCAGTACTGATCCTGAAAAGTAATTTTAACCGTACTTACCAGTAACTTGAATTTCCTTCCATAGGATATCATTGACTGGTTTCACTTGGAAATTCTTCTGTGTGTGGAGTTTTGGAACTTTATAATATTCCTCTAAAATCAGCCGAAATACAAATTCCGATTTACTCACCTGTTATCAGGAGAGACCTCAGTGCTGAATCTTTCAGCCCAGTACTGATCCTGAAAAGTAATTTTAACCGTACTTACCAGTAACTTGAATTTCCTTCCATAGGATATCATTGACTGGTTTCACTTGGAAATTCTTCTAAGTGTGGAGTTTTGGAACTTTATAATATTCCTCTAAAATCAGCCGAAATACGAATTCCGATTTACTCACCTGTTATCAGGAGAGACCTCAGTGCTGCATCTTTCAGCCCAGTACTGATCCTGAAAAGTAATTTTAACCGTACTTACCAGTAACTTGAATTTCCTTCCATAGGATATCATTGACTGGTTTCACTTGGAAATTCTTCTGTGTGTGGAGTTTTGGAACTTTATAATATTCCTCTAAAATCAGCCGAAATACAAATTCCGATTTACTCACCTGTTATCAGGAGAGACCTCAGTGCTGAATCTTTCAGCCCAGTACTGATCCTGAAAAGTAATTTTAACCGTACTTACCAGTAACTTGAATTTCCTTCCATAGGATATCATTGACTGGTTTCACTTGGAAATTCTTGTGTGTGGAGTTTTGGAACTTTATAATATTCCTCTAAAATCAGCCGAAATACGAATTCCGATTTACTCACCTGTTATCAGGAGAGACCTCAGTGCTGCATCTTTCAGCCCAGTACTGATCCTGAAAAGTAATTTTAACCGTACTTACCAGTAACTTGAATTTCCTTCCATAGGATATCATTGACTGGTTTCACTTGGAAATTCTTCTGTGTGTGGAGTTTTGGAACTTTATAATATTCCTCTAAAATCAGCCGAAATATGAATTCCGATTTACTCACCTGTTATCAGGAGAGACCTCAGTGCTGAATCTTTCAGCCCAGTACTGATCCTGAAAAGTAATTTTAACCGTACTTACCAGTAACTTGAATTTCCTTCCATAGGATATCATTGCCTGCTTTTTGCTGAAAAAGTTTCTAAGTGTCAATTTTTGAAACATACAAATATTCCTCTAAAATCAGCCAAAATACGAATTCCGATTTACTCACCTGTTATCAGGAGAGACCTCAGTGCTGCATCTTTCAGCCCAGTACTGATCCTGAAAAGTAATTTTAACCGTGCTTACCAGTAACTTATATTTCCTTCCATAGGAATCCATTGTCTGGTTTTCAGCAGAAAAGTTTCAAAGTGTTGATTTTCACAAACTACAAATATTCCTTAAAAATCGCCTGTATGACTTAAACGCATTCTTTCAACTGTTTACAGGAGATGCACCAGTGCTGGATACAGGATCCACCACTGAGTAAGAAAAGTAACGATAACACTACTTACCTGCTAAGTGAATTTCCTCCCATATGATAACATTGGTGATTCTATGTGAAAAAGTTTCTAAGTGTCAACTTTTAAAATACAATAATATTCCTTAAAAATCACTACTGTAACCAAAACGCTTTTACTCAACTGTTTACAGGAGATGTCCCAGGACTGAATCTAGGATCCAGTCCTGTGGTTAGAAAAGTAATCCATAAAGTAACTAATTGCATTTAACTAGAAATTCACATTGAGCTCAATGTTGCATTGTGTTTGAAATTGTGTTGCCCATTGCAACAACTGTAACTACTATACTTAAAAGTCTATTGCCTATTTGCAAAGTATTTAAACTAAAGTAATTCATTCTGAGAAAGTATATTTTGTAATGGAATGTATAATGTAATTACAATGTAATTTAAAAAATAAAATATGTAAAAATAAATAGTTTAAAAAATTTAGTAAATCAGTATCAAAAAAATAAATATAACAATTAATACATTTAAAAATTGTCATTTACAAAACCTTTGAAATTCACTGAAAAAAACCATAGGTTTCAGACATGTTATAGTTAGGAATTAGCATTTAAAAACCTTTGAAATTCACTGAAAAAACCATAGGTTTCAGACACGTTATAGTTAGAAATTAGCATTTAAAAACCTTTGAAATTCACTTAAAAAACCATAGGTTTTAGGGACAGTTATAGTTAGTTGGACATTTCACTCGTACAAAACCATAGAAATTCCCCCGTTATAGTTAGTTCAGCTAACTATAACTCGCGCCCCGCAATGCACTGCTGATGACGTCACATATTACATCACTCATGACATGGTCAGTGACATCACTGATGACATCACTGATGACATCTCAAATGACATCACTGATGACATCACTGATGACATAATCCACGTGATAATCTGATGCACCTCCTCACACCCTGATATAACCTTTGATACACCCACTCTAAATTACAGACTGCCATTCGCAAAACCATAGACACTCCAACACCAATAACTACATACCCACTCACTGATTCTTAGGTCTACACACACATCCACTCACTCACCCGTACAGTCACTCATACTTACGGTCACTCAGTACAGGACTATCATATGCACTCATACTCCTATATAGACACTCAAACACCGCCACTCATCCATAGAGGTACTCACACACCTAGTCAGTCATGCAAATAATTAAACACACTGCCATTTACTCACCTATACAGTTATACACACACCAGCTCACTTACTCATACAAATACTAGCACATTCTTACGCTCTTATACAATCACTGATACAAGCACACACTCATCCATACAGTCACTCTCACAATCACACACTCTTGCTTATAGCTATTTATATACTCCAACACACATATATACTGCCTTTCACATATGTAGTTACTCACACATGTACCACTGGGACATACATTCACTCACAAACACACTCTTACACACACTTACCCACCCATACAGTCTATCACAGATGCACTCTTGAAACCATCCACCCAGTGAATCACCCACTCACACATCTATGCACAGAGTCGCACACACCCCACCCACACAAACACTCAGGCACCCATACAGATACTCAGACAACTAATCAATAACTCATATAGACACTCATGTAGCTATTCACAAACCCATGCAGCCACTTACACAGCAATAGACAGACGGATACAGACATTCACCCAGTTTAGTCACTAACCCATGCATTCAGTAAGATACGTTTAATCACTCACTTATAGAGTTAGTCACGCACCTACTAAATCATCCATACAGACACTTATACACCCACTCATTCTTCAATACGCCTTTCCCTATATATATTAAACATATTTAAACTTTAAAGAAACACACAATCACTGGATGATGTCATCAGTGATGTCATTTGAGATGTCATCAGTGATGTCATCAGTGATGTCACTGACCATGTCATGAGTGATGTAATATGTGACGTCATCAGCAGTGCATTATGGGGCGCAAGTTATAGTTAGCTGAACTAACTATAACGGGGGAATTTCTATGGTTTTGTACGAGTGAAATGTCCAACTAACTATAACTGTCCCTAAAACCTATGGTTTTTTAAGTGAATATATATATATATTATCTACTGGCGGTCGCCAGTAGATAGTTATTGTTAGGACCTATTTTCCATAGGAAACTCACAACATTCTATTTCCAATAACTTTGGCGCCGGTTGACGAATCTTCGCGAAATTTTCAAAACTCGTGGGGCGCTCCGGTCTGCTCCTATCCTGAAAGTTTCGGGGTGATTCAACAAGCGGGGGCCGAGAAAAAAGGGGGGTCCCAAAACGTGTTTTCCCCATGCAATTTTCCATAGGAACCTTTAGTCGCAGCTACAGCCCGAACTGCTGAACGGAATTACACCAAATTTGGCAAAAAGGTAGCCCTTGGTTCAGAGTCGTGCCTTTTGGTTAAATGGTGTAAGTCCGTTCAGTAGTTCCTGAGAAAATCAAAAGTAAAATCACATATATATCTGGGCGGAGCCTAACCACACATGTCATTGTGAGATCTGATTGGCTGTCAGCACTTCATCCTGGAATTGCTGGCAGCCATCTTGGGACCAATATACATGATAGTACCCCATTGAAATGCATTGTAGTGAATCAAAGATTTTGAGGGTTACCAAAAGGAGAACTATAAAGGGTGATAACAGACTTTAGTTACATTAGAATTCATTTGTTGATGGTACCATACTAATTTCAGGAATTGTGGTGTGTTCTAAGGTGATTTTACCTCTGTGAAAAACCTTCTGCTGGGATATCATGAATCATGTTTGAGAGAAAACTATTTTCACATGCTTGTCCCATAGAGTTTTGGAAGGTGCTCCAGAAGCTAAAATGAGAGCATATTTTCTGTAAATTCACATTATCTTTCTCAGTCATGTGAGAATGAAGTCTGACATTCTCAGTAAAACATGTACATCCAACAAGGGCAGAGACTGTCAGTTGATTCCTTTGTGTTCTACTGCAGCTTCCCAGAGTGTTCTAAAGAACAACTAGAGTGCTAACAGCCTTACTTATGACAAAAGTATGGCACACCTGAAGCCATCTTGATTGGACTAAACTGGTAACACTTAAAACATTTAATTTAAAAAGGAACAAACTGATGGGGTTCATTTTGTCATAGAAATTATGGTTAGTGCTGTAGAAAGAAAAATTAGGACATGTTTCAAGTGTGATCTCAAATATCTTCCTGTTATATTTCAACAGGAGCAGCCTGCCAGTTGATGCCTTTGTGTTCTACTGCAGCTTCCCAGAGTGTTCTAAAGAACAACTAGAGCGCTAACAGCCTTACTTATGACAAAAGTATGGCACACCTGAAGCCATCTTGATTGGAATAAACCGGTAACACTTAAAACATTTAATTTAAAAAGAAACAAAATGAGGGGGTTCTTTTTAAATAGAAAATATGGTTAGTGCTGCAGAAAGAAAAATTAGGGCATGTTTTAAGTGAGATCTCAAATCCTCTTCTATTTCATTAGAAAATTCTGACATGCAGACTGAAACAATCACTTTCAATACCAGCAGCAGACTTCCAGTTAACTCCCTGGTGAGCAGTAGCTTTACTACAGTGATCTAATGAGCAACTAGAGTGCTAACATTCAGAATTTTTGGCAAATGTGAGACACATCTGAATGCCTTCTTGATGGAATCAAAGTAAAAAACTGAAAGCATTTCCTACTGAGGAGACTGCAGTAAATGAGGAAATTAGGAAACTTCATAACAAAAAGTCTTCCAAGATGGCCACCAGAGAAAAAAGAGCCCAAATGTAGCACAAATATTACCCAGATGTAGCCCACATATAGCCCAATGACAAAAGTGTGCAAAACACTTTTTATTTTTAGTTTTTTTGCAGTTTTTATGTAGTGCAGACTGGTCAGGTATTGCAGCATTGCATCTTAAAACATGACCCCCTACACTACAAAAACACCACTGCACTACCCTAAACCCTAAAACACTACCCCAGCATGACCCCCTACACTACACAAACACCACTGCACTATCCTAAACCCTAAAACACTACCCCCAGCATGACCCCCTACACTACACAAACAACACTGCGCTACCCTAAACCCTAAAACACTACCCCCAGCACGACCCCCTACACTACCCAAACACCACTGCACTAACCTAAATCCTAAAACACTACCCCAGCACGACCCCCTACACTACCCAAACACCACTGCACTACCCTAAAACATGACCCCCTACACTACATAAACACCACTGCACTACCCTAAACCCTAAAACACCACCCCCAGCACGACCCCCTACACTACACAAGCACCACTGCACTACCCTAAACCCTAATACACTACCCCCAGCACGACCCCCTACACTACACAAACACCACTGCACTACTCTAAACCCTAAAACACTACCCCCAGCACGATCCCCTACACTACCCAAACACTACTGCACTAACCTAAATCCTAAAACACTACCCCCAGAACGACCCCCTACACTACCCGAACACCACTGCACTGCCCTAAACCCTGAAACACCAGCCCCTGCACGACCCCCTACACTGCCCAAACACCACTGCACTGCCCTAAACCCTGAAACACCACCCCCAGCACGACCCCCTACACTGCCCGAACACCACTGCACTGCCCTAAACCCTGAAACACCACCCCCAGCACGACCCCCTACACTGCCCAAACACCACTGCACTGCCCTAAACCCTGAAACACCACCCCCAGCACGACCCCCTACACTGCCCAAACACCACTGCACTGCCCTAAACCCTGAAACACGACCCCCAGCACGACCCCCTACACTGCCCGAACACCACTGCACTGCCCTAAACCCTGAAACACCACCCCCTTCACGACCCCCTACACTGCCCAAACACCACTGCACTAAAACATGACCCCCTACACTACACAAACACCACTGCACAACCCTAAACCCTAAAACACTACCCCCAGCACGCCCCCTACACTAGACAAGCACCACTGCACTACCCTAAACCCTAAAACACTCCCCCAGCACGACCCCCTACACTGCCCGAACACCACTGCACTGCCCTAAACCCTGAAACACCAGCCCCTGCACGACCCCCTACACTGCCCAAACACCACTGCACTGCCCTAAACCCTGAAACACCACCCCCAGCACGACCCCCTACACTGCACGAACACCACTACACTGCCCTAAACCCTGAAACACCACCCCTTCACGACCCCCTACACTACCCAAAGACCACTGCACTACCCTAAACCAGTGCTTTAAATGGGAAAAAATAAGTGCAGGTACTCATTAAAATAAGCTAGAGGTGTGGCAAGTGGGCGGAGCTAGGGGCGGGGCTACGGGCAAGATATGATGGTACATAATGGCTTCTGTACAAGTTGCAGCACATATCAAAACACATGAAATGCGTTTATGTAAAGAAAACAGGTTAACTCATTACACAATTGAAAGCCAAACAGGATTATATGGTAACATTTTCTTGTTTTGTGATATTTGCTGTTTCTTAATGCCCTACTGTTATTTATGGTTGTTTGGCATAATACTATATATCCTCAAGCGCACAAACCGACAGAAACAAGCACGCAAAAGCATTCCACACATTCCCTTTAATATATGTCCTGATACTCTCCCTCGTTCTCTCACTCAAAAACAGGCAGTCCCAGCCCATTTCACTCACCTAATGGAGAGGGGGGGGGGAGGGGCGAAATCACTTTCAGCTGAATGGGCTTTGCGTATTCGATCGACAGTGCAGGGTGTGTCTAGAGTCTAATTGTCCCCAGACTGCAGGGGGTTGAGAGGGCTTACATCACGCTGTGATTACCCTGTCCTGTTAATCACAGCGTGATGTAAGCCCCTCTCAACCCCCTGCAGTCTGGGGACATTCAAGTGGGCGCTGCTGGAATCTTCAGCAGGGACTCTGCAAGGCCACTGAGGGGCTCAGTGACTTACACGCTCTTCGGAAGCACTGCCCTGAGCTGGAGGAGATGCCTAACCGGAGCCTGCTGTACCGCCGAACAGGGTACCGGTACTCTCCCTGGATAAAGAAAAGTGCCGGTACTGACGGCAAGAAAATTCGGAAGTGCCGGTACTCAGTACCGGTGAGTACCGGCCCATTTAAAGCACTGCCCTAAACCCTAAAACACTACCCCGCACGACTCCCTACACTACCCAAAGACCACTGCACTACCCTAAACCCTAAAACACGACCTCCTACACTACACAAACACCACTGCACTACCCTAAACCCTAAAACACTACCCCCAGCACGACCCTCTACACTACACAAACACCACTGCACTACCCTAAACCCTAAAACACTACCCCCTACACTACACAAACACCACTGCACTACCCTAAACCCTAAAAAACTACCCCAGCACGAACCCCTACACTACCCAAACACCACTGCACTACCCTAAACACTAAAACACTACCCCCAGCAGTACCCCCTACACTACCCAAACACCACTGCACTACCCTAAACCACTACCCCCAGCACGACCCCCTACACTACCCAAACACCACTGCACTACCCTAAACCCTAAAACACTACCCCCAGCACGACCCCCTACTCTACCCAAACACCACTGCACTACCCTAAACCCTAAAACACTACCCCCAGCACGACCCCCTACTCTACCCAAACACCACTGCACTACCCTAAACCCTAAAACACTCCCCCAGCACGACTCCCTACACTACCCAAACACCACTGCACTACCCTAAACCCTAAATCTACCCCCAGCATGACCCCCTACACTACACAAACACCACTGCACTGCCCTAAACCCTCAAACACCACCCCCAGCACGACCCCCTACACCCAAACACCACTGCACTGCCCTAAACCCTAAAACACTACCCCCAGCACGACCCCCTACACTGCCCAAACACCACTGCACTGCCCTAAACCCTAAAACACCACCCCCAGCACGACCCCCTACACTGCCCGAACACCACTGCACTGCCCTAAACCCTAAAACACCACCCCCAGCACGACCCCCTACACTGCCCGAACACCACTGCACTGCCCTAAACCCTAAAACACTACCCCCAGCACGACCCCCTACACTACCCGAACACCACTGCACTACCCTAAACCCTAAAATACTCCCCCAGCACGACCCCCTACACTACCCGAACACGACTGCACTGCCCTAAACCCTCAAACACTCCCCCAGCACGACCCCATACACTACCCGAACACCACTGCACTGCCCTAAACCCTAAAACACTCCCCCAGCACGACCCCCTACACTACCCGAACACCACTGCACTGCCCTAAACCCTAAAACACTCCCCCAGCACGACCCCCTACACTACCCAAACACCACTGCGCTGCCCTAAACCCTAAAACACTACCCCCGCATGACCCCCTACACTACCCAAACACCAATGCACTACCCTAAAACACTACCCCCCGCATGACCCCCTACACTACCCAAAGACCACTGCACTACCCTAAACCCTAAAACACTACCCCGCACGACTCCCTACACTACCCAAAGACCACTGCACTACCCTAAACCCTAAAACACGACCTCCTACACTACACAAACACCACTGCACTACCCTAAACCCTAAAACACTACCCCCAGCACAACCCCCGACACTACACAAACACCACTGCACTACCCTAAACCCTAAAACACTACCCCCTACACTACACAAACACCACTGCACTACCCTAAACCCTAAAAAACTACCCCCAGCACGAACCCCTACACTACCCAAACACCACTGCACTACCCTAAACCCTAAACCACTACCCCCAGCAGTACCCCCTACACTACCCAAACACCATTGCACTACCCTAAACCCTAAAACACTACCCCCAGCAGTACCCCCTACACTACCCAAACACCACTGCACTACCCTAAACCACTACCCCCAGCACGACCCCCTACACTACCCAAACACCACTGCACTACCCTAAACCCTAAAACACTACCCCCAGCACGACCTCCTACACTACCCAAACACCACTGCACTACCCTAAACCCTAAAACACTCCCCCAGCACGACTCCCTACACTACCCAAACACCACTGCACTACCCTAAACCCTAAATCTACCCCCAGCATGACCCCCTACACTACACAAACACCACTGCACTACCCTAAACCCTAAAACACTACCCCCAGCACGACCCCATTCACTACCTAAACACAACTGCACAATTTGTTACAGGCGTTGCAACGCAGGCATGTTGTGCTTACTGGAAGTACCTGGTGGGCTAGTTGGGCCCCAGGGACCCTCAGGATTCAAGGTGACCTAATCCCCCAACTTAAAACGCGCCACGGGGTGCGTTTGCACAGTGGTGAAGGGAGGGGGCGGGGCCTCAGAGGACATGTGCGCAAACACGCCCTGTGGTGCGTTTTAAGTTGGGGAATTAATTCCCCTTGAATCCTGAGGGACCCTGGGGGCCAACTAGCCCAGCAGGTACCTTCAGTAAGCACAACAGAGTTGAGTTGCAGAGAGGTGAAAAAAGGTGCGTGGCCTCGGAACGCTTCTCTGCAACTCAGCTCTGTGGTCCTAACTGTAGGTACCTGGGGGGCTAGTTGGGCCCCAGGGACCCTCAGGATTCAAGGGGACTTAATCCCGCAACTTAAAACGCGCCACGGGGCACGTTTGCACACATGTCACCTCAGGTCCCCCTCCCTTCACCACTGTGCAAACGGGCCCTGTAGCGCGTTTTAAGAGGTAGTTTTAATCCCCCCGCCCTATTATGTACTAGGGACTTACAGAGGAGGTCATGCTAATCACAGGGGTACCCCAACGCATAGTGGGGCATATTAGCAAGAAGAGGCGATAATCATCGCTAACCCTGCTTAGCGTTATTTTTTTTATCGCCGGCTATCGCTGGAATATATCGCTACGCTAACGCTGTATTAGCAACGATTAGCGCTATGGCGATGAATATTCCAGCGATAGCGGGGGAAATGGGCCAACATCGCTGAAAAACCAGCGATGTTGCATGGAGAAGGGAGAACACCTTGCTGATACGACCCTGTGGTCGTATCAGCATAATCCACCCCCCCATGTTAGGTATGGCTAACACCTGCTAATTGCAGGTGTTAAATAAATGGCGATGACCTCGGTTAGCGCGACTTTTCACGTCGCTAACTGGGGCCATGGCCACCTTGCTAATAGGCGATAGGCCTGTTAGCGAGTGTTTCCCAGGTTTGTTCGTCGGAACGCCCACTTTGCATGTCATTAGCAATAAATATCGCTGACATGCAAAGCGGTAAAAAACGGGCGTTAATGCCCGCAAACTGTCGCTAACTGCTGTTAGAGACAGTTTGCTGATAGGGCGATATAAATATCGCCGCTTTAGCGGCAAAAAGTGCCGCTAAAGCGGCGATAGTGCCCTTGCTAATATGCCCCAGTGTTCCCTAGTGTATGTAGGTGTTTTCACTGTATTCTAAGTGTCTTTTAGCATAGCACTGGCTCTGGTTAGTCAGAGTCAGTTACCACCAGTACCCGTCTGAAAAAGTTGTGGGCACAGGATGATTTTGCAACAAGGCCTCTTTCTGCTCCTCTGTTGGTTCTTTCTGCACATCTTTTGCTTCTTCCTGCACTTTTCTTCGTCTTTGTGGACTTCTGTTGCTTCTTTCTGCATTTCTTTTGCTTCTTTCTGTGCGTTTTTTCTTCTTTCTTCACATGTCCTACCTCTGTAGGCATAGTTAGAAACTAGCATTTAAAAACCTTTGAAATTCACTTAAAAAATCATAGGTTTCAGGCACGTTATAGTTAGAAATTAGCATTTAAAAAACCTTTGAAATTCACTGAAAAACCATAGGTTTCAGACACGTTATAGTTAGAAATTAGCATTTAAAAACCTTTGAAATTCACTGAAAAAACCATAGGTTTTAGGGACAGTTATAGTTAGTTGGACATTTCACTCGTACAAAACCATAGAAATTCCCCGTTATAGTTAGTTCAGCTAACTATAACTCGCGCTCCCGCAATGCACTGCTGATGACGTCACATATTACATCACTCATGACATGGTCAGTGACATCACTGATGACATCACTGATGACATCTCAAATGACATCACTGATGACATCACTGATGACATCACCCACTTAATATCTGATGCACCTCCTCACACCCTGATATAACCTTTGATATACCCACTCTAAATTACAGACTGCCATTCTCAAAACCATACACACTCCAATACCAATAACTACATACCCACTCACTGATTCTTAGGTCTACACACACACATCTACTCACTCACCCGTACAGTCACTCATACTTACAGTCACTCAGTACAGGACTATCATATGCACTCATACACCTATATAAACACTCACACACCGCCACTCATCCATAGAGGTACTCACACACCTAGTCAGTCATGCAAAAAATTAATCACACACCCATTTACTCACCTATACAGTTATACACACACCAGCTCACTTACTCATACAAATACTAGCACATTCTTACACTCTTATACAATAACTGATACAAGCACACACGCATCCATACAGCCACTCTCACAATCACACACTCTCACTTATAGCCATTTAAATACTCTAACACACATATATAATGCCTTTTACATATGTAGTTACTCGCACATGTACCACTGAGATATACATTCACTCACTAACACACCCATACACACACTCACCCACCCAAGCAGTCCATCACAGATGCACTCTTGAAATCATGCACCCAGTGAATCACCCACTCACACATCTATGTACAGAGTCACACACACCCCACCCACACAAACACTCAGGCAGCCATACAGATACTCAGAGAACCAGTCAATAACCCATATAGACACTCATGTAGCTATTTGCAAATCCATGCATCCACTTACACACCAACAAACAGACGGATACAGACATTCACACAGTTTAGTCACTAACCCATGCATTCAGTAAGATACGTTTAATCACTCACTTGTAGAGTCAGTCACGCACGTACTAAATCATCCATTCAGACACTTATACACCCACTCATTCTTCAATACGCCTTTCCCTATATATATTAAACATATTTAAACTTTACAGAAACACACAGTCACTGGATGATGTCATCAGTGATGTCATCAGTGATGTCATTTGAGATGTCATCAGTGATGTCATCAGTGATGTCACTGACCATGTCATGAGTGATGTAATATGTGACGTCATCAGCAGTGCATTGCGGGGGCGCGAGTTATAGTTAGCTGAACTAACTATAATGGGGGAATTTCTATGGTTTTGAATGAGTGAAATGTCCAACTAACTATAACTGTCCCTAAAACCTATGGTTTTTTCAGTGAATATATATATATATATATATAATATCCAAAGAGAGTTCCTCCTGGGCTCCCTGCCCGTTGTCAGGTGGTGCGCAAAGCTGGTGGAACAAAACCGGACATAGTACCAACAACGAGATCCAATAAGGCGCACACTCGGGAGGAAATTGCTCGTGCAGGTTTATTACTCTGTCTTGGTCATTTATATATATCTATATATATATATATGTATTCACTAAAAAACCTAAGGTTACAGGGACATTATAGTTAGGTTCAGATTTTACACACTTAAAACCATAGAAATTCAGCAGTTATCATTATCTGAAGTAACTATAACTTGTGCCCTAAGGTAACTATAACACGTGCCACCGCCATGCGCAGTTTTCTCATCAATAATTTTACAGCTAATGTTGCACTGATAATATCAATGATGTCATAGAAGATGTCATGAGCGATGTAATATGTGGGTTAATTAGCAGTGCATGGCGAGGGCGCTTGTTATAGTTACCTTAGGGCAACTAAAGGCAGTGCCTGGCGGGAGTTTGGCTGCAGGGCCTATGGCCAAACCCCCACATGCAGTTAACCCCATGACACACACTGCCTTCGGCCATGTGCAGCCAACCTGCGTGAGCCCTCCCTGTGCTGCTTTTGGCCCCGGGGACCCCATCACCTGGGGCCCAGCATTATATTTATGGGGGAGGTGGGCATGCAGCCCCCCTCCTGGAACGATTTCAGCCCTGGGGACCCCAGGGCCCGGTGCATTACTTTAGGGGAGGGGGTAAGTGGCCCCCCTCCCTGGGCCATTTTTGCTCCTGGGGACCACATCCTCTAGGGCTAACCATTATATTTATAAGGGAGGGGGGCACACAGATTTTGGCCCCGGGGACCTCATCCCCTAGGTCTCTGCCCTATTAAAATGTAGGAGGAGGCACACGGCCCCCTTCCTGGGCTGATTTTGGCCCCAAGGACCCGATCCCCCAGGGCCCGGCCAAAGTTAAGAGGGGGGATGGGCCATGCAGTCCCCCTCCCCGGGCCGATTCTGGCACCGGGGATGCCATTCCCTGGGGCCCGGCCAACAAAGGGTGGGTGCCCTGGTGACCATCCAGGGCACTCACCATATCCTCATTGGGTGCTGCAGGGGGTGCCTCAAGGCCCCCGGGGACCCAGCCGGCTCACTGCATCCATCGGGAGCTGCCATTACCCCTGCCCGCAGGGAGAAGCTAAAAATGCTGCTCCCTGTGGGTTTCCCTGCCCGCATCACTGCAGGCATGGAAACAGATCTGAAGTTTGCTCCCAGCTGGCGGGACATTTTTAAAGCTCCTGCCAGCTGGTAGCAGACTTTGTGCTTGCTCTCGCTTGGCACGAGCTTTGAAATTGCTCACGCCAAGCGAGAGCAAGAGAAGCTTTCCCTGCCCACGCCGGTGTGGGCAGGGACACCGTTATGTCCCATGAGTGGGCACCCTAGGTCATAGCAGGTGCCGGTCCTGGAGGATGAGGTCCCCAGGGACATTAATGGCTCCTGGAGGGTGGCCATGCGGTCCCCCTCCACTTTGTAATTGAGACCGGGCCCCGGGGGATGAGTTCCCCAGGCCTGAAATCAGCCCGGGGAGGGGACTGCACTGCCCCCCTCCCCATTACTGAAATGGCGGGCTCATGGGGAAGGGGCCCCCAGGTCCAAAATCAGCCCAGGGAGGAGGACTGCGTGCCCCCTTTCCCTTTTCACTTACGGTCGGGCCTCAGGGGATGGGTTCACCAGGGTGGAAATCAGCCCAGGAGGGGGCTGTGCATTATTTATAAGGCCGGGTGATAGGGTTGCCGGGGCCATAATCGGCCCGGGGAGGGGGACGCGCATCTCCCCCTCCCACTCCCCCTTTCTATTTAGCGGCTGGGCCCCGGGGGATGGGACTCCTGGGGATGAAAGCGGCCCGGCGAGTGGGGCCACATGTACTCCCCTCCCCCAAATTATTATGATGAATTCCCCCTTTGGACCTGCCCCACTGAGGTAAAAAAAAAAAAGCGCTTTTTTTCTTACATTTTGAAGCAGATTCACAGATCCTCCGCAAATGTGCGGCAAAATATTCTTTTAGAAAATGTTTTTGGCCCCCAACGGGGTCCCTGTGGGATACCACCACCAGGCCTTGGGAGTCAGGGTATTCCTACCCTGCCCGTTGTGTTTTTTATAAAGTTTTTCTTGGGACTCTGGCCGAGTCCAGAGTCCCAAGGTGGCTGCCACCACTTCCTGGTTAAAGCAGCCAATAAGATTTCAGAATGAGATCTGTTGGATCTGTGGACCCTCCACGCCCCTAGATATACGTCAATCTTTTTCTTTAATAACTCTAAAACTACTGAATAAATTTACACCAAAATGCAAAATGCACTCTTTCTGGACCAAGATCAAGTTTTCTGCAAAATTTGGTGACGTTCCATTCAGCGGTTCTTTTACGTGGCTACGTTAGGCCGGGAAGAAACTTTGTAATTTTACATGCACACGTTTCTTAAGTTGCCTTCTTTTCTACATGATGATTTTTGACATACATTTACTTGCATGACAGTGAAGGATTAGTTTCTCTGAAACCACATTGCTTACGATTCCACTTCATAAGGACACTATCACGACACCTTGAACATTTAGTTCAAGGCCTGAACACACATTGTGCAAATGTTGTTGTTTGTTATTCGTTCATGAGGCGACATGGCTATCACAAGAGAATACACAATGTCAGCCTGGCTGAAGCATCGACATGGAAGCATGGATACCGGTATTATAAATACACATGCATTTCCGTGTTCAAAGCAGAGGAGCACTATGCTTTCAATTCGAGGTCACTATTGTCAGATTCTCAGCCCAGCTGATTCCTGTTTACCTTCTTGTGACCAAGATGGGGACCGGCATACACTTACTTTCAGGTAATGGGGTTTAGATCATCCAGTACGGGATTCTTGGCAGAACACCTGCTCTAGGCAACTAGGTTAGGGAGTGCATATTAGGAATACAGTATACACAGTACGTATATGCCAGTATATATACACACCCACAGGTTTAGTACAATGGTGGAATTGTTTCTCCTTTTCACTGTTCTTATATTGCTAATCAATCCTCTGACCCTGTTCCAGGCAGGTCACTCTCCACGCCGCACAGCACCACCAGACTGCGCCCGTGTCCCTCTGCCCACTGCTGCTGCTGCCACCGTGAGTTCGAGGCCCCTGCCTCGCCTGGGTAATTCCTGTACTTCATTTTTTTTCGCTCCACTGTTCCTCTCTTTCTGATTTGTGCCCCAGACATATTGCTGTTATTGGTTGTTCTGTGCCCCCTTTTTGCCTTCTGTGCCCCAGACCTATTGCTGTTATTATTTGTTTCTGTGCCCCCCTTTTGCCTTCTGTGCCCGTTTTTCCCGCCGCTGCGTCCCCTGCGTCCCCGCCCCCGCTCGCCTATTCGTCCCCTCCCGCCTCCCAGCTGCTCCTCCCTCCCACCTCCCCTTCTTATGGCGGCCGCTGCGCAGTGAAGAGAGCGACCTCTGACCCTGTTCCAGGCAGGTCGCTCTCCACGCCGCACAGCACCACCAGACTGCGCCCGTGTCCCTCTGCCCACTGCTGCTGCTGCCACCGTGAGTTCGAGGCCCCTGCCTCGCCTGGGTAATTCCTGTACTTTGGTTTTTTTTGCTCCACTGTTCCTCTCTTTCTGATTTGTGCCCCAGACCTATTGCTGTTGTTTGTTTGTTCTGTGCCCCCTTTTTGCCTTCTGTGCCCCAGACCTATTGCTGTTATTATTTGTTTCTGTGCCCCCCTTTTGCCTTCTGTGCCCATTTTTCCCGCCACTGCGTCCCCTGTGGCCCTGCCCCCCGCTCACCTATTCGTCCCCTCCCGCCTCCCAGCTGCTCCTCCCTCCCACCTCCCCTTCTTATGGCGGCCGCTGTGCGGCCGCGCGCAGCGGGCGTGCCGCTGGCGCACCTAAGGCAAGCCCGTCTGCGCCCGTCCGCGCCTGGACCGCGCCCAGCGCCAGAACCCCTGGCCCCCATGACAGCCACGACCGCCGCCGCTATGACGCCTGCACCCTCCTCGCACTCAACCCCGGACGACCACACACCTGCTTCCTAGCCGCCCCGAAGCGCACCCATGGACCCTTCACATGCCGGAACTGCAGCTTCACCAGCCTCCGAGCCGCCAACCCTCCCGCCAAGAAAGAACTCAACCACCTCAGATGCATCCTTCTGAACACCCGCTCCGCACGCAAGCATGCCGTCGAACTCTGGGACCTGCTCGACTCGTCCTCTCCGGACGTCGCCTTCCTGACCGAGACCTGGATGAACGCCTCCTCGGCCCCGGACATCGCCATAGCCATCCCGGACGGCTACAAGATCACCCGCAGGGACCGCACCAACGGAGTTGGAGGTGGAATCGCCATCGTCCACAAGAACACCATCAAGGTCTCGGCCAGCACCGACGATACCCTGAGCACCGCCGAACACCTGCACTTCCAGATCCACACGGACCCCAACACCACCCTCAGAGGAACTCTCATCTACAGACCCCCCGGACCACGGCCCCAGTTCAGCGACTCCATCGCCGACTTCGTCAGCACGCACGCCCTGGCCTCCACAGACTACATCCTCCTCGGAGACCTGAACTTCCACCTCGAGAACAACAACGACACCAACTCCACCACCCTGATCGACAACCTCGCCAACCTCGGACTCAGACAGCTCGTCACAATGCCCACCCACTCCGCTGGTCACACGCTCGACCCCATCTTCTCCGCAAGCTCGCATGTCACCTTCAGCCACACCACCGAACTCCACAGGAACCGACCATCGCTGCATCCACTTTACCTTCCGGAAACCCACCACGCACCACCGCACTCAACCGACCCCCCACCACAGCTGGAGCAAAGTCACCGAAGACCAGCTAAACACCACCCTCACCCGAAGCCCACCCCCCAACCCCACCGACATTGACACCGCCACCTGCAACCTCAGGCGATGGATCGACGACTGCGCCAACACCCTCGCCCCATTCAAGAAACCCTCCAACAGGCACACCGACAAGAAATCCAGCTGGTTCACCGCGGACCTCCAGGCCTCCAAGCAAACCTGCCGGAAACTTGAGAAGAAATGGCACCGCGAACAGACACCGGACAGCCTCTCAGCGCACAAGAACGCCATCCGCAGCCACCACCACCTCATCAGGTCCGCCAAGAGGGCCTCCTTCAAAGACCGCCTCGACAGCAACGCACACAACAGCAAAGAGCTCTTCAACATCGTGAAGGAACTCTCCAACCCCAGCTCCAGCACCAACGACATCCCGCCATCGCAAGACCTGTGCGACTCCCTCGCCACCTTCTTCCACCGCAAGATCGCAGACATCCACGACAGCTTCAACAACCAGACCGCCCCGGCAGTCACCGATGCCTCAGACCACACGCCCACCCTCCACCTCGAGCCCCTGCTCGCCTGGACCAATGTGAACGACGACGACACCATCAAAACCATGAACACCATCCACTCCGGTTCTCCGTGAGACCCATGCCCGCACCATATCTTCAACAAAGCCAGCGCCTCCATCGCACCCCATCTCCGCAAAGTCATCAACATCTCCTTCGAGACCGCGACCTTCCCGGAGAGTTGGAGGCATGCCGAGATCAACGCCTTACTGAAGAAACCCAAGGCGGACCCGACAGACCTCAAGAATTTCCGGCCCATCTCTCTGCTCCCATTCCCGGCGAAGGTCATCGAGAAGATCGCCAATGGACAACTTACCCGCTACCTCGAGGAGCACAACATCCTGGACCCGTCCCAGTCCGGGTTCCGCAGCAGCCACAGTACCGAAACCGCCCTCATCGCCGCCACCGACGACATCAGGATCCTGCTGGACAACAGTGAAACCGCGGCCCTCATCCTCCTGGACCTCTCAGCCGCCTTCGACACTGTCTGCCACCGCACCCTACGCACACGCCTCCACGACGCAGAGATCCGAGACAAGGCTCTGGAATGGACCACCTCCTTCCTCTCCGGCAGAACCCAGCGCGTCCGCCTCCCCCCTTTCCAGTCCGAAGCCTCCAAGATCATCTGCGGCGTGCCCCAAGGCTCATCCCTCAGCCCGACTCTGTTCAACATCTACATGGCGCCGCTCGCCCACGTCGCCCGACTGCACAACCTCAACATCATCTCCTACGCCGACGACACCCAGCTGATCCTCTCCCTCACCAAGGACCCCCTCACCGCCAAATCCAACCTCCACGAAGGAATGAAGGCCGTCGCCGAATGGATGAAGACCAGTCGACTGAAGCTGAACTCGGACAAGACGGAGGTCCTCATCCTCGGCTCCAACCTCTCAGCCTGGGACGACTCCTGGTGGCCGACCGCACTAGGAGCCGCCCCGACATCCACCGACCACGCACGCAACCTGGGGTTCATCCTCGACTCAACACTCTCCATGACCAAGCAAGTCAACGCCATCTCCTCCTCCTGCTTCAACACCCTCCGCATGCTCCGCAAGATCTTCAGATGGATCCCCACCGAAACAAGAAGAACAGTCACCCAAGCCCTCGTCAGCAGCAGGCTGGACTACGGAAACTCCTCTACGCCGGAGCTCCGGCCAAACTCCTGAAACGACTGCAGCGCATACAGAACGCCTCTGCACGCCTGATCCTCAACGCACCTCGCCACAGCCACATCACTCCCCACCTAAGGGACCTACACTGGCTCCCCGTTGACAAGAGGATCACCTTCAAGGTCCTCACCCACGCTCACAAAGCACTCCACAACACCGGACCGGCCTACCTCAACAGGCGACTCACCCTCTACACCCCGAACCGCCAGCTCCGCTCAGCCGACCTCGCCCTGGCCGCCGTCCCACGCATCAGAAGAACAACCACCGGTGGCAGATCCTTCTCCCACCACGCCGCCAAGACTTGGAACACCCTCCCCCTGCTCCTACGTCAGACCCAGGACCTGCTAACCTTCAGGAGGCTACTCAAGACCTGGCTGTTCGAGCAGTAGCAGCACCCCCTCCTCCCCCCAGCGCCTTGAGACCCTCACGGGTGAGTAGCGCGCTTTACAAATGTCTTGATTGATTGATTGATTGATTGATTGTCTATTAATCATTGCAGCGCAAATATTTTACAAAAGAATCACAATGGTTCAATAAATATTAAAATGCCCCTTTGTGTATTTCTTGTGTATCTTTCTGAGTATGCACGAGTGACTGAGAAAAAAGGCTCTGGATCTGTTACCACGATTCCTTGAGGAGTCAGGGCTGTCATGTTCTTGATTTTGCCCAAACCATTTGTTACCTTACTAGGCTTAGGGGTACTCATGGTGGCACCATGAGATAGCAGCACTATAGGCAAACACATCCTGAGGGGGTAAATAGAATCAGTCTGGCACCATCCGAACATCTATGTTGTCCAACAAACGAACAGTTCCTACTGAGAAAGTGGAAACCATATGACAGTTCGGGCTGTAGTTGTGTTCAAAATCCCTTTGGGAAATTGCATTGGGAAAACACGTTTAGGGACCCCCCCCCCTTTTTCTCGGCCCCCCACTTGACGAATCATCCCGAAACTTTCCAAATAGCAGCTGAAATGAGTGGCAAACTAGTTTTTAAACGTTTCTGAAGATTCATTAAACAGCGCCAAAGTTATTAGCAAAACAAAAAAAAACTCTTTTCTTATGGAAACTAGGTCCCAACTATAACTCATTAGATAAAACTAATATTATACATTTTATTAGTACGATTAGGATGCAAATAGTGCAACTTTAGAGACATTTTAGGAGACTGTCTGTCGAAGATCCTTTAAAGATTTGGGGGCATATTAGCAAGACCGGCGATAATGGGCTTGGTAATATGCGTTATAGAACTCCAATAGAAGCCCAGGTTAGATGTCCTGCACATCTAACCTGGGCTTCTATTGGAATTCTATAACGTATATTAGCAAGCCCATTATCGCCGCTTTAGCGGCAGTATCCTGCCGCTAAAACGGCGATAATTTTATCGCCGGTCTTGCTAATATGCCCCTCGATTTATTTCCACAGAAAGGGAGGCGCTCTCCCCCCAAAGGCTTCAGGACCCCATGTGTTGTTGCCTTAGCTGGACACATTAGTGGAGGACGATGTCAACAAATGCACAATGTACACGGTGGCTGGGGTTGGCAATCCTCCATTATTATGGGAGAAGAATTAATAATTCCTGGGCATAAATAAAGAAAGCATTATACACTATTCCCAACAAATGTGAAATAGTGGTAGTGTAGGAGACTATTGATTCCACCTCTTTTTAATAGGTTGCAACAAAGATTGAGAAGGTGTGGCAGACTGCAGGCATACCACAAACGTTGAAGTCAGATAAGAGAACTCCACGCCAAGGAGAAAGGTTTACTAAGTACATTACCACACTGGGGATAAAACATGGAAACATTGCGTCATGCATGACACAAGCCAACAGGGAAGTGAAAACGTTTGTGCGTACAGTTATTGTTAGAAATGGGGGTCTCTAGTTGGCAGAGGTAGGTACCTTTGACCAAGTAGGGGCCCTTGCTTCTAGTCAGGGTAAGGGGGCTACACTCCTAAATAACCCCGGCTTACCCCCTTGGTAGCTTGGCACGAGCAGGTAGGCGTATCTCAGAGGCAGTGTGTAAAGCATTTGTGAACACATACAGTAATACAGTGAAAACACTACAAATGGACACCACACCAGTTTAGAAAAATAAGTAATCTTTATCTAGACTTAACACAAGACCAGACGACAAAAATCCACAATACAGTAATAAAAATATGACTTTCCGATGGTAGAAATAGCTTAGTTCAATGTACATGGTAAATGCGACACTTTACTCTCAAAGTACCTTGGATGTGTAACGCAAAACAAACAAAAGGGTCGCAGTGAAGGCGATGCGTCAGTTCCTTGCTTCGGGGGAGGCGGCCACCTGTTCCTTACTGCAGCGCAGGGGAGGCGATGCGTCTGTTCCTTACCGGAGAGGAGGCGAAGCGTCTGTTTCTTACTGTGATCCGGTGCGATGCGACAAAATGGCGCCTCGATGCGATGCGACGACCCAGTGCGATGCGACAAAATGGCGTCTTTGATGCGATGCGACAACGTGGATGCGATGCGTGCACACCCAACGGCCGTGCGGCGAAATCGATGACCTTTGGAGCCGCGACAGGCCCTGCGACACGCTTCTCCGGTGATGCGACGGCAACCTCTGCGGCGGCGGCACGCTTCTCCGGTGATGCGACACGCTTCCTCGGCGATGCGACAGCGAACAGCTGCGGCGACGACACGCTTCTTCGGTGATGCGACGGCAACTGCTGCGGCGGCGACACGCTTCTTCCTTGTTGCGTCGCGCTTCCAGGTCCCAGCGTCACACAGTCTCCAGAGGGCCCAAAACAACAGCAGGCACCTCACTGCAGGTAGAATTCCCAGCAAGGGAATTCAGGGGGAGCTGGTGGTGAAGTCTTTGTGTCCCTGAGACTTTGGAACAGGAGGCAAGCTCAACTTCAAGCCCTTGGAGGTCTTCCTCAAGATAGTAAAAGTACACACAAAGTTCCTTTTCTCCTTTCCTTGGCAATGAGTAAACCACTGCAGGCCAACCCCAAACAGCAAACAGCACAGGGGCAGTCTCCTCCTTCAGCTTCCTTGGTTTCTCTCCTTGGCAAAGGGTTCGTCTTGATTCCCAGAAGTGATCTAAAGTTCTGGGGTCTGGGCCCCAATATTTATACTGCAAAATCCTTTGTTCTCTGAAGGCAGAGAGTGTCTGTGCCCAGCCAAAACCAGTTCTGTCCTCCCTGGTGCAGCTTCCTGGCAGGAGGTGGGGACAGCATTGTTGAAAGCAGACCTGGCCCAGGTAGCTGAAAGGAAATCTCCTCCCCCTACTCTCTATTCTAGGAAGGCTCAGGCAAGTGAAAGGAAATCTCCTCCCCCTACTCTCTATTCAATGCAGGTCCTATTCAGCCCAGCCCTGACCCATCAGACTGCTGGAGCCAAGGCCCTCTCCAGCCCCCTGTCACTCACAAGCCAGACATGGAATACACAAACCTAGCAGAGGCATACTGGATGGTTAGGCAAGAAAATACCTACTTTCTAAAAGTGGTATTTTCAAACACAGAATGTAATAATCACCCACACTAAAAGATGTATTTTAACATTCTGAGTTCAGGCATACTAAACTTTATTTTCCTATCTTGTTCCTAGGGTCAGTTAGGATTATAAGATGTGATAATCAAACTGCCCATTCTGGCCTATGGGAACAGATAGCCTTGCAATAGTGAAAAACGAAATTGGCTGTAATTCACTATCAGGATATGCCACACACATCAGGGCATGTCCTACCTTTCACATACAATGCACCCTGCCCTTGGGCCTACATTAGGGGTGACTAATATGTAGAAAAGGGAAGGTTTAGGGACTGGCAAGTGGGTGAACTTGCCAAGTCGACATGGCAGTCCCAGACTGCACACAGGCTCTGCAATGGCAGGCCTGAGCCATATTTTACAAGCTGCTTCTGTGGGTGGCACAATCAGTGCTGCAAGCCCACCAGCAGCATTTGATTTACAGGCCCTGGGCACTCATGGTGCACTGTACTAGGGTCTGACACGTAAATCAAATAATCCAATCATGGAGTCACTAATCCATTACATCAATTTACAGAAGAGAGCATATGCACTTTTGCACTGATCAGCAGTGGTAAAGTGCCCAGAGTCATAAAACCAACAAAAACAGGTCAGAAAAAATACAGGAGGAAGGCAAAAAGTTCAGGGATGACCCTGCAAAAAGGGCCAAGTCCAACAGTTATGAAAACCATAAGGCTAAGAAGTGAACAAAAAATTAAGTGAATTATCCACGCTTTTCTCTATTGGAATTACCCCACACACAATCTTTCAATAATCCCCTTCTTTGATGTTGTTTCAAATGAACCTAAGGAATGTCATTTCAACATCAGAGTGCTGGAAACTGATCATATCAAAAAGTGAAGAGAATGAGAGCAGGAGAATGCAAGCTGCTCGTCAAGGTAGTGGCAAAGTGGGTGCTCTTCCCAGTAGAAATCTCATAGGCAAGGTCGGTCTACATTTTGAGTGAAGTCCTTGAACAGTAGCTAGTCACAAAGACATCATGGTCACTGCTGAACATATTGGAGAAACAGTGAATAGAAATGCGTCAATGTGCAAGAGAATCAAGGTTGTGCCATGATAGTTCCTTGATTTGTTCACTCCCATGAAGAATGGCAAATCTCATCTCTCCAGCATGCCTGATAGGGGAACAGGAAGGACACCTCCTGATTTTGTTCTGAGACATCACGGTACACACCACCACAAATGGGCCCTGGTGCAAATGAACTGCCTACAGATGGCTGTCACCTAAAAAGATGTGCCGCCTTCTATTCATTAAAACCTAGTCTTCCTTCTCAACATTTCAATGGCTGTCCACCTGTAAGTGAAACATTTCACATTTGTAAAAAATAGTGTTATTTTGGTTTTCAGGCCAAGTTTTGATTTTTGCTTTTTGCAGAGGTTTGTTATGCCTATTGAATGATCCATCTGACAACTGTGTAATCACAACGAGATCATCATGCACCCCTTCACCGCCATGGACAGATTTGGCTGCGCAGGCTACATAAAAAGGGGGGCATGCACACTCAAGCGTAAATCCGCACATCACTATAAGGGTGTATGTCCATGTTATCTGGGGTCTATATATGACTGCACAGGTACACCATGAACCCGTAGTTGACTGAGCAAAGGTGAACATCCACAAATTGACAGGCTAGTGTTTGATCTACTCTTTTATGACCATATGAACACAAACTAGGAGCTGTAACTTGATTTTGGCATTATGCATTTCACTGTTTGTAGCAGTTCACATGTGTTACATTTTCTAAATGCTTGAAAAAACACCTCTGTTAATAAGGGATTAACTGCTGTTAGGCTTACACAAAAAGTAAACAAAAAAGTAAACATCAGTCACAAATGTTAAAATATTCTGCACTTTAATAACTTAATTCCACCAGATGGTTGACTTTTGCATGGGGTATCACAACCATCCAGTAATGGTGGTTCTCCACCACATCCAATTGTCTCTGATAAATAGGTAGACACACAAATAATATCAATCGATTATAAGTGTTATAATCAATCTAAATATAGATATTTGATTCCATGGATCATACTGATTATGATTATAATGATCGTTTATGAACTGAAGCTGGATCGCCTGCATGGGTTGATACAAAGCCTGATAAACAATCTTTCAAACTCTCTCCCCTATGTGTTTTCCTCCCAGAGAGCTGGCATACCCCTTGTTATAGCTTGCTCAATATATATACTCCTGTAGAGTCTAAAACACACACAGCAACTCCAATGTTTTGGAGTATTTCTCCACTCTCTTTACCTCTAATAGACTTCACACACCTGAATATTCTGTAGTCCAGACCTGGACGTCCTAAACACAGTTAAAAAAAACCTTCCCAAGAAGCCTTTGCCCAATCTGTCCAGGCTTTATAGATCTGTAAAATCTGTCTCTTAAGACTTCCCCTGTGCCAGCCAAGTGAAAACAAGTACTGGTTGCCTCTTCCTACAAATATATTGGAGAAATATGTCAATGAGCAGTTATCTAGTTATCTGGAAGCTAATGTTGTACTTGGTCTGACTCAGCTGAGACTTCGCCCGCACCACAGTATGGAAACCACTTTATTGGCCATGCCACATGACCCACCTCAATCCTAGACCAGGGTGGGTACGTTGTCTTGGTCTTATGTGATCTATCTGTGCCTTTGATATGGTCTCAGAAACCATTCTCGTTTCCTGTCTTTTCAACAATAGTATTTGTAATCAAACTCTTATGTGGCACTGTTCCTTTCTTTTCAACAGGATTCTGTCCATCTCACTTCCACCCTTTCGGTCATCTTCCGTCCCAGTCACATGGGGTATACTTCAAGGCTCCTGAGTCAGCCCTATTTTGTATAGTATCCATATTGTACCTCTGGCATCTTTAGTTCGATCTTTTGGTTTTAGGATAATGTCATATGCAGATGGCACACACATTAATTTCCAAATCTAACAATACCCCCTTTACTCAAGATAACGTCTGCGTCTGCATGATATTGATGACCATTTGGATGAATAACTATCTTGAGCCCAAAAGCAAAAAAACAGTCATCTTTGACAAGCAGACTTCCATTTGATGACCCTCTGAACTTAGACCTACCCCTCTTCCTACAACTTCGGTAAAAAAGCTAGGTTTCCAATTTGACTGCAATTTTTCCTTCTCTACCCATGTTAGTCAGGTTATGTACACCTGCTTTCAGTTATTGAGGTTGCTAAGGAAAGTTATTCCTCTCTACCCCATTTTAGCATTACAGTTCACAATTATCTCCTGTCTCTCTCGATTATGGGAAGTCTCTTTACCTCAGTCTTCTCTCTCAAAGTCTACAAATCATTCAAAATGTGGCTGCCCACCTCATCTTCCTCCCCGTTTGTCACTATCTTCTCATCTTAAGAATTTCCATTGGATTCTGTTATATCCCTCTTTAGATGTGGCAGCCTTAAGCTGTAGTTCTATGGGCTGTGTTCCATTGTTGGTGACATCCTGTGGAATGTTCAGGTGTTGCCTAGGTGCACAAGTGTCAGTTGGGAGTAGGATCTCAAAGGAGCTTGGGAGCGGTTGGACAACTGGTGATGGTGCCTCGATGTTTGTGCTGTGTAGCTGTTTTATAATAAACCTGGATTGAACCTTCATTGCGTTTCCCAGCGTCATCTCTACAATTTGTGGCGACGATCCTGCTACACAGCCACCTAAAGAACCCTGCGTGCACAAGCTGTGGTAAGACTGTTCTTTTATCGTACAGCCCCGCTTCGTCATCCTGCAATTAAACATCGAGCGCACGACCTCACCCCTGAGCATACAGACACTCTATCACCCTAATGCTCACCGCTCTACTTCCTCTCCGTGTCAGTCAAAGCTGTCTTCAAAGCTGTTTCAACTCTTTCTCGGCATCCCGCCTGGCTCCCTGCTGACTCGCTTGTCAAGACTGTCTTCTCCTGGCTCCAGGCGGCCGGCGCAAGCGTTCTGCCTGTTCTCCCGCACCGCCTCCTCGACTCGAAATAAAAAAAACTACGCTTAGGCCCCACGCTGCGCACCGTTGTCATGCGCAATAGCAGGCCTCACTCTGCCTGACCTGCCTGACCTCCGCGGCAATCAACACTGTTGCTGAGCAACGCCTGAAGCGCACGTCACAGAGGACCTCTACACAGAGTTCCACGCGCTCTTCTACACTGGTTGCTGAGCAACGCTGCCAGCACACGTCACAGAGGATCCTCTTGCGCGTTTCAAGGACAGTAGGCCTCGTTTTGCCTGACCTGCCTGATTTCCTCAGTTCTCCAAAGGCCGTTTTCATGCTCAGTGTGCCAGAATAGTGCCTCAAGAGGAGTCAAGAGTCTTCCACATAAGTGCCTTTGTAAAAAAAAAAAAAAAAAAATTTTTTTTTTGTCTTTCTGTTGATCAAAAAGTGCTTTATTTAGAAGGGGTTCATACCCAAACTTTGACATTCTTCCATTTCGTTTGTGGCCAAACCCTAGCACTAAAAACTCTTTCTCACGGTGATTCGCACACCAAACGTCAGGTGCGGATGGATTCACGGTGATTCGCACACCACTTCGCTGTTGTTTGCTGAGCATTTCCAAACGGTGTTTCGCACACCATCTTTAATAAGTGCGGATGAACTTACGGTGATTCGCACACATTGTCTTTTTTACTTCTTTTTGCTGTGGATTACAAACGGTGATTCACACACCATTTTTTGGGCCGCATCCTCATTTCATATCACGTCTTTTCTTGTTCCTATTTTCCCACTTTCTTCTCCAGGTCTCTTTACTTGTCTTGTATCTTCCCGCAGTTTTCAAGTCCTGTGATGCAGTCTGTGACTCCTCCTCCTTCTTTTCTCGAATCCCCAGGTGAACCTCCTGTTCGGTGGGAGATTTGGTTTGATGCTTTTCAAACCTACCTTGGTGCCATTGGTGCGTCAAGATTTAGCAATGATCGCAAAAAATTCCTTCTACTCCATTCCTTGGGTTTCGAGGGTAGATCGATCTTTAAGCACCTTCCCGAAATCAATCATCCCCCTGAAGAAGTTATTGACGTCTACCAAGACACCATCGTCAAGCTCAAAACTAGGTTTGATAAACAACCCAGCTTAATGGTTCTACGTCACAAGTTTCTAAAGAGACAACAATGTGAAAGTGAGGATGTTGACTCCTACATTTCTGCATTACGCATGCTAGCTGCTGTCTGTCAATTTGATGTGTTTACGGACCAGTTGATCAGGGATCAGTTTGTGTGTCACTGCAGAGACAAACAGATTAGGCAAAAATTGTTGTCCTTAGCTAATCCTTCGTTGGAAGATTCCATCAAAATCGCAAAGAGCATAGAGACTTCTCAAGTTTCACTGAAGGAGCTAGAAGTTAAACCTGTTGACTCAGTCAACAGTGTGGCTGAAAACAATAAGAACAGATACTCTACTCATCAACAAAATTCTTCAAGATACAATTCTTCAAAGAACACTAATGCTGTCAAAGGGGGATCAACCTTCAAAGAAGAGTTCCAGAATTTCAAGCATATGTGTTACAGATGTGGGAACCCACCTCATCAAAAAGGGGGAAAGTGTCCCGGTGCCAATGCCATCTGTAACTACTGTAAAAAAACAGGACACTTTGAAAAAGTTTGCTTGAAAAAGAAGAATCGGAGAAGAACTGTGGCATGTGTTTTAGAATCAGACCAAGAGTCTGACTCTGATGTAGTCTCTGTAATTGTTGATTCTCATGATTGTATATCAAATGTGCATGAATCTCACGAGTGCGTTGATCCCATTGTCGAAATTTTGGTAGGAGGTAAACCACTCAATCTTCTCGTTGATTCTGGTGCTAGGATTACCATGATTACACAGAAATTGTTCAATGAGACTTGGGGAGATAGAGCTCTCCAGCCTCCTGATCGCTCTCCTGTCTCGTATGAGGGACGTAAAATTGACCTCCTTGGGTTCATCGAGGACGAACTTATTTTCAAGGGAAGGAAAATTTGGGGAAAAATATATGTTGCGATCAAGGGGTTGAATATTGTGGGGTGGTATCATCAAGGCCTATTCAAAATGATTCTCAGGCCAGGTACATCAGAACAAGTCCTAGTAATTGCAGATGAACACGATTTAAGAGGATGGAACGAACGCTTTCCGTCTGTTTTCTCAGGGAACCTCGGAACCATCCTAGGATTCAGACACAAAATTGTCGTAAAGGATGGAGCGATTCCAATAAAACATAAGCTGAGGGGCGTACCTTTCAGTGTGAGAGATGATCTCGAATCTGAACTCAAGTCCTTGTGCGATCAAGGGATCATCGAACCAACAGAGTCTTCTCTTTGGCTATCACCCTTGGTCGTCGCGCGCAAGAAATGCGGTAAGTTGCGCGTCTGTGTGGACTTGAGGTCTCTCAATAGAGAGATCTGGGTCGACTCTCACCCCTTGCCCAAAATTGATGACCTTTTTGCTTGCGTCAGGGGGTCGCGCTACTTCTCTAAACTGGATCTAGCCAGTGCATATCATCAGATAGAGCTAGATCCAGAATCACGACCTCTCACGGCATTTGTCTCACCATTGGGTACCTTCCAATACAAACGGATGCCGTTCGGGCTGGCCTCTGCGGCGTCCGTTTTCCAACGTGTCATGCAAAGCATGTTGGGAGGTATCGAAGGGGTCCTGGTCTTTCAAGATGATGTGTTAATACACTCTAAAGATGTGCCTTCGCACGAAAATATTCTCAATAAGGTTCTCGAAATTTTCAAGAAGCGTGGGGTGGTTGTCAAATCAGATAAGTGTAAATTCCTCAGTGAGGAGATCGAATATCTGGGTCACCTTATTTCTGGAGAAGGGATCAGGCCTAGACAAGGATTGTTAGATGCAATCACTCATGCCCCTGCCCCTCTCGATAAAACAGGAGTTAAGTCTTTGCTTGGACTCTTGGAGTACTATTCTAAGTTTATTCCCAACTACGCCACCCTCGTACGTCCCATCAGTTCTCTCCTCAGAAGGGGAGTAAGTTTTGTGTGGGCAAATGATTGCGCATCAGCTTTGAGCAGCGTTAAGGATTGTTTAAAAAATAGTTCCGCTCTTAAGCCTTATGACCCCAGTTTACCTTCTTGCATAACGGTGGATGCGAGTCAAGTCGGGTTAGGGGCAGTTCTGACCCAAGATGAGAACACTACTGAGTATACTGTCGCTTTTGCTTCCAGGGTTCTAAGGAATGGTGAACTGCAATACTCAGTTATAGAGAAGGAACTTTTATCCTGCTTGTGGGCCATTGAGAAGTTTCGTCCCTATGTCTGGGGAAGGCGCTTTCTTTTGAGAACCGATCATAAGCCTTTGGTCAATATACTTGGTGCGGGGACTGGGAAATGCTGTTCTCCTAGAATCCTTCGCATGGTGTCACGGCTTATGCAGTACCAATTCGATGTTGTCCATGTCTCTGGCGGCAGGAACGTTAGGGCCGACTTCTTGTCTCGCTTTCCAATAGCCGATGGTAAAAGGGACGGAGAATGGACTGACCGTGGGGAGGAGGATTCCGACGATTGTCTAGTAGCCTCAATTGATTTACTAGAGCATGGCGTTGGCACAGAAGACGAGTGGTTGAAGGCTCTTGCTGACGATGACGTTCTGCAACGAGTTTGTGAGTTTGTTAGAACTGGATGGCCCAGAGAGCGGGTCCTTCCTCAAAACCTACAGTCGTTTTGGAAAGTTGAATCAGAAATCTCCTTGGAGGGTGGAATTTTACTTCGCGCCGACAAACTCATTCCCCCACTAAGTCTTAGGAGAGGTATTATCACTAGTGCTCACGAGGGACATTTAGGGTCCACACTCACTAAGAGACGTATCCGGGAATGTTTCTGGTGGCCTTCTATGGATGGTGAGATCAATGAAGTGGTAGATTTGTGCCGCATTTGCCGGTCGGCGGATAAAGGGTTGAAAGTAGTCACTCCCCCGCTTATTCCCATCGAATGTCCTGCCGGACCTTGGTCCAAAGTGGGTTTGGACATCATGGGACCTCTGGATATATTATCAGGAGGGTGTCGTTTTGTGCTTGTTATGATTGACTATGCCTCAAAATGGCCAGAAATAAAACTTGTCAGGGAGACTTCCACTAGTGTCATTTTATCCTTTCTCAAGGATATCTTCATGAGGGAGGGGTTCCCGGAGACCATCGTAACAGATAACGGTACCCAATTCACTAGTCTAGAGTTTTGTAATTTTCTACAATCATGCAATGTCAAACATGTTAGGAGTTCACTTTACCATCCCCAATCCAATGGGCTTGTGGAGCGCATGAATAGGGTGGTGGGGGATTGTATTAGGTGGGCCAAAGCAGGAAATTGCGACATTCTTGATTCACTGGAAAGCATGTTGTGGTTCTATAGGACAACTCCCCACTCTACTACAAAAGTTTCTCCCTTTGAGCTCCTAAGAGGAAGAAAAGCCAATACTAACTTCAAACCTGCCTGGATGAACAGGTGGATTAAAGGGGTGCCCGATATCGATTCACTTATGGATTTGGTAAGGGAAAATGTTTCTATTTCACAACTCAAACAAAAAGCATGGTTTGACAAAAGAAAAGTGCTAAGTTGGTTCCCGTTGGTGTTGGGGATATGGTACGCATTAAATCTCCTTTCCACGTCAAGAAGGGTGAGAGCAAGTTTGGTCCACCCGCTGTTGTTACTAAGGTGGGAAGGAATGCTATTCAAGTTGAAGGGGGAAAGTGGTGGAATGTGTGTAAAGTTGTAAAAATTAAAAATGTCACTTCGTCATTTTCTCACGATACAGAGCTTAGTGGACCTTCAGGGGTTACACTTAGGAGAAGTGCTAGAACTAGGGTCATTCCCAAAAGGTACCGGAGGTGAAATGGGATGGTACTCTTTGTGTTATGCTTCACTACCAGGTTTGGGTTCCCTATCCGGCTCGGTATGATGTGTACTATTTCTTTGCATGATTTCTGTTTCCTTTTATTGTTTTTGTTTATTTGTTTTTTTTTAAAGGAGAAAGGAGGGTATGTTATATCCCTCTTTAGATGTGGCAGCCTTAAGCTGTAGTTCTATGGGCTGTGTTCCATTGTTGGTGACATCCTGTGGAATGTTCAGGTGTTGCCTAGGTGCACAAGTGTCAGTTGGGAGTAGGATCTCAAAGGAGCTTGGGAGCGGTTGGACAACTGGTGATGGTGCCTCGATGTTTGTGCTGTGTAGCTGTTTTATAATAAACCTGGATTGAACCTTCATTGCGTTTCCCAGCGTCATCTCTACAGATTCCTATCCACAAACAGTCTGTTTTTACATCTCTCTGCCTAGTTCACCATGTTCTTAGCAATACTCAACCCATCTCGCTTAGACATATGCTTTGATTCAATGGGGCATATTAGCAAGACTGGCGATAAAACTATCGCCGCTTTAGCGGCAGGAAACTGCCGCTAAAACGGCGATAATGGGCTTGCTAACATGCGCTATAGAATTCCAATAGAGCCCAGGTTAGATGTCCTGCACATCTAACCTGGGCTTCTATTGGAATTCTATAACGCTTATTAGCAAGTTAATTATCGCCGTTTTAGCGGCAGTTTCCTGCCGCTAAAACGGCGATAATTTTATCGCCAGTCTTGCTAATATGCCCCATTGTTCCCTCACGTTGTCTGTGCTCTACATCAGCCAACCAGATGGTGACACCATGAGTCAAGTGTAGTCACATTGGTGGATTTTCTTTGTTCCAAATGGCTGTCAAATCCTGGAACTTCGCAGCCTCCTTCCATCGGGAATTAAACATATCAATCGTTATTCAGGAATAGGTTAAAAACTTGTTTTTTCCAAGTGGACTAATCTCATTCAACTGAGCTTCTCTCCCTTAGCATCAGGATCGCTTTATAAATTGAATTCAATTGAAGCTTCAGAGAATTACCTCCTCTTAATCCAGCAATCTCCTCCATATCAAAACTGCTTTCCTGAATTGCAAGTCTGCTGTTTGTTATACAACTTCTATATCTGCTCTCATCAAATATTTGATCTTGATGCCATTTCAGTTACTGCTCATTCTTCATATAACTATCTTAGCACCAGTTTTGCATATCGATAGAACACAAAAAAGTGTTGCTGCCTTTATTAACATGGAGTCCCCTGAATGCATAATCAGTTACTCATTAAACTCCTCCTCAACCTAGTGCCTCAATCTGGAGACTACAAGCGACACCTAAACCACTGAACATTGCTGAAAAAATAGTTTTTATTAATCGTTGTCTTGCTCGTATCACGGATCAGCTCACCTCCTCTTGTGGTGAGCTCTTCCTAGGAGATTTCAAAATCTACTAGGAAAAAGATAACGACATCCACATATTCCGCAACAAATTCTTCCTTTAGTTAAAAAAACCGTCCCATAATATTGCACCTTTCTTTTGCACAATAATGGCACTACACAGGATGCGAATTAGAATTAACACTTTATTTGGAAGGTTTTCCATCCATAAAAGTAAAATACATATATTACGATAAACATTTCATATAGTGAAAATATTTGATTAAATATTATCAGAAGGGAAATTACAAATAGCAGCAATTGGTAAAGAAAGTAAAGTGCCAAGTGCCTTCACAGCATGCCTTTGAGTGATCCAACATATTTACATGTTTCATTTCTCAGAGAGTTGGATATCAAATAAAAACAAAGCTCTACACTATATATCAAAGGAGGGAATTGCAGATAGCTGCAAATAACTAAAGTAATAAAGTGCCATGTGCTCTCACAGCATGTCTTAAAAATGAACCTACATGTAAACATGTTTCACTGTCGGCCAATTGAATGACAGATAAGAACATAGCTTTACATTGCCTGATGTCACGGTATTTCCTTTTAAAAAGAGGAACCAAAAATAATTTTGTAAAAAATACATAAAATTTACAAGATAATAAAAAATTAGATATAGTTTGGCCTGTGTTACTATCGCACGGGCAAGGAAGAGCAGCAAGATTTGTTTGATACTCTAGCGGGCAACACAATAAATATTTGACGTGTCAGCTCGAAACCTAAATAACGAAGGGGCATATTATCAAGATACGGCGTTCAAATTATCGCCGCTTTAGCGGCAGAAAACTGCCGCTAAAGCGGCGATAATGGGCTTGATAATATGCCCTTGAGAATTCCTATAGAAGCCCATGTTCTGGTGTCAACATGGGCTTCTATTGGAATTCTCAAGGGCATATTATCAAGCCCATTATCGCCGCTTTAGCGGCAGTTTTCTGCCGCTAAAGCGGCGATAATTTTAACGACGTTCTTGATAATATGCCCCAAAGAGCGTTCCCATCTCCCAGAAGGCTGCCCTAAGTACACGGGAGATGCCGGCGAAACACACGAAGACAGATAGGCAGAAATCATAGGTTTCCCTTCTGCACTTTTAAGGCTTCTTTCCTCTGCTAATTCATAAAAGGCTGTGACTACTTCCCTTTTATTAAAACCAGAACACAAATCTGTCTCTGTAAAAGCCCTTGGCATACCAATTTTACCTAATTCAGATTTAATGTATGCCAACCACGGAATTCGGAGGCCATTATCACAGGAAAGGCAATCAGTTATTATGTCTCTTTTAAGTGCAGCCTTCTCATTGTTCCAAATAGATAACCAAAATAGTAAAGGCCTCACTCTAATGAAATCAGTTATGAATGAAAGGTTTAACTCTTTATGGCAAATAATATGAGGAGAAGAAATTGTTACTCCGTGTAGTCTCCTACAGAATCTATTTTCCTCATTTTGTAAGATTTCACAATTTGCGACCCCCCCAAATTTCAGAACCGTAGGTGGCAGTGGGGACACATTGAGATTTATAAATTTGCAACATGGCTTTCAGTTGCCCCCCACCACGAGGTTGGGGGAGGGAAAACAGTGAGCCATTTGCCCTTGAAAACTACATTCTACGATACTAGGTGACCAGGCTCCAGAGGCAGAAAACATGACTCCCAAATATGAAAAGGTCTAGACACTAGATAGGGTATTTTCACCTACTTGCATATGGGACAATTGAAGCCATGATGTGCGATTTTGGAAAATTGGTTCGGAGGTCTAAGTTGTTCATAAAATCAGTAAACGCAGCTACTAGGAGACGCAGTGCTTTAGGGGTACGAGCCATTATCACGGCGTCGTCTGCATATAAAAGTGTGGGTAGGGGGTTCCCTTTAACAGATGGGACGTCACTAGTTATCAGAACGAGGGCCGAGTGCAAATCATTAATATATAATATGAACAAAAGAGGAGCAAGCACACACACTTGTCGAACTCCCCTGCCAATCACAATATCCCTGGACACATTTCCATTTTCATTTAGCCTAACTCTGGCTTTCATATTCCTATGGAGATAAGCAAGAAAGTGGACAAGGGTGGCATCCAAACCCTTAAGCAGGGATAAGCGCCATAATTTGGGTCGATTAACGCAGTCGAAAGTGGTGCTTAAATCCAAAAAAGCCATGTATAAAGGCACATGCTTTAAGACAGTCTTTTTGCCTATTATCAGATTCAAATTGGCGCATTGCTCAATTGTCCCAATCCTACTTCTGAATCCATGCTGGGAGGAGTGTAAGATGGATTCTGCTTGGGCCCACTCCTGAATTCTATTATAGATTACACGTCCCAGAATTTTAACAGTTGTATCGATCAACAAAAGTGGTACGTAACAAATGGCATCTTCACGGTTACCCTTCTTAAATATAGGGACAATACTAGAAGTGCGCCAGGAATCTGGAACATCTGTGTGTGCCAGGTTGTTGAACACATTAGTTAGGATGTGAGACCAAAGGTTAAGTATGAAAAAATCAATTGGTACACCGTCGGGCCCTGGAGCTTTACCTCCCATGCTTGGATAAGGGCCGCTTCTACTTCGTCCACTGTCACCCTAACCTCGGTTAGTTTCCTACTGTCTATATCAAAGATATCATTGATTGAGGGAGCCACATAGACTTTACTGAAATGTTCTTCCCAAGATTTACTAGTCACATGGCAGGAAATCGGGGAGATTGTCTGATTTTTACGTCTCATATCTGAGACTGTGGCCCAGAAGTGTTTACTATCTTTCATTCTGGCTGGATGATAGTGATTCCCATTGGTCTGTTAAGACTTGCTGCCAACACTTAGCCGTGACAACTTTATAATGTTTTCTCAGGGTAACAATTAGTTCTTGGTCTCTGGCTTTTTTCCCTAATGCAATACTTAAATCTCAGTTAGCTACTTTACATTCATGAACAAACCAACCGTGCAGCTTTTTCAGTGGCCTTATTGATTGCAAAAGAACATTTTTTATCCCTAGACAGAGATCATTAAAAGCACCCACTATACAGTTTGCGCTATCTTTTTCTGATAGACATATCTCCAACAGTCTCCTATTCTCTTTTATAATTTTTTCTTGAGTTCGAGCTGGATCACGCATTCTCCAAATCAGTTTTAATTTGTCCTAGAGGGTTTGAGAGCTCTAGCCCCTATCTCCATCCTATAGATCGTCCTCTGGGCCGTTAAAAGAGCAGCCTCGAGAGGGTTGCTATCACTAAAGGTGGATTCAACAACCAAACCATATAACAAGATCTTCTCAAGGGTCCTTGTGATAAATATGAAATCAATCGTGGAGGGGGGCCCTCTACCTTTACATGTGGGTACCACACCCACATGTAAAGGTAGAGGGCCTCCCTCCACGAACTATATCCTCCCCGCAGTTCCCATGATATCAACTAAATCATGGGTTCCCACTATTGATTCCAACGCCTGACTACTTAAGACCGACCCTCCCCTTGTTGGACCTAGAGTATTTCTATTGTAAGGAAAATTAACATTAAAAGCGCCAGCAAGGCACAGATAAAATTCATGAGTAATAACCCTTTCGGATAATTGGACAAGAAAATTTGTTCATTCTAAAAATATAGGGTTTGGTACAATAATAAAATCATTATTATAAAAAAAATTAACCAAGTATAGGTTAAAGTGGGTTTTCCAGAAGAGCGCCTGAAAACTGGTGCTGACTGTATCGAACACTTCCATGTGATCGCCTAGAGATAAATTCAACCATACTGACAAACCACTTGATGCACGACCTGAGCAGGAGCTAGTGGTGGCAATACTGTAGCATTGGTACCCATCAATAAAGGTGGGTACCACCTCCCATGTCTCCTGTAACATGATTATATCATAGCTTTTAATAAATGAAAGCCATTCTGGTACACATAGCTTGGAGCGAATCCCTGCCACATTCCAGCTCATGATTCATAGTATATTGTCTTTGGCAGGTGGACTTGTAGTGAGATGACTGACCATCGTGGCCAAACCATTCAGGGAATGCACAGGGGGAACAGCCACTGATAGTCATTCTATATCTTCCAGGGTCCCAACGACCTCAAATCTGTTATTACAGTTTATAAAGGGTGTTTCCCAATTGGGAAAATCGTGTGGAGTCTGGTGTGAAACTGGTTTATAAAATTAACCAAGGGGCAGCGGAACAATCTGTGTATGTAACATCGATTCTCTGCATTTTAGGGTGTTATGTACATACATTGGAGCCCTGACGTTTACCACTAAACCGTCCCCCGGGATGTCTTGTGCCCCTGCCCCACCCAACCAACTCTCTGTATCATTATAATATCCCTTGCTTTCCCAATTTCAAGGTTTTGATGTTTGTTTAGCCAGTGTATAGTTTTGTTCTCTAGCTGTGACCAGGTCTTGTCTTCAGTGGAGGTACACCGGCCAATATCAAAACATAATGGCAAGCTGTTGGAGGGAGATTCAATGTATCTTTGCACGGTCGCTTCCTCTGCTACTCCATGGTGAACGGTTCGGTCGAATCTCATGGGCGCCATTTCTTTGGCTGGTTTGATGGCGGTATAAACAGCAGATTGTGTAACCAAATTCCTTCTTGAATGAAGTACATTAGTGAGGGTGGGCTCCCACTGTGGTTTAGGCATAACATCAGCACCACTATCCGACCTTGTTTGAGGACAATCTGAGTGTGTTAGCATCTGGTTAGAGTATATGTTGGGCCTGCTGTTGGTTAAATTAGATATTTTTGTTTTAGTCATATCGGTTGGCTAATGATTTCTTAATTGATTCCTGACACTTTATAATTGGGTAAAGTTTTTGGTCAAACATTGAATTGAGTGGAGTGATCATGTCCCCGTGTTCTTCTACATAGGAGATTCCTTCTATTTGAGATGCCTGGGACTCACAGTGTGGGTTAGACCAATGTGAAATTAAGCTCTTCTCAAGGCTTCTCAATGATTGTTTTTTAGACACTGCTGCTGCAGTAGCCCTTCTGGTAGTCATCGCTGCTTTCCTCTTTTTTTTCGCCGGCTGAATAATACATAGAGTTTTAGATGAATTTAAGCATGTGGGGGCAGTAGCAGAATCGAGGGACCTACTATCTACTGGAGAAGTATTTTGTAAATATGGTGTAGGTGAAACAGGTTGAGCTGTAATTAAGGAGGGGGAGTCTGCCTCAACTACAAAGTGCTTTTGGGGGTCACCCAAAAGTCTGCGCTCGACTAATACTATTTCCGAAATTGTCCCAACTGCTTTGGCCAACATAGTATCAATTGCAGTAGTAGTATGAGATGATATTCCAGCTCCTGGTGCCTTTCGCTTACCCATTATACAAAGATAAAATAACATTTTAAAACAAAGTACCTCTAATAAAAAGGCAGGAATCAACATAATATACTGGATCTGTCAGCCTGGGCCTCAAAGAGAGTAAGCCCAACCCAGCCTCCTCCGGACTCTGACGGGCGCAGATGGGCCCGCTCTTGGACCGCTCTTCGCCCGGGCATGCGCCCAGTCACGTCCTGCGCAAGCGCCCAGGCACGTCCTGTGCATGCGCCCGGGCACGTCCCGCACAGAAGGAGCCCCCAGCAGCTCAAATAGGCACCTCCAGGTGCAAGAGCAATGACGTGGGCGGTGCCAGCTGCAAATCACCTTGTGGCCTGTAGTTTCACTTCTGCCCCCTCCGTCGGTTTACATGGGCATCCCGCGCAGCGGGAGCCCCCAGCAGCTCAAATAGGCGCCTCCGGCGCGAGAGGAATGATGTAGGTGACGGCAGCTGCAAATCACCTTGGGCCTGTAGTTTCACTTCTGCCCCTCTGTCAGTTTACATGGGCGTCCCGTACAGCAGGAGCCCCCAGCAGCTCAAATAGGCACCTCTGGGCGCGAGAGGAAAGAAGTGGGGGGAGGCAGCCGCAAATCACCTTGGGGCCTGTAGTTTCACTTCTGTCCCCTCCGTCGGTTTACACGGGCGTCCCCAGGATGTGATTTTCCTCAACACACACAACCCCAACAGGCATGACTTCATTGGGCTAATGCATACAAATATTGGCATGAACAAATTCTTAAAGATTTTTTGTGCTGTGTTTCTGTGCGTTCTGTCTCTTTCAGGTCTTCCTATTTATGTGGCCTATGTTCATTGCCCGGGTTCATGGTGCTCCAGTTTTTATTAGGTCGAGCCTAGCATTGCAGCGCATGCGCTGCTCGCTTTGCGGTGCATGCAGTATACAGTATAGCGTGGAAGCTACGTGGAAGCTCCGCCCACTCTCCGCCCATCTTTTTGATTGGTTTAGGTCCTAAATGCTGCCTTGTAATTGGTTTTAGGCTAGTTAGTCCCTCCTTATGACGAACATGTCGTCATTTGTATCCTTCCATGGCTACTGGCCCCTTTACTTTCTACACTATTTTCTTCCCGTGTTGCCCCCCTCCCCTCCGGCAGTCCGTGACTTCTGCCGCCGCCCCCTCCCGTTCGTGCCTTTTTGCCCGCCCGCAGTCCCGTTTCCAATGCAATAGGTCTCGCGTAAATGCGCGTCCTATTGCATTGCAAATGCTTGTTTATCTCAAGAAATCTATGGATTTAAGAGCACTTGCATCCTTTCTGTATCGATGTGTTACTCTGGCCAGATAATGCATCACAATGTTCCATCTAATGTACATTGAATCCCATAAGGTACCTGTAATGCGAGTGTTACCAACCCACGCCCCATTCATGCATGCACCAGCACGCCTCATGAGAAGGTGATAGTGTCTCGAAGATACACAAGTGCAGGTGTGCGCTATATAAACAACAGTGACACAATAAGGGATGCCTATGTCACAATAAACCACGAGGCCAGAAACACGCGCCTTCGAGCCGTGCCAGAACACCAAAATGGCATTATAGACACAAAATTCTTATCCCGAGATTAGGTATTTTTAACTATAATACAGCACATTAAAACAATAGATTTTGGTAATAGTATAAACACTTACAGCGTTTAGAATCGAATATATTTAAATTTGGTCTAGATAAAATTGTTTTAATTAAGTAGGTTATCTTGTTTGAAAGCAGTCTAAAAATGTCTTGGCACGAGAGATTCGTAGTAGTGCATGGCTAGTAGGTAATTCCCATAAAATTACGGATTACTCGGCCGGGCTATGTCTCGAGAGAGTCCGATAGCGCCGGGACAGAGTCAGTCACACGCACAGCTCCAACTTCATACTCTTGTCATTTCCTGATTCTCCGGCGTAGGCTTTTTCGTTTTGCCTCACTTGTAAGGTTGAAAGGCTGAGTCTGCCCAGCCGCGATTCAAACCACAGATGTCTGAAGCAGGGGCATGATTAACCTGCTAGACTATCTTGCCGGTGGCATCTTCCACATTGCTCTGAGTCTGAGGCCTCGTTTGTAGACGGTGATGGATGGTTCTTGGCGCTACACACCGCAGGAGCTGGTGACAGCGGCTCATGTTGTGGGCAGCCATCCAGGGTTGTAGGGCGGAGGGATAGCAGGTTAGTGGTGAGGGCAACAGGTCAAAGCTATCGCAGTGACCTGCATTTATAAGCCATTTAAGAAGGATGGGGATCCTCTGTGGTGTTGTTTCTCTTCTGATAGAATTTTTAGAGCTGTAAACGTGGGGGAGGGGTCGCGGGACTCAGGGGGCGGTAGCCAAGCAATGTCCCCTCTCCCACCTCTCGTTCTGCTTTTCTTTGACAGTCTGGAATCTGGACCAGATGGTGTAATTGGGTCCACAGTTACTACTGTACAATTGAATCCTACTTAAATTACCGACCTTGGAAGGCTGGAAAGCTTAGTCGGCCATGTCAGGATTAGATGTAAATGAGAAACCTGTACATGTACAGCCATTGCACTTTGTCTAAACGAAATGTAGAGAAGGAGAGAGAAAAGGGCGGGGAAGAAAAATCAATGTGAGAGAAAGCTAGATTGTTCCAGCGTGGTCCGCTCACTTTAGCGGCTGCCCCTGGTTATTTAATTAATTTGCTGTTTTCTTCTGCATGAGGGGCACAGGCGGGGCTAGAGCCAGGCACGTCACACGTTTTATTTGTAGCGCGGTCCGCTATCACTTTAGCGGCCGCGCTTGTTTATTTATTTAATTAATATGCAGCGCGGGCCGCTTTCACTTTTGCGGCCGCGCTTGTTTATTTAATTATTTTGCAGCGCGGTTCGCTCACTTTAGCGGCCACACTTGGTTATTTAATCAATTTGCTGTTTTCTTCTGGTAAGGGGCACAGGCGGGGCTAGAGCCAGGCACGTCACGCGAGGCTTGGTTCTGTTGTGGTAAAAGGCAGGCAGTTTTACCTAAACAAGCATTTGCAATGCAATAGGTCTCGCATTTACGCGAGTTTGGGCTATTGACAGTGCAAATGACAATGCCTTTTATTTTTGTTTTCGTTTTTAAAACATAAATAAAAGGCACTGTCATTTACAATGCCAATAGCTTAAACTCGCGTAAATGCGAGACCTATTGCATTGCAAATGCTTGTTTTAATGGGCTCAGACATAGGAGTAACAGAAACAGGCAGGTTGCACAGAGACATGGTATAAAAAGTCTGCCCATTTATGCATACCTTTAGGGATATGTTAGCACATGAAAGTCAGCCCAATTGGCTTTACAAATATTTATTTAAATGGTCATTGCTGCAAATGTCACAAATAGTAATTTCTGAAGACGAAAGAAACAGCATGATTTGAGGAATGCATGCACGTTTACAACTTTCAGTTTAACTTGTAGAGTTATGAAGGGTGGAGGTTGCCTCCAAACCGCAAGCTGGCAGACTTTCTCTTGTAGCTGCCCTCTTACTCAACTACACCCACCTTTTCAAATGTATACATTTTTAGAACTGATCCTGCTGTAATGAAAGTGTTAGTGAAAGTAACGGATGTCTTTCGTAAACGCTGCCACAAGATGCACCAAACCATTGTCAAGCTCCCTCAGTGGAATACTGCATCTACGAAGGTGGTTAGTCACGTGGTCACAGGTTCCATTTCAGTGTGTTAACTTTAATGATGGCAATGAAATGGACAAATTGAGTTGTGTACTAATAATACATATTTCAATCCGGGGAGTGGCAGGCCTTGATGCAGCAGATGCAATGCACCGAGGCTCAGAGCCCTGAGGGCCCCATCGAGCCCGCCATTTTTCTTGCTTGAACCAGTGCCCGTGGGATCATTGCTATGGTACTCATTTCATTAGTGTCAAGAAATCTTATTAGCATCTTATGAATGCTTTACAAAAAATGCTCTACATTTTTTCCATCATACGGTTTCAATCTCGCGTACAGAATCTCAGATCCATAAAATTAAAGGTAAGGTTAGCTCAGTGTGTTTACCACTTGTTGTAGCAATATCCATGCACAGTTGTACGAGTGAATATTGTGTGCACAAATAATGTCTGGCCAAATATTATGTACTATACATCGTTTACTATAATATCGTATAGATTTTCTATTATTGACCCCACTGTAGCGATTTTTTGCAAACAATATTAAAAGTACAATATTTTTGTTAGACGATATTCGACAACAATATTTAGTACTACACTGTAAGCATATTGCATGTCTCAAGTTTATATGGCGCAACAGGGCTGTGTTCTATAAAGTGCCCCTTGGGTGAAACAGCCATATGCGCCTGCTTTCTGCACTCCTGGGGAACTTTGGTATTACAGAAGGTACAGTCCCTTCTGTAATACATATAGCGCAGTCCCGGTATACCTACGGCGCTATCCTGAAAGGGCTATCCTCACTTGGATGGGGGCAAGGCCCCATGCAAATTAAGGAAGCACTTTGCCTCTGTGCCTGTGCTGTATTATGGACACCAGGGCAGAGGCAAAGAGACTGTTAGGAGCTGCACTGACTGTACACCACAAAGAAATGTGGGCGCGCTCTGAGGGGTGGCAAAATGAGAGTACACTATGTGGGAGAAAGAAAAGAAATGATAACATCAGTAAAACAGATTTGTGTTTAAATCCATAAGTTTCAGTTTGGAATGTATTAGTTTAGAAAATGGCAGAAGGAGTGGATCTTAAGATGTTTTCTGGAGTTAAAAAATGTGTGTTTCTTCCTTTAAACTGGAGTAGCATAATTTAAAGCTTCACACCTTTAAATGCAATTTATATACCCAACGTGAGTTTAACTGTATTAATCTGTGTGCATTTTAATAATCAGAAGTATAATACCTTTAATGAGAGCCACCTGTATATTTAGGTGAACTATAACAAATGTACTTACCTTAATTAGAAATTGTATCTCTACCTTTAATGTGCTTGATATATTTACCTATGCTAACTGTATTCTTTCAGAAGTCATTCTGGATCTAACATTACCTAACTTGTAACCAGGCCCAAGTTGCACATGTTGCATCTCCATAAATGTTTTTGCCAGTGTCTTGTTTTTCTCTCCTCTGCAGGTGTCTTATCGTGTGTCTTGTCAGTTACAATATGCTTGTGGTTTATTGTATTAGATTGATAATTAGATTGATAAACAGGGCTACTGGAATTATGCAATTCCGCGGCCCCTGCTGTTTTTCTCATAATAAAGGATTTAGCGCATTTGCCCCATAATCCATCATCTGATACATAATCTGCAGATTTTAACAAAAACATTTTTTGATTCTAGCTCAAATTGATCAAAAGTTACTAAAAACATGGCGATATGTGTTTGCGGGCACTCGAAGAACCTTCACAAAGGTTAACTGGTCATCTTTCTGTTACTTACTTATGTATTTGGTTGAACAACCGGTTCTAATGAAGTGAAATCTTTGCCCAGACAGTAGAACCTTGTGTAAAAATGTGAAAATAATGAAGTAATACTATCAAATAATGTGCCGCATAATTTGCCTTTTCTTGTCGTATAATTTAGTCAACCCTGCTACATAATTTGGTGCTCCGCTGCTGCATAATTCCAGTGGTCCTGACCTCAAACTTGGTATATCTGATGCTCACACCTTCTTACTCATAGATATCCCCATGTCGTTTTCGATGCTTTAATTATACTGTTAATTAGGATAGGGACGCTCCTTTATGGAACACTTTTTTTGGATATCTAGTCTCTCTTATAATACTATGCATCTTTTGCCTCATAAATTTCCTTATAAATTTTCATTGCTTGATCATTTTAATATGTATGCTCTTACAAAATATTTTCTATAAATGTGCTGATTGAATTAACTTAAAACCTGAACTAATTTTCTAATAAAACCCTACGGTTTAGACCCCATCCTCTCTGTTGCTTCTGTGAAGTCACATTGGTTTCACTGTAATTGATATGAATTGCTGATGAAAGCTTCTTTCTTACACTTCAGGTCGACAATCAAAGGTCCATTGACCAGTGGGGGTTTCTCATTGATGACTTCACTTAGAGATTTGAGATTCAAGGATATAGGCTCCATCAAAATCAAGGGGTAGAGATTTCCCACAAGTCGTGGTTGCACCAGAGTTAGATTTCTGTAGGCCAATTGTTCTGGATTTAGATATCTCGAGTTGAAGAGTATTCTGCTTCTAAATCTTCTCAGACCACCAAAAATGGGTGACAATCCTGAGAGGTAGGAATATCTGAGCAGTGGATGGTTTCAACCACCACTCAGCAAAGTTTGACTTGAATGCTAGTCATAGTGACCAGCTAATGCAGATCACGAAATAGGTGGATGATGTGATCAAATTTTCATGGGCTGGTGACAAGCCAGAGTGCTGAATGGAGTACTGCTTTGAGGGTTGCAATGTACGACTGGGAGTGCTTGCAAGTATAGTGATCCCAAAGTCCACTCTTGCTATAACTAGGGCATGGCTTTCATGTTAGACCAAGTTCTAAACAATTCGCGTGCCTACAATTTGTATGAGGAGGTCAAAATGAAATTTATGATGATGGGAAATATAAATGTCTGGTATCTCTGCCATGTCCTTTGGGGCATCTGCCTTTGCAGAGTGTGGATTAAAAACATTTACATGTATTAAATTAGCCAACCTCCCAAATGGAAGTCACACTTATATCAAAGTTATTAGAGAAAGATATGTCAGCCAACAAATATGAGGTTCAGCAATACGAAGATTAGTGATATAATAAAAACAGAAAACAACCCTGTTATTAATATCTAACCCACATTTTCTACAGTGTAAATAAGCCGCTTTGCATCCTCTTGTATGTAAAATATTAGTCTGTAGATCTGTGTTCAGTAAATTCTGCCGTTTTGCAATTAATCTATGAATATTTTGTCAATAAATGTGACAAATTTGTATGTTGGTTGAGGGGTGTGAGCCCTTCTCAAGCAACAACCACAATACTTGTCAGGGTGAACCACAAAAGTCACTAAATTAACCAGTGCTTAATTAACCAGTGCTTATCTCTCTGGCAAATTGGCACAGAGGCAGTCAGGATTAACTTGGAGGCAATATGTTAAGTATTTATGCAGCACACAAAGAGTAATAAAGTGAGAACACCACAAAAGAAAAATCCCACACCAATTTAGAAAAATAGAGTAGCATTTAATACATTATGTGACACCAAAATGACAGAAATCCATTCAGTACAATCGGAGATATGCAGTTTCAAAGATTTAGGTAAGTATAACGCCTAAAAGCACAGAGCGCCACTTGCGGCCACCTAGTTGTGCTAGACCAGGGAAGGTCACAAGTTCAGGCCTACTGCGAGGGAGTGTAGGCCGGACACAGGGACCAGGTTAATCCAGCTGAAAAAGTTACCTTCTCAAAGTCCAGCGCGAAGAGTCCAGTTCGCTGTGGAGGACTGCTATAGCACAAAGAGCAAGCCAGGGGGCGCAGCCGGTCATCGCTGTAGCGCAAAGATCCTGTCGGGCGTCACGAGCAGTCATTGGAGGATCTTCGTATTGGTGGCCACTGTGGGCTATCGATACTGTAACGAAAATTTGCTGATCTCACATTGCCGGTCTTTGCTGGCGGTCACTGTAGTACGAAGAGTTGAGTTCACCAGAGATTCACATTGGCAGTCAGCGTGGGCAGCAAGATCTTGGCGCGAAAAGGCCCATTTGCACTCGCTAAGCGCCCAACACTTTAGAATTTCTCCTTTGTAGTTAGAGGACTGAACTCTGATGCCAACCAAGTGCCCAGGACCTGGGGAGGCACCTCTTGGAGGATCAAGGACCCACTCTTGCAGAGGCCAGCAGGGCTCAGGCAGGTCCAGTTGCAGGTCCAGTTGCAGCAGATCAGCTGGGAAGTTGCAGAAAGGCCTCTGGAGCTTGTTATGTCCCTGCAGCTCTGAACAGAAGATCCGTCAGCTGACTCTTGGAGTCATTTCAGGTAGCCTGGGATGAAGATAGCAGGTCCAGACTTACTTTTCAGACAGTTGGGCAGGCCTCCAGCATCAGGGCACCAAAGCAGCCCTTCTTATATAGTATCCACAGGTCCAGGAGTGGACTGAAGAGTTGGTTTGAGGGTCCAATATTTATACCTGGTTCCATCTTTGAAGTTAGAAGAAACTTCTAGACTTCCCCCACATCTAGTTTAGGAATTTCCTTCATTCCCCTGCCTTATTCACAGGATGTATGGAGTCACAAAAGGCTAGCGTGAAGTTAGTTCTTTGTATGTGTGCTGAGCAGCAGCTCCACTGAAGTGCAAGTGTGGTAGGTGACAGCTCTGCCGCCCTCCCCAATATGGTCAGGATGGCCCATCCTGCCAACAGCCAGTCCCCCTTTGTGATACTGTCTGAGAGGAATGCACAAAGGTCAACTGCCAACTACACCAAGTCGTGACCCAGGGTAAAGGCTGCAGGCATCAAATGGTTAGGACAAGAAAATTCCAACTTTCTAAAAGTGGCATTTTCAGAATTCTGACCTAAATTCCGACTTTAGCATTAAAGATGGTTTTAAATTAGAATTCATTTAAGTGTAAACATGGCATTTCTACCTGTTATACACATCACCACTGCTGCGTGGATTGGACCTGGAACAGAAGGTCCGCATCACCCTGCAGTTATTGGAGCTGATGCATCGCAGAAGGCGTACCATATCCCCAAGCCAGGTCCTTGCATCCCTAGTCAATGGTAGCCCAACGACGACGCCGGCCTCCACATCGCAGCCTCGCAGCTCCTCAGAACCGACACATTGCCTCAGCTGCGTGCCACATTCTTGACACCTGGACTTCCCATCGCAAGCCCTGACAACCAGACCCTCTACGGCAACGCATAGAACCTCGCACCACAGTCATGCCACATCTCGGAACCGACTTATAACCGCGGCTGCATGACGCTTCTTCACCTCGGAACCACGCAATGCTCCGCAACCACGATTAAGATACTTTGTTCAGTGGGCCTAATCTGGTCCCTGTAGCCGGCCCGTGCTCCATCATGGTTGGCTTGAACTTGTGACTTTGTACCGGTCTGGCGCGACCAGATAACTCTTGTTGGCGCTTTAACCTTTTTGGTGCTAATTTGACCTAAAACCTTGAAATTCAATATCTCTGGTTTCCCTGATTGGATTTTTATCATTTTGGTCTTGTTTTATTTATTAATATCTACTCTATTTCTCTAAACCTGTATGGTGTTTATCCTGTTTTTACTGTTTGAAATGTTGCACAAATACTTTACACATTGTCTTCAAGTTAAACTTGACTGCTCTGTGCCAAGCTACCAGAGGGTGGGCACAGGTTAATTTGGGGTTTGCTTGTGCCTTACCATGACTAGCATTGTGGCTGCTGCTTGACCAGGGTTCACACCCCAGTCAACCAGAAACCCAATTTCTATCACTACCTGTTCCCAAACAAAAGTTCTCCCTTATTAAATGTAATAAGGTAACCCAATGTAATGCTAAGGGAGAAGTATCTCTTGCAGTAGTGAAAAACTAATTTAGGAGTTTTTTACTACCAGGACATGTAAAACTTGAAAGTACATGTCCAACTTTTTAAAAACACTGCATCCTGCCCTACGGGCTGTTTAGGGTCTACCTTAGGGGTGACTTATATGTATAAAAAAGGAAGGTTTGGACCTGGCAAGAAAGGTTTACTGCACACAGGCTTTAACGGCAGGCCTGAGACATGTTTTAAAGGGCTACTTAAGTGGGTGGCACAATAAGTGTGGCAGGTCCACCAGTACCATTTAATTTATAGGCCCTGGGTACAGGTAGTACCACGTTACTAGGGACTTATCAGTAAATGACATGTGTCAACTGGGTGTAAGACAATTGTACCATATTTTAGGGATAGAGCAAAAGCACTTTAGCACTTGTTAGCAGTGGCAAATGCACAGAGTCCTAAAAGCCAACAAAAATGTGTGCAGAAAACAGGAGGGATGAAGGCAAAATGTTTGGGGGAGACCCTGCAGAGAAGGACAGTAAATCTAAGCATTATGGGACCCTTAATAAAGGGGCACCATTTTTAGCCCACTGGTCACTGACAGCAAAACACAGCTACTCGTGGTGTGTCTTGGTTTTCTCCTTTCCTTAAAAATACTGGGGAAACCTATAGTTTTACATTTCGGTGTTCAACTGAATTTTGCCTTATGTGTTTCCTATCTGAATAATTAATAAACTGTTGTCCAATAAATTAATTTAATATGAATGCATTGTTTCTAATTACTATCCTATATGCTCTATGTTGTGTTACACTTCTAAAGCTAACTTTTCAACTTTCTTTCAGTTTGTAGGAAAGTGCCCTCTGATGTTTTCACTTACGTCTGCCGCGACCAACCACTACGATGAACAATTCAACAGAAAGATGCAATCTACCGTTCGATGAAAGCACAACGGCTCTGGTTGCCACCTACAGTATCGTATTTGCCCTCGGACTACCAGCAAACATCTTGACAGCATGGCTGACTTTCCTACAAATAAGAAGAAAGAATGTGTTGGCTGTGTACCTTTTCAGTCTATCTCTGTGTGAATTGATGTATCTGAGCACTCTACCACTGTGGGTCCTTTATGTTCAAAATAACCATCAATGGAAGTGGGGATCAGTAGCCTGCAAGATAACTGGATACATCTTTTTCAACAACATCTATATCAGCATCCTCCTCCTGTGTTGCATCTCAATTGACAGATTTGTGGCAGTGGTGTATTCTGTGGAGTCTAGGTGCTGGAGGCGTCAGAGGATTGCAATTGGCATCACATGTGGTCTCTGTACATCGGTTGCTATCATCCATTCTCCGGTGTTCACCGTGAGTGACGGGGTGCAAACCCAAAATCAATCATCCTGTTTTGAAACGTTGCCAATGCCTTCACGGGTGGCATCATTCAACTATGCCAGATTTCTGGTTGGCTTTCCCATACCCTTAGGCGTTCTTGTCTATACTAACTGTGGAATAGCAAAGATCATTCAAACAAGCACCCTGAGTGTGGAACAGAAGCGCAAAGTGAAGTATTTGACGACTGCGGTTATATCAATTTTTCTAACATGTTTTGCACCATATCACGTGGTGCTACTTGTAAGGGCCATAGTTTATTCTCTGAATCCTGGACAAACCTGCTGGTTTGAAGAAAAGATCTACACGGCCAACTGTGCTTTGCTGTGTTTGGCCACGGTCAATGGCATCGCTGATCCATTTATTTATGTCTTAGCCAGTGAAAACGTTAGAAAAGATATCTGTACGGATCTGAGAAAATGGAGACTTCATTCCTTCTCAAACATTAGGAGTGAGAGCATCCTGTGCCCTCAGTTACAGAATCAGAGACAGTCACATAAAAATGAGGAAATTGCGGAAAGTAACATTTTACAGTGACCCATTGACATGCCGCAAGAAAACATACCAAATGTACCATAATATTTTTTCAATCAGCCGTTATCAAGAGACTTACTATCCTTTTGTGTGTAAATCAAATAAATTGTTTTTAATTAAATCAGCGGACTTTAACACTGTCTCATATTCCATCTTGAATAATAAGCTTTTCGAGAAGATCTGTAAGCAAATGTTTCAGCTTCTTTCTCTCCCATAGAACCCAGCCCATTATACTTCCTCTGTTCAACTCTTCAACCTCTCTCCTTCTCTGTGGAGTCCTGAAAGCTCAGTACTTAAGCCCACCTTGTTCAATGTATACATAGGTACGTCTGGTCATTTGGCTTGGTTACCAACTCATATATCAGTGACACACACTCATCTCCATCATTGGTGATCCCCATCTAGTTCAATTTAATTTGTGTTCTTGCATGAGAGCTGTTGCTAGTTGGATGCAGAACAACTGTCTCAAGCTCCACAATGACAAGATGGGAATTCTTCTATTTGGCCACCAGCCTCCTGTCTGGATAATGGCCTTGTGGCCACAGAACTTGGTACTCCACCAGCCCCAGTTGCTTCTGCAAAAACTTTGGTACCATTTTCACGAATATATTCACTTTTGTGAAGCAAATCAATTATGTTTCCAGAATGCATCCTACTAAAATGACTCAGGAAGACTTTACCTCTGTTTCCTTTTTGACCTCGTAAAATGATCATTCACTCCCCAATCACTTCTCGCCTCAGCTTTGGAAATTCTATCTACCTTGGGCTCCCAGATTAATGCCCAAGCCACCTACAAATCATCCAAAATTCAGCTGCTCAGCTTATTTTAGCCCTTCCTTTTACTTTCCCTGTTTCACCCTACTTAAAAGATTTTCATTTGCTCCCCTCTTCAAAAAATGCTCCATGTTCAAGGCCCTGTGTATGGTGCACAGAAAAGTCGGTCACATTGGCTCCACACATCTCATTCACAAGTTCAGGCCTTTTCTGCCCAGGCACTCCCTTAGATCCATCTCAGTTGAACTTCTTCTGTTCTGTCGCATCACCAAGTTTCAGCTGGGTGGCTGTTTATTCTCCTGCTAGGCATCCAAGCTCTGGGATGATCTTCTTCTCACTCTCAGATTTACTGTTTGTCCCCTTGCCCGATGGAAAATACTCAAAACTTACCTATTCAATAATTTCTCTCATTTTTTGGAGTCCACTGCCTTAGTTTCTACTGCACTTCTACACCCTCTCCCTCTTTTTCCCCTAGCCCAGGACCAGTGGCTTAACGAAACTTGAGGCCCCCCCCCAGCCAAGTACATGGAGGCCCCCCACCGGAGTCAGTCAGGAGCTCTGAGGCCAGGGTACTGTGCTGAGGGGGCCCCCTGGAGCACGGGCCCCCCGCACTGCGGGGACTGCGGAGGCCTATATTACACCACTGCCTAGGATGCCTTGTGGGTATTTGCCATGCGTAATAAATTCTTAGCATAAACTAGCACACAACGTAGGATTTCCACACAAGCTCCTGTCTTTTCAGTATTACTGTGAGGTGTAAGACACCACACCAAGGTTGATCATCTCACCCTAAAGTAATGTCACATCCTTTATATTAACTATCACTGCACTGTATAGTAAGTATAATTATATTTGAACCTCCACCTCTACTTACATAAACTTCCCACGTAATGTAGTGGTTACCTGGATGAATTGAATGCCGTATAGTTTTCATGCAATAGAATGCATGCAATAGAGTGAGGGGAGAGTAAACCTTAATGAGACAAGATTTCTGGCAGTCTTTCAAATGGCCGTAATGCTCTGATTATTACGTACAGCACAGTTAAAAAAATTATGTTGTGCAGACACAGCATGGCCATGTGACCCATCAGATGTATATCTGACTCTTCTCAGTCACAAGGAAGTACCTACCAATACATCAAAAGAGAAATAATATCAGTTCATCTTTATGATGGCTGACACCTAACCTCTTGTAGTGCCTATACATTAAAAAAGAAACAACAGTACCAATTATATGATGCATGACTCCGTTTTAACGACTATAAAAAATACTCTGCAGCATATGTTAAGCTCGAGAAAGTTTGAGTTTTGTTGAGTCTGTAAAGGGTTTATTGCAAATCTCAAAAGCCTGTGAATCACGGTGCTGACCAACAAGGGGATCCCCTACACATCAACTATGGAAGAATGCTCTCCAACCCAAGGAAGAGCTCTAATATTTCCCCTACCATATACACACTTTTTGTATTAGACTATGCCACAGGTGTACATTCACATAGAAGAGTATGGGAGTATAGAAAAATGTAGCTCGCACACGTACTCCGCAACTGGGAAAAATTATAAAGTTCCATGTTGGTATCAGCGAACACTCTAAGGTGGAAATACAGACAGAACCTATTTTCCCTAAAAAACACAAAAACCATATAATAGAACAGAATACTCTGACTCCAGTTTGGATTATTATGGACATCTTGACCTCTGTAAGAAAGAACTCAAAGACTCTTCTAGGGCACCGATTGGAGAGAGTGGTCTAAACATCAACATCAAAGGTGGTAAAGGAAGGAGAAGGTAAGGAGATCAAGAGAAGGGAGACAGACCTGAGTCCTCAAGCACTTTTGTTTTTGCTTCTTACCAATGCCCCTCTCAAGTGAATCTGTGCTGGTGTCAAGAAATGGAGACCAAATATTCCAGAAAGTCTCCATGTTGTCATGTAGTTTATATACAAGCCTTTCATAGGAAGCCACATTACACATTTCTGTTAACTATTCATTGTGTGTTGGTAGTTGCAATGATCGCCAGCGTCGCAATATGCACATCTTGGCTGTAGTCATGGCCATGGTTAGAAGACATCGTTTGTGATCCCTTATGGGGTCAGATTGGTTGTGTTATGTAGCAAAAACAGCTTATTCATTACAGATAGGGATATCTCTAGAGTTCTGCTGAGGGTGGTCCTGATTCCGGAACAGAGTCGGCATACATCTGGGTAATCATAGCGGATGTTGACTATTTCACAGTCTGCTTGGCCACACCTCCAACTATTAGAGTGGGGCAATAGACTTGTGGTAGCTTATTTCTGGGGCGTCCAATGCCAAATGACGCATTTTAGATAGGCAGAACTTTTTCCTGGCTTCTCTTGTTCATTTGTCTACGTTCTCTATCACATCAGCCCCGTCCTTTTCTGTGTAGTCCACTTGTACCACTTCAATTTATTCCAAAGCTGTAATAAGAGGGCTTTAGAATGCAGCATATATAGCTTTAACTTATAGAACCCCGGTGTGACTCCCTTAAGGAACTCCCAGTGTTTCAAGTATTGTTGGGTGGGAGAGTCTGGGATGAGCAAAGGCCACACTCCTAATGGGCTATTTAGGCAGTGTTTTAATTATGTGTATTTCCATTTCTGAGAATAAGGTAAGTGGAATTCCTCCTGTATTACTTCTGAAGGTTTTAGGTCTCCCAATGCTATAAACTGATCTAAGGTGAGAATCCCTGTCTTCTGCCAAATTCCACATCCAATGGGTTGTCCTCCCACACATATGGTTGCGTTGTTTCATATAGGTGCGTAGGTATGCAATCTGGCATTGCTTTTCAGCAGTTTATGAGAGTGAATCTAGGTTCGCACTGTGTTTTGGATCACTGACTTTGATGTTAATGAGGAAGGTGTTTTGTGCAGATAGAGCAAATGGAGACCGAGGGCCAGATGTACGACCTGCAAAATAGCGCCTCGCAAATTGCGTCGCATTTGCGACTCGCAATTTGCGAGGCGCTATTTGGCATGTACAACAGTGTGTTTAAGTACCAAAGAACAAAGCTATAGCAGCACACCCCTCATAAAGTATAACAATCCAAAAACAGTACTGGATAGGTAATGCACAAAGTCCAAGCTCTAATGCGATTCAGTACACAAATTCGTGAAGACAATCTAATGGGACATCAGGTATACAGAAAATGCAGGTAGTCCAAAGAAATCATCTGTTGATTTTCATTCTCTTTTTATTATTTTTTCAAAAATTCCCAGCACAAGATCTTGCCGACACATGTTTTGTCTAATCGTAGACTTTTTCAAGGCGATTAAGAAAATTATCTCGATGTAGTCTGATGTAGATACTTCAAAAGGCAACGTCCGATTGCGAGCTCGAGATCACGAGCTATTAACCCAAAAACTTTTCAATTTGTGTGAGTGCTTAGCAAGAGGTCAGGTCAATGATAAATAAGTCCACTTTTATGTTCAGAAGACGAATCACATGGCTCCAAGTACTCTTGTATCTTGTCAGCCGATAGATGGTAACGTTGTGCACAGTCAAGCACAGTTGTAATTCCCAAAGTGTAGCGTGGGGCAATAACCGAAAAGGAAAATAACCGACCGGCTAGTTCGTAAGTCCCGTCCTGTTGCGGTTATCATTAGTTATGTCACGTTCTGGTTCCAGGACCGTACTCACTTGCCCACCTTATTCGGCAACATTTTAAAAAAAAATGGTAACAATGTAGAAGCAAACCCTGATGAGTTTGCAACCAGTGATAACGTAGATCTCCAGAAACAAAGACGCGTGTTCTTTCTCCTCGTGGGGACCCCTTCCCATTTGCGAATGCATTACCTCCTACTTGAAGTAGGTGGTAATTTGTGAGTATTTTGCGACTGCAATTGCGGTTGCAAAACATTGGTACATAGCTTTGCGGTCGCTATTAGGAAGGGAACGCCTCTTCCTAATAGCGAGTCGCAAAACAGTATTTTGCGAGTCGCAAAATACTGTTTGTACATGGGCCCATGCTGTTTAGCGTGCGCAAACGGGTCTAAGACCAGTGCGCGCACGCTAAAAAGCATTGTACATCTGGCCCCTGGTCCTTTGCGGATGGCATCTTGCTCAATTAGAACCCATAAAGAAGTTCTTTGCCACATTTAGGTCAATTGTGATAAATGTAGTGCAGTGCTGTAGTGTTCAATACAGGTTAGACTTAAACCCCCGCATTTTCTGTGTGCCACTAATTTAGATAGTCTCAGTCTTGGTCTCATGTTCCTTCACAAACAGCCCTTAAAGCACTTTCCAATGGATTTCAGCTGGGAGGTCTTGAATAAGAATGGTAGTGTACCTAAAACATGTGTAAATCAAGGGATAACCACAATTTTAACTGCTTGTATTCGCCCCCATAGGGATAGGTGTAGTTGTGACCATTTTCTATAGTCCAGATTAGTTTTGGCTATGAGCGAGTCTAAGTTATCTGGCATCATCCTTTCCAAGCCCCCATTTATGTATATCCCTAGATATTTGAGTATTTCCGGCTTCCGTAGTAACTGATATCCTCCACTGGCAGCTTTTCTGTGGTCTGGGACACAGGTAGTGCTTCACTTTTGTCCCAGTTGACTTTGTAGCCCAATATGGAGGAGGCATCTGTTATAGTGGACATAAGAGCTGGGAGCAAGCTATTTGAGTAAATAATTGCTAGCAGGATGCCTTCAGCATATAATAGTATCTTTGATGGGCCTGCTGGATTAAGGGTCCCTGCTATTTTAGGCGATTAGCAAATGGTCTTCCCCTAGGTGTTCCTACACAAATAGGAACAACAAGGGCAACAAGTGGCACCCCTGCTACATTCCTCTATGGATAGGAAAAGGATCTGAAAGAAAGCCTCTGTAGTTGACGTGTGCAGTGGGGGTGCCAAATAGCCATTTAACATTGACGATAAAGTTGTATCTTAAGCCCAAACTCTGAAGAGTACAGAACATGTGGTTCTATTCTATGCAATCAAATGCCTTTTCATGGTCAAAGGACAGGGCCAATCTGTCTTCTTGCCATAGGACATAGGCTAAGGTGTGCAGATGATTGCAGAATGCTTTCCAGGGTACGAATCCCACTATGATGGATCAGATTTGTTATGACTTATTTGAGTTGTGCGGCCAGTATTCCTACCAGTATCTTGTTATCCACATTAAAAAGAGACATTGGGTGGTAGCTGCTGCAATGTAAAAGATCTTTTCCAGATTTCTCGAGGGCACCAATCAGTGTTCTATTGGAGGGGGTGATAGGCTCCCACATGCTCTGCCTCCTTGAAGGCCTTGTAAAGTGATAATGATGCTTCATCCTTAACCCACTTTAAAACTCTTCAGGAAATCTGTCTTCAACAGGGGCTTTGTTATAAAGCAGGTATAAAATTGCCTGGGCTATTTCTTCCTTGGTGATGTCTCCCTTTAAGATTCACCGACCATCGACATTTGGGCAAAAAAACTTCAAATTAGTAAAGACTTTCATCTAGGGCTTCATCATTCTCCAACTCAGATTTATAAAGCCCCTCATAATAGGCCCCAAACGCTGTTGCTATCTCTTGTGTTCCCTGATTGGTTGGGCTGAGTCTTTTTGAACTGCAGTGATAGCCTCCATTGTCTATCTTTGTGTAGTTGAACGGCCAGAAGTCATCCTGCCTTTTCCCCGTATTCATATTGTCGTGCTTTGAGCCTGTAAAGCATATACTCTGTATTGGTGGTATAGAATAGTTCAGATCCATTTTTGCCCTCTCTAGTTTATGTTTCTTCACAGTTGTGGGATTAAATATCAAGCTCTAAAGAGGCCTGCTGTTCTGCCCAGCATTTGTTGGCCAATGCAGATTCTCTCTCGACTTTTCCCCTAAGAGTAGCTTTGGCTGCTGTTTTTAAGATTTGCGCTGAGTTCCCTGATCCCTTGTTTTCTTTTAAATATATGGCCAAGTGTACTTTCACCTTCACTTACCCCAGGGGCATTTTTTAGTGTGAGATGTTAAGGTATAAGAGCTCCCTCATTGGTTTTCTAATGTGCCAGTCTAATGCCAGGCAGACAGAGGCATGTCCTGTGAGAGACACCTTTCAAAATGGTGCAGTCTGTATAAAAAAGTGGTCCAACCTCGACTAAGTGCCAGGGACAGCCGAAAAATGGGAACATTATTTTTCTAGAGGATGCAGTAAGTGCCATATATCTAAGAAGCCCTAATCTTCAAGGATGTCTTGCAAGATCGCCCTGTCCCTGGCTGTGTCAATTGGACCTGTTGTCTCCATGATTGTGTCTGGGGCTAGGTATCAGTCTCTCTCTAGGATCATGTGTGTGGTGTTCAATTCCACTATGACTTTATTGAGGCAGATAAAAAACACTGTCTTATTCAGGGAGTAGATGGATCCTACACTGCCTACTCTTGTGCCTATCCTCAGCTTGGCAAACACACATCTCCCTTCATCATCAATCCAGGATTGATTCACTGTATGTGGGAGGGATCTTTTTAACGGGATTGCTACCTACCTACCATTTTCTGGAACCAGGCAGGGGGTGGTGGGTGATGACATCATGCTGGGGGGTTCTACTACTAAAACTAACCTTCCCAACCCAGTCCCTTTTAAGTTTTACAGTCTCTATTCTCGAAAGATGAGTGTCTTGTAGCAGACAATGTTCACCCATTTAGAGACCAAGTAAGTCAACACAATATTTCTTTTGATATAATTTGTCAAGTCATTCACATTTAGGGAAACAAATGTTGAGAGGTCTAGCTGTTATAGTTGGATCACAAAGATGCAGGTCTATACCTAGTTATGAGGCTTGAGCTTATTCTCTATAAAGTATAGGTTGTACTGATGGAGCAAAGATTCGAGAAAATGAAACTTGCTCGTATGAATCCTCCATTACCTTTCATTAATCATTAAACTTGTAGATGAGACTAAACTAATATACACCAGACACAGACACACGGGGAGAAAAGCTTACGCATGCTTGAATTAATGAGAAATAAAATGCAACGCGATTAAAACCCGCTTTAATTTGCGAAAACGCTTTGCGCATGTGCAAATCTGGATTACGCAAAGAGAACGTGACTAACTCGCTCTGAGAGGGAAAACCTCATGCATGCGCAAGAAAGACCAACACGCGGTCTTGAGGTACCACATGCCCGGCATATGCTTGCTTGATTTAAAAGAAAGCTGCTGTTATTAACGCTTTTGCCCAGAATAATAATAATTACATGGGATAGAGTAGAAGTGGGTGGTGAACAGTGAGAATTACATGTTTAAGAAAATAACATCTGTTTATGATTCTTTTATTAATAGTGTGCATTCGGGCCTGCTAAACCATGACTGAAAAAGAAAATGGCGAAAGCTGTGCATGCTCAATGAATCCATGATATGACCTCGTGACCGAGAGAGCTGAATGACTGCCAAGATTCAAGGACAGAAGAGATGGGAAAAGAAGGAGATGTAACACTCATCTAGGAAGCTTGTATTAAATAAATTACTACATTTGCAACAAAATATACATGAGAAAATAAAATATATGAATGAGTCAAAGGGGAAGGGTTAGCAAACAATAGGTTTCACTAATAAAAATGAATATGTCAGCCTGGTGTGATGAAGACTCCCCTAACCCCGTCCAATCATATTCCGTACTTTAGTAAAATTTCAACTCTTGAGGGTGGGACATGAAGAAATAAAGACTATAACTAGAATGATTTGAGTTTAGTAAATGAGAGCTGCGGAGAGCTGCTGAGAGCTAGAGAGCTGCTGAGAGCTAGAGAGCTGCTGAGTTTTGAGAGAAGCTGCTAGAGAGAGAACTGCTGCTGCTGGGAGCTGAGCACGAGAGAGCAGATAGAGAGAGAGAGACGAGAGCAGACTCGAAAGATTCAGATGACTGCCTGATTAGATTCGAAGATTGCGGAAGAATATCGAGGAGGGAGAGAGTGTAAGAGAGGGAATCACCCTGGTGCGTCGGGTTTTGTAGAGAAGTCTAGTAAGTATCAGTCCTGTCCTGATCCTATCCTTTAGTCTTTGTCTCCTGATCCTAAGTCAGGGGACCCCCACCAGTCCTTTGGCCAGAGGGGTGGTTTTCCAGTCATCTTCATTAGGTAAATGTCATTCCATCCAAATTTGCATATTTCATTGCAAATGTGTCATTATGTGCCTTTTGTCTCTACATCTATCCACTCTTATGCATTTGATTTTGTTGAATGAGTTTGTGTAATTGAATGTATTATGTTATATGATTGTTCTCTCTCCCATTTAAGAAAGATGGAATTTGCACTGTTAATCTGTAATTGATGAGCTTTCAATTTTATGACTGAAATTTTAGATAAAACTTATAAATATTATTCAGAGTCTGTGGTTATTCCACCAAGAATTTTAGTTAAGAAGTTGTTAATATCACCATCAACTAACTCAACTAATGGTCCATCGACCAAAGGAAGAGTGTTGATTCGTGAAGATTAGTTAGACATTGAAATGGTACTGTAATTGATTTGTGGTTACAGGGAAATAGCTAATCAGAACTTAAGTGAATTATAAAACTTGACCCCCAGCGGATTGGCCACATTGTGTGCATGAACATTTTTGGATAAATGTATATGGGCCCATTGAAATATTCAGTTTTGTGTGAAATATCCAACCCTGGCCTTTTCGCGCTGGATCAGTTTTTCTGGTAGCAGAGTTATGGTTATTATTGATTAGTTTGGTGATTATTGATTATTGATTATATGTTCTTAACATGAAAAGTTAGTGTCCTGTTCTATGATGTCTGGAAGTACTGGTACAGAGATACCTGGGAATCCCGGGAATGGAATTTTGAAGAGTGTGGTAAGGAAATCACACTGCAGAAGGTTACTCGTCTGTTGTCATAATACCTAAAAGCTACGGAGGGCTGTAGGTGTTATATTAGGGACTATATCGTATAAGAGCCGAGTGTGAATGATAGCAAAGGGCCCACCTGTGAAACTTTGGCCTTATCCGAAGGAGGAGTATCCCTAGAGGAGTAATAGGTCCTCCCCGAGCTTAAGTGAAGGGTAAACAGTGGTTTTTACTCGCAGTGTAAGGAAGTATTTTCTCTTTGACGCAAGTGAATAAACTATCTTTGAATTAGCGGAGCAGACAGAATAGCGCTGTTTTTACGTTGTTACTAGCAGAAGAAAGTAAAAAGAAAAATCAGAAAAGACATTGTCGTATTAACTTGTGAAGGGAAGGTCAGTAGCAGGAGTCATACTGACGTCACAGAGAGCCGCGCTGGTATTGGTTGAGACATGTGGAAGAAAATACGTAGTGAGCTCCAATTGGACTGTTGGTGTGAGTCGTGCTGGTATAGGACAAGTGTGGGAAAAAGGATACGGAAGAATACGGAAGAGTTTCTAAGTTTTAGCTGCTGAAACAATTAGTCAGAGGGATCGGAAGAATGAAGCTAATTAATAAAATCAAAAATTTCTTTAAAAAAGATAAACGTGTAGTAACCAGGGAAAGGAATTCTTATGCCACCTCCGAATATGCCTGCTTCCTTTATGATGATGGAACGAGGTTACCATACTTGTGTTTGGTTGGAAAATTGGGTGGAGTATACGAAAGGTGATGGTGTTTTAGCTTTCCCTGAACATGGTACATTTAATGTGAGGATTCTTCAGAATTTGAGAAATCGGATGAATTCATTAGAACCTAGCCCTAGGTTAACGCAGTATGAAGCTTTGGAGGAATGGGAAGTTGAGGCATTTGAACAAGAGAAATACAGAGGAGGTAGAAGAATAAATAGAGGATTTTTTCCAAGATATCCGTTTGATACTCGAGGAGATGAGATGAAAAGATGGAGAAGAGCTATAGTAACAGAAGGCTTGTATCCAGTATTGATAGTTGAGGATCAAGTAGGGAGTAAGTGTAAAGAAAAATTGAAACACATAGGTATGGCAGGAACAGAATGTGATGAAACCGATGATGAGTTATTAGAGGACATTTTAGTTAAAAGACCTACACCCTATCAAGAAAATGCTGGAGAGGCAACTCCAAGTGCACCAATGATGGGAACTCCATTAGTTCCACAGGTTTTATATGATCCAACAGTCACCTGAGTGTTACAGGAAAAGGAAAGGGATGCATTGAATAAGACAAAAGAAGAGATAATTCAGAAAATAAATCAGTTAGGTTTAAATGCTGAAGCCTTGACAGTACCAGTAACAATAGGCCCGGTGATTCCATTATATGGGGATAAACGAGACACCCCAAGATTACAAACAGTGACAGTCCCACAGAATAATGTTAGAAAAGAGGTAGTAATGTTAGAAGATCAAACCAGTGAAAGTGATTCGAATATCTCATTACTAGATCTCCCTAATCTTGAAACAGTGACTGAAACCCCGAAGAGAGGTTGCCAGGTAGGTCGCTCCCCCACCACACAGCTCCGCCTGTGCTGTCCGCCCGCTGCTGCTGCTGGTAAGCTCGCCCCTCCGTTTGTGGCCTCGGTGCCCGTGTTTTCTTCTGTTGTTTCTGTCCATTTTGCCTTCTGTGCCCCCGCTGCCCCACTGTACTGTGCCCGTATTTCTTCTGTTTTTTCTGTCCATTTTGCCTTCTGTGCCCCCGCTGCCCCACTGTACTGTGCCCGTATTTCTTCTGTTGTTTCTGTCCATTTTGCCTTCTGTGCCCCCGCTGCCCCACTGTACTGTGCCCGTATTTCTTCTGTTGTTTCTGTCCATTTTGCCTTCTGTGCCCCCGCTGCCCCACTGTACTGTGCCCGTATTTCTTCAGTTTTTTTCTGTCCATTTTGCCTTCTGTGCCCCTCGCTGCCCCACTGTACTGTGCCCGTATTTCTTCTGTTTTTTTCTGTCCATTTTGCCTTCTGTGCCCCTCGCTGCCTCTCTCCATTCCCCGCCGCTGCGTCCCTTGCGGCCCCGCCCCCTGACTGCCCATTCGCTGCCCCTGCCTCCCAGCTGCTCCTCCCTCCCACCTCCCCATATATGGCGGCCGCTGCGCTGGTGAGGAGAGCGACCCTTGACCTTGCCAGGTAGGTCGCTCCCCACCACACAGCTCCGCCTGTGCTGTCCGCCCGCTGCTGCTGCTGGTAAGCTCGCCCTCCGCTTGTGGCCTCGGTGCCCGTGTTTTCTTCTGTTGTTTCTGTCCATTTTGCCTTCTGTGCCCCCGCTGCCCCACTGTACTGTGCCCGTATTTCTTCTGTTGTTTCTGTCCATTTTGCCTTCTGTGCCCCCGCTGCCCCACTGTACTGTGCCCGTATTTCTTCTGTTGTTTCTGTCCATTTTGCCTTCTGTGCCCCCGCTGCCCCACTGTACTGTGCCCGTATTTCTTCTGTTGTTTCTGTCCATTTTGCCTTCTGTGCCCCCGCTGCCCCACTGTACTGTGCCCGTATTTCTTCTGTTTTTTTCTGTCCATTTTGCCTTCTGTGCCCCTCGCTGCCCCACTGTACTGTGCCCGTATTTCTTCTGTTTTTTTCTGTCCATTTTGCCTTCTGTGCCCCTCGCTGCCTCTCTCCATTCCCGCCGCTGCGTCCCTTGCGGCCCCGCCCCCCTGACTGCCCATTTGCTGCCCCTGCCTCCCAGCTGCTCCTCCCTCCCTCCCTCCCACCTCCCCATATATGGCGGCCGCTGCGCGGTGAGGAGAGCGACCCTTGACCTTGCCAGGTAGGTCGCTCCCCCACCACACAGCTCCGCCTGTGCTGTCCGCCCGCTGCTGCTGCTGGTAAGCTCGCCCCTCCGCTTGTGGCCTCGGTGCCCGTGTTTTCTTCTGTTGTTTCTGTCCATTTTGCCTTCTGTGCCCCCGCTGCCCCACTGTACTGTGCCCGTATTTCTTCTGTTGTTTCTGTCCATTTTGCCTTCTGTGCCCCCGCTGCCCCACTGTACTGTGCCCGTATTTCTTCTGTTGTTTCTGTCCATTTTGCCTTCTGTGCCCCCGCTGCCCCACTGTACTGTGCCCGTATTTCTTCTGTTGTTTCTGTCCATTTTGCCTTCTGTGCCCCCGCTGCCCCACTGTACTGTGCCCGTATTTCTTCTGTTGTTTCTGTCCATTTTGCCTTCTGTGCCCCCGCTGCCCCACTGTACTGTGCCCGTATTTCTTCTGTTTTTTTCTGTCCATTTTGCCTTCTGTGCCCCCGCTGCCACACTGTACTGTGCCCGTATTTCTTCTGTTGTTTCTGTCCATTTTGCCTTCTGTGCCCCCGCTGCCCCACTGTACTGTGCCCGTATTTCTTCTGTTGTTTCTGTCCATTTTGCCTTCTGTGCCCCCGCTGCCCCACTGTACTGTGCCCGTATTTCTTCTGTTGTTTCTGTCCATTTTGCCTTCTGTGCCCCCGCTGCCCCACTGTACTGTGCCCGTATTTCTTCTGTTTTTTTCTGTCCATTTTGCCTTCTGTGCCCCTCGCTGCCTCTCTCCATTCCCGCCGCTGCGTCCCTTGCGGCCCCGCCCCCCTGACTGCCCATTCGCTGCCCCTGCCTCCCAGCTGCTCCTCCCTCCCTCCCTCCCACCTCCCCATATATGGCGGCCGCTGCGCGGCCGCGCCGCTGGCGCGCCGAAGGCATGCCTAAGGCAGGCCCGGTGATTCCATTATATGGGGATAAACGAGACACCCCAAGATTACAAACAGTGACAGTCCCACAGAATAATGTTAGAAAAGAGGTAGTAATGTTAGAAGATCAAACCAGTGAAAGTGATTCGAATATCTCATTACTAGATCTCCCTAATCTTGAAACAGTGACTGAAACCCCGAAGAGAGGTTGCCAGGTAGGTCGCTCCCCCACCACACAGCTCCGCCTGTGCTGTCCGCCCGCTGCTGCTGCTGGTAAGCTCGCCCCTCCGCTTGTGGCCTCGGTGCCCGTGTTTTCTTCTGTTGTTTCTGTCCATTTTGCCTTCTGTGCCCCCGCTGCCCCACTGTACTGTGCCCGTATTTCTTCTGTTTTTTCTGTCCATTTTGCCTTCTGTGCCCCCGCTGCCCCACTGTACTGTGCCCGTATTTCTTCTGTTGTTTCTGTCCATTTTGCCTTCTGTGCCCCCGCTGCCCCACTCTACTGTGCCCGTATTTCTTCTGTTGTTTCTGTCCATTTTGCCTTCTGTGCCCCCGCTGCCCCACTGTACTGTGCCCGTATTTCTTCAGTTTTTTTCTGTCCATTTTGCCTTCTGTGCCCCTCGCTGCCCCACTGTACTGTGCCCGTATTTCTTCTGTTTTTTTCTGTCCATTTTGCCTTCTGTGCCCCTCGCTGCCTCTCTCCATTCCCGCCGCTGCGTCCCTTGCGGACCCGCCCCCCTGACTGCCCATTCGCTGCCCCTGCCTCCCAGCTGCTCCTCCCTCCCACCTCCCCATATATGGCGGCCGTTGCGCGGTGAGGAGAGCGACCCTTGACCTTGCCAGGTAGGTCGCTCCCCACCACACAGCTCCGCCTGTGCTGTCCGCCCGCTGCTGCTGCTGGTAAGCTCGCCCCTCCGCTTGTGGCCTCGGTGCCCGTGTTTTCTTCTGTTGTTTCTGTCCATTTTGCCTTCTGTGCCCCCGCTGCCCCACTGTACTGTGCCCGTATTTCTTCTGTTGTTTCTGTCCATTTTGCCTTCTGTGCCCCCGCTGCCCCACTGTACTGTGCCCGTATTTCTTCTGTTGTTTCTGTCCATTTTGCCTTCTGTGCCCCCGCTGCCCCACTGTACTGTGCCCGTATTTCTTCTGTTGTTTCTGTCCATTTTGCCTTCTGTGCCCCCGCTGCCCCACTGTACTGTGCCCGTATTTCTTCTGTTGTTTCTGTCCATTTTGCCTTCTGTGCCCCCCGCTGCCCCACTGTACTGTGCCCGTATTTCTTCTGTTTTTTTCTGTCCATTTGGCCTTCTGTGCCCCTCGCTGCCCCACTGTACTGTGCCCGTATTTCTTCTGTTTTTTTTCTGTCCATTTTGCCTTCTGTGCCCCTCGCTGCCTCTCTCCATTCCCGCCGCTGCGTCCCTTGCGGCCCCGCCCCCCTGACTGCCCATTCGCTGCCCCTGCCTCCCAGCTGCTCCTCCCTCCCACCTCCCCATATATGGCGGCCGCTGCGCGGTGAGGAGAGCGACCCTTGACCTTGCCAGGTAGGTCGCTCCCCCACCACACAGCTCCGCCTGTGCTGTCCGCCCGCTGCTGCTGCTGGTAAGCTCGCCCCTCCGCTTGTGGCCTCGGTGCCCGTGTTTTCTTCTGTTGTTTCTCTCCATTTTGCCTTCTGTGCCCCCGCTGCCCCACTGTACTGTGCCCGTATTTCTTCTGTTTTTTCTGTCCATTTTGCCTTCTCTGCCCCCGCTGCCCCACTGTACTGTGCCCGTATTTCTTCTGTTGTTTCTGTCCATTTTGCCTTCTGTGCCCCCGCTGCCCCACTGTACTGTGCCCGTATTTCTTCTGTTGTTTCTGTCCATTTTGCCTTCTGTGCCCCCGCTGCCCCACTGTACTGTGCCCGTATTTCTTCTGTTTTTTTCTGTCCATTTTGCCTTCTGTGCCCCTCGCTGCCCCACTGTACTGTGCCCATATTTCTTCAGTTTTTTTCTGTCCATTTTGCCTTCTGTGCCCTCGCTGCCTCTCTCCATTCCCCGCCGCTGCGTCCCTTGCGGCCCCGCCCCCTGACTGCCCATTCGCTGCCCCTGCCTCCCAGCTGCTCCTCCCTCCCTCCCTCCCTCCCACCTCCCCATATATGGCGGCCGCTGCGCGGTGAGGAGAGCGACCCTTGACCTTGCCAGGTAGGTCGCTCCCCCACCACACAGCTCCGCCTGTGCTGTCCGCCCGCTGCTGCTGCTGGTAAGCTCGCCCCTCCGCTTGTGGCTCGGTGCCCGTGTTTTCTTCTGTTGTTTCTGTCCATTTTGCCTTCTGTGCCCCCGCTGCCCCACTGTACTGTGCCCGTATTTCTTCTGTTGTTTCTGTCCATTTTGCCTTCTGTGCCCCCTCTGCCCCACTGTACTGTGCCCGTATTTCTTCTGTTGTTTCTGTCCATTTTGCCTTCTGTGCCCCCGCTGCCCCACTGTACTGTGCCCGTATTTCTTCTGTTGTTTCTGTCCATTTTGCCTTCTGTGCCCCCTCTGCCCCACTGTACTGTGCCCGTATTTCTTCTGTTGTTTCTGTCCATTTTGCCTTCTGTGCCCCCGCTGCCCCACTGTACTGTGCCCGTATTTCTTCTGTTTTTTTCTGTCCATTTTGCCTTCTGTGCCCCCGCTGCCCCACTGTACTGTGCCCGTATTTCTTCTGTTGTTTCTGTCCATTTTGCCTTCTGTGCCCCCGCTGCCCCACTGTACTGTGCCCGTATTTCTTCTGTTGTTTCTGTCCATTTTGCCTTCTGTGCCCCCGCTGCCCCACTGTACTGTGCCCGTATTTCTTCTGTTTTTTTCTGTCCATTTTGCCTTCTGTGCCCCTCGCTGCCTCTCTCCATTCCCGCCGCTGCGTCCCTTGCGGCACCGCCCCCCTGACTGCCCATTCGCTGCCCCTGCCTCCCAGCTGCTCCTCCCACCCACCCACCACCCCAAATATGGCGGCCGCTGTGCGGCCGCGCCGCTGGCGCGCCGAAGGCATGCCTAAGGCAAGCCCGTCTGCGCCCGTCCGCGACTGGACCGCGCCCAGCGCCAGAACCCCTGGGCCGCGCGCCCCCCGCTCCAGCCTCGAGGACCGATGCCGATACGATGCCACCACACTCCACGCTCTCAACCCCGGATGGACGCACAACTGCTTCAAGGCCGCCCCGAAACGCACCCATGGTCCCTTCACCTGCCGGAACTGCAGCTACACCAGCCTCAGAGCCACCGAGGCGCCCGCCAAGAAGGACCTCAACCACCTCCGGTGCATCCTACTGAACACCCGCTCCGCACGCAAACACGCCGTCGAGCTCTGGGACCTGCTCGACACATCATCACCAGACGTCGCCTTCCTGACTGGAGACCTAGATGAACGACTCCTCCGCCCCCGACATCGCCATAGCCATCCCAGACGGCTATAAGATCACCCGCAGAGACCGCATCAACGCAGTAGGAGGATGAATCGCCATCGTCCACAAGAACACCATCAGGGTCTCGACCAGCACCGACGACACTCTCAGCACCGCCGAACACATGCACTTCCAGATCCACACGGACCCCAACACCACCCTTAGAGGCACCCTTGTCTACAGACCCCTGGGCCCCGACCCCAGTTCAGCGACTCCATCGCCGACTTCATCAGCACGCACGCCCTGACCTCTACCGACTACATCCTCCTCGGAGACCTGAACTTTCACCTGGAGAACAACAACGACAGCAACTCCACCACCCTGATCGACAGCCTCGCCAACCTCGGCCTGAGCCAGCTCGTCACAACACCGACCCACTCCGCCGGCCACACGCTTGACCCCATCTTCTCCTCAAGCTCCCACGTCTCCTTCAGCCACACCACGTAACTCCTCTGGACCGACCACCGCTGCATCCATTTCACCTTCCAGAAACCCACCACACACCACCGCACCCAACAGATCCCACGCCGCTGCTGGAGCAAAGTCACCGAAGACCAACTCCGGGCAACCTCGCTCTCAGCCCTCCCTCCGACCCATCCAACACCGACGACGCTGCCTGCAACCTCAGACGATGGATGGACGACTGTGCCAACACCCTCGCCCCGCTGAAAAAGCTCACCTACAGCGACACCACCAAAAGTGCCAGCTGGTTCACCTCGGAACTCCTAGCTTCCAAGCGTACCTGCCGGAAACTAGAGAAGAAATGGCACAGTGATAATACACCGGACAGCCACACAGCCCACAAAGACGCCATCCGTAACCACCACCACCTCATCAGGTCCGCCAAGAGAATCTCCTTCAAAGACCGCCTCGACAACAACGCACACAACAGCAAGGAGCTTTTCAACATCGTGAAGGAACTCTCCAATCCCAGCTCCAACACCAACAACATCCCGCCGTCGCAACCCCTGTGCGATTCCCTCGCAACCTTCTTTCACCGCAAGATCGCCGACATCCACGACAGCTTCAACACCCAGACAGCCCCAACTAAGATCGATGCACCAGACCCGCCACACACCATCGACCACGACCCCCTGCCAGCCTGGGCCAGCGTGAACATCGAGGACACCATCAAGACCATGAGCACAATACACTCCGGCTCCCCGTCAGACCCTTTCCCGCACCACATCTTCAACAAAGCCAGCAGCTCCATCGCACCCCACCTGTGCAACATCATCAATCTCTCCTTCGAGACCGCGACCTTCCCAGAGAGCTGGAAACACGCAGAGATCAACGCTGTTGGAAACGGGGTTACCGAGTCCGTTACGGTAGCATGGCGCAAAGCGGGGAAGGCACGCGAAGGCAATGTGTAAGGCAGTTGTGCAGCACACTCTTACCTTGACTCAGAAATGCGAAGCAATAATAGGACACCACACCAGGCTTGCGTAATTAAAATCAAGTTCTTTTATGTAACTCAAGGTTGCATCAGATGAGGCATATTACTTCCTTTACATTGCAAATCATTACGTTATTCAACTGGTGCACATCCTTATTAAAAATACCATCAACAGTGTAGAATCATCTCCTAATCACAGCCCCTATAACGATCCCAGGGTGCAGTAATAAAATATGGCCTAAAACATACAATTCACTTCATGAATATTAAATGAGGAGTAACTAGGCACTTTACGTTACATTCTCAACAGGGCCTGCAGTTATCTAGGCACCCCCATAGGCATTACACAGGGCGTCGCCAATCCGGTACACCCGGAACATAAAAACACTTCAACTTTGGGCAGGGTACACGTGAGTTCACTTCCATGAATTACCTTCCCTTCAGGTAAGGACATTTCATTATATGCCTATTCATCAGGCCTAGACAATTAGTAAAGCAGGCGTAACAATATGTTAAGGGAAATACTAGGGGGGACCCCTCAACATGTCCGTTATACTGGGGCTTCCCTATAGTGGAGGACCCCTGGGTCTCCAAGGGGAGGTCAGGGTTAAATCAGGCTGGGCCCTCTCCTCACTGGGGCCTCACCTTACACAAAATGTTAAGGAGGGCTCTTCCCTCGTTAGTCCCCCAGGGAATGCTGGCCCCCGGCCCCCAGGGGCTTGATGTGGAGCCCTAGGGGCCTCCCGGGCTCACCTGCTGTGATGTGGCTGGTCGCTCTTCCACGCGACTGACTCCCTCCCGGGCCAGCCCTTTGATTGGCGGGGCGGGGCCCGGAGCGAGTTCCACGGCCCTCCGGCCGGCGTTGCAGGACGTTGGGGGGCCGGTATTGCTCTCCTCCGGCCCCCGTGGAGTCAGCGGTATCAGAGGGGAAAGGGAGCGGGAGCCGGCAGTCCTTCTCGGACGGCTTCCCGCTTCCTCGGCTGCACACGGAGTCCCTCCTACCTCCGTACGCGCTGGGGGGCGGGCCGAGTACGCCGCCCAATCCCTGCGCGGCCTGGGATATCTTCCCGGGGCTCCCGCTGGCAGTGGAGCCCCTCCGGCGTCGTTCTTCTGCTGGCTCCGGCAGGGGCCAATCACGTCGCGGCCTTCTCGGGGCGCGACCTATGACGCGGTCGGCGTCCCCGGTCCCACGGCAACGGCGCTAGCGGGCCTCGAGGCCTAGGAAGGCAGCAGTTCTCTTCACGCAGCCCTCCTGGGCTGCGGCGGCGTCCTTTTCGGCCGCGACTTCGGCGGTAGGGCTCTCGGGCCCGGCGGTGATCTCAGGGGCGATTTGGGAAGCTTCGGTGAGGGCGCGGACGGCGCACCTCACCACCCCAAACTCGGCGGTACCTCGGCTGTCCTCACAGCGCTCCTCACGCGGCGACGGCCGCAGCAGCAGCAGAGAGTAGCCACGAGGTGAGTGGCTTGGGGCAACTTCCTGTCAGGAAAGATACAGCGCGGAGCGCGCTGGCAGCCTATGAGCAGGGCTGCGTGGGAAGGGTTCGTGGGGACAGTCCAGCTGCAGGCAGGGATGGATAGGGGGGTGAAGGTCTAGCGCTTAGGGCTCGGGCCTTACCTCGTGATCCCCAGTTGAAGATTCAGCCTGGGTTGACTGGCTGTCAGGTTATGGGTTCCAGTTACACTTGGTTTCAGAATCTTGTCATGAGCTTCTTCTGAGAAGTGGCTTAGTATAATGTCCGTGACAAACGTTTCTTGTCAGAAAGTTCTTCTTCTTATGAGGGGGGGTTTTGTGAGTTGGTGGTTCTGGGGTTGCTTGATGTTCCTCCCAGCACGCTGAAGGTGGTTCCCTGGGTCCCCTCACACTGGGCAAGGTCAGTGGGTGGTGGGCGTTCCTCAGCTATCTTACTTCAGCAGGGCCTCAGCCCTGTCAGCAGCAGTAGTGTAGGTCTCCCCCTAGGCCCTAAAGCCTATACTCCGGCGCAGGTTCTCCCAGGTTCAGCGGTGCTCCAACCTAACTGACTAAAAGGTTTTCCCTCCAAGCCTCTTATACCCCTAGGTCAGGTGACCCTCCTAAAGGCGGCAAAACATAACTCCTCCCACAGCCCGGAAGGTTCTGGAACCTTCCACCTATCTAGCTATGTGGCCCAGAGGCGGGGACGGGATGGATACTGTATCCCTATGTCCCAGCCTGACCCTGGCTACTAGCGTGTATGTGTGTAAGGCCCTTCTGCAGTAGCAGGGGCCTGTGGCAGCCATCTTTAGTGAGAGAGCACCTGCACCTCAGCACTGACCAGCAGTGGCAAGGCGCCCGGAGACCTAGGTCCAGTAAAAATATGGTGGCAAAAATGAGGCGCAAAAGGGAAAAAAAACAGGGCAAGACCACCCTAGGGCTGACAGGTCTAACACGCGTCCCCCCAGCCGAAAGAGGGGAGAGCTTCCCAACCTCTAGGGAGTTCTCTTCGCTAAGGCGGAAAAACCGGGAGAGACCGTCAGCGTTGGCGTGGTCTACACCGGGTCGATGTTCCACCCGAAAGTCCATCCCCTGGAGGGAAATGGACCACCTCAACAATTTGGGGTTTTCGCCTCTCATTTGCATGAGCCAGCGAAGGGGTCTGTGGTCGGTCTGGATCAAGAAGTGACAACCAAAAAGGTATGGCCTCAACTTCTTCACAGCCCAAACCACGGCAAAGGCTTCCCGCTCGATGGTACTCCACCGCTGTTCCCGGGGGAGTAGTCTTCGGGAGATGAAGGCCACTGGCTGGTCTTGGCCATCGTCATTCAGCTGCGAGAGCACAGCTCCTATGCCATGCTCAGAAGCGTCTGTCTGCACGATAAACTCCCGTCCAAAATCTGGAGTCCTGAGCACCGGCGCGGTGCACATGGCACGTTTAAGGGTCTCAAAGGCATCCTGGCAGGCAGCCGTCCAGATGACTCTGCGTGGCTGCTTCTTCGAAGTCAATTCCGTCAATGGGCCCACGATGGTTCCATATCCCTTGACGAACCGGCGGTAGTATCCCGTGAGGCCGAGAAAAGCTCGGACCTCTGTTTGGGTCTTGGGGGCTCCCAGGCCATGATGGTCTCAATCTTGGCTTGGAGGGGTTGCACCTTACCTCCGCCCACCAGATGTCCCAGGTACACGACAGATCCCTGTCCAATCTGGCACTTGCTGGCCTTGATGGTTAGACCAGCCCGTTGCAAAGCCTGTAGCACCTCCTGGAGATGCTGCAGATGGTCCTCCCAGCTGCTACTGAAGACAGCTATGTCATCCAGGTAGGCAGCAGAGAAGGCCTCTAGGCCAGACAGCACCTGGTTCACCAACCGCTGGAAAGTGGCTGGAGCATTTTTCAACCCGAAGGGCATCACACTGAAATTGAAAGTGGCCCTCGGGGGTGGAGAACGCAGTCTTCTCCCTTGCTCCTTCCGCCATGGCGATCTGCCAATAGCCTGACGTTAAATCAATGGTACTCAGATACCGGGCTGCTCCCAGCCGGTCAATGAGCTCATCCGCCCGAGGGATCGGGTGAGCGTCGGTCTTGGTGACTGAGTTGAGTCCACGATAATCCACACAGAACCGAAGTTCTGGTGTGGTGCCCGGGGGGCCGCTTTCGGCACCAACACCACCGGACTAGCCCAAGGGCTACTGGAAGGCTCAATCACCCCCAGTTCTAGCATCTTGGTAACCTCACCCTGGATACTCGCCCTGACCTTATCGGACAGCCGGTAAGACTTGTTTTTCACTGGCGGACTGTCCCCTGTGTCCACATCATGGGTACACAGGTGCGTGATTCCAGGCGTGAGGGAGAACAACGAGGCATACTGCCCCAAGACCTGGCGGCAGTCCCTCTGTTGCTCGGGGGTCAAGGATGGGGCGAGGACCACTCCCTCTACCGAACCATCCTTCTCATGGGCCGCCAGAAGGTCTGGCAGAGGCTCACTCTCCTCCTCCTCACTTCCATCTGTTATCATCAAGAGAGTGAGCTCGGAACGCTCCTGGTGTGGCTTCAGGCGGTTGACGTGGAACACCCTGTGGGGTTGACGGGGGTCTTCACATCGACGACATACGTGGTCTGGCCTTTCCTTTCCAAGATCTCAAACGGCCCAGTCCACCGGTCCTGGAGGGCGCTAAGCTCTCCTGGCTCCATGACCCACACCTTCTGTCCAGCGTCTAACTCTACCGTCCGCGCGTTCCGGTCATACCATTGCTTCATGACGGCCTGACTCGCCTCTAAGTTGTCCGAGGCCTCCTTCCACAGCTTGGCCACTTGGCTGCGGAACGCCAGCATATAGCTGACCACATCACGGGGAAGCTTCGAGGAAGACTTCTCCCACCCCTCCTTGACAAGACTGAGGGGCCCCCGAACGGGGTGGCCATAGAGCAGCTCAAAGGGGCTGAAACCGACCCCCTTCTGCGGCACCTCTCGGTAGGAGAAGAGCAGACAGGGTAAGAGGACGTCCCACTTTCTTCTCAAGTCCTCGGGTAGGCTCCTGATCATCCCCTTCAAGGTTTTGTTAAAACGCTCCACGAGCCCGTTCGTCTGGGGGTGGTAAGGAGTGGAGAACCGGTAGGTCACTCCACACTCCTTCCACATGGCCTGCATGTAGGCCGACATGAAATTCGTGCCCCTATCTGACACCACGACCTTGGGGAATCCCACTCGGGTAAAAATCCCCATGAGGGCCCGCGCCACCACCGGTGCTGTGATGGTCCTCAGAGGGATTGCCTCTGGGTACCGGGTGGCGTGGTCTACTAGCACCAAAATGAACCTATGCCCAGCAGAAGTCGGCAGATCCAACGGCCCGACAATGTCAATCCCTACTCGCTCAAAAGGTGTATTGACCACTGGGAGAGGTTCTAGAGGGACCTTCACCTTAGTCCCTGTCTTGCCGCTCGCTTGGCAAGTGGTGCAGGTCTTGCAAAACGTGTCAGAAGTGACGCGCATCCTGGGCCAGTAAAAATGTGGGACCAAACGTGCAAACGTCTTGTCCTGGCCCAGGTGTCCTGCTAGTGGTATCTCATGTGCCAACTCTAGCAGAAAGGCTCGGTAGCATTGGGGGACCACCACGGCCCTTGAGGACCCATGCACCGGAGCCTTAGGCTCACTGTAGAGGAGACCATCCTCCCAGTAGACATGGTAGTTACCAGTCTCTGTTCCAGCTGCTTGGGCTTCGGCCTGTTGCCGTATGCCTTCAAGCGTAGGGCACTCCCTCTGTGCCCGGCAAAATTCTTCCCGGGTAGGCCCTCCTTCCACCTGCCACTCTGCAGGGGTCGGCAGGTCCCCCACGGGAAAACCAACCACCTCAGCGGACTCCGGGGTCACCTCCGCGGGCTCCCCATCCATCTCACCGGGTGTCTCCTCCCGGACATCTCCTCGTCCAGCAGTGGGCTGGGCCATTATTTCAGGCTCCAACCCTGGCTGAGTTCCTTGTCGGGCAGCCATGGACCGCGTGATAACGCAAGTCCATCCTGGTAACCCCAACATCTCAGCATGGGCATTGAACTCTACCTCCCTCCAGGCAGTATGTTCCAAGTCGTTGCCCAGCAGACAGTCAACTGGCATGGCAGGGCTCACCGCAACCTTCATCAGACCTGATACTCCTCCCCACTCAAAGGGAACTTGGGCCACGGGGTAATGACCCAGGCTATTATCAGCCATCACAACCGGGTGGAACTCCTCAGGAATCACCTGCTCTGGGGACACCAGCTGACGTCTCACCATCGTCATGCTGGCACCTGTGTCCCTCAGAGCCTCCACCTCCTCCCCGTTCACCAGGACCCTCTGCCGATACTTGGCAGTGTTCGCGGGTACCTGAACCCGTGGGATGATCTCTCTATCCCCCAGGGAAACTAAGGTCAAGCCTGTCCACTCACCTCCCCTACCTAGGGACAACTCCTCCCCAAGCGCTACACTGGCCACCCCGGGGCTCTTACCTCCTGTGGGGGCTGGGGTTCTCTTGCGACACTGGGGATCCCCCTTGTAGTGTCCAACCTCCCCGCACTCGTAGCACCGGACAGCTTCTGGGCTGCTGACTCCTGTCAGGGTAAGTGGGTTTCTGGTATCCAGATTGGGATGGGGAACCTACCCCTCTCCCAGGCGGTCTATTTTGGGGACCTTTAAAGAACTCCCTCTTTTTATCTCCCCCTCTTTCTTCTGGGGGAACCCCTGTCCACCTTTCGGGGGATCTGCCCCGGCTCCCTTGTGGGACACCCGAGTGCTGACCCACGTGTCTGCCTCCTCTGCAAGCTCCCTTGGGTTGGTCAGCTTGCGGTCCACCAAGTACTGGCGCAGCTCCGGAAAACATTTCTCGAGGAGGTGCTCTCTCAAGAACAGGTCGTACAGCCCAGTGTAATTGTCAATGTTGCTGCCACGCACCCAACCCTCCAATGCCTTCCGGGCATAATCATAAAAATCCACCCAGTTTTGTGTGTTGAGCTTGTGGCTGTTGCGGAACTTTTGGCGGTACTTCTCTGGGGTGAGGCCAAACTTCCTGAGCAGGGCCTCCTTCATGATAGGGTAGTTGGTCTGCTCCCCCTTATCCAAAGTTAAAAGTGTGTCCCTTACTGGTGGAGGTATGTACCTGTAGAGACCTCCCCCCAGTAGCTCTCAGGAACTCTATGGGCCACCAAAGCTACCTCGTACGCCGCCAACCACTTGTCGATGTCATCACCCACACTAAAGCTGGCTATCACCTCCCTGGGTAGATAAAATTTGGGCTCCTGTGGAACCCCAGCAGGTACGCTGCCACCATTTCCTTTGCCTTCCATCTCCATCTGCAAGGCTCGGAGCTCTAGTTCTTTCAGGCTAAGCTCATGTGCAAGCCTCCTTTCCTCCATGGCTAGCCTTGCCTGCTCTCGCTCCCTTTCCATCCTAGCCAACTCTAATGTCAATTGCCTTTGCTCCCTCCTGTCCTCGAATTCCTCTGCTGACAAACTCCCCCTGACGCACTACTGCCTGCCCTGGAACGTCTTCCTGGCAACACATTCTCGCTGACGTCAATGTTCAGTAGGCTCAGTTCTCCTGGGTCGTCTGCCTCCCTCTGCTCCTCCTCCGATCTTCCCCCGGGTGGGCCATTACCCATGCCCTCAAAGCTTTCTGAAGCACCTCCTTCCTGGCGCCTCGCTTGACGGCCACCCCCTCTCTAGGCAGAACTCCTTGAGCTGTGTCACCGTATACCTCTCTAGGTCGGCTAACTCAAACTCCATCCTCCTAGGTGGGGTCCCAGACAATTTAAGGAAGGGGTTCTAAATTGTAGGTAGCAGGTCTTACGCAGGACTAACACAATCGGCAATCACAAAAGAGTTCCTAGTACTTGCATTTCACCAGGTGTCTAATTGCGGCGCACACTGAGTCACTGTAGGGTGCTGCACAAACACCAGTCCTTATCCCACCGCTGAACACCAATGTTGGAAACGGGGTTACCGAGTCCGTTACGGTAGCATGGCGCAAAGCGGGGAAGGCACGCGAAGGCAATGTGTAAGGCAGTTGTGCAGCACACTCTTACCTTGACTCAGAAATGCGAAGCAATAATAGGACACCACACCAGGCTTGCGTAATTAAAATCAAGTTCTTTTATGTAACTCAAGGTTGCATCAGATGAGGCATATTACTTCCTTTACATTGCAAATCATTACGTTATTCAACTGGTGCACATCCTTATTAAAAATACCATCAACAGTGTAGAATCATCTCCTAATCACAGCCCCTATAACGATCCCAGGGTGCAGTAATAAAATATGGCCTAAAACATACAATTCACTTCATGAATATTAAATGAGGAGTAACTAGGCACTTTACGTTACATTCTCAACAGGGCCTGCAGTTGTCTAGGCACCCCCATAGGCATTACACAGGGCGTCGCCAATCCGGTACACCCGCAACATAAAAACACTTCAACTTTGGGCAGGGTACACGTGAGTTCACTTCCATGAATTACCTTCCCTTCAGGTAAGGACATTTCATTATATGCATATTCATCAGGCCTAGACAATTAGTAAAGCAGGCGTAACAATATGTTAAGGGAAATACTAGGGGGACCCCTCAACATGTCCGTTATACTGGGGCTTCCCTATAGTGGAGGACCCCTGGGTCTCCAAGGGAGGTCAGGGTTAAATCAGGCTGGGCCCTCTCCTCACTGGGGCCTCGCCTTACACAAAATGTTAAGGAGGGCTCTTCCCTCGTTAGTCCCCCAGGGAATGCTGGCCCCCGGCCCCCAGGGGCTTGATGTGGAGCCCTAGGGGCCTCCCGGGCTCACCTGCTGTGATGTGGCTGGTCGCTCTTCCACGCGACTGACTCCCTCCCGGGCCAGCCCTTTGATTGGTGGGGCGGGGCCCGGAGCGAGTTCCACGGCCCTCCGGCCGGCGTTGCAGGACGTTGGGGGGGGGCCGGTATTGCTCTCCTCCGGCCCCCGTGGAGTCAGCGGTATCAGAGGGGAAAGGGAGCGGGAGCCGGCAGTCCTTCTCGGACGGCTTCCCGCTTCCCTCGGCTGCACACGGAGTCCCTCCTACCTCCGTACGCGCTGGGGGGGCGGGCCGAGTATGCCGCCCAATCCCTGCGCGGCCTGGGATATCTTCCAGGGGCTCCCGCTGGCAGTGGAGCCCCTCCGGCGTCGTTCTTCTGCTGGCTCCGGCAGGGGCCAATCACGTCGCGGCCTTCTCGGGGGCGCAACCTATGACGCGGTTGGCGTCCCCGGTCCCACGGCAACGGCGCTAGCGGGCCTCGAGGCCTAGGAAGGCAGCAGTTCTCTTCACGCGGCCCTCCTGGGCTGCGGCGGCGTCCTTTTCGGCCGCGACTTCGGCGGTAGGGCTCTCGGGCCCGGCGGTGATCTCAGGGGCGATTTGGGAAGCTTCGGTGAGGGCGCGGACGGCGCACCTCACCACCCCAAACTCGGCGGTACCTCAGCTGTCCTCACAGCGCTCCTCACGCGGCGACGGCCGCAGCAGCAGCAGAGAGTAGCCACGAGGTGAGTGGCTTGGGGCAACTTCCTGTCAGGAAAGATACAGCGCGGAGCGCGCTGGCAGCCTATGAGCAGGGCTGCGTGGGAAGGGTTCGTGGGGACAGTCCAGCTGCAGGCAGGGATGGATAGGGGGTGAAGGTCTAGCGCTTAGGGCACGGCGCTTTACCTCGTGATCCCCAGTTGAAGATTCAGCCTGGGTTGACTGGCTGTCAGGTTATGGGTTCCAGTTACACTTGGTTTCAGAATCTTGTCATGAGCTTCTTCTGAGAAGTGGCTTAGTATAATGTCCGTGACAAACGTTTCTTGTCAGAAAGTTCTTCTTCTTATGAGGGGGGTTTTGTGAGTTGGTGGTTCTGGGGTTGCTTGATGTTCCTCCCAGCACGCTGAAGGTGGTTCCCTGGGTCCCCTCACACTGGGCAAGGTCAGTGGGTGGTGGGCGTTCCTCAGCTATCTTACTTCAGCAGGGCCTCAGCCCTGTCAGCAGCAGTAGTGTAGGTCTCCCCCCTAGGCCCTAAAGCCTATACTCCGGCACAGGTTCTCCCAGGTTCAGCGGTGCTCCAACCTAACTGACTAAAAGGTTTTCCCTCCAAGCCTCTTATACCCCTAGGTCAGGTGACCCTCCTAAAGGCGGCAAAACATAACTCCTCCCACAGCCCGGAAGGTTCTGGAACCTTCCGCCTATCTAGCTATGTGGCCCAGAGGCGGGAACGGGATGGATACTGTATCCCTATGTCCCAGCCTGACCCTGGCTACTAGCGTGTATGTGTGTAAGGCCCTTCTGCAGTAGCAGGGGCCTGTGGCAGCCATCTTTAGTGAGAGAGCACCTGCACCTCAGCACTGACCAGCAGTGGCAAGGCGCCCGGAGACCTAGGTCCAGTAAAAATATGGTGGCAAAAATGAGGCGCAAAAGGGAAAAAAAACAGGGCAAGACCACCCTAGGGCTGACAGGTCTAACAAACGCCCTACTCAAAAAACCCAAGGCGGACCCGAGAGACCTCAAGAACTTCCGGCCCATCTCTCTGCTTCCGTTCCCAGCCAAGGTCATCGAGAAGATCGTCAACAAACAGCTAACCCGATACCTCGAAGAAAATAGCATCCTGGACCCATCCCAATCAGGGTTCCGCAGCAACCACAGCACTGAGACTGCCCTCATCGCCGCCACCGACGACATCAGGATCCTGCTGGACAATGGTGAGACCGCAGCCCTCATCCTGCTGGACCTCTCCGCCGCCTTCGACACTGTCTGCCACCGCACTCTACGCGCACGCCTCCACGACGCAGGGATCCAAGACAAGGCCCTGGAATGGACCACCTCCTTCCTCGATGGCAGAACCCAGAGAGTCCGCCTCCCACCTTTCCGATCCGAAGCCTCCGAGATCATCTGCGGCGTACCCCAGGGATCGTCCCTCAGCCCAACACTGTTCAACATGTACATGGCCCCGCTCGCACGCATCGCCAGACAGCACGACCTCAACATTATCTCCTACGCCGACGACACTCAACTGATCCTCTCCCTCACCAAGGACCCCCTCGCCACCAAAGCCAATCTCCATGAAGGAATGAAGGCAGTCGCCGATTGGATGAAGATCAGCCGACTAAAGCTGAACACGGACAAAACGGAGGTCCTCATCCTCGGCTCCAACCCCTCAGCCTGGGACGACTCCTCCTGGTGGCCAACGACGCTGGGAGCAGCCCCGACACCCACCGACCACGCACGCAACCTGGGAGTCATCCTCGACTCAACGCTCTCCATGGCCAAGCAAGTCAACGCAGTCTCCTCCTCCTGCTTCAACACCCTCCGCATGCTTCGCAAGATCTACAGGTGGATCCCGACAGACACAAGAAGAACAGTCACCCAGGCCTTCGTCAGTAGCAGACTTGACTATGGGAACGCCCTCACGCGGGAGCCCCGGCCAAGCTCATCAAGCGACTGCAACGCATACAAAACGCCTCCGCATGCCTGATCCTCGACGTACCACGCCACAGCCACATCACCCCCACTTGAGGAACCTGCACTGGCTCCCCGTCGACAGGAGGATCACCTTCAAACTCCTCATCCACGCACACAAGGCACTCCACAAAACTGGCCCAGCCTACCTCAACAGACGACTCTTCTTCTACGTCCCCAACCGCCAGCTCCGCTCCGCCGACCTCTCCTCGCCACCGTCCCTCGCATTCGAAGAACAACCACCGGCGGCAGATCCTTCTCACACCTCGCCGCCAAGACCTGGAACACCCTTCCACTAAGCCTATGACAGACCCAAGACCTGCTGACCTTCAGGAGGCTACTCAAGACCTGGCTGTTCGACCAGTAGCAGCATCCCCCCCCTTCCCTCTCCCCAGCGCCTTGAGACCCTCGCGGGTAAGTCGTGCGCTCTACAAATTCTGTGATTGATTGATCAGTGAATAAAAGGAGAAAGGAACTGATTGTCACTCCAGTAGCAGGAAACTCTAAAGGATTTTCGCCAGAAGATCTAGAGGAGTGGGCAAAAGGATTAGACAAGAAGAAACCCCAAACACCAAGTATAGATGTAGCCAAGTTGAAAGTGGATTTGGAAGAAATTATTATTGGTACTATAAGCCCAGATAGATTAGGTACATACAGAGATAATGAATTGTTGTTTTTGTGTAAAAGTATAACCTGGAGAGCAAAGAATCTGCATGAGAAAATAGTAGAAGTGGCTTCAGAATTTGGAAAGGATGTAGAAAAATCAAAATTATTGCAAAAACCATATAGGGCAGAATTTACTGAAAAGGATTTAGAAAGTTTGAATGCGTCAGGAAGGAGATTACAGATCAAAGAATTAATGTATATTTTGAAGAAATGGGGAGATGCAGACCGATGGAGAGGTAGATGGACAAGGAAAAGGGATGAGACAGCCACAAAGGAAACATCTGCATTCCCATTAAGGGAGACAGAACAGGTTGAAAGAGTGTGTCCAATGAGAGAAGTTCCTGGTGGTGGATATGTTCATGTTCCTTGGTCTAGACAGGATATTTTGTCTTTTACGAATGAGTTTCCCAGATTAAGAGAGAAACCAGTTGAATGGTACAAGCAGGTAGAGAGGTTTGTGAAAGTTTCAAAGGTATTATTGAAGGATTTGGATGGCCTGTTTGATATAGTGGTACCAACTGATTTGTGGACAGAATGTAAGATTACGGTTGATTGGCCAGCTGAAGAGTATCCAAGAGATGCAGACAGGTGCACCTTCAGAAGATGTGATGAAAAAGTATCAGAAGTGATACTTTCTTGAAAGGGAAAATTCCTCCAAAGGAAACAGATTGGGTTAAAATAGATAGAACAACTCAAGAACCAAAAGAGTCAGTGCACTCGTATTATGAAAGGCTGTTGCAAGTATTTAAACAGTATAGTGGATTTGAAAATATTGGTGATAAGGATATAGGACATTTTGTGTACAGGTTTATGTATGGATTGAGATCAGAAATTAGTCAGATGATTCAGCAACATATGCTTTGCTGGCAGAGTAAGCCTATTGATGATATCTTGAAGTATGCGAAGTATTGTAGTGATGATATTGAGGCAAAACACAAGAAACTGAAAGAAAAGATGATGTGGGCACAAGTGAAGTTGGCAGAACACCAAGAGGCAAGTACTGGTTCACAAAATGATAACCAGTCGAATGATCAGAATCAGAATAGGAAATAAAGGAAAAGGGCGAATGAGTAGAGAAGAAGCGAAAAAGAAGTATCCTTGTCATGCATGCGGAAAGCATGGACATTGGAAGAATGAGTGTAGAAATGTTCAACAGAATAATGGGGTAAATCAAAATTTAAATCCACAGATGCAGAATGAGGTGGTTGTGAACCAGCAGCAACAGCAACAGGTAGTTACTTCACAGTTACAGGTGCCACAAGCCCCTATGCCCAACTATGCGAACGCTCAAGTGCAGAGATACAGTGTGAACACCGGATTTCGTGGAGAGAGTGGTAAGAATACACAAACGGTTCAACAATATTGGATGCAAAGTAATGAGAGTGATTCGGATGTTTCTCAATGACGGTGCCTGAGGGGGGAGGAAGAATGCGTGCTTGGCGCATCCTTGGCGGTAGATCAGTCAGGTCCATTTGTTGATGGAAAAGTGGAAGGTAATGACATCACTTTCCTAGTGGATACTGGTGCTACCCGTTCTACTGTGAGAGCAGCAGAAATTCCAAACCTACCCCTCTCGGGAGAAACTATCCAAGTTGTAGGAGTCTCAAATAAGCAAATAAAAACCCCAGTTACTAAACCAATAGAAGTGAATATCGGAAATTTCAAAGACGTGCATCGGTTTGTGGTGTGTGATTCAAGCCCAGTTAACTTGTTAGGGAGGGATTTGTTGTGTAAAATGAACTGTACCATCTATTGTACACCTGATGGTATTGCTTTCCAAACACCTGATGAAGATATCGCTTTCAAAATGATGCTAGCGAAACAAGGAACAGAAGTGGATGAGATGTTTTCACTTCTGACTGAAAGCAGTCTGCCTGATGAGCTGAGAGACACAGTGAGATCAGATGTGTGGGATTTTTCAGGAAAAGAAATTGGTCTGATGGGAAATGTAGAACCAATTAAAATAATGGTGAAGGAAGGTGCGATTTATCCAAACACATGACAGTACAAAATGAGCCCAGAAGTAAAAGCAGGAGTTGCTCCAGTAATTGATCAAATGATTGAACAAGGTATTTTGAAAGAAATAATGGGAAGTCCTTGTAATTCGCCAATCATGGGGCTTAAAAATCCTAGTGGCAAATATAGGATAGTGCAAGATTTAAGGAAAATCAATAAGATAGTAGTACCCTGTTGTCCAGTAGTACCAAATCCAGCAGTGATTCTTTATCAGATACCTTGGGATGCACATTGGTACACAGTGATTGATTTGTGCCAAGCATTCTTTTCGATTCCTTTGCACATAGATGGCCAATATCTTTTTGCATTCCGGTTCGAGGACCGTGTTTTGGCATGGTGCCGAGTTCCTCAAGGGTACACAGAGAGTCCCTCGATTTTCAATCAAATCTTGAAAAAGTATTTGGAAACATTGGTTATGCCAGGAAATTCAGTTTTGGTTCAGTACATTGATTACCTATTGGTGACATCAAAGACAAGAGAGGCCTGTGTCACAGACACAATTGCCTTACTGAACCATTTGGCAGATGGTGGCCACAAGGTGTCACCAGAAAAATTACAGTTTTGCCAACAAGAAGTCCAATATTTGGGACACAAGATAGAAAAGGGAGTTAGAAAAGTGACACCAGAGAGAATAAAAGTGATTCAACAAATGAGTCTGCCTAAAACTAAGAAAGAAGTACAAATGTTTTTGGGAGTGATTGGATACTGTCATCAGTGGATCAGTGGATTTTCATTGCTTGCAAAGCCTCTAATAAAATTGACACAAAAGGATGTAATAGATCCGATTGAATGGGATGATGAAAGCGAGGATGCATTCATAAAACTGAGGGATTGTTTGTGTCAAGCACCAGCATTAGGAATGTCTGACTATACAAAAAAATTTGCTTTGTTCTGCTGTGAGAGGGAAGGATGTGCGCTTTCAGTGTTAACCCAAAGACATGGATTGATGCGACGTCCAGTGGCATATTTTTCTGCCACTCTGGATTCTGTGGCTGCAGCATTGCCTGGCTGCTTAAAAGCAGTAGCTGCTACTTGTGTGAGTCTGGAGCAGACTGAATCTATTGTAATGGGACATCCCTTAAAGGTATATGTGCCACATTCTGTCGAGATCCTTTTAACAAGGACTCGAACTCAGCACTTGCCCCCTAGTCGGCTGACTAAGTATGAAAGAGTGATCCTGGGTGCTGAGAATGTAAGTGTGATAAGATGTACCACAGTGAATTCAGCAACATTGCTGCCGGACCCATACTGTGAAGAAGTAAAAGAGGAGGCTGATCATGATTGTTTGGATCTAACAGAGATGTGTACAAAGCCCAGGCCGGACATCTTTGATGTCCCATTGGGAGAATCAGATTATGTATTGTTTGTTGATGGGTCATGCTTGCGAAAACAAAATGGAGAACTGAGTGCTGCCTATGCTGTATGTACTATATCTGCTATTATAGAAGCATCCTGTCTAAGAGGAGTCAAGTCTGCACAAATAGCCAAATTGGTAGCTTTAACAAAAGCCTGCAAAATTGGGAAAAAATTGAGAAAAACCATATTCACGGATGGTCAATATGGTTTTGGGGTTGTGCATGACTTTGGCCAATTATGGATGCAAAGGGGATTTCTGACTTCTTCAGGGTCTCCTATCAGAAACAGTAAAAATGTCAAAGAACTATTGGAAGCATTACAATTGCCAAAAGAAATTGCAGTGGTCAAGTGTGCCGCACATAAGTCAGGAAATGATCATGTGACACAAGGCAACAAATATGCTGACCAAGTTGCACAATTTTGTGCTCGAAATACAATGTCTTTGAACAGAGGGTTGGAAAAAGAAACTACCAATTGCCAACTAATGTTTTTTTCTGCTTTTGAAACATGGGATGAAGTTAGGCAGTTACAGGATGAGGCAGATCCAAAAGAAAAGGAACTCTGGATCAAATCAGGATGCACAAGAAGAGCAGATGACGAAGTATGGGTGTGTCCAGATGGTAGATCAATAATGCCAGACAGTTTATTATCACAAATGGCAAGATTATATCATGGAGCTACACACATTGGGAGGGATGCCATGATTAGGCACTTCAGGCAAACATGGTACAATCCTAAGTTTAGACTCAATGCAGAGAGTCTCTGCCAGCGATGTTTGACATGCCAACAGCAGAGTCCAGGTAGAAAGACAGTTGTCAGTTGGGGAAAAATTGGAAAGGCAGAGGGACCATTTACAATGCTGCAACTTTATAGAACTGCCATCGTGTAATGGTTTGAAGTACGTCCTTGTCATTGTGTGTCTGTTTTCTCGATGGGTGGAAGCCTATCCAATGAGAAGGAATGACAGCCTCACAGTTGCCAAACTACTGTTGAGGGAGCTCATTCCAAGATTTGGGTTTCCAGTCACTTTGGAATCAGATAGAGGACATCATTTTAATAATGAGATAATTCTATTAATTTGTACAGCTCTCAAAATTGAGCAGAAACTACATTGTGCCTATCGACCAGAAGCTTCTGGAGTGGTTGAGCAGCTCAATGGCACAATAAAATCCAGGTTAGGAAAGGTGTGTGCATCCACTTCACTGAGATGGCCTCATGCTTTGCCTCTTGTCTTGATGAGTCTTAGAAGCATCCCTGACAGAAGAACAGGATTGAGTCCTCATGAAATTCTCATGGGAATAGCAATGAGACAAGCATTTGTACCTGGAAACAAACTGATGAATATAACTGATGATCTAATATTGGACTATTGTAAAGGACTAGCTGATCTGGTACGTTCTGTGTCTCACCAGGTTGGAGAAGATGCAACCACAGCACAGCCGAATCAAGCTCATGATTTGTGTCCAGGAGACTGGTTTAGAACCCAGGTGGAAAGGACAGCATCAAATTATATTGGTCACAACGACAGCAGTGAAGTGTTTTGGCTTGCCAAACTGGATCCATGTCAGTCATACACAAAGAGTCCCAAGTCCCCCTGAACGACAAGAGCAGCAACTGGTAGAGCAAAGAGAAGAACCAGAAGCTGAAAGTTGTGAAGTCGAAGAAATCAGAGAAACAGACTCTGAAGAATGCATCGATGATGAACAACCAAGTACAAGTCAAGTAGGGTGGGCACTAGATACTGGGTCCCAAGAGGCTGCTTTAGAGGCCGAGGAAGAGCAAGAGATTGAAAAACCAGAACGAATTGAAACAGAAAATCCAGATCAAGCTCTATCAGAAGAAGAAAATGAAAGACTGACAGGTTCAGAACAAATTCAGTCAACAGAAGAATCTGCTGCAGAAAATCCAGATCAAGCTCAATCAGAAAAAGAAAATGAAAGACTGACAGGTTCAGAACAAATTCAGTCAACAGAAGAATCTGCTACAGGAAATTCAGATCAAGCTCAATTAAAGATAGAAAAAGAAGGACTAAAAGATCAAGAAGAAATTCAATCAACAAAAAGACAAAAATTAGAAAGCCCAGAACAAGCTCAGCTAAAAGAAAAAGAAAATAAAAGAACACTAGAAATAGGTGAAGAAGGTGAAAAGGCTGTACAAACAAAGAGGGTCAGAAAAAGTGATCACTGGTCAAGTGGAGTAAAAGGATTAAGATATATTCTAAGAAAAAGAACAGAAAAGAACAAGAACAAGTAAATGAAGTATTGAGTCAAACTGAGCAAAAACAACCAAGAAGAAAAACTTTACAAAGATCAAAAAGACTGAAAATTCCGAACAGACAATATAAAGCTCCTGAATGGACATACATCATCCTTGAGGACTTTGAGAATCTTGACTTAAACGAAGAACAAGAAAGTGTCACTAATGAAGGAAGTGATGAAAGCAAATTGAGACCACCTTAAGAGAAAAGACTTTGACACAGAAGGTGGAAATTTACGAACAAGTAAAGAAGAGAATAAAAGAACCCGATGAAGAAAAGAAAATAAAGACAAAAAGGGGATGAAAAGTGTGGGATCACACAAAGATTTTTTTATATTTTTTTAATTTTTGTTTTAGAATAAATTTAGAATTTAGAAGAAAAATTTAGATATTAATCAATTTTAGAAAAATTAAAAATGGCAGAAACAGAAGTTACTGAACATCCGAAATCTAGTTTAAAACGAAGATGTGTTAAATGTTGTTTGAGCAGTGTTTTTATACTAATGCTAATGTGGTTATTGCTAACAGTTGTGATACCTGTTCTAATGGTAACTAATAACAGAAATAATACTAATACAAGTGATCGAGTGAGTGCAGGTACTAAAAGAACAACTACCACTAATTTAGAGCAAATAGAAGAGAGTATGTATCAACATGGCAGATCAAATAGTGATTTGTCATTAAATGTGTTTACTAGACTTCTTTATGAATACGTAGATACAATGGATGTGAGTGATTGTTATGTTTGCATGAAGTTACCTTCGTCTGTCTCGGAGGGGGTGACATATCACCATCTTCCTTTAACATATGGTGTGTCATGTAGTGTTGTGTCCAGCCTGTTCTATGAAACCGGCAAATTGCAGTATTATTATTCTAACATGGATTTAGTATTCTCAGAGATTTCTATTCGAAGAAACCTGAACCCAGTGCTTAGTGCTAAGGATGCAGAATTTATGGGCGAGTTCTTCTTAACAACAAACCCAATAGGCATAACATATGCTCATAAGAGCAATCTAACATGTATATTGCGTGATGAAGAAAAAGATTTTCTAAATTTAGTAGAGGAAAGAAGACAGGATTTTCAAAAGAAGGCTGTTGAACAGAAGTCACATGTACCTCCATGGGCAAATAAGGATGGGAGCTATAAGAAAGGCGAGACTCATGCTGCAATGTCTCTAGACTTGTCAAAGTTGGGAAAATTCTGTCTGCATAGACTAAAAACAGACTATAACAAAATTTTCATTGGTTCTAGTGAATATGAACACACCTTCCTAATTATGGGGGGATGGGGACTAAAAGGTGGAACTGATCCCGTTTTCCCGGGAATATATTACGTGTGTGGTAAAAATGCCTATTATAGGTTACCAACACAATGGTATGGTAGTTGTTATCTTGGAATAGTATTTCCAAAGGTGTAGCACATTACTAAGAACAATGAAATGGATGTAGTAATGTAGTAAGTCAAGGACTAAAACGAAGTAAAAGAACAAGTTTTTCAGAAATAGTAGGTGATATATTTGGTGCACTGATACCGTCAGTTGGAGTCATACTAAATTCACATAAGATACGTAAATTGTCAACAGTAGTTGATCGTCTATCGACAGATACTGCTGGGGGATTCTTAATGATTATACCGAAATGGTTGCAATTAGACCTATGGTTTTGCAAAATCGACTTGCACTTGATATATTATTGGCAAAAGAGGGTAGAGTCTGTGACATGTTGAAAGTCCAACATTGCTGTACATATATCCCAGACAAAAGTAAAGGGATTGAGGGATATATTGAGATTATTACAAAGATTCATGATGATTTGACCCAACTCGAGGTTGACGGTGTTTGGGAAAACCTTAGTAAAAGTATTTCCACTATAGGTAGTTGATTTTCCACTTTAGGGAGTAGTCTATTAGGGAAGATCCTAATACCAGTAATTTCAATAACAATAGTAGCTCTGATAATGATAATGACATATAAATGTTGCAAGAATAAAACAAAAGCAAGAATGGTAGCCGAAATAAAGAATAAAAGAATGGGAAGAAAGACAAATAGGGAAGAGATCGAATTAGAGGAAATGAAAGGAAGTTTATATGTTAAAATGAAAGGAGTAGGCATAAAAAGGAAAATTGAAGAATTAGAAGAAAGAGAGGAAGACACAAAAAAATTAAATGAATAAAGTTGGCACTTGGTAATGATGGGTATTTTATGATGGCTCAAAAATGCCATCAGAGGGGGTATTGATGGAGCAAGGATTTGAGAAAATGAAACTTGCTCGTATGAATCCTCCATTAACTTTCATTAATCATTAAACTTGTAGATGAGATGAAACTAATATACACCAGACACAGACACACGGGGAGAAAAGCTTACACTTGCTTGAATTAATGAGAAATAAAATGCAACGCGATTAAAACCCGCTTTAATTTGCGAAAACGCTTTGCGCATGTGCAAACCTGAATTACGCAAAGAGAACGTGACTAACTCGCTTTGAGAGGGAAAACCTCACGCATGCGCAAGAAAGACCAACACTCGGTCTTGAGGTTCCGCATGCCCGGCATATGCTTGCTTGATTTAAAAGAAAGCTGCTGTTATTAGTGCTTTTGCCCAGAATAATAATAATTACATGGGATAGAGTAGAAGTGGGTGGTGAACAGTGGGAATTACATGTTTAAGAAAATAACATCTGTTTATGATTCTTTCATTAATAGTGTGCATTCAGGCCTGCTAAACCATGACTGAAAAAGAAAATGGCAAAAGCTGCGCATGCTCATCCATGATATGACCCGGTGACCGAGAGAGCTGAATGACTGCCAAGATTCAAGGACAGAAGAGATGGGAAAAGAAGGAGATGTAACACTCATCTATGAAGCTTGTATTAAATAAATTACTACATTTGCAACAAAATATGCATGAGAAAATAAAATATATGAATGAGTCAAAGGGGAAGGGTTAGCAAACAATAGGTTTCACTAATAAAAATGAATATGTCAGCCTGGTGTGATGAAGACTCCCCTAACCCCGTCCAATCATATTCCGTATTTTAGTAAAATTTGCAACTCTTGAGGGTGGGACATGAAGAAATAAAGACTATAACTAGAATGACTTGAGTTTAGTAAATGAGAGCTGCGGAGAGCTGCTGAGAGCTAGAGAGCTGCTGAGTTTTGAGAGAAGCTGCTAGAGAGAGAACTGCTGCTGCTGGGAGCTGGGAGCTGAGCACGAGAGAGCAGAGAGAGAGAGAGACGAGAGCAGACTCGAAAGATTCAGACGACTGCCTGATGAGATTCGAAGATTGCAGAAGAATATCGAGGAGGGAGAGAGTGTAAGAGAGGGAATCGCCCTGGTGCGTCAGGTTTGTAGAGAAGTCTAGTAAGTATCAGTCCTGTCCTGATCCTATCCTTTAGTCTTTGTCTCCTGATCCTAAGTCAGTGGACCCCCACCAGTCCTTTGGCCAGAGGGGTGGTTTTCCAGTCATCTTTGATAGAGCGCCATGTTCTCGAGAAATTTGTAGGGGTGCATCATAATCACCGTTAGTCCGCACCCGAATATATCCAGAGATATATTAATGAATGGCCAGTAAAATGTAGTTCTAAACCGCATTTATTAGAGTGAATAGAAAAGTAATTGTGCTATTATAATCATGTAAATGTAATGCTTAACTGAAACACGTTTAAAATGATGCATAAATGAATTAGCTCATGTGCAATCGAGATGCAGTAGTTAAACGTGTACCATATTAAGTTGCACGTGTAGTTCACGCTTTCGCATATGAAATGTATGAACCAATGCTCAGTGAAGTAATTAAAATTGTGTGTTTAAATTGTGTAAAGGCCTGACTGCATATACGTCAAAGAAAGGCCTGTTCGTTTTTATGTTAGCTTAGTTTGTAGGCCGAGAAGGTGTTCTCTTGGGAAGGCTCTCTGGGCACGGTTGGTAGATTCGCACAGAGGAAAGTTTGTTGAATGTATTTTCTGTTGCAGGTGCAAGGACACATGCCTCGTTAGCGAAAGACTGGCTCTTTGTTTTAGGAGTTAGGATGGTGGGAGACATTGGAATGCAGGGATGATACTTTCAGCGGAGAAGGTGCCTGGGACCCAAGGTCACTGTAACCGTCCTGGATGAAGTAAGAGTTTCGATGGAAAAGTACGAGAAGGAAGACCTGGCCGGAGAGGCGTGACAAGGGCGTGTTCTATTGTATGTGGATTTTGTATTAGGGATAGTGCCCCGAGGGAGGAGAGCAGATTGGAGGTAGAGGAGACCTGAGAGAAGAGCGAAAGAGAGAGATCTAGTTAGGAAGGAGCATCTTAGAACGAGCTCAAAATGCTAAGTGAGTGCACTTCTTAGGAAGTCTTCACAGCTGACACCTTTTTCTACTCTTGCCTGGGGAAACTTGTTAAGTAGGGATGTCACCTTAGTGGTAGAGTAGGGACAGATTGATGCTTTTCTCTTTATTAGGTAAATGAAGAATAATATAGAGATTGGAGCCGTCATTGCTAGTTTAATGCTTCTGGAGCTAACGATTCTTCTTATCCTGAGTCGGACGAGACTCCTGCATAGGATGATGTTTGTATTAGTGCCCATTTATTTCTTTAACCTCGTGTTGAGGTGCTTGTATGTGCAGTTATTCTTGGCTTTGTAATAAACCCCTAAAATTTGAATTCGAAGTCAGTGATCTTTGAAGGCAAGCTGGATTCTAAATTGTTGCATAACAGGATTGGATTTTCTTCCCTTCACACTATTCAGCAGGTAAAAAGATTCAGGCGACCTGAGGATTCTTAGTGATGGTAAGATAAGTTAAGAATCCCGCTTTATCAGTTGGTAGCAAAGTAGGATGGTTTCCTCTGATAGTAAGGGGAGATCTAGATTGGGATAAGAGATTATTTGCCCCATAGAGCCCGAGTGATGGTGATCCAGTGGATTGTAAGAGGAGGACGACGGCGGTCGCTGAAAACTGACGGAGAATGACGGTGCGGCGGAAGTAGCAGTTCGTGGTAGCGTGAGTATGAACAGGGTGATGCTTGTTAGATTGCGGTGTTGATTTGATTGTGTGATGTCTTGCGGAGTTGGAATGAGAGTCGTGTGATTGAGGATCGGACCGTGAGCGCGCGCGGGGCCGAGAGATTTGATTCGATATCCCGGGATAAGAGATTGTGGTGTAGAAGACACCCAGAGTTGAGATTGTTGACCAGAGGTTGTGGGAGTCATGAGACGTCGTTGATTAACCCACTGATGATAGGGAGCGTATGTGTGAGTGTGCGAATAACCGACGCTGGTCGTAGGTTGTTGTGTGTGAAACATTGAGTGTTTGGATCCTATCGATTGTGTCAGAGGCGATTGTCCGGTCGTTTCACAGACAGACAGTTGCCAGATTCGAGGTCAACAGTTTCGAGAGACTGTTCGGTCGTTGGTGGACAGACAGTCAGAGAGGTGATTGTCCGGTCGTTTCGTGGACAGACAGTTACTTCAGAGTGTGATTGCGACGCGTGTGAAGAGTGAGAGGTGAATTGTAAAGGAGGGGAACTGCTGTGAGCGGAGGAAGAGTGACGTCAGACAGTGCCGCGCTACGATAGGTCGGTTGGTGTTAGCCACGCTGGTATTGGTGGACTGCCATCAGGAAGTAAAAACAAAATCTTGTGCGCGAACGGAAATCTGCTTCATCATGAAATGTTTTAAAGTTTTACAAGAACTCTGTAGAGGTGATATACATGTGGTTACTCGGGGTGGAGAGGAAGTCCCTCCCGAAGATACGCCAGCACATTACATGGCTAAAAATGTGAGATTGCATACTATAATTTGGCTTGAGAATTGGCATAAAATGACACAGGGAGAGGGAGAATTGACTTTCCCACACTATGGTACTTTCAGGTTGGAAGTGTTGTACCAATTGAAATCTGTGATGTCTTCTTTGCGACCACTACCCAGACCCACACAGTTTGAGGCGTTACACGCATGGATTAGAGCAGCGTATGACAGGAAGAGAGACAGAAGTCAGGAAAGGGTGAAGAAGTCGATCAGGGCATTTCAAGATGCGAGATGGGATGCACTGGAGAAAAGGTGGAGAGTGGAAACGATTGAAGGGGATAGATTATATCCGTTGCTAGAGAAAACGGGAGGTACGCAGGCAAGGAGTGCAGAGTAAGATGACAGTGATATGGATGACAGCTTGGTAGAGAGACTGCTGTCAGAGAGACCACCTCCATTAAATCCAGAGTATAGCGAAGGAAAATCGACTGTGGCAGGAGGGACTGGCGAGTCACAGAATCAGACTAATGTGAGAGTAGTGGGAAAAATCTCCACAGGAACGGAGGGAGTGGGAACACAACCTTCAATGGGAAGTATGAGGTTGCCGGATGCCCTGACGGTACCTGTTAGCATTGGTCCTATAGTATCAGTGTATGACCCAGATCAAGTAAGTGAAGGAAGTCTATCGCAGACGACAGGGAGAGAGAGGATCAGCGTTGGAGGGAATGGTGTAGAGTAGGGAATGGTTCACTCTCCGAAGCCCATAGAAGCGAGCACGCCATTGCCAGCCACCGCAGACTCTTCTAGGGGACAGGTGGATGTGAGACCGGTAAGACCAAGGTCTTTGGCCGAGTCCAGATCAGACTTGAGAATGTGGGTTCCACCTGTGAGGAATCAGAGTGATGGGATGGCAGGAGATGTGGAGCAAGACAACTCAGGAAATAGACCAGTTTCTAGGAATACGATAGAAGAGAGTAAGCCATGAGAACAAAGTTGTGATTATGATGAATGGAATGGTGCTGCTTGTCGAGAAATTTTGAGGAGTGCCATGAGGGCAAGGATGTTGGATGTAGTGAGGTTGAAGGCAGAGGTAGACGAAATGATTAGCGGGAATCTGCCTTTGGATAGAATAGAGGTCTATGAACCAGATGAGCTGCTTTTTCTAGCAAAGGATGTGACTCGTAAAGCGAGGACCGCACATGAGAAATTTACAGAATTGGCAAAGAGATATGAGGTGGATTTGTCTAAAACGAAATCGTTGCAAGGATCCCATAGGTTGCAATACAGTGATCAAGAGCTGGAAGAGAAAAGGGTCATAGGACTGAGGACACATATCAGGGACCTGATTGTAGGGATGCGTATATGGGTCATGCTTAACACATGGGAGGAAAGGTGGTCTAAGAGGAAGATTTCCAAAAAGAACGTGGGAGAGACGCCGCCTCCGGGGGGAGGGACGTCAGGAGTAGAGAACTATCCTTTACGAGAAGTACAGAACGGAGGGTACGTGCATGTGCCATGGAGTAGAGGAGATTTGGCTGCATTTACAAATGATTTTCCTCGGCTGAGGGAAAAACCAGTAGAGTGGTACAAACAGGTTGACCGTTTTGTTAAAATTTCGAAGGTATTGTGGATTGATTTGAACACCTTGTTTGATATTGTAGTACCAGGAGACTTATGGTCAGCTTGTAAAATTGCAGTTGAGTGGCCGACCTCCGAACCTGAAAGGGATGCTGTCACAAATGGTCCGTCACCTATAGTCATGAAAAAGTTCGAACAAGTGATTACATGGTTGAAGTCGAAGATCTCGCCTCAAGACATTGATTGGGTTAAGATAGATCGAACTGTTCAGGAACCAAAGGAGACAGTGCATGAGTATTATGAATGACTCTTGCAAGCTTTTAAACAGTATAGTGGACTAGATATCTTAGACCCCAAGGATATGGGACAGTTTGTCTCAAAGTTTGTCCTAGTATTGAGACCAGAGGTTAGTCTTATGATACAGCAACATTTGATCTGTTGGCAGAACAAGCCGGTGGATGAAATCTTGCGGTATGCGAGGTACTGTAGTGATGAAGTAGACTCGAAGCACCGGAAGCTGAAGGACAAACTGATGCTTGTTCAGATGCAACCAGCTCAGGTCCAGCCTAACGGAGGGACGCTGGGAAGAAGACAGGGAAGCAATCAAGGGAACCAGAATGTGCAAGGTCAGGGAAAAGGGAAACCTGTAGATCCTAAGACGGGAATGGATGTGGCGACATTGAAGAAGACCACTTCGTGTCATCTTTGTCACCAGATTGGACACTGGAAGCGCGAGTGTCCCTTGAACACAGCCAATAAGGTGCAACAGGAGGTAGAAGTGGTTCAGGCACCCGTGCCGGAGGTAGTCAATACTGTGACGAAGCCCAGATCGATGAAAGGGGGGACGTTTAACCCACAGGTGCAAGTTCCCCAGCCACCGAGAATGCTGCAGGGAATGCGGACTTACCAGCAGATGCCCCTTTTGAAGGGTATGATGAGTACAGCCCAGACCCGTTGGCCTGATGGTGCCTGAGGGGGGAGGAAGACTGCACACTTGGAGCAGTCTTGGAGGTAGACCAGAGAGGACCTTTTGTGGAGGCAGACATTGATGGTCATCCTACCACCCTTTTGGTTGACCCTGGTGCTACCCGGTCTACTGTAAGATCAGCAGTAGTCCCCAACCTACCCCTCTCGGGACAATCGATCCAAGTTGTTGGAGTGGCGAACAAGAGGATAACTAGCCCATTGACTGAACCGATTCCAGTGAGAATTGGCTCTTTCCGAGATAGACATCAGTTTGTGGTGTGCGATTCGAGTCCAGTCTGTCTGTTAGGAAGAGATCTATTGTGTAAGTTAAATTGTACCATCTATTGCACGCCTAGGGGAGTTGAGGTCCAGACGAAGGATGATGATGCCACCTTCAAGGTTGCGAATCAGCACTTGTGCATAGAAATGTATCCTGTGGTGACAGTGGAGGAACTTCCACTAGATTTGAGAGATTCTGTGTCACATGAGGTGTGGGACCTCACGGGAGAAGAGATCGGACTGATCAAAGGGGTTGAACCTGTACAGATCCAGGTTAAGCAGAATGTCGAATTCCCTAGAACGCCCCAGTACAACCTGTCACCCGAGACTATTTCAGGGATTGAACCTGTAATCGAGTCCATGATCAAGCAGGGAATTCTGAAGGAGATAAGAGGTAGCCCATGTAACTCGCCCATCATGGGACTACAGAAACCGAGTGGGAAGTTCAGGATCGTGCAAGACCTGCGAAAGGTCAACACGATAATTGTTCCATGTTGTCCAGTGGTACCGAATCCATCAGTGATACTGTTTCAGATCCCATGCGAAGCCGAGTGGTTTACCGTGATTGATTTGTGTCAAGCATTCTTCTCGATACCGCTCCACGAAGAAAGCCAATTTCTTTTTGCTTTCCGGCTGGAAAATCGTGTGTTAACGTGGTGTCGTATCCCTCAAGGGTATACAGAGAGTCCATCGATCTTTAATCAGATCTTGAAGAAGAATCTTGAAAGTCTCGTATTGCCACAGAACTCAGTTCTCATGCAGTACATAGATGATCTGCTTATTGCCTCCGAAACAGAAGACGCTTGCAGGATAGACTCGATAGCCCTATTGAATCATTTTCAGAGAATGGACACAAGGTGTCTCCGAACAAGTTGCAGTACTGTCTGAACGAAGTGCAGTACTTGGGTCACAGAATAGAGAAAGGCAAGAGGAAGGTGTCACCAGATCGAATTGAGGCAATAATGAGCATGGCTGTGTCTACCACTCAGAGGGAGGTCAGAATGTTTTTGGGAATGGTCGGCTATTGTCGCCAGTCGATTCCCAATTTTTCCTTGAAGGCAAAGCCTTTGCAGAGGCTGACGCACAAGGATGTGAGTGATCCGGTACCATGGGACGAGGAATGCTTGATGTCATTCCTAAGACTGAGAGAGGGTTTGTGTTGTGCACCAGCTTTGGGAATGCCTGATTACAACAAGGCTTTCTCACTGTTCTGTTGCGAGAGAGAAGGTTGTGCATTGTCAGTCTTGGCTCAGAACCATGGAGGTGTCCGTAGACCAGTTGCCTATTTTTCAGCTACTTTAGATCCAGTATCTTCTGCGTTGCCCGGATGTCTCAGATCCGTTGCTGCAACAGGGGACAGCATTGAAAGATGTGAAAGCATTGTAATGGGTCACCCTCTGACAGTTTATGTACCACACTCTGTTGAATTGTTAATGACCAGGACAAAGACCCAGCACCTAACGAATAACAGGTTAACGAGGTATGAGCAAGTCATACTTGCCGCAGAGAATGTGACTCTGAAAAGGTGCTCCGTCTTAAACCCTGCGACATTAATGCCCATACCGAATACAGATGATGAAGATTGTGAGGACCATGATTGTCTTGATGTGACTGAGCTATGCACCAAACCGAGACCTGACATTGTCGACGAACCACTGACTGACCCTGATGAAATTTTCTTTGTCGATGGTTTGTGCCTAAGAGACAGTGTTGGTCAGTTGAGAGCAGCGTTTGCTGTATGTACCATCTCAGGAGTGGTTGAGGCTGCTTGTCTAGAAGGAGTACACTCCGCGCAGGTAGCTGAGATCATTGCCTTGACTCGTGCCTGTTTGGCCGCGGATCAAATCCGAATCACGATCTACACTGACAGCCAGTATGGGTTCGGTGTGGTTCATGACTTCGGACAGTTATGGTCACAGAGGGGATTCATGACATCATCTGGTTCACCCATTAGGAATGGGGAATATGTGAGACAGCTACTAGATGCATTGCAATGTCCGAAGGAAATCGCAGTAGTCAAATGTGCTGCTCATGGAAAGGGGAATGATTTTGTCTCTCTAGGAAACAACTACGCCGATGAAGTTGCCCGTTTTTGTGCAGAGCAAGGATATATATTCACAGGGGGTTACACAAGAGAGAGACAAGAAAGAACCGAGCTCAGCATGATGTTGGCCATGGCAGACACTTGGGAGGAACTCAAGCGACTGCAGGATGAGGTTTCAGATCAAGAACGAGATGGATGGATCAGAGCAGGATGTGAAAGAGGAGATGTTGATGTTTGGGTTTCCAGTGATGGTCGAGCGGTGTTGCCAGAGAATCTGTTGAGCCCGATGGCGAGACTGATACATGGTCCAATACATCTTGGCAGAGATGCCATGGTGCGTGTGTTTAGACAGACATGGTATAACCCACGATTTCGTGCAATTGCTGGAGCAGTTTGTCAGAGATGTGTTACGTGTCAACAGATGAATGCTGGAAAGAAGACTGTGGTCACATTGAGTCACATTGGGAGGTCAGGAGGACCCTTCAATAGGATGCAGCTAGATTTCATTGAGATGCCCAAGTGCAATGGGTTGAGGTACATTTTGGTGGTGGTGTGTGTATTCTCACAGTGGGTGGAGGCTTACCCAACACGTAGGTGTGACACTCGCACAGTAGCTAAGTTATTGTTGAGGGAACTTGTCCCGAGGTTTAGTTTTCCAACCTCTTTGGAATCAGATAGAGGAACACACTTCCACAGTGAAATCATGAAGTTACTTTGTGCCGCATTGAATGTCGATCAGAGACTACATTGCAGTTATCGACCAGAGGCTTCTGGGATAGTGGAACAGGTTAATGGAACCTTGAAAGCCCGGATGGCAAAAGTGTGTTCATCAACGTCTCTGAAGTGGCCTGATGCCCTGCCGCTTGTGCTTATGAGTATTCGCAGTGTCCCCGACAGGAGAACTGGGTTATCTCCACATGAAATTCTGATGGGAGGGCGATGCGATTGCCAGCAGTACCAGCTACAGCTTTGATAAACATCACTGATGACTTGATTCTCGATTACTGTAAAGGACTAGCTGATGTGGTCCATTCTGTGTCCCAGCAGGTGCAAGCTGCAGCTGTTCCGGCCTCGAGTGATCTGTGCCACGACCTGTGTCCAGGAGATTGGGTGCTTGTTCGAAAGCACGTGAGGAAGAGCTGTATGGATGTTCGGTGGCGAGGCCCGTACCAGGTAATACTGGTGACGAACACAGCAGTGAAGTGCGGAGGATTGCCGAACTGGGTGCATGCTTCCCATACCCGCAGAGTTTCAGCACCCTCGGAAGAAACACCTCCTCTCGTGAATGAAAATCCAGCTGATGTGGCAGGGCCACATGAGAGGACAAGTCAAGCTGTGAGGGCCGCTGATGCAGCTGGTTGTGCACCGGAACAAGCGGAAGGGGGTTCCGACAACCAGAACCCCGACTTTGACTCGGATCACGGAGGTGTTGCTGTGGGTGGAGTAAGGTCAAATTCAGCAGAAGAAGGAAGTGGTGCACAGGGTATTCAGGGGGAAAGCGGAAGAATGACCAGAACCAAGGAGGCTTGGCCTGAAAGACAGAGGCGACTGAATCTGAGGTTGGCACCCAAAAGAGATCTTGCTCCAGTGTCTGAGGCGTCTGAATCTGAAGCAAGTGACGGAGAGCAGGCTCAAGAAGGTCGGAGAAGGTCGAAAAGAACGAGAGTACCTTGCCAGAGATACGCTACCCCGGAGTGGACTTATGCAGTGACCGATGCCGGGTGTAGTGAGTTCAGGGAGGCTGAGGTCCGTGCTGGTGGTCAGCAAGAGCCCGAACGTGGTGTTGGATGTGGTGCTGTTAGTGCCAGGGCTCGAAATCGAAGGAATACTGGCCCTCACGGTTCCGAATACCCCACTTCTGAGTAAAGTTCGACAATTGGTTTTGCATTGACTTGAATCTCCGTCATTTGGGTTTGAACCACCTTCACATGAAATGATAATTCTTCGTCTTGAACTTTTGCATCATGTTTTAGAAGCGCTTGGAGCTGATCTTATTTTGGACTGAGTATAAACTTGTTGTAAATAAAAAGTCTAAAGAAGAAGATAACCTAGGTCTGAGTGGAAGAAGAATAAACTTAGGGACTTTCCGCAGAAGAGGAACGAGGACTTAGGGAAGTCTTTTTCTGGACTATGTAAATAAGGAACTGTAGCTGAAAGGGGGATTTCCAGCTGTTTCGGAGTGTTGTTCAAACTGGTTAAGCAAGTCACGCGTGAAGAAGACAGAGACTTTTGAGTGTTCGTTGCTGAACCCAAGAACTTTGAGAGCTTTTCGAAATCATGGAGGCTGGAGATTCACACCGTAGATCCAAACTGATAGTAGGCACATTGCTAGAGGGTGTGATAGTTTCTATAATCATAGTAGTTGTAGTTTCATATTTGGTACCACACGAGCTAGCGGTGGGGGGGTACAGGGGACTCCTACACCCACTACACCTAGCAAAAAGGAGGAAATCATAGGAGCTGAAAGAGCTATGCTAATAGAAGAGAGTCGTAGGTTGCATGTAGATTTGTCTAGAGGTGATTTTAAGCTTAACGCATATGCCAAGCTGCTATATGAGTACGTGGATGCGATGGATGCGAAAGATTGTTATGTGTGTATGCAGTTGCCAGCTTCAGTGGATGAAGGTATTAGATACCACCATCTTCCCCTGACTTATGGAATTTCGTGTAGTTTGTTACTTAGTATGTTTTATGGGAGAGGTCACTATGAGTATTTCTTTTCCAACTATGATGCCGTGCTTTCAGAGGTTCCTGCTCATAAACATTTGAACAGGTACGATTATTACAAGGCGGATGATAGACTTGGAAAGTACTTCATACCGACTTCGAATATAGATACAGCCTATGCCCATAGACACAATTTAACATGTGCATTAACAGAAGTAGAGAAAAATGTTGTAAATCAGGTAGAAGATAGATATAGAAAACTAACACAAACACGTGATACCGGAGATAGTCCTGTAGATTGGACAGACGAGGAGAGATTACACAGAGCGAAGGGAAGTTACGGCCCTATAGCATTGGATATGGTGCAAAGGGGGAAGTTGTGCGTGAGACGTGTGCAGACCTATTATGATAAGATCTCTGTGGGACAGAGTGAGTGTGATCATGTTTTCACTATGGAGGAATCAGCAAAGAATTTTCTGCAAGGTCCTGTACAAGTGATACCTACGGTGTATTATGTGTGTGGAAAGAATGCCTATGTGAGATTGCCAGCGAACTGGCATGGCACGTGTTATTTGGGAATAATATTTCCAAAGATTTACTATGCAGAGGATTTGGAACTTTTGGAAGGTGGAAAGCATTCGAGAGTGAAAAGAGGTGAGAGTGCAGGAGCGGTAGTAGGAGATATCTTTGGAGCGATGATACCAAGTTTGGGAGTGATCCTGAATGATGTGAAGATCCGGAGATTGGCGACTGTGGTTGATGAATTGTCAATGAATACAGCAAAGTCGTTGATACTTGTGGACGGAGAGATGCTGTCGATAAGGACAATGGTTTTGCAGAACCGTCTTGCTTTGGATGTCCTATTGGCCAAAGAGGGCGGAGTCTGTAGAATGTTGAAAGTTCAAGAGTGCTGTACTTATATACCAGACAACAGCAAGGATCTGGAGAAATATATAAGTAACATCACTACGATCCATACTGAGATAGAGGATTTGACTGAAGAGGGAGTTTGGGAGAAAGTTGGCAAGGGATTTGGCCAAGTGGGAAGCTGGTTTGCGAATTTGGGAAAGGGTTTCCTTGGCTATGTTCTGAGACCTCTCATTATCGTTGTGGTTTGCTTGTGGGGTTTTATCAGAGCATACAAGTGGTATAAAGCAGGCAGATTTGAGAGAGCTTTGAGAGAAAATGAGACGAGAATGGCTAGACTGCAGGACAGTCACTATCGAAGTATTAAGAGTCTGGAGAGATTCCGACAGGGGAGGATGGCAACAAGTTCTGTTTAGGTCGGTTCTTTCTCCAAGAAGAGTTGTAAAAGTGTGATGACAGGAGTCATCAAAGGGGGGAACTGATAGAGCGCCATGTTCTCGAGAAATTTGTAGGGGTGCATCATAATCACCGTTAGTCCGCACCCGAATATATCCAGAGATATATTAATGAATGGCCAGTAAAATGTAGTTCTAAACCGCATTTATTAGAGTGAATAGAAGAGTAATTGTGCTATTATAATCATGTAAATGTAATGCTTAACTGAAACGCGTTTAAAATGATGCATAAATGAATTAGCTCATGTGCAATCGAGATGCAGTAGTTAAACGTGTACCATATTAAGTTGCACGTGTAGTTCACCTTTTCGCATATGAAGTATGAACCAATGCTTAGAGAAGTAATTAAAATTGTGTGTTTAAATTGTGTAAAGGCCTGACTGCATATACGTCAAAGAAAGGCCTGTTCGTTCTTATGTTAGCTTAGTTTTTAGGCCGAGAAGGTGTTCTCTTGGGAAGGCTCTCTGTGCACGGTTGGTAGATTCGCACAGAGGAAAGTTTGTTGAATGTATTTTCTGTTGCAGGTGCAAGGACACATGCCTCGTTAGCGAAAGACTGGCTCTTTGTTTTAGGAGTTAGGATGGTGGGAGACATTGAGATGGGAGTATACTGGAATGCAGGGATGATACTTTCAGCGGAGAAGGTGCCTGGGACCCAAGGTCACTGTAACCGTCCTGGATGAAGTAAGAGTTTCGATGGAAAAGTACGAGAAGGAAGACCTGGCCAGAGAGGCGTGACAAGGGCGTGTTCTATTGTATGTGGATTTTGTATTAGGGATAGTGCCCCGAGGGAGGAGAGCAGATTGGAGGTAGAGGAGACCTGAGAGAAGAGCGAAAGAGAGAGATCTAGTTAGGAAGGAGCATCTTAGAACGAGCTCAAAATGCTAAGTGAGTGCACTTCTTAGGAAGTCTTCACAGCTGACACCTTTTTCTACTCTTGCCTGGGGAAACTTGTTAAGTAGGGATGTCACCTTAGTGGTAGAGTAGGGACAGATTAATGCTTTTCTCTTTATTAGGTAAATGAAGAATAATATAGAGATTGGAGCCGTCATTGATAGTTTAATGCTTCTGGAGCTAAAGATTCTTCTTATCCTGAGTCGGACGAGACTCCTGCATAGGATGATGTTTGTATTAGTGCCCATTTATTTCTTTAACCTCGTGTTGAGGTGCTTGTATGTGCAGTTATTCTTGGCTTTGTAATAAACCCCTAAAATTTGAATTCGGAGTCAGTGATCTTTGAAGGCAAGCTGGATTCTAAATTGTTGCATAACAGGATTGGATTTTCTTCCCTTCACACTATTCAGCAGGTAAAAAGATTCAGGCGACCTGAGGATTCTTAGTGATGGTAAGATAAGATAAGAATCCCGCTTTATCATCTTTATTAGGTAAATGTCATTCCGTCCAAATTTGCATATTTCTTTGCAAATGTGTCATTATGTGCCTTTTGTCTCTACATCTATCCACTCTTATGCATTTGATTTTGTTGAATGAGTTTGTGTAATTGAATGTATTATGTTATATGATTGTTCTCTCTCCCATTTAAGAAAGATGGAATTTGCACTGTGAATCTGTAATTGATGAGCGTTCAATTTTATGACTGAAATTTTAGATAAAACGTATAAATATTATTCAGAGTCTGTGGTTATTTCACTAAGAATTTTAGTTAAGAAGTTGTTAATATCACCATCAACTAACCCAACTAATGGTCCAACGACCAGAGGAAGAGTGTTGATTCGTGAAGATTAGTTAGACCCTGAAATGGTACTGTAATTGATTTGTGGTTACAGGGAAATAACTAATCAGAACTTAAGTGAATTATAAAACTTGACCCCCCCAGCGGATTGGCCAGAGTGTGTGCATGAACATTTTTGGATAAATGTATATGGGCCCATTGAAATATTCAGTTTTGTGTGAAATATCCAACCCTGGCCTTTTCGCGCTGGATCTGTACCATTTAAGTAAGAATGCAGAGTTTGATGTAGAAAGGGTGTAACGTGTGGGGAGAGAAAGTGGATCAGAACTGTTCCTACCTCTGGCTATCAACAAAGGAGTATATCTATGTAAGCTTTAGGTACTTGGAAGTGGCAAAACGTTAAGTGAAATGGAAGTGGAGAAACGTGTGGATGTGTATCCTATTGGAATTTCTTTCAATAGTGGGCTTTTCTTCTCAGTCGTACCCAAAACCCTTTGGGGAAATGCTCTGGACTCTATAGTTGGTTCTTCTGACGCCAAATATTAGAGAGGTACCAGGTGGGGTGTGTAGGGAGATGAGGTTGAGGGGGGGAGGGTGTAGTGAATAGGAAGGGGGTAGAAGTTGCGGATTGCATATATCAGTATAGGCAGGTGTGGGATCTGGCACCACTGACTCTGTGAGGGGGCGAATTCCCCACTGGAATGTCTCTGGGGTAGGTATCCGAAGGCGCATCGGATTATAAAAAGCTGATTTTTAAAATTTGTGCAGATTCACTTTTGGACATACGTATTCTTCAACACGTGACTTGACTTTTCATCAAAGATCTGTCACCCTCACTCAGGGTAAGCTACGCTTCGGTGGCGAATATCTGCCTTGGATATGATATCCCCAGTAACGAAGGTGAGGAAAGAGAATTAAAAGATAATGGTGGGAAAGGCCAATTCTTTGTCAAACATTTTACTGGAAAGTAACATTTGGAGACGAGAAAAACAATTATAATAGTGACCAGTAGCAGGGAAACAGATGGAAAATGCCAGCATTATCATGGCTGCAATGTACTTATTTGGCCATGTCAATTTCCAGTGGTTGGTTGTAGGTCTCTTCTTCCGGCAATTCCTTGGCTTCAATAGTGATCTAGATTTATCTCAGAATTTGTTGTGTGCAATCTCTTCCGCAAGAGTCAGCTTAAATCAAGTATAATGATTTACAAAATCTACCAGGCTAACCCTCGCTCGGTCGGTCAGGCCAACGGACCTTGGCCATTGAAGCGAGAAGAGAAATCAAATCATTAATCACTTCAACAATTTATCATCACTAGTCAATATTTGGTGTGAGGGAATGAAGAGAGTTTTAAGAAGTTTTAAAGGTTATATTAAGTTCAAATCTTTTGCAGCTCCTCTTTATTTGGTCAGTTTTATCCATAAATCAATATTTTAATTCCGGTTAATCAGTACAATATAAAAACCATTAATACACATGTTCCACAAAGGAAAGAATACCTATTAAAAAATAATTGAGAAAGAAGTCAGTTACAACTCATTAAGACCTCTATGAGAGCATGCATAAAGTTTTGATAAATTCAGTTCAATAACTGAGAAAAATTAAGCCAGAACATCTCATTAAGAGAAGTTCAAGAAACTCAGTAGAGTCTCAGCGCAATATAGCACAGGATCTGGGGCAAATGGGGAAAAGTTCTCAATCAAAGTTCTGCAGTCCAAAGTCTGCAAATACAAGCTAGCATGAGGTTGGCAAGGGAGGTAAAGAGCAGAAGTCTGAGAAGTCAGTCTCGAAAAGCCCAGAGAGGAAATCCGAATTAATCTAGGAACACGCACTTATGTAAAAAAACACGTGTTGTTGGAATCCGCGACAGTTGCCTCTTCTACCATCCGATTATTGTCTGAGGTTTTCCTGGAAACTGGATTACTCCTCACCATATCTTCGAGAAGACAATGGACTATCAAATATGTTAAGTGAATTTGTTGCAACTAATATTGAACAGGGTTCAGCTCCGTTTATGGCTTAACTTTCCTACATATACTTGTACAATACTATCATACGAACAAAAGTAAGTTATGTAGAAGTTGAAATATCTTTAAAGGAAAAATAAACATTTATTCAATGACATGACCTGAAAAGGAAATACGAGTTAGTTTAAGTGGTCAGCATTCACGTTTTTTGCTGATTCTTCATAATAGTTTGCACAGTTTCCATTTAAAACTGCATCCTAATCAATCCTACCCATAATCTTCTAGTGAAACAGCAACATTTCTACAAAATATGCAAATCATGTTATAAAATGTGGATCTTATTATGGAATAGCATCTTTTAGCAAGGGTCAAGAGTACACGTTTTTGCTATATCTTCATTGTAAATGATCTTATTCTCACAAAAACGTGTGTGTTAGCATTGCTAACTGAGTGACTTTCAGCATTGCAATTGAACAGTTTGAAGCCTAGCATGTGTAATTGTGACAGCTGTGTACATTTTCATTGTTTTGAAACATTTTCTTTTACTTTTGTCCCCAAGTTAATTTTTGCACGTTTATTAAAATCTAAATTATTGCATTTTATTTAAATGCCCTATTAATTCCCCCTTCGAATGGTGTCAGTCATTATCATTTTTAACACATATGAGATGGATTTTCAGAGATTGCTCTAATCAACAGTTGAGTTTTTCTTTTTTTCTTTTCAAATTCTCATATTGTTTTGCGTTTTTGTAATCTTGATTCATTCGTTCATGCAATTCGAATTCTCTCTCCATCATTTTATTCACTGCTCTGCTCTTTCTTCTGTTACTGCAATATCTAGAGCCTATATAAGGAACAAATATCAGCAATAAGCAACACCCTACTATTAGTATTGGCATAAATATCACGTTCAGGCTTCCTCCTCCAACAGTAACAAACTAATTGGAAATTGCGGAGATTCCCTTTAAAAAATGTTCTAAAGCACTTACAGGCACATGCATCAACGTTATTTGCAAGCGCAAATGGTGCGATTCGCAAAAATCGGCCGTTTGCGTCCGCAAAAACGCCTTTTGCGATGCATCAAGGGCACTCGCAATTTAAGGAATCGCAATAAATTGCGATTTCTGAAATTGCGATTGCATTTAAGGAATTGCAATTTGCGATTCCTTAAAGGCAATGCATGTACCCCTTAGAAATAGCGAATTCGCTATTTGGGGCCGCAAAATACAGAGAAATTACTCTGGTCTGTATTTTGCTAATACCTTGAAAAAAGCACTAAAGTGCATTTTTCAAGGTTTTAGGTTACACACACACATGCCCTTTGGGCATGTGTGTGCGCAACATGGGTGCACATCACAATTTCAGGGGTGCAACAGGGTGTCATTTTGACATCTTTGCACCCTTTAATAATTGCATGCGCAATTTGCGAGTACCTATTGCATGCAATTTTCCATTCCTATGGGCCTGTAGGCCCATAGGAATGAATGGCCCATAGGAATGAATGGGAAGTTATTCCTTAATTGCGACTCGCAATTTGCGAGTTGCAATTAAGGAATGTTTAGAAATCGCTATTTTAATAGCGATTTCTACATGCATAGGCTTTTGCGAGTCCCTAATTGCGATTCCTTAATAATTGCAATTAGGGACTCGCAAAAGCATTTCTTGATGCATGTGCCCCTTAATGTCTCTAATGGCTCTAATTCAGGTTTCAAGTTAGAAATGTTCTTTGTGAATTCTCAAATTTTCATACTTTCATCAGGTATGTAAGAACAAAAATGCTGGGATTTCAGCAACTGGCAGACTCTGCCTTTCTTTGTGAGGAAGATGTCTAATGCTAATCTGTTTTGGAAAACCATTGATCTAATTGCCACTAATTCTGTGCTTACCACTAGCAAATCCCTAGATGCATTAGTTGCCAGCTTGTTGCCAACAGTTGAACATTTTCTGATTTTCTCATCATTCACAATGACTCCTACTGGTAGAATAATTGCTCCAAATGTATCTCCAACTAGCTGGTTTCGAATTTGTGTACTACACATGTGTCTATGTGCAGGTGTGATGGCCAAAGCATCTATACTATATACAGGATACATTTTTAGAAATGAAACAGCTAAATAACAAATACCCTCCCATTCATTAGGCATCTGAAAGTATGCTTCTTGTCCATAAACAAAATAGACTGCAGGACTCATCATTCCATCTCCTTGCAAAATCTGCCATTCCCCTCCCATGAGTTCAAATGTATGTTCACAGCTACTAATTCCCATGGGTCATGTTACTTTAAGTTCACTTTTTAAACACAAAAATATTCTCCTTTTGTCTCTTGACTAATTTTGTTTTAGGGTAAATCATTTTCTTTTTTAAATCATCTTCTTCTTTCTTCCAAACATTTCTCAAGAAATCTTCCTTTGCATTCTTACTGAGTGTAATATTTTGTTTTCTTTCCTGTACTGTCATGGTGAATACCTTTTCTAATGGTCTCATTAAGCAGGTTAAATTGTTTTCATGAGCCTTAATGCTATCTTTTGAATTATAAGGTCTAAAATAATGTCAAGCTGTGTCCATGTCTTTTGACTGTGGATGTAAATTCATTGTTTTCTGTAATGGCACTCTTGAAAAGAACTAAATAATAGTTAGAATAAACATATTCAACATGTCCTCACCTATACACTAATGTAAGCAAAATACAACATGATATTGGGTATGACAAATATGTGATGTCACTTCTTCTGCAGCTGATGAAGGCAAATGGACAAAAACATAACAGTCCATTATATCCATCGCATGTGTGTATTCTTGAACTAACCTATAATAAACATTAGTATAATAATATTTTGCCATGTAATTCACTAATGATGCTTTTAATTTCATCTCATCTATTGTGCGTGTAGCTGTCTCAGGAGCTAATGCCGATCTGATCTCCTGATCTGGTGTAAAATAATAACCTACTAATAATATTATTATTTTTTAACACAGTTACTAAAAATGTAATACCCATAATAATTTTGTATCTATTTCTTTTAAAGCAACACATGTTTGTCTGTAGTCAGATCGTTTTAAGCAAAACAGCAATAATATTCAGCAATTCAATTCAGATTATGTTCAAGCGATGTCTTTTGTAGCTATTTTCAAAACAGTCTTTGATAATTAGTTAGGTTAGTGCTATATTGTGAGCAATCTTCATAAAGTCACCCTTAGCCTTACTCCATCTTCTTTTAAATGTTACCCATACTCTTCTTCTGCCGCTTTGGGCCTAGGGAAATCTTCTTAAAATAAAAGAAGTTATTTCAGTCTTTGATAGAACTTTCACCATAATAATGTCTCCCATTGTTTTTTGTTTCTTTTCAGTAATCTTTTCAAACAACTTTTCACATATTTTCTCAGTTAATGATGTCATGGGGCTCATACAATTCTGAACTCAGGTCTCTCAAATCTGAGATAGGTGTGGTTAACACTTGATTTATGTAATAAGTCCATTCAGGTGCAGAATACCTTCAACAAGATACTCTTGCTCTTTTGATCTTCTTAGTGGTCATTGCTCTTCTTCAGTGTCACTTACACCAGTTGACTCTGGCTCTTCAGTGATTCTTTGCGGTATGCGGTCAACTGACACACTTGATTTCAACCTTCTGTGACCATTGGCTCTTGGCCATTCGGCATTTTGGGTTTCTCTCCTTGTTTGAGCACTTGTTCCTTCACCTGAAGCTTGTTCTGGTGCTGTCTTGACTGCTTCTTTAGTCTGAACTTTTGTCTCTTCTTTTTCTTCAGTGACTTGAATGCCACTCTGTGTGATTACTGGAAATTGGTTTGGTGAGAGTGCTTGTCGTTCTTCACCCCTCTCTTGTCTTTGCTGTCTTGCTTCGTGTGTAACTATAGCTTGTGACTGTTCTGTTACTGGTGTTATTCGCTCTGGCTCATAGAACACCACTTCTTCATAAGGGTCTCTCACTTTTCTGGAGTACGCATGCACCAAATTCAGCAATCCACCACACTTAACAGCAGTATTTGTTAAGATGATCTTGCAGGGGCCTTTCCATCTCGGTTCCAGACAATACTTCTGCACATGCTCCTTCATCACTACCCAGTCACCTGGGCTAAAGTCGTGCCACTGTTCTTGATGTGGATTTAAAGTGGCAACTTCAACCTGGTGAGAGATAGAACACACTACATCAGTCAGTCCTTTGCAGTAGACGAGTATCATGTCCACTGTTCCCAATAAGCCGTGCGCCCGCGCGCCCGCGCACTTCTCTACCCCCGAGCGCGCAGTGCCATGTGTGGAGCGCGCACAGACGGCACATCCCGCAAGAGTATTCGCGCCGCCGCCGCTTTTAAAAGGCGCAGGACGCGAAAAACGGGCATTTCCATATTGCGGAGGATGGCGGCGGAAGTGACCACTTTGCAGTGAATACTCGGGAGCGGAGGTAAGTGTTGGCCACTTGCTGTACTTTTGTTTCTTGCGCGTGTGCTTTTGTATTGCCCTGAACTGTTTGTTTGCTGTATTCTTTTATTAGTAAAGCGAGGCTGCGGGGGAGATTGTGTGCTTTTATTTAAGTATTCATGTTAATTGCAGCCCCTTCACGAGCTGCGATTAACATGAATACTTAAATAAAAGCACACAATCTTCCCGCAGCCTCACTTTACTAACAAAACAATACAGCAAGTCTGCAAACAAGGCAGATTACCCTAAAAGCACACTCCGTGTTTTTAAACTTGCTGTATTGTTTTGTTAGTAAAGCGAGGCTGCGCGCAGGTTGAGTGCTTTTGTTTAAGTATCTATGTTAATCGCAGCCCCTTCACGAGCTGCGATTAACATAGATACTTAAATAAAAGCACTCAACCTGCGCGCAGCCTCGCTTTACTAACAAAACAATACAGCAAGTTTAAAAACACGGAGTGTGCTTTTTAGGGTAATCGGCCTTGTTTGCAGACTTGCTGTATTGTTTTGATAGTAAAGCGAGGCTGCGGGCAGATTGAGTGCTTTTGTCTAAGTATCTATGTTAATCGCAGCTCGTGGAGGGGCTGCAATTAACATGAGATCTACAGATAAGCCTGCGTGATCAAGCTGGAATCTTGACGCATGACTAGCCTTTCGTTGTTTTCCAGCGGGAAGAATAGGGGAATTTGCATTGTATTTTTGTAGGACTGCAGAAGGTGCATTTGGATGTACTCTTCTATGAGCCACCATTTCTGCCAGTCTTCTGATTGTATCATCCTCAGTGGGGGCATTTTGATTAACCAGTCATTTTGGGTTTGCAAAGTTTGTTGCAAGGTAGAACTTTCTTGCTGTGAGGCATGTGCAATCTATTCCAAAGCTAATTGCAGTGTCTCTGCTGTTGTTGAAGTAGCACTTCCATTCAGAAGTCAATTACGTCCCACTTCTCACAGCACTTTGCAATAAGTCACAAAAGAAAATACATCCCTAAATAGGTCAGGTTTCTGCTACTTTTTAAACACATTTATTTACACAATTTTACATATTTATTTTGGTTCTTGGTAAATGTGCTATAAGATACAATCTTATGTTTGGTCCTTCATATTTCTGGTGTTGGTCATGCACCCTGTGGTTCCGGGTCTCTTATCTCTCCCAGAAAGATTGCCCCAAAAATAGGCATGTAGAATTGAGAAAAAAGAAATGTGTGTATATAATGGACAAAATTCTGACTCCTTCTTTTACTCATCTTTTCTTTACTGTCTTTCTTCTCCGCTCTTTGCTTTTACTGTCAAAATCCCTTCAGTCTTTTCCTTTCTGTCTGCTTCTAACTTTCTTTAACTTCCTTTTCTATCTTTCTTTCACTTCTTTTGTCTTTAATATTCAAGTCTTGGGCACTCCATTAGCCTCTCTTCCATGGCTAATGATGATATATGCCTGAAATAAAGTCAGTTCTTCCCACTCTCCGTCCTTTATTCTTAGATATTTGCCTGGGTACAAGAATTATCCTTAGGTCGTAAGTGAGGGAAAGTCATGTCTCCTAGTGTAGCTGTGTGTGCACTAGTCTTTCTCTTCACACCCTCTCTGGCATCTCTTTGGAGTTTGCCCTTCCTCAACATCTTACTGGCTCACACATTTCCCCAACTCCGTTCTCGCTCCTCTGCCCTGCAGCCTCTCTGTTTTCACTCCTTAGTGGGAAGTTGGCATTTGGTGTCTTTGTGCCTCACGCTGTCTTCAGCATATAGGTCGACTCCCTCGAGTCTGTGTAAATTTGAGCAACTGGCCCCTTTTTCCCACAGCGACCTCCGTGTGCTACTGTTCTCCCCCCCCACCCCCCAAGTCTTCCCCTTCCTATCTAGAGGATAGTCTTTTTACTTTCTCTGGTCTCGCTCTTTATTCTGTCTTCCTCCCAGTTCTGGAACTGTCTCCTTCTCATCTTTCTATCCTGTCTAATGCTCTTCAGTCGAATCCTTTTCTTTTCTAATTTCTTTGCAGGTTGCACCCCTCCTGGAAGACAAGAGGTCTGTCTTTACGACCCTACCCATCCTCAAGCTAAGTCTGCTCCATCATGATAGATACAGATACTGGAGAACTGTAGTTACAGATAAAGTAACCTGCTTCTTTTTCAGCATTGGATCTTTCATAAATTCACATGCATGAACGAGGCAAGCAATCAGTACTAATACCAACAATTACCTAAATAGGAGACCATTGTCTGCCCCATCCCTGAATCTCTCACAGCTTCTGTGTCCAAGCAGTAGTGCCTTGTGAATGTGTAGCAGCTTTTCCTTGTAGCCACCCTGAAAATAACTGTCAATGGAACTACTGGCCTACAGCCCTGCCACTGCTTCTCTCGTCGAATGTTCAATGACTTTTACCAGCAGGGTGCTGTTTGCTTAACCTGACAGTAGCTGATGGCTGCCACTATCCGCCTGGTCCCTCCTTGCTTGGACCGTGGGTCACCTTTGTTCCTTCCAAAGGAGAGAAAAACTGATCTGTCCACTTAAAACGTTCTATTCTAACAATATAATACATCAAACATCTGCTAATATCCAGGAAGTAGCGTCCTCTCCACTGCATTGATGGATCTGTAGAGAAATACACAGATGAAAGTCTGTGGGAACTTAGCACAAACATCTGGTTGGTATGAAGAATACAGGTATGCTTATAGAAACTAAGGAAGGGTTATTTGATAGTGCTCGAATTTCACTGTCCATTGTGGCTGACATCATCACCAGCAGCAAAGCCACACTCCAAGACGTACTTAACATCTGCTTTATGAATAGGCTCAAATGGACGTATCAGCTGCAACAAGACCATATCAAGTTCTTATTTGACCAATGGTTGAGTGAATCAGGGAGACTGAATCACCGGAATTGCGAAATCTCAAATTCGGTTCTATGTGCATCCCGATGGACCTATGCTTATGCCCTTTTTGTGCAAGCAGGAGCTTGGAGGTAACTGGAGATCCATGTGCAAATGCTGGCTCGGTCATCTCTGGGGCTATGAGTATGATGCAGGATGTCTCTAACTTGATTTGAAAACCGGCCTTAAGACCCTTAACGTGGTGCTGTATGTGTGAAAATCCACCATCTTTTCACTTTTTTAAGTAAACGTTTGGAGTGACATTTGGCGCTGCACACGCGCGCGGTCTGATTCCTGGCGCACATAGCCATTGTTGCAGCGCACAAAGACCCTCCACTGCCGCACACAGAGGAAAAAAATTAGAGGGAACATTGATCATGTCATATGTAATATTCAATTGTGCATTTGCAGGCACAGCAAGCAGTCTAATCACACGCCCCATGAGCATCTCATTTTGGAGATTACCCTGTTGGGGATATTTGGGAGACTCATCAACATCAAAGCATCAGGCCATTTCATTGAAGTAGATGCACAGACTTTTTGCGAACCTGGGATTTTATAGTCCCATTGAGCTGCTCCACTATTCCAGAAGCCTCTAGTTGGAAGCTACAGATTAATCTTTGCTCAATCTGTAATGCTGAGCAAATCATTCTCAGGACCTCATTATTGAAATGAGTTCCTCGATCTGACTCCAGAGAAACCAGTCGGCTATATCTAGGTATAAATTCACGTAACAAGAGTTTGGCTACAGTGAGGCTGTCATTTCTCCTTCTTGGGTATGCTTCCACCGATCGAGAGAATATGCACACTATAAATAGTATGAACCTCAAACCTTTACTTCGATAACGTCCATCTGCATCCTGTTAAAGGGACCACCTGATCTCCCTATGTGACTTAATGTTACGAGTGTTCTTTTCCCTACATTAATTTGACAGATCACACATCTTTGGCACAATACTTTGGCAAACATTCTAAACTTGGGATTAAACCAACTCTGTCTGAACAACTTTAGCATTGCATCACTCCCTATATGTGTTGCACCATGGTAGTGTCATGTCATGGAATATAATAAACTGTCTGGTAACACTGGTCTCCCAGCTGCAGATATCCATATGTTATATGCATTCTTTTCACATCCTGCATGGATCCAGCTTCGCTGTTCTACCGCTGAAACACTTTCCTGCAATTTTTTAATTCTTCCCAAGTATCAGCTACTGACAACAACATTGACAAAGCAGTGTCTTCTGCCAACTCATTTGTACAAGTCCCATTAAATGTGCAGGTCATGAGGGCACAATATCGTGCAACTTCATCAGCATACCTGTTTCCTACTGTGACATATTGACTGCCACTCCTATGAGGTGCACATTTAACTACTGCCACTTCTGCGGGCAGCTGAATTGCATCCAGCAGATCCCGTATATATGCCCCATTTCTGATCGGGGTCCACCAAAGAGGTCAAAAGACCTCTCTGGGACCATAATTGTCCAAAGTCATGGAAGACACTAAAGCCATACTGACTACCTGTAAATATAGTCACTCTCAATTGGGCTTTATACTGCAAGTTCTCATAAGAGGAATCAGTTCTGCAACTTGTGTGGAGGTGACATTTTGAAGCCATGAAGCTTCCACTATTTCTTGAATTGTTTAGACAGCATAAGCTGCTCCAAGGATACCATCACTGTTACTCAAACATGAGTTTTCAACAAATATGACATAGTACGGCTCAATTAGGGGTTCTTCTTTTATATCGGGTCTTGGCATGGTGCACAAATCCATGACATCTAGGCAATCATGTTCAACATCATCATCATCAATATCTTCATGTCATTAGTGTGGAGGGATTTAGAATCTGACAAAATTTTAACACAACATTCTCTTTTGATAGTAACTGTTGCTCATATCTGTTAAGTCGAGTGTTTGTCATGAATTGCGTCTTTGATTTAGTTAACAAGATCTCGACGAAGTGAGGGACCATAGCATGTAAAGGATGTCCCATCACAATGCTCTTACATCTCTCCAAACTAGTCCCCAATGCCGCAACCACTTTAAGGCAGCCGGGCAGTCCTGCAGCTACAGGATCAAGGGTGGTCAAGAAATAAGCCACAGGTCGTCGGGCATCTCCATGCATCTGTGTAAGCACTGAGATAGTGCAGCCCTCCCTCATCTCAAAATAATGCAAAAATCTTACTGTAATCTAGCATTCCTAGTGCAGGAGCACAACAGAAAAGTTCTCTCAGCTCTAGGAAAGACCCTAAGCATCCGTTGTCCCATGGAAGTGGATAAGGCACATCTTTGTGTGTCAACCTCAGTAAAGGCTTAGCCATTAGGGAAAGGTTTGTTATCCACTGTCTACAGTAGCCAACTGTTCCCAAAAACATTCTGACTTCTCTCTGAGTTCGGGTGGGCTATTTTGTAAAACAGCACCCACTCTCTCTAGTGACACCTTTCTTGATCCTTCCTCAATACTATGTTCCTAATACTGAACCTCTTTCTGACAATACTGCAGTTTATCAGGGGACACTTTATGTCAGTTTTCAGCCAAATGGTTCAGAAGGGCAATGGTGTCCTGTTTGCATGCTTCTCGTTTTCTGATGCCACAAGTAGGTCATCAATGTACTGCACGAAAACTGATCTGTATAGCATTTGTAGAGATTCCAGGTTCTTTTTTAAGATTTGGTTGAAAATGGGTGGACGCTCTGTATACCCTTGTGGTACTCTGCACCATGCCAAAACTCTCTCTCTAAACACAGATGAGAACAGGTGCTTGGTGTCCTCATGCAGTGGAACAGAAAAGAAGGCTTGATACAGATCCACGGCAGTAAACCACTCTGCAGTACAGAGAATCTGGAAAAGTATGGTGGCTGGATTCGGTACCATGGGAACATATGAAACAACAATATTGTTAATATTTTGGAAGTCCTGCACAATCCAATATATACCAATAGGTTTCTGTAAACCCCTTGATCAGAGAGTTGCAAGGACTTCCTATGATTTCCATCAGGATCTTTTTTCTCAACATATCCTCGATCACAAGAGTTAGTCCTGCAATTGACTCCGGGGTCAAATATTATGGTGGTGTCCTTAGATACACACCATTAGGTCTTACTGTAAATTCTGACTTGTTCTATGCCTTTAATCTATCCAATATCTTTCTCATACTTCTGGGTTTACTGTTTCTTGCAAAATGGGAGGCAGTTCTTCAACTGCCCTCAGTGGAAATAATCCTACAACTGTTCGCTGTTGGGCCATCTTAAACTCCACGTCCTCATCATGGGTCTGAAATTTGACACAATTTGGAGTACAATAAATAGTGCAGTTCATTTTGCATAATAGGTCTCTACCTGGCAAGTTTACAGGACTTGAATCACAGACTACAAACTGATGACTTTCTTCAAACAAGCCTATTTTTAATGGGACCTTTTCTGAAACTGGAATGGTTATTTCTTTATTTGAAACTCCTACAATTTGGATCTTCTTTCCCAAGAGGGGCTTCTGTTGTTCTTACGATCAAGTGGCTCCTGTGTTGATCAGAAATGATACATGGTGGCCATTTATCTCTCCTTCTACAAATGTTCCACTCTAGTCTACCTCCAAGACTGCGCCAAGCACGCAATCATCCTCCTGTGGCTAAACTGTCATTGTCTAACATTGGAATTGCTGAAATGTGTTCTGGTTCTGAAATGGATTTAGATTTGACTTAGGCATCTGATTCATATTAAATCTGGGGTTTCTCAAGTTCTGTGGGACCTTCTGAGCTTGTGAAACCTGCATCACTGGTATCTGTTTTTGAATCAGCATTTGCATTTACTGAACAGGTACATTCTGTATCTGCATGTGATTCCCTCCCTGCATTTGAACATTTCCATGTAATCTATCTGGATTTAATCTACACTACCTCTTCTAATGCCCGATTTTATTACAAAGATGGCAAGGGGTCATTTTCATCAACGTTGCAATGTCTGTACCAGAATTAGGATCAACCTATACAGTGTCCCCCCCGCCTGGTTCATAGACTGAGCCAGGCTGGCTTGAAGGACCCCGCCCTAGCCCTGATGGAGTCCTTTCTTACCAACAGATCTCACACTGTGAGTTGTGGTCACTTTAGGGCTTGCTCTTTCCAGTTACCTTGTGGGGTGCCACAGGGCTCCTCTCTTAGCCCGACTCTGTTTAATCTATATGTGGCCCCCTTGGCCAAGTTGATTAGGTCCTTCAGGTTCCAAGTACTATCTTACGAGGTTGATGCCAAATCATTATATCAATATCCGATAACATTCCGGTGGTGGCTGAAAGGTTCAAACACAGTAAGATTGACATAAACAACTGGATGAAAGAGAATTGGCTGAAATTGAAAGCCGAGAAGACGGAGATCTTGATTTTTGGAGAGCAAAAGTCGGTATGGTCAGAATTGTGGTGGCCAGAGTTCTGTGGCCCCCTACCTCTTCCAATCACTCAGGCAAAAAATGTAGGGGTGGTTTTCGACACCTCAGGCAAAGAGGACTGTGAGTTCCTGCTTTTATATCATCAAAACTTTAAGAAAGGTTTTTCCTCTCATTCCAGCTGAGCTCAGTGTTGCAGTGGTCATTGTGCTCATTGCATCGCACATTGACTACTGCAATGCCCTGTGCCTTAATATTAATAAAGGCACCCTAAATAAACTCCAGACTATCCATAATGCCGCTACACATCTTGTCTTGAACTTTCCTAAACATCTGTCAGTCAGAGAGGGCATTCGCTCTCTGCACTGGCTGCCGGTCGAGAAGTGTGTGACTTTTAAAGCCCTCTATCAAGTTCACACTGCCCTCCATCGCCAGGGACCGTTGCACTTGAGATCGGCCTTCCACTGGTATATCACCAAGAGGCAGTTGAGGTCTGCCTCTCTTAGGAAGGTGGAGGTACAGAGATTTTGAAAAGCCAGGTGGGGGGGGGCACTCCTTTAGAGTCGAAGATGCCAAGTTATGGAACAACCTTCCTGCCTACATTGCAAGTCTTTCCTTCCATGCTGCTTTTCATAAGCAATTGAAAGCCTGTAGTTGTTCTTACACTCAGCTAGTGCTTTGACACCCTCAGGTGTAACGTGCTCTACAAATGTTCAAATGCTAAATAATTATAAACTGGAACACCTCTACCTCTTCCCTGTGGAACAAAACCTCCCTGCATACCTTGCATTCCAACCTGTAAACCAACTCTTTGCATGCCACCAACATTTCCTGCAAATATCTGATTCTGATTCTGGAAACCTTTCTGAGCAAGCTTTGTCTGGGCCAACATAAATTTCTCTTTAATCTTTTTCTGTTTCGTTTCTTGTTCATCACTGCAATACCTTGCCTATCTCAGCATTTCATCCAGTGACTTAGATTGCCAGCAAATCACACTCTGCTGAATGTGGATACAGATCTCTGGTCTTAAACCAATAACAAACTAAGACACAAAAAATCCTATATCACTAGGGTCAGGATACTCTCTTGCACTTTGTTATTGAAACACCTATAGCAACCGCTCATAGTAATCATGTACCGATTCTTTCGGCTCTTGTGAGGTTCTCTTAATATTTACACAATCTAGATCCTTTGGTGGAACTCTACATGTCAAAACTGTAATCATTGCTTCATACTTATCATACAGGAGATGGTCCATTAGTGCGAACATCTTTCGTTGACTCTTCACGAGGCCACTGCACTGCTAACTTACATTCAGCCCATAAATCATTCGGAACCACAATGTCAAAGAATATATTCAAATCAATTCACAACCCTTTGGAAATTTTAACAAATCTGTCAACCTGTGTGTACCACTGCACAGGTTTGTCTCTCAATTTTGGAAAATTGTTTGTAAATGCTGCAAGATCTCCCCTGCTCCAAGGCACATGGACATATGCTCCTCCCTGTATTTCCCTCAAAGGATATGCCAAAGCTTATTCTTCTTCCAGGAAACCTGTCTGTGACTCCCCTAATTGCTTCTTTTTCTTTTCGACCTTCCAGGCCCATTAATTTTCCAGCTTCTCAAAATCACCCCATCTACGTACACATTTTACTAACTCTGTAATATGTAGTTGCATTCCTGAAGAACGGATTGTCTCCATAGATTCATCATCTAATTGCACCCTGAAACGTTTCTGAAATGGAAATCTTTTGTTAATATCAATATGATATTTCCTGGCTAATTCTGTCAGCTTCTTATGCGTGACTGCAGCATGTCTTGTAATTTCTTTATTGATATTGATTTAATTGATCAAATTCCAAACACCCTCTGATTATTTCTTCTAATTCTATTTATAATCTCAGGACATTTAATGGTCTCTCCACCTCAGCTTGATACGTAATGACAATCTGACTCTCTGTCACTTTACTTCCTGCCATTTCTTCAAACCACAGGTGAAAATCCCATCTTCGAATAAACTTATCTCATCCTGTTTCATTGGTGTGGTCAAATAAATCCTGCTCCCTTCGCATAAAGACTGAACTGTTGTAATGGTGTCCAAGTAAAAATCTGTGAATTTTGTGATGTCGGGATAAACCATGTTTCTGGTCCTCCTCTAGCAGCTCCTTGAGTTATAGCTCCAGGAAATACAGTAACGGGAGTAGCAGGTGTGCAAATCTCTAATAGATGTGCAGTTACAACCCTGGTCACAGGTGCTAGTACAGTCACAATCTGTGCAGTAACACCAGAAGGTCTCACTGTAGGATCAGTCTCAATTCTTGTAGGCACTGTACCTATCATTACAGGTCGCAATGTAGACTGTGTCAAGTGTGATGATCTTTCAACTGGAACTAAATGTGGATCAACAGGGACTGTAGCCAACGTTGGTATTCCCTCAGTATTGGTTACAGGTGCTGCATATGGTGGTGGACGTGCAGCTAGAAATTGATCCAGTATTTCGTCCCTTGAATCACTCTCAGAATCTGACTTCTTAACAGTTTCCTCATCATTTTTTCTTTAATGACTTATCCTTAGTTAGTCTCTCAGGTTTATCAGTAATGATGGCTGGATACAGCCAAGGACCTTCAACTATAGCTTTTCTCCATTTCTTTTGTTGTTCATCTCATCTTGCATCTGCATAATTAAGCACTGCTTTTCTATTCTTATTCTGGCATTTTTCCCTCTCTCTAGCATGTGCTGTTTTCTCCCAAATATTTAATGCTTCATACTGCATAGGTGTAAGTAGATTCTACATTTCATAAAGTTTGTCCCTCAATCTTTCAATAACTCTCAGCTCAAATGTCCCGTATTTTGGGAAATGCAAAGGACCCTCATTCTCAGTGATCTTGCACCAATGACGAAACCACAAACATGATTGTAAAATCACATTCTTTGTCATATAATGTGCAGACTACTCTCAAAAGGTGCTTCTTCGCCTTTCCGCACCGAAATAGTCATATCACTTTTCATAAAATTCTTAATACTCTCTAAGCATTTCATGATTTCAAAGTATTCAACAAAAATGAATAACGCCCAAATCTTTTGATTCCTTTCCCGCAAATGTCAGATTTCTATTTTCCAATCCTGTCAAAGCTTTTAATAACTGAAGACTTACTATCCAATCTCAATGCATAAACCACACAACAATTGGCCTATCACAACGTGGCACTCTGTGTCTGCTTCTAAGGAAAGAAATATAATTCATCAATCAGAATATTATGATTTTATCACCCTGCAACTTTTTTCACACAAGAAAGATCTCCACATGCTCAATGAAACCATGACCAGCAGGAAATCAAATTAATCAATGTAGCTTCACCACTGCAGTTCGGTTCCACTACATTCATCAATATTAGTACAATCACAACAATGTTACAATCCCTATCTCAATTGTGAAGTCAACAGTAGCTCACGACTTGCACTACAAATTTCTAGCAGACAAAACCTAAAGTGTATTCTACACTTCTCAAAATCTATTTATCTATCCAGGGATCTTATGCTATGACAAGCCCTATAAAATTTCCAACTTCTTCATAGTAAGACCATAAACATCATCAATTCATTCAACACGCATCCCAATCAAAACCAATCTGACCAATATTAATTATGCATAACCCTGTTAATACACCTCCAATACAGCAACCACCTCAGTAAATCGTCCTTTGTCAGTCTTCAGGTTCTGGGGTTTGGGCAACAGGATATGGGCATTTATCTAACTCACGATTTTTATTTATAGTTTCTCTTCTCAACGTAAACCATATCTCTGATACCACATTTTGCTGGAGCAAGAGTCAGGTTAGATTAAGTATAATGGTTTATAAAATCTACCAAGCTGACCCTCGCTCAGACAGGACATTGAATTGAGAAGAGAAATCAAACCATTAATCACTTGAACATTTTATCATCACTTGTCAATATTTGGTGTGAGTCAATGAAGAGAGGTTTAAGAAGTTTTAAAGGTTTTATTAATTTCAAATCTTTAGTAGCTTCTCTTTATTTGGACATTTTTGTCCATCAATCAAGATTTCAATTCAGGCTAATCAATACAATACATTAACCATTAAAAAGAGTGTTCCATAAAGGACAGAATCCCTATTCTAAAAATTTAGAGAAAGTAGTCAGTTAGAAACTCATTAAACTCTATATCGAGAGTGAGAGCAAGCATAAAGCGTCGATAAATTCAGTTCAATAAATGAGAGAAATCAAGGCAGAACATCCCATAAAGAGAACTTCAAGAAACTCAGTAGAGTTTCAGCGCAATATAGCACAGGGTCTGGGGCAAATGGGAAAAAGTTCTCAATCAAAGCTCTGCAGACCAAAGTCTGTGAATGCAAGCTAGCATGAGGTTGGCAAGGGAAGTAAAGAGCAGAAGTCTGAGAAGTCAGTCTCCAGAAGTGGCAAGAAGAAATCCAAACGTATCTAGGAACACGTGCTCCTATATAAAAAACACATTTTGTTAGAATACTTAACAGTTGCCTTTTCCGTCTTCTTCCATCTAATCAACGTCTGAGGTTTTTCTGTGAGCCGGATTACTCCTCACCATATCTTCAAGAATACAATGAACTATCAAATATGTTAACCAAATTTTTTGCAACTAATATCGAACAGGGTTCAGCTTCACTTATGGCTTAACTTTCCCATGTACACTTGTACAATTCTATCATTCAAACTAAAGTAAGCTATATAGAAGTTGAAACATCTTTTAAGGAAAAATAAACATTTTTACAATGACATGACTAAAAGGAAATCCAAGTTAGTTTAAGGTGTCAGCATTCACCTTTTTTGCTGAATTAGGTTGCAGAGTTTCCATTTAAAACGACATACTAATCAATTCTACCAATAAGCTTCTAGTGAAACAGCAACATTTCTACAACATTTGTGAATCATGGTATAAAATATGAAATAACTTCTTGTAGCGAGGGTCAAGATTACGCATTTTTGCTATAACTTCATTGAACATAGGCTCAGTCTCACAAAAATTTGTGTGCATTAGCATTTCTAAAGAACAACTTTTAACTTTGCAATTGAACAGATTGAAGCCTAGCACATGAAATTGTGACAGCTGTGTACATTTTCATTGTTTTAAAACATTTTCTTGTATTTTTGCTCACATGTTAATTTTAGCATGTTTATTAAAATTGAATTATTGCATTTTATTTAAACACCCTATTACTTTTGATTACTTCTCTTTCTCAGTCTGTTTCTGGAAGGGGCAGTCTTGTGAACTACTAGGAAGTTCAGCTCATTTGTCGTCTCGTGATATGGAGTTGTTGCCTTTTGGTGATGATGGCTTGGTTTGGATAGTCCAGCCTTCCAGTCCAACATGAAAACTTGCCAACTCCTCAGGATCTGTGTAGTGCGTGTACTTTCCATTCACTGTCACCTAAATCATTGCTGGCTCTAGGAGTCTGTATTAGTGTTCCATTTCTTCAGTTTCGGTCACCGGCACTGGTGTCTGCTGAGAAATCTGCGGCAATCTGAATTTTGCATCTGTCCATATCGTACAGCCTGTGCTTAAGTGCTGGCAACAGTATCTGTGGAAACTGGGCGTGGCAGAGGATGCAGGCTATGATCGCTCGAGGCAGCTCTGAGTCTCTACTGTGTAGCAGTTGGGTCCAAATTCGATGTACCCTCTGTAGTTTCAACAGTAGGGAAAAGGATAAACCTATAAGGTGCAGGGGAAGATCAATCATGATCAATGTACTCTCTGTTGTTTCAACAGTAGGGAAAAGGATAACCCTATAATGCACAGGGGACTCTAAATCAAGAACACTTTCCCGTCATCCTTGCTATCTTCTCTTGTAATCTATAGAATCTGACGCTATCACGTTGTGTTCGGTTCTCAAGATCAGTCAGTTTCTGTTTGAGATACCAAAGGTCTGGCCTCCTCGCTTCCATTCATTCCAGCAGGTCCTCAATTGGGACATCTTACTGTCCAATCCCTCAACTTTTTTATGGAAAGATACCATGTCCGTCTTGATAGTTTTTCGGTCCAATGTCAGATCCGTTATGTTTGCATCCATGGAACTCAGTCGGGCCCAGTTAGACCTGTCATCCTTAGGGTGGTCTTTCCCCAGCCTTTTTGCCTTGTACCTCCTGTTTTTGCTGATTCTTTTTGTTGGCCTTAGGTCTCAGCACTTTACCACTGATAACCAGAGCTAAAGTGCATGTGCTTCTCCCCTAAACATGGTGATATTAGTGTATGCCTGATTGCCATATTTGATTAAATAGTAAGTCCCTTGTAAAGTGGTATAACATATACTCAGGGCCTGTACTTCAAATGCTACTAGTGGGCCTGCAGCACTAACTGTGCCACCCACATAAGTAGCCTTTAAAACCTGTCTCAGGCCTGCCGCAGCAGTGCCTGTGTGTACAGTTTACTGCCACTTCGACTTGGCACTCAAAACTATTTGCCAAGCCTTAAACTCACCTTGTATTACATTTAAGTCACCCCTAAGGTAAGCCCCAAGTAACCCTAAGGGCAGGGTGCTATGTAGGTAAAAGATAGGATATGTACCTTTAGGTTTTGCATGTCCTGGTAGCGACAAACAGCCAATTTCGTTTTTCGCTACTGTGGGGCCTACTCCCCCCATAGGCTAGCATTTGGAATTCCTTAATACACGTTTAAGGTGTAATTTCTGATCAGAGAGGAGTAGCTATTCCATGTTTCATATGTTTGGAATGGTAATCCTCCTTACTGGTGAAGATGGATTTAACATTACTGTTTTAGAAATGTCTGCTTTTAGAAAGAGGATATTACTCTGCACATACTACTCTGTGTGCCTGACAGCCTGTCTCCAATACACGTCTGGGGTGGGTGACAGTTACACTTTGTGCATTCCCTCTAGACAGCCACAACACAGGAAGGATAGGTGTGTCTGAGCACCCATCTACATATATCAGGATGGAAGGGATGGGCTAATACTTAACTTGATTAGGCAGTGTCATTTCCCCACACAAAAGACTGATTATCCCACATAGACAGAACTGGGTTGAAAGGGTTGTTTGGGCAATTCAGACAGCTGCTTTGAAGTCACCCCCTACATCAAAGTCACTTTGGGGTATAAGTACTGGGTCTCTGACCCCCTAAAATCAGACACTTCTGGACCATGAATTGACCCTCAGTCAGAAGAACTGCTGTGCTGCTTAAAGGACTCGTATTTGGACTGCAGACTTGGAAGGCCTGCTTTTCTCTTGTGCTGCCCTGCTGCCTGCTGTTCTCTGACTCTGCTGAAGGAGAGCTGGTCTCTGCTTTCTTCCAAGTGATCTCCAAGGGCTTGTTGGCTTGCCTCCTATTGCTTGAGACTCAGGGATATCAAAGTCTCTACCGCTGCTACTGTGCCTGGCTCACTGGAAGATACTTGCAACACGGATTTCAACGCATCTCCTGTCTGTATGTAACAGAACCGGCGCATCGACCTGGTTGCAGGAATAAAACCAGCTCATCGCATCGGAACCAGTACTTTGCCTATAGAGATCGACTCATCGGACAGCGTATCACTGCCGCTGCAGCTTGGCAAGATCGATGCATCCCCTCGACTGCGTGGCAGAATCTGGTGCATCGCTCGACGCCTTGCGACTCCGGCACCCGTCTTCGGAACTGACACATCGTCTTCACTGCATGGAGAAGTTCGACAAATCTCTTTGCTTGCGACCAGGAAAGGTACTTCGTTCACTGGTGCCTGTGTGGGTCCTGTTGCCGGCTTGCGCTTTCACGAGGTCAGCCTGAACTTTGACTTTGTCCTGGTTCAGCACAACCTAAAGTAACCTTTTTAGCGCTACTTGCTTCTAATAGCTTCACTGCATTTCTTCCTTTAAAATTCAGTATCTCAACTTCTATACATTGGATTTTTGTCGTTTTGGTCTTGTTTGGATCAGAACATAATATTCAATTTTTCTAAACCTGTGTGGAATCTTTCTGTGGTATATTCAGTGTGTTACTCTGTGTGTGTTGCACAAATACTTTACACATTGCCTCTTAAGATAAGCCTGACTGCTCTGTGCCAAGCTGCCAGAGGGTGAGCACAGGTTATCTTTAAGTATGTATCTAGCTTATCCTGACTAGAGTGGTGGTTCCTGCCTGGCCTGGGTGCATACCTCAGCCAACCAGGAATCCCACTTCTAACATTGGTGATTAGCAGTGAGGATATGACTTGTGTTTGTGCAATACAATATAGTAACTCATTGTTCCCTACAACTCTATACTTAGACAAATTCAAGCCTTTATCAATTCTCATTCTTCTGACACCTCTTGATTTTTCCAAAGACCTTTTGCCGAAGTCCTATTTTTTCTGCAATGTTTGTGGTTCTTCCTGGCAATATGGAATTCAAGCTGGTCAATCTAGAGCAGGGGTCTTCAAACTGTGGGGCGCGACCCCCAGGGGGGCCGTGGAGCGATGCAAAGGGTGTCGCGCCTTCCCAGTCACACTTCTGCCGAGGCCCAAGGGCTTCAGCCCCCCCTCTTCCCCCGTCCTGCGTCTCAGCCCGGGCTGCTGCAGTGCAACTCGAGCTGCTGGGGGCTCCGCTGGGCAGTGTCTGGAGTCTTATCTCCGGCACGCCCGAGTTTTTCACAGGTCTTTAAAGACCATTTGCATGTTTACATGCCTTTGTAAACTGGTTACAGAGGCTTAGTTTTTTTCCTGGTTCCAGTACCCCCTGGGCCCCCACTCTGCCTATTCCTTACATTTGTATTTTACCTTTACTGCTGCAGTGTGAGAATGCATTTCATGAAAAGGAATATAAAGTAGGGTTGCCAAAAGAAAAATGCCTGTCGTGTTTTGTTTAAAGAGCCTGCAAAGACCTCCTTGACACTAAATAGACTTATAAATAAAAAAGTATGTATGCATTCGTTATGTGACTTTTCTGTCTTTGTTCTCTTTAATTATCAGTCATGGATCATTGAGGCAGCCCTAGAACACAATTAAAAGTGCTTTCTATTTATATTTGCTGTTCGAAGTATGCACAGATAAGTGCTTAAAATACAGCTTTAGGTGACTGCTTATTTTTGTACCGACTGGGCCATCAAAATAATCTGCTGGCAACCCTAATCATAAGACTGGAAGTTTGTTGCAGGATCAGCACATTATTTATTTCCTCGATCCCCGATTAATGCCATAATAGCAATAGTTTAACTTAGATCTTAAACCCTACGCCGCTGTCCATAACATGCTGAGTTACTTCAAGTGTCTGGGAATGCACTCTGCATTCAGACAACTCACTCGTCATTCTCGCCCTTCACTTTCACGCTCACCCTGCATTCACAGCGATCACAATGCACTCACACCATTCACCCGCTCACCCTGCACTCACAGTGATCACTCTGCACTCACAATGCACTTGCGCTGTTCATCCTATACCTCACCCTGCAGCCACACGAGTACACTACTCATCCTGCACTCATGTGACACTTCACTCACCTGTCCCCCTCACTGCTCAATATGCAACTCACTCAAACAAGCCCATCAGTAATCATACACTCATTCGTCCCATTCTGAACTTGCATCCGCACCTAAATTCATAAGCCACCTCACTCACCCTGCAGTCACTCCTCTTACCCTACTCTCACACTGTTGCATCGCTCACCGTGCACTCACATGGGCACTCTTGTCACCCACACAGTGCAGAGGGTTAACGTTCCTGCTACAAAGAATATGTACCATGCAGATCACAGAAATGAGTGTGAGTAAACTATGAGTAGCGCTATAAAAAAATGAAATGTTTGTCAGAAAGGTGCTATAGAGAGATGAGGTGAATTGTTGGTGAGTGGCAGTGAAGGAATTCATGGAGAAGGAGGAAACGGGGGTGGGGCACCAAAAAAACTGTTGCACCGTGTGCGACCAGTGTTAGGACCAGCCCTGGCTGGGAGTGTTAAAGGTGAAGTGAGAGGTTGAATGGGGAGAGTTCAGAAGTTGTAAAAGGGGTGAAATAAAATGGCCTGCAAAGTGAGAGAGGGATCCGGGGTTAGGAGAGGACAGAGGGATGGAAGGGAGGGGGTGAGAGGAAAGCTGCATGGGTAAACTGCTTAACTCTGCACAAAACCGCCAGGGTTTTAAGGGACCCCTGCTTCTCCCGGCCAGGGCCAAGTGAGCTTCTAATGTGGCAGCACGTATTCCTGCGGAGTGGATGGCCCTTCACAAAGGTTGACTAGAAATCTTTCTGATGTTAATTGCTGTATTTTGGTTATACACTGGTACTGATGGGGTGAAATCTTTCCTCAGTGTTACTGTGTACGCGGCATCACATAACATCATTTACCTTTTCTTCCCACACAATTTAGTCAAGCCTGTCACGTAATTTGGTCCTCACCTGCCTCATAATTCCAGTAGCCCTGCCTACAGGTTTAGAAATTTTTGTCAGGAGGGGGTCCTTACGCCTCAAAATGTTGACAGGGGGGTCTCGGCATCCAAAAGTTTGAAGACCTCTGATCTAGAGGCATACACAGTGGCCCAGCTCAAGGTGTTCTGCCAGGAGAGAGGGCTGTTCCATAAGGGAAGTGCCATGAAGGCAGAGCTGCAGAAAGCCTTAAGAGCATGGGCAGTAACTCACCCAGAAGGAGAATTGGATGAGGAGAAGGGATTTGAGTCTGAGTAAGGATCAGAGTGGGACCTGACAAAGGATCTTGTCATGCAGCCTACTGAAGGTGCCTGGAAGTCCACTCTAGAGGAGACAGCAGTGTGTCCTCAAAGAACCTGTCCTCAGAGGAGATGGCGGACAGAAGGGAGGAAAGAAAATTAAGGCTAGAGCTTGCCAAGATGGAGAAGGAGAAGGAGCAGACCCTTGCCCTTGCTAAGCTTGAGAAGGAGTAAGCTCAAGAAGGGAAGAAGCTGGCCATGGAGGAAAGGAATATCAGAGCCCTCCAAGTGGGGTCCAGCAACAACAATATTGGTGGCAGCATACCTGCAGTGTCTTCACATGAGTCCAGATTTCATATCCCAAAAGAAATGATGTCCAGTTATAATGTGGGGATGACATAGATAAATGGTTGGCAGCCTATGAAGTGGCTTTGAAAGTGCACAGTGTGACAGTGGAGTTCTGGGGGGATACTCTATGGCGGTACATGCCCGCAGTGGGAAGGGACACATTCCTTACATTAGAGGTAGGGGACCAGACCAACTACACTGCCATGAACACCATTTTAGTTAGTAAGTTTGGGTTGACTCCTGAAAAGAACAGGCAACGGTTCAGGGCCAGTCGCAAACTCTCTACACAAACATGGGTGGATTTCTCGGACTATGCTTGTAAGGCATTGAAGGGCTGGATGGGGGCAGCAAAGTTAATGATTATGAAGGGTTGTACAACTTGTTTTTAAAGGCGCAAATTCTTGATACTCATTTTCCAGAGCTGCTCCAACACCTAGTTTGTAGCAAGCTGACTGACTCCCGGAAGCTTGCTGAGGAGGCGGACCTCTGGGTCAGCATAGAGTGTCCAGAAAGGTATCTGGGGCACTTCCAAAAGGGTGGTCAGGTTTCCCACCAGAAGATTTACTTGGGAGAGAAAAAGAAGAAGTTCTCTTCAGGCCCCCAAAACAACTCACAGGGGAAAGGGTCTGGTTCACATTCCCAATCTGGCCACCATAAGAAAAACTACCCTGACAATGGTCAGCAGCCCAAGCCGGTTAAGTGCTATGAGTGCTACGAGTATAGACACTACAAGGGGGATCCAAAGTGTTGTTGGAAGGTGAAAGTATTATGTGGTATAGCAGGGGTGCCTTACCATGTAATACTACCACAATACACAAAGATGGACTCCGGGTACTCTCTCAGTACACATTCTCTCAGTCCTGGTAGAGTGGTAAAGAGCAGACAGGCTACTTAGAAGAACCAACATGGAAGATAAGTAGTTGACACAACTCGAGAGAAATCAGACACCAATTTATAGAAATAGCTCTGATTTTTATATATTTTTAGACACCTGTTAGAAATGGGATTTTTGGTAGGCTTGGGCGTGGGCCAAAGCCAGGCCAAAAACCACCACTCTAGTCAGGATAAGGGAGTTACACGTCTAAAATAACCCCTGCTCACCCCCTTGGTAGCTTAGCACGAGCAGCCAGGCTTATCTTAGAGGCAGTGTGTAAAGCATTTGCACATAACCGACAGTAATACAGTGTTCGCACCACAAAAGGACACCACACCAGTTTAGAAAAATATCCAATATTTTTATATAATTAAGACAAGACCAAAAACGATAAGAATCCACAATACTATACTTAAAAGTTCACAGCTCCAAAAATACGCTGATTAAAAAGAGTTCCTTGTGTGGATAGCTCCGTCCGGGCTACCACGGCGTCGTGAACAACAAATCCAACAGTTCTGGCTGGTCGCGGGCCAGCTACGGTGTCGGGAAGACCCGCAAACAGTACCTGTGAGAGATGTAGGGCGTTGAGGCCCTTGAAGTCACTCGCGTTGCAGGTCGAGCTCCTCTCTGATGGAATCAGGAGCACTGGCACCGGCAGGCGTCGGGTGCTGCGGTGCGAAGTGCAGCGGTGCGGCGTGCGGTGCCCCCAGGTCGCGGTGCGAGCAGCGGCTCAGTGGCGGCGTCAGATGGCGTCGTCGGTGAGACCAGGGTCGCGGTGCTCGTCACGGTGCTAGCAGGCCACAGTGCAAGCAGCGGCGTCGTCGTTGCTGAAGCGCTGTCGTCGGCTGACTAACTGGAGTCGATGGCGCCGGCGTCGGTAGGCCAAGGCTGCGGTGCGGGATGAGGGTGGTGCGTCGTGTAACTTTACGAGCGGTGCCCTCGCACCACGGTGCAAGCAGCGGCGTCGATTTCGGCGGGAAGTGGTGGCGTCAGGCAGGCCAAGGCGTCCTCGTGAAGCAAGGCGGTGCGGAGTGCGGTGCCCACAGGTCGCGGTGCGAGCAGCGGCTCGGTGGCGGTGTCAACAGGTGTCGTCGGTGAGACCAGGGTCGCGGTGCAGTGTTGTGGCGGTGCTCTCTGTGGTGCCAAACCTTCGGCGCGAGGCGGTGCGGAGTGCGGTGCCCACAGGTCGCGGTGCAAGCAGCGGCTCGGTGGCGGCATCAACAGGCATCGTCGGTGAGACCAGGGTTGCGGTGTGGCATTGCAGCGGTGCCCTCTGCGGTGCCAAAGCTTCAGCGTGAAGCGAGGGTGTGCGGAGTGCGGTGCCCACAGGTCACGGTGCAAGCAGCGGTTCGGTGGCGGCGTCAACAGGTGGCGTCGGTGAGACCAGGGTTGCGGTGCGGCGTTGCGGCGGTGCCCTCTGCAGTGCCTTAAGGACACGGAGTCGGCAGTGGCGTCGTAGACGTCGTCGAGTTGGTGTTCTTCGGGTGGCAGCACAAAACACACAGTCCCCAGTGCTGCGGGTCGAAGAACTTGAAGTCTTTGCTGTTCCTGAGACTTCGTGAACAGGGGGCAAGCTCTACCTCAAGCCCTTGGAGAGACTCACAAATTAGGTTGCAGAAAGTCCAGTGCAGGCCTTTCACTGCCCAAGACAGAAGCAGCCACTGCAGGTCAGCCCAGCAAAGCACCCAGCAAAGCAGTCGTTCCTTTTTGCAGCTTCTCCGGCTCTTCTTCTTGGCAGTCTTCTTGTTCCAGATGAGTTCTGAAGTTCAGGGGTCTGGGTCCCAGTATTTGTATCTAAAAATCCTTTGATCTTTCAGGCAGAGGGTGTCTGTGCCCGGCCAGAACCAGTTCTGCCTTCTCTGGTGTGATTTCCTGGCAGGAGGTGGAGACGGCATTGTCAGAGGCAGACCAGGCCCTTTGAGGTGCAAGGAAATCTCCTCCCCCTTCCCCCATGGCAGCCCAGGTCTATTCAGCTCTTTCCTGACCTACCTAGACTATCTGGAGCCCCTCCGGCCCCCCAGCCTTCTGTCATCCAAAACCCAGACAGGCAATCCACATTCCAGCAGAGACACACGGGATGACTGAGCAAGAAAATACCCACTTTCTAAAAGTGGTATTTTCAAACGCAGAATGTAAAAATCACCTTCACTAAAAGATGCATCTTTAGATTCTGAGTTCAGGCATACTAAATTTTATTTTCTTACCGAATTCCCTGGGCCAGTTGTGTTTATAAGATGTTATAAACAAACCTCCCATTCTGTCCTATGGGGAACTGGAAGCCTTGCAATAGTGAAAAACGAAATTGGCTGTAATTCACTGTTAGGACATGCCACACACACCAGGGCATGTCCTACCTTTCACATACATTGCACCCTGCCCACAGGGGTACCTTGGGCCTACCTGAGGGATGTCTGACATGTAAGAAAAGGGAAGGTTAGGGACCGGCCAGTGTGTGCACTGGCCAAGTCGACATGGCAGTTACAAACTGCGCGCGGACTCTGCAATGGCAGGTCTGAGTTACCGTTTTCAGGGCTACTCACGGGGGTGGCACAACCAGTGCTGCAGGCTCCCGGGTAGCATTTGATTCACCGGCCCTGGCACACGCAGTGCACTTTACTAGGGGCTAACAAGTAAATCAAGCATCCAATTACGGAAACACCAATTCATAACACAATTTACACAGAGAGCATATGCACTTTAGCACTGATTAGCAGTGGTAAAGTGCCCAGAGTCCTAGAACCAACACAAACAGGTCAGGGAAAAATAGGAGGAAAAAGCAAAAAGTTTGGGGATAACCCTGCAAAAAGGGCCATTTTCAACAACACCAAAATTAAATCAGTACATATAGTATAACTGGAGTTATCAATGAAAACATTAACATTGCAGTCAATGGGGAAAACCCAAAATGCAATCGGTTATTTAGAGAGTAAGTTCAACGGAACCCACTTGGAGTTAAGGTCTTGTGAGTCCCTAGACCAGTTCACAACAGCTAGCCCAATTTTACCTGGCTCAGGGGAGCGGGGTGCACTTTAGTTGTCAAATGGAGCTGTAAATCAGGCTTGCGGTTTTTAATGGTTTTTAAATGGTTCTTCCATAGGACGAGGGTAATGGTATAGAAAGCTGAGCCTTGCTGAGGGTCGGACTACAGTTTCCAGAAGCTACCTGCCCAGTGACTTTGAGCGGCCACGCTGGGCGTCTTGGTGGACAGTACTTCAAGGTTGTAGATTTTGCGGTTTGTGCCTGCTGACTGCAGGGGACTAATTCCTCTAGCCCAAGGGAGGGGGTTCTTGTGAAGTGTAGAGTTTGCAGAGGGGTTCACCTTCCTTTTGGAACCGGTCTCTTACCTTGGTCGAGTCGCAATCCAGCAGGTGCAGGGTGGCTGCCACAGGTGCACAGCTTAGCGTCTCTCTTCGTGGAGTCCTGCCTTGTAGTTGAAATGGGTCTCTTCTTGCTATCCTTTACAACAAATGTCCAAAAACACCACCACCCCCCACTGGAGGAAAGATTACAGGGGTGGCAAATGTAGTGCTGGGAGATAAGTTTGTCCCAGTTAATGGGGGGGGGGTTTAGTGGGGTTACCCTAGTGTCCCTAGCATGGACGTCATTAAGGGGTCATCAGGGGTCGCAGCTGTGGCTCCTGGCTTGCCCCATGTGATTCTTGGCACTGTATTTGCGACGCCTGGACTCAGAGGTTGCAAAATCAGTGCAAGGAAACCAGGGGTAGCTTGTTCTTATGGACATCGGTTGGGGCTGCAATCTCATTGTTTTTTGTCAATTTTGTTTATTACACTAATAGTGAATAATTATATATAATATATTATTCACTACTAGTGTAATAAACCATTGAGTACAATTATGATCCTTCCTGGCTGCAAAGGGAAGTGAAATAATGCTTTTAAATGCAAGTTGTGTGCATGTGGACAGGTGAGAGTGTGTTTATGTGAGAGACAGTGTCAGCATGTGTGAATGTATGTGTGTGTATGCATATCTGTGTGTGAGTGAACGTAAAAATCTAGTGGCACGTGATGTCACTTCCGCTACCCCTGGCCTTTTGGTGAATTGATGTTCATGGTCCCTGGGTGACAGTGAGATGGTTCCAAAGATCCATGTGCCCTCAAATACTCCAAAGTATAGGCAGTGGGTCACCATAAATGGGCAAGAGGTTGAGGCTTTGAGGGATACAGGAGCCAGTATGAATATGGTAAGGAGTCAGCTGGTATCACCAGACCAGGAAATTCCCCACGCATACCACCAGGTTGTGGTGGCTGACAACAGATAGGGTCACTATCCTGTGACCTGTGTCCCATTTGAGTGGGGGTGGTTTCAGGTCTTCTGAAAGATGCAGTGAGCCCTGCCATACCTGTGAACTGATTGGTAGGTAATGACCACCTTGAGCACACTACCTGGAAGGAAGTGAAGCTCAAGGCTCATGTGGAGATGTTAGGGTTCCCTTACTGGATTTGTGCTACCACAAGGTCCATGGCTGCCCAGGATGGGATTCAAGAAGGGCTGGAGCCTCGAAGAAGGGCTCAGCCAGCTGCTAGAAAGGGGAGAGGCAGAGGGCATGGGAAACCAGCCCCTAAATGTACCTTCAGTGAGATGGATGGGGAACCTGCGGTGGCCACCCCGGACTCCACTGAGGAGGACATTGCTTCCCTTGATGACCTGTCTGAGCTTGCTGGATGGCATGTGGAAGGAGGACCTACCAAGGAGGAGTTCTGTAGGGCACAAATGGTATGCCCAACCCTTGTGGGCATGAGGTAACAGGTTGAAACCCAAGCAGCAAGTGATGCCTCTGGTAGTCACCACATTTACTTAGAGGACAACCTCCTTTACAGTGAGCCTAAGGCTCCTGGACATAGGACAGCAAGGGCCCTGGTGGTCTCCCAATGCTACAGGGCCTTCCTACTGGAACTGGCTTACAACTTCCCCTGGCAGGACACCCGGGCCAAGCCAAGACCTTTGCAAGGCTTCTCCCCCACTTCTATTGGCCTAGAATCAAGAATTTCTCAGATGTGTTTTGTAGGACTTGTGTGGCCTGCCAGAACTGTGGGAAGACAGGGTAGAGGCTTAAAGCCCCCCTTAATCCCCTGCCTGTCGTTGGCACACCTTTTGAGAGGATAGGCATCAACATTGTTGGGCCTATAGATCTCTAGACTACTTCAGGCAACAGGTTTATCCTGGTTCTGGTAGATCATGCTGCAAGGTATCCATAGGAAATCCATCTGAGAACCATGACTACACCTGCAGTGGCAAAGGCCCATATAGGGATTTGTGCCCAAGTGGGTTTACCCAATGAAGCTGTTTCTGACAGGGGCACAAACTTCATGTGTGCCTATATGCAGTCCATGTAGAAGAAGTGTGGGGTAACTTACAAGTTCTCCACCCCTTACCACCCAAAACCAATGGGCATGCTGAGAGGTTTAACAAGACCCTGAAAGGCATGCTCAGAGGCTTGCCTGAGGCTCAGAGGAAAAGATGGGATATCCTCTTACCATGCCTGCTGTTTACTTACAAAGAGGTGCCACAGAGAGGAGTGGTGTTTCAGCCCCTTTGAGCTGGTGTATGGGCACCTAATAAGAGGACCTCTGAGTCTGGTGAAAGAAGGAAGGAAGCAAGCTCCCAGGAAGGTACCCTGGGATGTAGTTAGCAACATGCTGGCCTTCAGAAGCCAGATGGCTAAGTTATGGAAGCAAGCTTCCAGTAACCTTGAAGCCAGCCAGGAAGTCATGAAGGAGTGGTATGACAAACCTTCTACCACTGTAGAGTTTCAACCTGGTCAGAATGTGTGGGTGATGTAGCCGATAGAGCCCAAGGCCCTCCAGTATCACTGGAATGGGCCCTAAGAGGTGACTGAAAGAATGGATGAAGCCACATTTCAGGTGGACCTCAAGACCCCTAAGCAAACCTACAGGGCGCTGCATGTAAATCGCCTCAAACCACACTTTGAGAAGTCTGAGCTCACCATGCGTTTAGTTACAGATGGGGAGGAGGAAGAGGAGAGTGTACCCCTCCCTGACCTCTTGGACTCCAAGAAGAACAATGGGTCTGTGGAAGGAGTAATCCTTTCGCCCACTCGAACTCCTGAACAACAGAGAGACTGCCACCAAGTGTTGGAACAGTACTCTTCCCTGTACTCCTTTATCCCTGGGACTTCCCACCTGTATACCCATGATGTAGACACAGGGGACAATCTCCTTGTTCAGAATAAGTCTTACAGGTTGTCAGATAAGGTGAGGTCTAGCATTAAGGCTGAAGTGTAGATAGAGCCCTCCAGTAGCCCCTGGTCCAATCCTGTGGTTCTCTTAACAAAAGCTGCCCCACTAGGCACTACATCTGAACTGAGGTTCTGTGTGAATTAGAGAGGTCTAAATTCAGTGACTAAAAAAGATGCTCACCCCATCCCCCCAGCTGATGAACAGTTTGACAGGTTAGGGGCTGCCCAGTATCACAGTACCTTTGACTTAAATCAAGGTACTGGTAGATCGCCCTAACAGAAGGAGCAAAGGAGAGGTCAGCCTTCTCCACTCCAGAGGGCTATTATCAGTTTAGGGTGATGCCCTTTGCATGAAGGAATGTCCCTGCTACCTTCCAGAGGCTGGTGAACCAGGTCCTTACTGGTATGGAGGCTAGGCAATCACTGGGGTCGATTGGATGTTTGATTTTTTCACCAGAAGTGACGTTACAGCGAGGCAGCAAGGCACCGAGCAAGGTGCTGCTCCGACCATCCCTCTCTCCAGCTCCAGCTTGAACAACCAGATCCGACCTGACTGGCCAGATGATTCCCCCGGAGAATCGGAGTTCTGAAGCGCCAAAGTGTCCATGGGCAGGGGTAGCCGCTCGACCTGCTCTGCCTCGGTTCCTTGAATCCCGCCAGTGCTTGGTTGCGGGTCAGCGGCTGTGGAGTGGCGGCGGCGGTGAAGTGCGGTAAGGTGCGGCGTTTCCTGGTAGCTAACGCTGAGTATTCGAGGACCGGCACTGACACCGAGGCAGCGCGCCTCCTGCCTCCACCAGCATGGCTCCGGCCTTGGATTTCCTCCTGCGTACAGCGTAAAGCTGTAGGTGGCTACCAGTGCAACAGGGGCTTGGCAGGGTAACACAGGGCAATCCAGTGGCAGACCTGCCATCTCCAGAAAGCTGCAACACCAATAACGACAACACCACCATAAGAAGTGCCAGTCGAGCCAGTGCAGCCCTATTAACATCTTCAACTTGTCTGACTCTGCCCCCAAATTGGCTACCCCACATGACCAGCTGAGAGAGACTCCTTCTCCTGCGAGACCAACGAGAAGGTACTGGGGATAAGGAGACAAGCTAAAGTGCAAGTGGGTAACGCTAGCGTCATGTTCCCTCTGTTGGGGCGGAAGCGGTTGGCATTAGGTCGGTGCGGCTTGCCTCCTCAGTTGGGGTCACCCCCTTGCGTCGCTTCCACTATACCGAGGTACTGCATTTTTTTCTGCATTATCATAAAGACGCACAAAGCACCATACGAGCCTGTCTAGCTAGTGTATCTGTGTTCCTTGAACAATCATCTCAAAGTCCTAAGTTTTAAATATCATATAAGGAAGACCCAGGTGACTGCTAGAGAATCCCAGGAACCTTAGGAGCCTAAAAGGCAAAGCAAGGCCAGGGCCGACATAGGTCCTTAGAGACATTGTCAGAGCGTGATCACGTTAAGACCATAATAAGGTCTGGCTGCCATCATGGATCAATACAACAACAGCAGCAAACTAAACGACGGAAAAAGAGATTGGGTAAAATACAATCAGGAGAAACAAGCGCTAATGTCAATTAATCTTTTCCATCTATGGCAGAAGGGGCCGTCAGTGCAAAAGCCACTCTAGCTGTAAGCCAACATAGTCGTAATGCCTCTCAGCCATCGATTGTAGACTATTTTAAATGTACTGGGAGTCTAAAGAAAGCTCTTACAGCACAGTCAAAAGTGACAGAGACAGAGTCAGAGACAACAGGGATGAGCTATACAAAGCCAGATGTAACATCTTACAATTGCCTGAAACCCCATGGAAAAAAATCGGAAAATAAGTTATCAGCGGATTGCCTAAAATCTAGGAAATTATTAAAAGATAATAATATACATTTTACATTGTAAGTGGGTCCTTGCCCTCCCCAATAGATGGTTAAAGTACAAGTACATTCTAACTATAATTTACCAATGGCAATTTAAACAAGTGATACAACTAGCCTGTGTGGGCCTCCGAACTGCCCAATGACAAATGCCCACAAACCCAACATACCGGTCATAATAGATATGGACCCAAGCCCAAGTCTGATTGACCCAGTAATAGATCTATCATCTGGCCTAATTTCAAATGCAAGCTAAGAGGTATTCCTGTCCTCACACATACGGTCAAAGTTAACTCCATTTAAAATGGGTTTGGTAGTAAGCAACTTAATTGAAAATACAAAACACTAAACAAATTCAAGCCATAATAAGTCCTAGTAGATCAAAGGACAGACCAGTAATAGACCCTTTTATCCCAACATTAATAACAGGAAGTAATCAGCCAGATCCTAAACTGACTCTGACTCCGAAGAAAATAGTCAAAGAGAACATACCTGTTGTACTGGATCAAAGAGAGTTAGAGAATGGAGATTTTATGAATACCACCCTTAAATCGGTGGATCTTTCCCTTTTGGCCAAATATGATGATAACTTTTCTGTGGAAGCCAACTTTTCTGAAGATCAGAGACGTGCCCAGACAGGAATATGGAATAGCATATTGAACACTTTGTATGCTATCACTACGGCCTTAAACTACCACTCTGAGAAATTAAACACACAGGTGGAGCTGCTAAACACACTCGCTCTATGTAACTGGAATTGACTCGAAGCTACTTAACTTGTCAAAATTAGTTGCTAAGGCTCAATAGACACAGACAATCAGATGATTTCCATTACCTGTGCTCATATTATAGATAAGGTATCAAACATACCGGGTATTGTTGGAGCATTGGTTGATGAAGTAAGAATAATGGCTTTGCAACAAAATAAGGCACCGACAACAGCAATCGGAAAAAAATGTATGTGCCATGATGTCGCAAAATCCCCAGCACAAACAGCTCGACAATCTCAGAGTGAGAATTGCAGTATGACTGGTCAGGAACAAGAAGGGCAGATCCAGTATAATTTGAAACAATCCCATTACGCCCAGCCGCAAACAACAATGAACAACAAATCCTCTTTAGTAAATCAAGGTGGAGCATGTGTTATACAGGATTCAGGGGCGTATATAATGGAGATAGAAAGCTCAAAACAACCAGCATCCAACAACAGTGAAGAAAAATGAGCAATAAATAACACAAATTCTCTCTCCACTTCAAAAACAACTGGGCTATCCAAAAGAGCTAGGAAAAGACAAAGAAAGGCACATAACAAAACAAAAAAAATATGTGAAAATGAGTCCGGCCGACAGCACGAGGAAAAACTATTCAGTCTTTAACCATCAAACAAACACAGCAAAGAAAGAAGCGGAGAATGAATCAATCGAAGTATTAAGTAGCCAGGTGGAGATAGGTCCATCGGATGAAGTACCTGCAAAGACGTCATAAAATTACAGAGGTGGGCCACTTCACAAGGATCCTTCAAGCCTAGACAGTGATCAGGGGCAATTCCAAATCAGAAGATAGACACTGACTCCCCAGCTAGGCAGGAATTACTTTGCTTCATCACCTACAAATAGGCAACAGTATGTGTAAAAAGACAACCAAGACAATCGGTCCATCCTCAACAACATTCCTTTAATAGGAAACTCCAATAGGGATAGGGAGTCACAAAGTATGTCAACAAGTTCTGACTCCCATAACAGGAATCCCATAACAAAAAATGTGGATACAAGCCTCTCCCACTCCACAAAGTTACTCTGTATTGGGATATAATGACCCTCCCCTACGAGCGGGGGGGGGCTTCGTGATCCCTAATTTCCATCTGTACTATCTGGTGGCCCAGTGCAGCTTTGCTCGTCACTGGTACCACCCAGATGCCTGGATACCATACTCTAGGCAGGAAGCTGATCTTGCTGACCTGATACCACTGGCTGCATTGCTGCTGGCAGGACTGCCACGTGACCCCCATGACATCCAGACGGTGTCCACAACCAGCTGGGCCTGGAAGCGGCTGATCCGGAAGACGGGGGCCACATATTATATTCATTGCCCTCCCTCTGGCCGCCAACCCTTGGCTGCCCACCACGCAAGAGGCTCTGGTCTGCCAAACCCTCACCAGATATTCTCTGACCACCATTGGAGACCTCTTCCCCAATGGACATGTATTCTCATGGACGAAGGATATCCGTTTCCAAACCCCCTTTTTGATGGACCAGTTTGTGCTGCGGTGGTTGCAGGGGGCACTCAGAGCCCAGGTTCCCAGCTATCCCATAGAGCCGGATGACTTCCCCCCTTTGACGCTACTTATTATAGACACAAACGGGGATCATTTAATATTTAAACTTTACAAATCAAGCCTGGCCTTGTTCCCAACCAGAGACGCTAGGGTCCGTGCAGCCTGGGAACAGGATCTTGGTCACCCACTGACCAATTCCCAGTGGTATAAATGCTGTATACAGACACGAAAGATCTCCCTTAATCACCGCCATAAACTACTCCATTTTAAATACCTCTGACGGGCATACACAACACCGGCTAAACTACATCGGATGGACCCGTCCGCTCCCACGCCTGCCCAAATGTCATTCTCCACCAGCAGACTTTGCCCATATGGCGTGGAACTGCGACAAGGGAGTCCAGTACTGGCGGACCATATTTGTTGAGCTGTCATGCATGACCCAAATCACATTTACACCCTCGCCATTGATGGCGCTCCTGGGATTTGTTCACGACATCCCTATAGCATCGTGCCGTTTCATTGCTATTTCTCTCCTGTTCGCTAAAAGGGAAATTGCCATGCAGGGGGGCAGCAGGCACCCGCACACACAAAACGCATGGATTTATAGCTTAATACACTGTAATACAAATAGCGAATTGCACGTAAGCCTACAACCACCTACATCCAGACCTCGCAACATATGGCAGCTGCTGTGCGCTTACCTCCTCACGCTCGAAGATACTGCTAGCTCACAACCCCAGCAAGGCTACTCTCTACCTATGCCTGTAGCAATAACCAGAAGGACTCTACATGCAGCGAACACACATCGGGTGTACCCCCCATCTGTAAGTCGTAGAGTCCCACCTCCTATACTGTTCGTATTATTGTGCCTACCGGTGCTCATTGTATGTCTGCCTGTAAAGGGGGAAGACAAATGCAAAAAGAACAATTAATGGACAGAATGCAGAACAATGTCATACATTCACCCCAGTACAGAGATCTGGGCCTAAATCCATCATTTTTTTGCTCACCATGCCATTCCAATTTGGACCCAGCCATATGCAAATCAGTCTTGACCCTGCGCCCAATGGGAACAGTCCAGCCCGAACTGCCAGGCCAGGTCCTCCCTGGACTGGAAACAAGCATCCTAGGACCGGTTTCGGGCTTTCAGCCCCCATCAACCAGGATAGCATGACTCCATTGGAATGGAGAGCACGGGACCCAAGTCTGGGCATACCCATCCCACTCGGGGTGACAAATGCAAAAAGAACAATTAATGGACAGAATGCAGAACAATGTCATACATTCACCCCAGTACAGAGATCTGGGCCTAAATCCATTGTTTTTTTGCTCACCATGCCATTCCAGTTTGGACCCAGCCATATGCAAATCAGTCTTGACCCTCCGCCCAATGGGAACAGTCCAGCCCGAACTGCCAGGCCAGGTCCTCCCTGGACTGGAAACAAGCATCCTAGGACCGGTTTCGGGCTTTCAGCCCTTATCAGCCAGGATAGCTTGACTCCATTGGCATGGAGAGCACGGGACCCACGTCTGGGCATACCTGTCCCACTCGGGGTGACAAATGCAAAAAGAACAATTAATGGACAGAATGCAGAACAATGTCATACATTCACCCCAGTACAGAGATCTGGGCCTAAATCCATCGTTTTTTTGCTCACCATGCCATTCCAGGTTGGACCCAGCCATATGCAAATCAGTCTTGACCCTGCGCCCAATGGGAACAGTCCAGCCCGAACTGCCAGGCCAGGTCCTCCCTGGACTGGAAACAAGCATCCTACGACCGGTTTCGGGCTTTCAGCCCTCATCAGCCAGGATAGCTTGACTCCATTGGCATGGAGAGCACCGGACCCACGTCTGGGCATACCCGTCCCACTCGGGGTGACAAATGCAAAAAGAACAGTTAATGGACAGAATGCAGAACAATGTCATACATTCACCCCAGTACAGAGATCTGGCCTAAATCCATTGTTTTTTTGCTCCCCATGCCATTTCAGTTTAGACCCAGCCATATGCAAATCAGTCTTGACCCTGCGCCCAATGGGAACAGTCCAGCCCGAACTGCCAGGCCACGTCCTCCCTGGACTGGAAACAAGCATCCTAGGACCGGTTTCGGGCTTTCAGCCCTCATCAGCCATGATAGCTTGACTCCATTGGCATGGAGAGCACGGGACCCATGTCTGGGCATACCCGTCCCACTCGGGATGACAAATGCAAAAAGAACAATTAATGGACATAATGCAGAACAATGTCATACATTCACCCGAGTACAGAGATCTGGGCCTAAATCCATCGTTTTTTTGCTCACCATGCCATTCCAGTTTGGACCCAGCCATATGCAAATCAGTCTTGACCCTGCGCCCAATGGGAACAGTCCAGCCCGAACTGCCAGGCCAGGTCCTCCCTGGAAGCTAGGCTGGCTGATGAGGGCTATTATCCCGAAACCGGTCCCAGGATGCTTGTTTCCAGTCCAGGGAAGACATGGCTTGGCAGTTCGGGCTGGACTGTTCCCATGAGGCACAGGGTCAAGACTGATTTGCATATAGCTGTGTCTGAACTGGGGTGGCAAAGTGAGCTAAAGAACGATGATGGATTCAACCCAGATCTGTGACTGGGGGTGAGTGTCTGAAAAGTTTCAGCGCTCCGTCCATCATCTCCTTGTGTTTGCTTTGTTCGCCCTAAGTTGGCAGGGTATGCCCAGACGTGGGTCCCTTGCTCACTTTGCCACTGGATTCAAGCTAGCCTGGCTGATGAGGGCTGTTAGCCCGAAACCGGTCCCAGGATGCTTGTTTCCAGTCCAGGGAAGACATGGCTTGGCAGTTCGGGCTGGACTGTTCCCATGAGGCACAGGCTCAAGACTGATTTGCATATAGCTGTGTCTGAACTGGGGTGGCAAAGTGATCTAAAGAACGATGATGGATTCAACCCAGATCTGTGACTGGGGGTGAGTGTCTGAAAAGTTTCAGCGCTCCGTCCATCATCTCCTTGTGTTTGCTTTGTTTGCCCTAAGTTTGCAGGGTATGCCCAGACGTGGGTCCCTTGCTCACTTTGCCACTGGATTCAAGCTAGCCTGGCTGATGAGGGCTGTTAGCCCGAAACCGGTCCCAGGATGCTTGTTTCCAGTCCAGGGAAGACATGGCTTGGCAGTTCGGGCTAGACTATTCCCATGAGGCACAGGGTCAAGACTGATTTGCATATAGCTGTGTCTGAACTGGGGTGGCAAAGTGAGCTAAAGAACGATGATGGATTCAACCCAGATCTGTGACTGGGGGTGAGTGTCTGAAAAGTTTCAGCGCTCCGTCCATCATCTCCTTGTGTTTGCTTTGTTCGCCCTAATTTGGCAGGGTATGCCCAGACGTAGGTCCCTTGCTCACTTTGCCACTGGATTCAAGCTAGCCTGGCTGATGAGGGCTGTTAGCCCGAAACCGGTCCCAGGATGCTTGTTTCCAGTCCAGGGAAGACATGGCTTGGCAGTTCGGGCTGGACTGTTCCCAAGAGGCACAGGGTCAAGACTGATTTGCATATAGCTGTGTCTGAACTGGGGTGGCAAAGTGAGCTAAAGAATGATGATGGATTCAACCCAGATCTGTGAATTGGAGGTGAGTGTCTGAAAAGTTTCAGCGCTCCGTCCATCGTCTCCTTGTGTTTGCTCTGTTCGCCCTAAGTTGGCAGGGTATGCCCAGACGTGGGTCCCTTGCTCACTTTGCCACTGGATTCAAACTAGCCTGGCTGATGAGGGCTGTTAGCCCGAAACCGGTCTCAGGATGCTTGTTTCCAGTCCAGGGAAGACATGGCTTGGCAGTTCGGGCTGGACTGTTCCCATGAGGCACAGGGTCAAGACTGATTTGCATATAGCTGTGTCTGAACTGGGGTGGCAAAGTGAGCTAAAGAACGATGATGGATTCAAACCAGATCTGTGACTGGGGGTGAGTGTCTGAAAAGTTTCAGCGCTCCATCCATCATCTCCTTGTGTTTGCTTTGTTCGCCCTAAGTTGGCAGGGTATGCTCAGACGTGGGTCCCTTGCTCACTTTGCCACTGGATTCAAGCTAGCCTGGCTGATGAGGGCTGTTAGCCCGAAACCGGTCCCAGGATGCTTGTTTCTAGTCCAGGGAAGACATGGCTTTGCAGTTCGGGCTGGACTGTTCCCATGAGGCACAGGGTCAAGACTGATTTGCATATAGCTGTGTCTGAACTGGGGTGGCAAAGTGAGCTAAAGAACGATGATGGATTCAACCCAGATCTGTGACTAGGGGTGAGTGTCTGAAAAGTTTCAGCGCTCCGTCCATCATCTCCTTGTGTTTGCTTTGTAAAGGGGGATGAAACACATTGTTTATCCTGTACTTGTTGATTGCTATCTCTGTGCGTTACCTTTCTGAAAAATTGAAAAATAAAGTTTTAATAAAATTTGGTGCGGGTGCACAGGCAAAATGCTTTCCTCATTTGCATGGGCCACGCCCCCATGCAAACGAGGGACCATCCTCTTAAGCTCTCCGCTGCTATCAGTATTACAGAAGGTGTCTCACAAGCATCTGCATCCCTTCTGTAATACAATAGTGCGTCCCTTCTGTAATACAAGTGTCCAGGAGCACAGAATACGGGGCACACGTGCCCTTTGCAGCCCCAGGGGCACAGCTCTAACGCGGGCCCTTATCTTTAGGGCCTGTACAATTACATACAATTATAAAGGTGACAATAACTAGGCATTTACAGGCTAAAAACGGAATTCATAAAAGTTTTTCTGAAGTACAACTGGAAACCAGCAACTGATAGCTTTCCATAAATAATTCTGAACGTTTTGTGAATTCTCAAAAAGTCATTAATCTACATCCATGTCAGGGTGTAACCCTATGTGCGCAGAATGCAACTTTTGTCTTGAATTGAGCCCTTTCTGTTCTTATTGTATTTGGAAATGCAGAGGCATACCTTAGGGCCTTCTAAAAAGCACACATAGGCCCTGATTATAAGTTGATCTAAGCCGAATTCCCGTATTTAAATACTCTACTATTCAATCATGAGTGGGCTATCATTCCCTCATCTGGATTTACTAGGTGCAGGAACAACAGAACTGATTTAACCTGTCTCAAAATTCAGCCAGTATACTCGCACTGGGAAAGGGATGCATTGCTGTCCCATCCCCTTACCTGGCCCCAGTCCAACCCTCAGACAAGGCAACGAGGGAGCATGTAATGAATCTTCTACCAACCATAATTACCCCTGTCCGTCCCCAGCCTAGCGCGCATTTACTAATTGCCGTCCAGAATCTTGGCATAAAATTCCTCATAGGTAATAGGGACCCTAAACGAGAGATTCAGAGGTCTTAGCAAGTCCTAAGGCCTTGTTCCTGTGGTGGGCGACCTAATCGGGCCGTACTCAAAGGACAGTGCATGAAACAACCATAGCATGCATATCTGTAGAGCACTGGATGGGACCATTGGCAGATAATAGATGTTTATTCCTACCTAGGTCATTGATACTCATTTTATCAACCTCAGAAGAATGTAAGGACCCACCAGGATCCGAACCATACGGTCAACACAGATGCCGGCAACTGATACATTAGTCCACTGAGGAACCAGACCTAAGAAGCGCTAACACTCTCCACTGTCCAACAGCTCTAGTTCACACCCTTGATAGTCAATTGAGCTTACTTTGTGTATTCACTCTGCACAGGGACATTCAATTGTGGAGAAGAAAATAAGGCCCTTCATAGGCAGGGAGCTTTCTTTAAGGAGGGCTTACACTTCAATCGGATATGCACTTGCTGGTGGTCACTAGTGTGATTCACGAGAAGAGTTTGAAGAAGTTAAATAGCCTTGCGCCGCATTGTGTGACACACTGGGGATGCAAGGACTTCGTAAATCTGGGACAAGGAGGAGTCTATCATGCTTTCAGTTCGATATGCAAGCCTCTTTGTCTGGGTGAAAAGCTTTCCTTCAGTGTCACTAAATTGGGATCCTAAAGGTTCAGTCACAAGCCTTCAAACGTAAGGTCCACCTCTGACCTGCACCACCACACTGGAGTAGCAGGGCAACATATACTGCAGCTACCTGGGTCTCTTCCATAATAAGTATGAGAGCAGTTCCGGGTAGGTTTTTTTTTTTAACTAAAAGCTACCCTAGGAAGTATTTATATGAAGGCTCTTACGGAGAAATGGGGATGTAGCTACCCTTCAGTCTTTAGCTTCTCGGCGCAGTTTATGACTGTCTCTGTCTCTCTCTCAGAACTGTCAACAGCCTTTCGCACTCTAAATCAGACAAACAGCCCATCATGTGGCAGACTGTCATAAGTGCCGGCTCAAATTAAGCACTGCAGTGGTCCCAACTTGGAAATTCTATGTCATCGCTGTCAATGTGCCGCTCTGCCTGGCCCTAGAATGGTCCCCTCGAAAGCAACACACGCTCACAAATGTTGTGCGCAGTGTTAATTTCTCCTTAAAGTTAAATGATGCATTTTTTAAGTTTGATATTGCTTTCATTTGTTGACTTTTGTGAGTTTACTTTTTAAATTAAGATTGTTATCTAAAGTTGCTCATTGTTGATGACTTTCATTAATCAGAATAATAAAAATTCTAACCGACTGACACACTCACACCATTGACTCAACAGACCCTACATTTATGCCAAACAGTCAACAAGTCTGCCCCAAAAATATAGACTAAATTGAAACCATAACAGGAGCCCATGTGTCTCGGGTCCATTTCTTTCAAGCAGTTCCAGTCACGAGCTCCCTGATTTTGTGCCTTCAGTGAGCTATATAATAGTGAGGCTACACTTTGCGGCAGCAGTGTATCGTTACTATATAGAAGCACGCGCACGTTTTAAAGAATTCCAAAGAACAGGTGCAATGCTCATTTAAAATATGTGTAATATGTTTCTAAGCCACTTGCGCTATTTCAGGTAGGAGTGGTTTATAGCACATTTGGAGAGGTAGAGTGAAGTCTTTAAGATATTATGGTTTGAATTACCAGCTCTGCAGGCGTTTATGAACTTCAGTGAGAGACAGTTAAAAGACTTTAAAGATGGGAGTCTTCTTTTCGGGAGGTGGGAAGGGGGGGCATTTTATGGCAGACACATTTGTGTTAGCATTGGCCTATTTTCTTATGCAACTGATCTTACTAGACATCGTAGAGAAGACTTATTATTGTACTGCAGCGATCGCCGATCAGATAGATTCAATGATGTTCTGTATGTTTGTGTAAAGTAAACTTGACCAACAGCGGCGGTGTTTTCACCCCAGCGCTGTATATTCACAGATGACCACTAGATGGCAATAAGCACCAAGGAAAGATTTTTTGAAAGAGACTAGTATTCGATATCCGTAATTTGAAAAAAAAGTTCCTACTTTTAGCTTAATAATCTGACCCACTAAGGTTTGGCGGCCAAAGCTTTTCCCGCAAAATATGTACTTCTCTCCTAGTAATGTAGCTTCTGAAGCTAAATTCAAGCACAGTAAAGAGAGTGCTTGATTCTGTCAATAAATGTTTTGTTGTAATTTTCATATACGGACACCGTTCACAAAGTAGCAATTATTTCAGAAAGGCACCCCAAATAAGATGTTTTTCTTTATATATCCAGCATCTTAAATCCTAAATTGCCAACTAGCGAGAAACAGGAATAAGGAACAAAACATACTGTTCTGCTCTATAGGAGTGTTTCTTAATGTAAATAGGTATTTCAGTAGGTCTGTGGTGTTCTCATAGCGTAAACAGGAAGGTAGTGGTGTTTTAGAACAAGACTGAGATGTTCTGAATAAATGATACACACCGTATATTACAAGAAACGTGATGTGAATGGCTGTCCTCTCGCCAGTGTAACAGAGAGGGCATTTATGAGTTGTAAAGTTAGACTTTTGTCTCAGTTTAACTTACATTTTGGCCTCAGTTAGACTTAAGACCAAAACTTAAGTTAAACTGAGACAAAACTCTAACTTTACTACTCGTAAATGCCCTTTGTGAATACTGAAATTCGTAAAGTTATACTTTCGTCTCATTTTACCTTTGTGAATCGGGCCCTGTGTTTTTATCACGGAATGTGTTTGACTGTAGGAGCTAATATATTGTGTTCCTGTGCTTCCATGCAAGACACAATTATGAACCAATGGTGAATAACATAATTTATAGATCCTGCTGAATAAGAATATCTTTCTTTCTAAAGAAACCTATATAGGTCCTCGTCTGGGAAGTCAACATGATGGGTGCACTTTGAAGGTACCATGAAAGACCCAATCATAAGCCCCATCCCGATGGGCTCAAAAGTTTGTGGGGAGTTCAAGTTTCGCTCTCCTTGCAGAAAATGAGTGAGATTGTGGCCTTGAATTTGGTGGTGCAGTTGAAGCCCCTTCTCCCACCACAGCTACAGGCTGAAGCAAATTAACTGAACTCTAGATGGATGCCTTGCAGCTTCTATGGTGAGATTGTAGTAGTAGCTTGAGCTTCAGTGATGGGCGTGATACAGTCACTTGAAAACTTGTCAGAGGTATTTAGGGGGTTGGAGGAGGTACAGATGTCCCCCACCAGCTTGACTTAGCAGGAAGGAGTGGAGAAAAGCATGTATCGGACGCGGGACTTGAGGAAACAGTTGGGAGCTGCAGGCAGGGTGTTGGAGGAGTAGGTGGTGCTGCGTACAGCATGGAAATATAAGTAAAGCACCCACACCCTGGAGGTGTTCACCATCTGCATGATAGGAGCCTACTTAACTGATAGTCGAGGAAGAATATGGCCAGTATTCTGTATTTCTACTTAGTGTATTTCTGTATCTGTATATTTGCATGTATCTCTGCTTATTGTGTTCTATGCTGTGAAATGTCGAAAGTCTGTTTAGTGGAGGGGTTGTGTTTGTGAGTTGTTGGACTGACCATTTACTCCGTTTTGGTCTTGCTGACGCTGCCTTCGGATGGGCTACTTATACCACCACAGAAATAAAGCTGATTGTGTTATATGCCGGTTGTCTTTTCATTTCTGGAATCTGTTACCTCAAAATATGGCTATGAGTTGACAGGATAAATCATGATGGGCAAACAAATAGCAGGTTTTCACTGTCCGTCACCACCATATAAAACCTAGGGGTAAGGGGCAGTGAAAACTGTAAATTGACGCGCACGTTTTGCGAGAAAACTTCCATGGTGAGGAGGTTGTTGCTTTTTTATGTTCAAAAACAAAATCCCACTTTGGCATTTTGTTATTGAAAATAAAAAAAAAAAATTGAAAGTTTGCCTAATGGCTATTTCATGTTGATGGAGCCAGCTGTCGAGCTTTTAATGCACTGACAGAAACTACCATGACAGCGGTTTCTGCCATTGTAAGAGATGTCTACTGGGCTGACTGCCATCTCTAAATTTGGTGGGCAGGTGCTCCCTCATGGCAATGGAGTACTTTACTCTGTCGCCCTGACAGACTAAATCCAGTCTGCCAAACTCTAAGGGCCTGATTCACAAAGGTAAAGTTACACTTTTGTGTATGTTTACTATTTCTTTTTGGTATTCACAAAGTATGTGTTAAATTTTACTAATAGTAATTTTACGACTGCAGAGACTCCACACTCATGGCAGACACTGCACATAAAAAGATAGGCCTGTCCTATCTTTTTATGTGCAAAGTACTCCGGCCTGACTGCGGAGTCTCCACAGTCACAAAATTACTATTAGTAAAATTAAACTTGTAGTTTACCTTTGTAAATCAGGCCCTAAATGAGGCCCTAAGTATGTGATGAAAGTGTCACCCCCTCAATTCATTTAAACTTTTCACCCATTTTAGCAGAAATTCGATTTTTTGATTATTGAGGTGGTCGTGGATTAAGTCATACCATGTGCTGCATTACGTAAATTATGTGCTGGGAAAAAAGACCCTGTGACAAAGAATCATATAAACATGTTCAGTGGCCTTGGGGGACCAGCAATATTGTGTTGCTGTCTGACTATGTACAAAAGTGTTTGTGGTGAGTACAAGTCACGTTCTTTTCTTCTTTACCTTGAATCACCTTGCTGCCAGGAGGCCTGGCAGTAAACAGCTGCAGGGCTGCACCTCCATTAAATGATGGTCATTGAGATGGAGTACAGTTGGCTGTTAATCCCAGCAGAGGGGGAGGAGAAAGCCGTTGCCGCTACTTCTTTGGGTCACAAATCAAAGGCATCCCAGCAAATACAGGCATTAGAGGTTCCAAGCCTTCCCAAGCAGCCCCCAACCACAGTGGCCTTCCTGCAGCAAGTGCCTCAAGGCCTGGTGGAAGTAAAGGAGGGCCAGCAGTATCTCAACAACACCCAGCAGACGATTGTACAGAGGCTGGAGGCTACTGACGTCCAGTTTATTCAGGAAGGAAATGGACTTGTGTTGCGGGAGGAGAGGGTTGGAACAACAGTTGGGATGGAATAGTAGTGAGTTTTTAGCATTTAGGGATGGGGTGGACCTGTTGCGGGAGGGAAGGATGGGAAGAATGGATGGGGACATGGTAGTTGTGGGTTTTCTAAGGTTTAGGCAGAAGCAGGTTAAGCAGGAGGTGAGGGTGAGACTAGATATTTTCTTTATAAATGGGTTAGTTTTTTCTCAATGTGTCATCTTTTGGTTTTTAATTTACTACTAGGTATGACTGCTTAGTGTAGCATCACTGTTAATTAAACAAGAAGCTCCACCAACATAGTAACGACAGAGGCTAAGCCTTGAACCAGGCCCATTACAGAGCAATAGCTAACTGTGTCCACCCCCTGCATCCTCTTTTTAGTCCATCCCTACCAGAGCTCCTTTGCCACAATAGGGAGGCTACCATACCTCCTCCAGTCCACATCCCCGCAACCAGTGTTGGAAAACTGATCATGACCATACCCAACCCTACCCTACTTTAATGAATTGATCAGGCTGAGCAGCGCCCACCCTCCCATCAGAAATAGATGAATACTCACTGCCCTTGCCCTACTTTCTGTAACTATTGACCAGTAATGCTGTAGCCAAAACAGAGCCAAAACAACAAATCCCTCCTTTCCATTTTTACTACTTCTTACTGTTGGTGGTGCCCACCGCTAACAGGGGTGACATCACAGGAAAAGCAAGGCTCTTCATTTCCTGAATAATGCTTGTGAACCGGCCAAATGATTCTCATTTTGCACTATAGCCACTAAACAAAAAGAAAACACAAAGTGAATTGAAATCCAAGACAGAGACAATTGTGATAAAATAACTAGCAGCATTGTGTCGAGTTAATTACTAAAGTGAACATAATTAAGCCCACGTGCCAGGACTGAGGAGGTTACTTTAGTGGCATTTAAGGAGCATAGATTGTGACAAAACATTTGTGCACTAGGTATCCTTGGCAAAACATTGTTGTAATTTATTCTCTGCACTATAATGTTCCGTTTTGCCTGGGTAGGAGGGGGTTACGATTTTTGGTAACCTCCTCCTCTACCAGTTGACAGAGTTTTAACCACATATGACGTACCAAAGTTGAGATATGTTGTTGGTGGAAATTAATAGCTCCAACAGATTGCATAACTTAGGGGAAGAGGGTTAGGAATTTAATGAATAGATGGTTAGGGGGAATTATAGAAAAGTGAGAGATAGACAAACACGGCATTCACTAAGTCCATGAGCACATTGTATCCATCCAGTCGCGGCTGGTGTTGGGGCAAAGTGGTGGGCTCGGGGGAGGTGGGAGAGAACAAAAATCTAATTTAAAAAAAAAGACTTACCTGAATCCCGCCCCTTCACCGCTCTTCTGGCTCCACTGCAGGCACAGGCACCCAGTCTGCCCTGCAGCCAAATCTGACGCTGCTCTCAAAGCATGAGAGCAGAGTCAGGATTGGCCTTAGCGCCCTTGATTTGCACTCCCAGGGAGACTGGGAGCCTGTGCCTGCTGTTTCCAACCCGGCAACGCAGCTCGGGTTGGAGACAGCTTCAGTGCTCATGACAGAGACGGCCGGCCAAACCGTCATGCATACTGATAACAATGCCCGCCACTCCCCCTCAGTGCCTGCCATCAACTGGCCCTGCCCTCAAGACTCCACTGTAGGAAAAAAAGAAAAAGATAATTAACATGGTTTATTATCATTTAATTTTTCAGGTTTTGCAGCTGCTGCTGCTGGCAGGGGGGGTGACGCTCCCCCGCCCTAGCAGAGGAGCCGCAGCTGTATCTGTCGCAGAAAGATGACACTTCAGTTCCAAATTCAAACTGTCTTTAAGCTCCCAGACTCCCAAGTTAGCTGATTGTTACCTAGGCTTGAAAAATGCAAAATAGGGAGGACTCACACAGTTAAAAAAATTGTTATAATAAATGAAAAAGGATACTGCATACAAATGGATGGTGCACCAGCATTCTACAGGACTAAAACACAGAGCTGGAGCACCATGGAGCTTTCTTACAGAAGAGAAGGCCTGTGGAATGCAAGAAGAAAATGACACTTTTGGGAAGTTAAGGTAAGCATGGTGCACAAGGAGTCAGAGGGCGGAGTATAGGCTTGCACAGTTGTGTGCCATTTACTGCGAGTCAGTTTCGTACCAATTTCAAGCAACAAGACAACCAGCTGCTTGCATCCAACTGATCACCCAAGCAATAAAAACATGCCCAGCATGTGATATGTCCAGGCCGTGCCCATCACGTTACATGGTCAGAACCTCAACTACTTAATTAGAGTTTACCATTTGAGCGGCTATTCTGCATTTTCCTATTTAGTGCACCTCTCTCCAGTCCACAGAGGTTGACCTTTTTGTGTCCTCGTGTTTCCCATAGAAGTAGGTAGGTATTGGTCCTTCTTCTGGCTGTTGTCAATGGTACTTTAAGAGTTCATTCAAAAAGTGATCAACCTGTTGAATATGAAAATGAAAAGAAATTGAGCCATAATCAAGTGTAGGTAAACTGAGTGAGGAAGAACCTAGAGATGATAGATTTAAGTTAAGGAAAGGACAATAAAATAAAATATGCCAGTGTTTGTAAATGCTTTTCCTCAGTACCTTGGACATTTAGTTGAAACCTGTGATCATTCCTATTCTCTTTGTCTCACTGTTCCTGCTCTGTTTGTCTCTTAGAGTATCTTATCGCTGTATTTTGAGGATCTTGTTTCGGCATTCTTGATGATATGTTTGTTAAAACCTCTTACCCTGAAGCGTGTCTACATGTTTTCCATACATGAAAGAAAATCTCTGTCATTGCTACAGTTCCTTCTTGCCCTGACTAGTTCACCAAAGGGTATGGTTTGAATCTGGTGTCTAGGGTGCGCACTACTAGCATGTAGCAGAGCATTACATAAGGTAGGTTTCCAATGCAACCTGCTCTGCTTTGTCTCTGATCGTTTTCAATGAAGAGGTCCACCTCCAAAAATACAATATTTGGTGTAATATGTTCTATGGCTGTGACAAAGAATTCTTTTGATTTGAATTTCACAGTGCACCATTTACCATGTACTTGTAAGGAAGGTCTGGGTTTCCACAAAGACACACACATGTGTATAATGTGTGGTGTTCTCACACTACACTACATCTACATTTATGTTATTTTCCAGCCTGAGGAAGTTGTGGGGAACACCCTAAATGATGAAACACGTGTTGGCTGGCTGAACACAAGAGAAAGAAAATTAAAGACCAAGAGGATATACAAGAAATGTGTCATAATAATTGATTTGTTTGATTGGACTTAGTGTGTGCTCGGGCAATGTATTGTTGTTACGGAGAGATCACTTGTGGTCTCATATAAGGGGGTTGGGTGATTTCCCCTTCCCTTGGAGCACTACTGTTTAAATATAATACATGTATATACACACCCGCAACTAGTGAGTGCCAGAATAACCTGGTGACTCATCACACAATAGTGTTTTAAGGTCTTTATCTAGGTACACTTCTATTGGGTTATCTATATAGTCTTGGACCATCTTCTGACTTGTCATTGGTGCTGCCACTTGACCTGCCTGCATTGCTGTGCAGACTGCTGCTGCAGTGTCAAGAAATGCTTCTGGAGGCATCAGAGCCAACATCGCCGCCCTCTCTCGAGATGGGAAGCTGCACCTCTGTCATGGCCTTGAATTTGCGATCATTCATCTTGTAGATCACCCGCTTTACTGACGATCCAGTTCTTGTAAATTGACACATCCAATGCTGAGAAAGGAATAAAAGTGGGCAGTGCTTTTTTGAACCGTGCAGCCAGTCACGTGGCACAGAGGTATGCTTGGAAGGAAACAAACTCTGTTTGCAAACTTTGATTAGTGTTCAAGCGAAGGATTAAGCTGATGACCAAAGCAACTGCTTCTTCACTGACATTGCTAAATGGTTGTTCCACCTTATGTAAATGTTCCTATGACAGGTGCAAAAACTGGATCGTTTGGCTCATGGTACTCTCCAACTTGATGACTTCCTGTATAATAATGTCAAAAGGGAGGACCATTTGGATCAGGCACCAAACTATCTCCCATAATTCCAACTCCATTGTCATAGCTTTGGCAGATGCATCCCCTCTCCTTTGAAGTATATATATTCAATGCTAGGCCTGTACTGCTCAAACAGGATGTGGTAGGTGTAGTTTCAATGTGTTGGCACCTCTAGTATGAGGGCTTTTATGGGTACCCCATTATCACCCTGGATGATCTTCAACTGCTTCCAGGCTTTGAATGAATAACTTAAATGAGTGCAAAGTGTGCAACTGGTGACCAGTATGTTGTTGACTACATTTTCTTTTTTAAGTAAGTCCAGCACAATTTGGTTTATGTGATGTGTTAAACATAGGGCTCTTAGGTATCCTCTGTCAGCCACGTCTTTGACAACATTACTGCCATTGTAAGTGGCAACAAATCTAATGCTGAGACCTGGGTTGAAGCCATTTGCAGACTTTGATATTACATTCATCCAAGATGTTGACAGTTGTATGGAATTTCTCCATGGTGGACATCACAACTGTTACATGCCACCAAATACCCCGAACAGTATCATCAGTGATGAGGTTAGTAGTTAGCTGTTACTTCACTCCTTTGAATGAGATATGTTGCTTGGCAACTGGTACATATGTCTGTTGTGAGGTGGATGAACTGAACAGCGTTCTCCTTCATTGCTTCATCATCCAATTACAGCACTTGATGGTGCTGCATAGGCACAGCAACAGTGGAAAAAGAGGACTGGCTTGGAACTTTCCATTTTGGGCAAAGAGTATTCACAAATTAAAGAAATTCCACCCTTTCCATGAAAGAAAGGGGGAGAAAGCCAAGTGCTAACATTTCGGCCAGCTTCCCATTGTACAAATGAACTTTTTCATGGGTTTGCTGGCATGGCAACTCCTTAATAAACATAGCCTTGATAGTTGGTTGTTATGATTATTTTCTTTGAGAAACACACTGGAAGCACAAAATGGTTGTTTCTCACCAACACCACATCGCACATGGCAAGCAAAGGAGGAGGCATAGAGAACAAACACAAAATAGACTCTCTCTCTCTCTCTCTCTTTCCCTCCCTCTCTGTCTCTGTCTCTCTTTAATTCTCTCTCTCTGTCCTTCCATTCCACTCTCTAAATGATGTTACTGTGGGTGTACACTAACCTACTTCACTACATAGGAGTTGGTTTTCTATTCAAATGTCTTAACTAAATTTTGATTCCGACCAATAAAGAGTCACTGTGGCCTAGTGGTTAATGTTTTCAACTCTTAAGGTTATGGGTTGGATTCTTGGTGTTTCAATGTTTGCGTGTGGTAAGTCATGAGGATAGGCAATGGTATTTTCTCTGATAAAGGTTGGGAAAAAAATTATTTTCACTTTGTCTGAATGAACGAGTTACTTACCTTCGGTAACGATGTATCTGATAGAGACACAGTCTAGCCGCAGATTCCTTAACTTAGAATATCCCCAGGCATCAGGCTGGATCCGGAAAACTTTTTCCCCAGCAGTACCTCTGCATGCCGGGGGGCGGCGTCGTCGTCCGGCTCCGTCCTGACGTCATCCACGGAAGTGACGTCAATGGAGCCATATAAGTCCCCCTCGGCGTGCTGACGTCAGTTTTCTACTCTGAAACTTTTCCGCGCCACAACGCGGAGCCACTACAAAAACTGTGAGAGTATAGGAACAGTGTGCCAAAAAAGGAGCAAAAATCTTTGAAACAACAATGATAAGAAATCATAGAATGATGAGAAACAACACCATTTTGAAAGAGTACTCAACACTTGAAGGGACCGAAGGGAGCGAACAGAGCACCTGCCCCAGGAAAAGTCCCACCCAAGCGAAGAGCCGTGCCCCACTAAGAGGCAACGGCAGTGGAAATGAATGGCAGGCCAAACGAAAGGCAGTTTGCAACCACAGGACGGAACTGTATGAAAGACGGTCTGTAACCATAGGATGGAACTGTAAAGGACCACAGGACTGGAACAACATGACTCATGGCAAGTGACCAGAAGTGAACAACAACATAGAATGTTCACCACACCTCCCCACAATGACTTATGAACTGTAGCATAAGCAAAGAGAACCTCAACCCAATCGGCTGCAGCATAGACAAGGAGACCCCAAAGAAATGGGGAGAAACAGACGAGGGTGGAGGGAGGGTAGAAGAACATGAGAATCTCCACACCGGAAGAACCAGGGTGGAGGAGCAGTGAAGGGCACATAACGTAGCCACCCAAGAACTATAATGGGTGGAGAGCCATTGTGCTAAAATAGAATGACACACCCTGCCCCGGAGGTAGGTGAACTAGAGCACCCCTCAGGAAGACCAAGGCCACCTGTAAGGGGGCAAGGTGGTAGAACCCCACCTGGAAAGGTCCTCGCAGAACGGGGAGGATGGGCGGGCGTTAAGGAATCTGCGGCTAGACTGTGTCTCTACCAGATACATCGTTACCGAAGGTAAGTAACTCACTCGTTCATCTGATAGAGACATCTAGCCACAGATTCCTTAACTTAGAATAGATACCAAAGCTTTACCCCATTGGAGGAGGGTCTGCGACCGAAACCCACCAAGTTCCCAAAGGAAGAAGTCCGTCAAGAACATTCACTTAAACAAGGTGGGGGCCACAATGCCAGCTTAGCTGACACCAGACCCATAAAGCTCAGCATTGCCAGCATAGCTGACACCAGACCATTAAGTTCAGGGCGGAGCATGAGCAAGGGAAGCAAGGTACCACAAGCCATCAGAGGACGGCAGAATGCCAGAAACTTCTACGAAAAGAGAGAAACTGAGTAGAGGACCCCAGGATCCGTAAGAGACAAAGGCCCAACGAAGGTACTTAAACATGATGACCGATTCAGAACACACAATGTGAGCGGCACAACATCAGGTGCCAACAAATGACATGTCAGGGCAGAAGGCATCATGCCGGGCCATACAAACTGCAGCTACCAGGAGATATATAGATGTGAATTACAAGAATACACGGAACAGACATTGTGTACCGTGAGAACCACACCACACAATGCATAGCTCAATGAAGCGTAACAGCAACAGCATGCGCGCGCCGACAGAGAAGACGGGCGCAGCACCAGGTAGCCAACCAGTCAACCGTACCCATAGGTTTAACGACCAAGGGCCACCGGCAAACCGGACAAACCCAAAGCTACCTCCCATGAGGGAGAGAGAGAGAGAGAGGGAGAGAAACAGAGAGGAAATCTGGGACAATCCCCAGGAACCACCACAGGGAAACCCCGCATGCATGCCCCCTCGTGTGTGTACACAGCACATAGAAATACATGAAAAAGTCAAGAAGTGACAACCAAGGGTAAGCTGGAAGAGTACCCCTAGAGAATAGAAAGTCACCCAAGAGGTACCAACGGCACCGACTTCTGTGAAACGTATCAGGACAGACAAGTCCAACCACAAAAGAGGGCGACCCCAACTCCCCGATCGGGAAGGACGGACCGAGCCACCGCGATACAGGCGGGAATACTGACTACCACACCAATGAAGAAGAAGAAGTCAGTAACACTCAGACATAGAATGTCTGAAAAAGTATATATATATAGACAGGGTGATGCCAGAGATCATCCGGAGATAAAATACTTTTGTTGAAAATTGCAGCAGAGGCCAGGAGGAGAAACACCTGAGCAGTGTGCGGCAACGAACCGAAAAAACTTGAGCCCAGGCCGGGGCCCATCAGAGGGAAGCAAGGGGCACAAGGTAAAACGTAACAGAGATCCACTCCGGCGAAAAATCTCTACCGCCCATAGGCAAACCCCAGACAGGGTGTGCCCAAGCCTTTCCCAACACCAGGGAAGAAGGCAACAGGAAGAGAATGCAGCCAAGACAGTGGCTCAAGGAACACTACGGGACCCTTGTGATAGCACACACACACAGTGCGGACCACATGTGGTGCCCGCCCAGAATACAAAAGGAACCGATCTGGAGCGGAACGGAACAAGCGCCCACAGGGACGCGTTCCCACGCCCAAGACAGCCAACAGTGCTAGGGGCAGAATGAAAGCGGAAAGATGAGCCAAATGCAAGGCAGGAAGACGTGTAGCCCCCTGGGGCGAGTCGGATGCGGCAGAACCCCAGCAATACACCGGAGCAGACTGCGTCCACAGATGCATGAGAGTGCAACGGAACAACCGTAGGCAGCAATACAGAAGCTCCAAGAGAGGGACACGTCAGTCTGTGGGTCTCAACAGAAGCACCACAGCAGGAAGAATGGAACAAAGGGCGATGCCCACAGCATAACCCACAGGAAAAATCCCCTGAGGGACAGACAATAACAAAGAGAACTGCACGAGAGCCTCCGAAACCTCCTGGCAAGGAAGAGCAGCTACACAATAGCGAACGAATACCCCACATAGGGTACGTCACATCCCTATAAAAATCAAGGGACACCTCTTGAGACAAGCTCATAGGCAGAGGTCAAAAGAACCATATAAACAGCTGGCCCAGCTGTACCAAAGGAAGGAAAAAACACGGCTGAACAGCCATACAGTCCGTCGGGGAAATAATGTCTTGAACCCAGAGACGGAAATCATAAAAGCAGTGACAACACTGCATACGAAAACACAAGTCCACTATAGAGGACTAAAAACCTGGCATTCATGGAAGTCCAGATAGGAGGCGCCGGACCGCCGAATCGACATGCTCATCAAACAGATGGGTCCCATCAAAGGGCAGATCCCTGAGTCGCTCCCGAACATTCTCAGGGAAACTGCCATCGCGTAGCCACGCATGGCGAAGGAGAGAAACTGAGTCAGTGGTGTCCATGGCCGACCAGACGTAAAACTGCGCCATGTCGTGGCCATCCCAAATAAGCCGGACCAGGTCAGCACGAGGGCCCTCCACCAAAGAGGGAAGGAGTTGTTCGACTGAGTCCCAAAGGGCAAAGGTAGCCCAAGCAAACACGCAGGTCGTGTTCAGGGACCGAAGGCCTGAGCTGGTGGACGCAAAGACATTGCGGCCACATGACTCCAACCACCTAAACTCCTGAGTGGGAGGATGCAACGGAGGAGGAGAGGAAGGGAGCGCTGCCTGGACTACAAGTCCTTGAGCCCTAGGATGGAGGGACAAACAGGCAGGGTCATCTGGAGCTGGGCGATGGCGATGTGCAATAGCACGATCCACGAAGTCCCCCGATGAGGGTCTGGTCCAAGTCCCCAGAAGGACATCATACAATGACCCACCAAAAGGCAACAAAGGCTCCACATCCACCGTGCCCTGGTGGAGAAGATCCAACAAAGGATCCGAAGGCAGGGAGACAGAGGGCGACTGCATCTGCAAGATATCCGCAGCCCTGCGAACCGCCCTCGCAAAGTCTGCGCTAGCCTCGTGGCCATCAGAGGTGGAGACAGCAAGTCATCCATTGGAGACGGCTGCAGGCTAATCCGTCCACCCAACGACAGAGGCCCTGCAAAATAATGAGCCGGCCAGTGCCCCATGGGCCCCTGCTCCGTGGAGCATGGAAAAAACCCTGGGGGCAGAGAACCCACTGGGGTCACATCCTCCACCAGCAGAGGAACAGCCGGGGACGGAACAGGCGTCGATCGACATCGACAACCCCCGAAGAGGACTCGTCCGCCCGGCGTCGGGCTGGTGTAGACTCGACCTCCACCAAGGCATGAGACTGCGGGAAGGAACGAAGTCGACTTAGAGTCGAGCTCCGCGCTGCAGCCGCATCCAGCGATGACGCAGAGAGCCCCGCAGGACTGTGCAAAGACGCATCAGGGGGACTAGACGTCAGAGGTATGCCCCTCCGGGCCGTGTCCCGACATCGCAGCGATCCCGGAACCGGAGTCAAGGCACTCAGTCGGCGCCGTGGGCAAACCCGCCGGCAAACCCCCGGCCTGAGTCCCTACCCCCACTGTGGGGCCCAAAGGCGCGCCAAGGAGAGGGGGTAACCCAAAGATGGCCTGCAGAGCCCTGGAATAGGCCTCCATCTGGGTCCGAGTCACCCCAGCACCAGGAAACGGTGGGTAGGCTGGGGCCGACTCCTGAGGGCCCGTGTCCAGTGAAGACCGGGAGCAGCGGGCCCCGACGTCACGCTTGTGTGAGGTCAACGACCTCCGTGATTTCTTCCGGTGCTTACCTGAGGCAGGCGAACGACGTCCACGGGAACGACTCCGGGATATGCCCCGAACAGGAACCTCAGTGTGGGAGGAAGAACTGCACCGTTTGGATCCTTACGCTGGAGACGGAGGCTGGCGCCGCGAGGATTCTGACCGGGACAACCAGGCAGACCTCAATTTCATCCGTCGTTCCCGCAGGGACTTCGGCTTCAGCTGCCGGCAGGCGTCGCACTCGGCGGAGTCGTGGTGCTCGCCCAAGCACCACATACAGATCTCGTGTGGATCTGTCGCCGACATCTGCCGCGAACAGGACGCACACGACTTGAAGCCTGCAGGCATCGGCACACTGTTCCAGATGCAAAAGGGCGTCGTGAAGGCCTGAAGCTAAAACAGGCCAGAGGAACCACTTCTCCCGGATCCCCGTTGGGACGCGGAAAAGAAGAAGAACTGACGTCAGCTCGCCGAGGGGGACGTATATGGCTCCATTGACGTCACTTCCGTGGACGACGTCAGGGCGGAGCGGGGCGACGCCGCCCCCCGCGTGCAGAGGTACTGCTGGGGAAAAAGATTTCCGGATCCAGTCTGATGCCTGGGGATATTCTAAGTTAAGGAATCTGCGGCTAGATGTCTCTATCAGATATATCTCTTTTTAAGCACGTCTTACCCTAGAGAATAAAAAATAAAAACCTCTCTCTCTCTCTTTCTCCCTCTATCCCTCCCTCTGACACTCTGACACTCTCTCTCTTTCTCTTTGTTCTTCCATTCCATTCTGTAAACATTGTTACTGTAGGTGTGCACTAACCTACTGCACTACATAGGTGGGTTTTTGATTTGAATGTCTTAACTTAGTTTTGATTCAGCCTAGTAACGATTCACTGTGCCCTAATAGTTAAGGTCTTAGATTCTTACGCTGAAAGATATGTTTTGGATTGCTTGTGTTAATGGGTCCGTGTGCTCAGTAATAGAGAGTTTAAATGTAAAAAGTGCAATAATTTAGATTTAAAATAAATGAAATAAAATTAGCGTGTGAGCAAAAATAAAAGAAAATGCTTTAAAATAATGAAAATTTACACAGCTGTCACAGTTACACAATTTAAGCCTCAACTGTTCTACTTCATTGTAAAAAGTCGCTCATTTAGAAATGCTAACACAAATTTTTGTGAGAATGAGGTCATGTATAGTGAAGATAAAACAAAAATGTGCACTCTTGACCATAAGATGCTATTTCATAATAAGATTAACTTTTTTATTTTTGAAAATCATTTTTTATTAGGTTCATCAATAAAAGATTAACATTTTAGAAGAAGATTCACACATTTTGTAGAAATGTTGCTGTCTTACTAGAAGCTTAGTGGTAGGATTGATTAGGATGCAGTCTTTTAAAATGGAAACTGTGCAACCTTAAATGAGACATCAGCAAACGGTATGAATGCTGACCCCTTGAACTAACTCATTTTTCCTTTTCAGGTCATGTAATTGTAAAATGTTTATATTTTTTTGGGGTGGGTGGAAAAATTCACTCCGCTCGTGGAGTTGGCAGAATTTGTTAACTCCGTGCTCCCTTTAACGCTGAGTTCCCGCTAAATTCCGCCATCCAGTGTGTGGCAATTTATTTTCCTTTGGTGCGCACTAGACTTGTTTTGCAGTGCGCTGGCGAGCCCCACAAGACTTGCAGGCTGCTAGCGTGCACGAGTTTTGGATTCCACTAGTGCAGCTTCCGGCCGACACAGCACCTTTTTTGTGACCATGGAAATCGCGAGTGTCCTAGCCTGCACCTCAATCAGATTCTCTACTCGAGAAGCAGCTAAATCTACTCAAAAAGACGTGTTAATATTCTACTCCAAGTTGTTTTTTCAGTGCAAGAAGCCTTTTTTTAAATTTTACTTTTTTTTCAGCAAGAAGGTAGTGCCCCAGAGACTCTAACTTCCTCTCCAGCAGGCTCATCCCAGTTCTTTGTCCTTCTTTTGGTCACTTTCCATTTGGATTTGGAGCTGGAAAGATCACTCTCTTTGTCTGCTGCCTATATACCATTGTATTTAAGGACTTTGATTTTGTGATATCACAGGTGCATTCAAAAACTGTTCTTTATTTGATAGAGGGCGTGGACCAGTATTTATTTGTACTTTTATTCTGTTTTTAAAATGTATTGTGGTGGGTGACCTGCAGTTTCAGTAGGCCCCTAGTTATTGTTTTGCATTTAATTTTTGATCTTTTGTAAAAGAAAAATGTTGCACAGTTCAGTACATTTTCTCCATGTTTGTTAATAACTTTCCAATATATTCATTTATTTTACTATGTGGCCTAGTCTGCCAATGGGGCCATTCAACCAGTAGGCCCAAAACTGGTCACGGGTGCATGAAACAACTGTTTCTGTGGTATATGTTGTTTTAAAACATCATTTAGGGCAGGGATGGCATTGGATTAAATTAAAAATGTGTTTTTTAGGGCAATTCACATTTTTGTTCTGCAAAAAGTGTATAGGTGGGGTAATATTTGATGCCTTGGGAGGATGTGTGTTGTACATTTTTTATAACTCAATTAGTTTTTGTTTTTGGCATTCCTGAATTAACGGTAGTGTTTTCTTCATTATTACCATGCCTCCTTTGTCTGGCCAGTGAGTGTGTTTGTCATAGGCCATCATTTGTCTTTGTTCTCCACGCCATGTGGCCAGGGGCCATTCTGTGTAGTTGGCGTCCATAGGCCTGCATGTGTTCCAACAACTGGGGTGGTGCAAGAGCTTGCTGGAGCCAATATGAGCACATTAGATAACTTTGCCATCCTAGATAAGGATAGAGTAGTCAATCTCCTGGAGACTACGAAATTGGGGTTCCCGTTGGCAGTGCTTAATTTGTAAAATATGAAGTGCTGGTGCCCACATTTTTTTAGGAGGCCACACCCACCTCCCTCGTCTCCACCCATTTCCACCAGTGGCTCCACCCACTTACTCTAGTTGCTCCACCCACCTCCTCAACTGGCACTGCTGACTACTTGGGAGGAAATTTTCTTCTCTGGATTAGGGCCTGGGAGGCCCAGGCTACTGCCTGCACCTTTACTCTCCATCTCGTCTTCACCCTTTTTTTTTTTGCAGATTATTATAGTGGTTTACATGAGAACCAGTTACGTTACACTAGGACACATTCATTTGCTTGATAGGCATGGGCGAATTATGTGATTTGCCCAGAATCACGGGATGTTGAGCCGACCCCGAGACTCGAAGCTGGACCTGGTTCCCCCGTTCCAAAGTGGGCAGCTGTGACCATTATGCCACATCCTCTTCCCTTGACATGGAATCAGCGATGCTCCTTTTTGTCCCCAGCACTACCACAGTGCACATTACAATGCATTCTCCGTTTTGGTCTCACACTCTTCCCAGCTTCTGACTGGACGTCCCGAGTCCTTCTCAGGTGCACTCGTCTCTCTCCATCATATAAGAAGCTACAGAAATCCCAGGGCAGGACTATTCTGCAATTACCACACCGGACAGTGTTGTTAGGCCATAACAACAGCACACACCCGAAACCACAAATACCATAAAATGTATCAGACTTGCACAACAAAAACAGAAGCAGATGAAAAATGCCTCTCGGCCACTATTAGACATAGACGGGACACTGGCCCTTTCTAGTGTCCAGTTAATTAGAGATGCACTTCTGCAAATACCATGTCACAAACAAAACGTTCCTTACAGCTTGCCTAGTTTAATTTCGTAATTTTTTGTGTGTTCCCTGTCATAACATTAATTGCTGTTTTTGAGTGCAAATTTTAGGCCAGTCACGCATTGCAATCCTAAGGCCGATCGATGCGAAAAAGCAGAGCCAACTTTTTAGGGTCATTAAAGATATTTTTACTGCATGAGCTTCTGCAGATGTTAACCTTTTAAACATTTCTGCTGACATGATTAACCTCCAGAAAGATTCTGTACCGCCTGACCTTGCCTGAAAAGTTGAAGTGGTTTCTCTAGGCAGACTCTTAAATTTAGACGGCACACGCAATATTTTAAGAATACCTGTTTTAAAGTCAGCTAGCAGTGTCCAAGTGCGGCAGTGGAACAAAGGGCCCCATTACATGTTAAGGTCTCATTTTTAAACTGTGTTAAACAATTAAGTAAATAAAACATATACACAAGCAGCCTTGTAGGGTGGTGAGGACACGGAGAGGAAAATTCAACTAGGAAGCCAGACATGCTTTGCAATAAGTATTGCTCAGGAGTTACCAGACCATTCCAACACCCCAAAGATCTTGCATACATTCTGACATTTTCCTAAGCTACCCAAGATGTTCTGTGTTTGTCTCATACCAAACCGATCTGTTGTTTTTAACCCCCACTACTCCCTGGCCGTCTACTCTATGAACTTGTTCAGCATCTGTGCAGCATGTCTGACTGGCACCATAGTTTAAATAACTAAAGATGAAAAACGCGGTGCCGTTGTCCAGTGCTTACTGGGCACAATAATTAGGTAATATCAACTCAAACAACGAGAGACGTGGAGCAGGAAAGTATCAAGCACGCTGCCATGGTAAGGGACAGACCCTCATGGGTCAGCTGAGTCAAGGGGTGTAATGTTGCCTTCTTTAGGAGAAGTGTTTTAAAAGAAGGAATGCCCTGAAGACCCCTCTATTCTGCCCGGCCTATGAGAGTGCCTTTTACAGCATACATAGTGTGAGCAGCTATTGTCACATTCCGGCATTGCCTTTCTTGCTCATCTGTTTTCCATCCTTTAAGGGCTCAGACGCAGACCATTGGTAACATGCTGACGCTGACCACGTTTAAATCACCTACAAAATCATCCTTAAATCATACCATTTATAGGAGACTTCACCATTTTGGTGTTGTACAGTCTGCTTAAAAATTGGCTAAACATCTTGGTCTTACAGATAAGTTAAGAAAATCTATGTAGAATCAGTTTGACGAACCGGTCGCTCCTGCTCATAGTGCAGACATGGTCTGCTTCCTGTCACCTCGCCGTGCCCTCCCTGTCCTGAAACCTCAGCACTCACCATCAGTAGCAGCCCTCAATGGCCTCCAGCGTGAAGCTGATTCTCGTACCACAGGCCGCAGCGTAGGGAAGCAGCACCTTGGGGATGTTCAGCTTGGAGGCCCGCCAGTGCCAGGAAGAGCAGCGGGAGCACTCAGTAAAAGAGGAATCTAGCGATGTAGAGTGCTGCGTGGTGGGGCCATGCTGCTTTCAGTGACAGACACACAGAGCCTAGGAGCCCCTCAGCCACTCAGAGAAGCAGCCAAGCCAACTGTTCTGCCTCAACCCTTTGCCTATTACAGTGGTTGCTCCAGGGGCATGTAAGGGCAGTCCGGTGGCACAGTGGCAGGTGCAGCCACTGTATATTTTATTTTCAAATGTTCCCTCTAGAAAAGAAAATACCCGCAGTTTGCCGCTATTCGAGTGATGTCAGAACAATGGAATGGGCAGGAAGCGGAAGTGGAGAGGCGGGCAGAAGTTAGAGAGAGTGGGGAGGTTCCTGTTTGAGAAGGCTGATCTGCCCTGGAGGCTGCGCTGCTTTTTTTAAGCAGGAGGGACGTGATTACAGCCGGAGAGAACGATGTATGTTCCATCATCAGCCTTAGGCAGGAGCATGGGCAGGCACTGCTCCGCTGTGTGCTCTCGGGCAGTCCCTCCCCAGAGAGGCGGAATGTGCCTCATAATAAGGCATGTGTCCATGCGGCATCCAATTTGAAATATTTAACGGAGTTCACCAGGAAGACCTGTGTGAAATTAAGTGAGTCAATATGGAGTGAAGACCCGGCTCTGAGAAATAAGTGCTGGTGCTAAGCACCGAAAAGCACCGGCACAAATTAAGCACTGCCCGTTGGATCCATGCCCACCTTATGTGATGCACATGGTCTCAACCATGATTGCCAGGCACCTTACTGTTCTACTTAACAAGGTGTTGGTCTCTGGAATTTATCCAGCAGTTTGGAAAAAGGCCACTATCTGCCCTTTATTGAAAAAACCTTCCTTAGATCCTGGCGAGAGAAAAAAATATTGGCCAATATCTATGCTCCCTCTTCCTACAAAAATACTTGAGAAGGCTTTAAATGAGGATCTTTTATCCTTTCTGGGTGCAAGTAATGTTTTGGACTCATTTCAACAGGGTTTTAGACCCCAACACTGCATGGAACCAACACTGTTGATAGCCATGGAAGAGATTCGCAAGCAGGTAGATCAGGGTGGAAGGTCTGCACTGATTCTCCTCGATCTCTCAGCCGCTTTTGATATGGTGAAGCACTCCATACTCATCAGCCGGCTAGAAAGTATCTTAGCTCATTTCTCTCAGAGAGAGAACAAAAAGTCTCCTTCTGAGACTTTTTTTTAGAGTTCTTTTCTCTCCCCTGTAGGATTCCAAAGGTTCATCTTTATCACCTACTTTGTATAACATCTATGTTTCCCCTTTGATGAAACTCATTTGTCCATATTGGTTCACAGGCTGTATCCTATGCCAACAACATACAAATAGTGATGTCTGTGTCGTCGGACGTTGAAGATGTTGCCAGCATATTCAAAAACTGTCTAGAAAATATCGTCATCTCGATGCAGGAAAACTGTTTAAAATTAAACTCAAATAAGACAGAAGTAATCCTTTTTGGTGCCGATACTTCCTTTTGGAATAGGACCTGGTGGCCTATCAATTTGGGATCTCTTTCTTGTCCTGTGTAGAAAGCAAAAAATCTTGGAGTTCTATTCGATAAACAGTTGTGTTTTCGGATCAAATCAACCAGGTTGCCTCTTTGTGTTTTTATCTTTTAAGAGTGCTTAGGAAAGTACTCCCTTTCATCGTGATGGAAATGCAGAAAATGGTTGCGGTAGCCTTGGTGTTGTCTCGAATAGACTATTGCAATGAGCGATACCTCGGCACTCAGAAACTTCTACTTCTGAAGTGTCAATCACTTCAAAATGCAGTAGCGATCTTCTTTTGGGCATTGCAAAATTTGCCCCCATTTCTAAAGGGATCAGGGAGCTTCAGTGGCTGCCAATTAGCAAAAGATTTAAGTTTAAGGCACTGTGTATAGTCCAGAAGGCTGTGCACACATTCGAAAGCCAAATGGGGTGGGAAAAGTTTCTCCTTCCTAGCTGGCACACTTTGGAACTCTATGCTATTGGAGCTGTGATCCCAATCTAATCTATTGTCGTTTAGAAAGCTGCTGAAAACCTGGCTGTTTTCTAACTACGTAATCAAGGGGAGAATGGATCACTTGTACCTGTATTGTAACCAGGGTCAGGTATCTTGACCAATTAAAATCTCTCATTCACGTACAGGAGTGGTAGAGCGGTATATCTTGATTCTCCGCTTCTCTTAGAACGTGAAAGCATCATCATCGGGTATTTTTTTGTCAGTATGCTTTCCTCCACCTGGAGGTACACCAACTGGTGATTACAGTAGTGATCAGTGATAATATGGAATGAGGTGAGGTGAATTAAAATTGCCTACCGTTCCTTCCCAAAAAACTTTATTCGGTTGGAGAGGAGGCAAGGTTAAAAACTGGGGCGGTGCGCTTATAGAAACGTTACTATTCTATAGCACCTTGTTGTCCATGTGAGTGGTCGACATGTTTCAGCCCTTGGCTCGCCCATTCAGGTCGGGGGGCTTTCTTCAGGACCTATGCAAAGTGTGAGGTCACTAATTTTAAGCACCTTGTGAGGGCAGGTAAGTAACTCACCCTTCTTCTTATTCGTGACAGGTCAATAGTACCTATACCTGGGATGAGAAAGAATCATGGTAATTACAATTGCACATAATAGCGTGTCCCCCAATGTGGATACTTTTATGAGGATGCTGCCAACCATACGTTAAATAAGCAATAAACAATATTTAGTTAGCGGAGTGTCTCGTTGCGTTACTCCAGGTGAAAACATAAAACCAGCAATAAGAATAACAAACACAGAGTGCAGTAGTGAAATGGCAGAAAAGATGACAAGAGTGTGTATGCCTCTATTGGTAATGTGGACGGTTTGCCATCTACAAGTCATCATCTACTGACAACTTTCAGTCTGCATTGGTGGGTCGCAGACTTGCATAAACATAGTGGCCCCTTGACTCCGACTGGAAATGAAGAGGTTCGCAAATCACTCTAAAACATTCAGATTGGTGGGAAATTGTTCCATGTATCGCTAATTATCTACTAGGTTGTGACTGCGCTGTAAGGAAGAAGTAAGTAATGGTGCATACTCTGTTACTGGGTGTATTATCGTTTCTGTGGGAGGCGGTGAATAATTTCTTATTGTTGCCTAATCCACTGTTAAATCTGAAAGATCGAGCCTATCCTTAGTTCCGTGATGAAGCGTCATGTGCCAATGTGCGTTCACTATTGTCTACATGCTTACTAAAGTAGGCATTAATGTGTGTTTATTCTACATGAATGATGTGCACAGATGGAATATTAGGAACAAGTTGGGGAAAGGGTAACAATAATCCGCGCCATTAAGCAAGTTGCGCTCCCGTACCTTAAAGTTCCCGATTCAGGCTTCCTCAGGGGACCGGCGGGCTCTGTAACCTGCTTGCCGGAATAGAAAGGAGGGTGGGGGGTGGTTGGGAGAGTTTTTGGAAAGGTTAGACATTGGCGCGTGAGAGAACGCCGTAACTGTCGCTCAGTTAAAAATGGATACCGGAAATTGCAGGTTGCTCAACTTGTGCTCGCTCCGATTACGGTGCCCCGGTGACGCGGGCTAGTAGCGAGCTGCTTTTAAACTAATGATGGGCATGGTAAAGAGACTAGGTATAAAGACTACGTGTCTCTTGTCAATAGAGTACTTAAAGATTTAAAGGCTATGGGTGTAATCACAGCCTGTCTTAAATAGTATTGATAATTAACCTGAGACAAACGAAGGCCAAATTAAAATTTAGAAATTAAAATAGGTGATGAGGTCAAACGTCACCATGAACACGTTACAGTACTGGAAAGACTGAAAGAGGCTCTCTGGGTGGTCCGTTCTCAATATAAGGTCATTTTTATGTGCCTGTACTGAATTATAGGCATGGGCGGTAAATTCCGTTCCGCTCGCAGAATTTGCGGAATTTGGGTAATTTCGTGTTCCGCGGAGACCGCGGAATTACCAAAAATTCCGCGATCCGCGGCTTTGCGGAATTTTTTGCTTGTTTGCGCTTTCAAAATGCGTGTTCACGAGATATTTCTCCCCGAGCACGCAAACAGCGTTCGCGAACAGGAAAATAGCATCGCGAATGGGCGGAACAAGCAATTCCGCGTGTTCGTGGAACTTTTGCGTGCTCGCGGAGATTTTTTACCGTTTTGCGGAGCTTTGCGTAGCGCGACTATGCAAATTTCGCCCACCCCTATTAATTAGTCACAGGGCCTACAGCAGAACATGAGTAGGCAATATGTGAATTTTATGGAAGTCATGTGAAATATGTCTCGTTTCTTATCAAAGGATACCCAATGGCTATTCTTGTGCACACTGGTATTATTGCAAGAGGGTATGCATGTGGAATATGTCTCTTTTCTTATCAAAGGATACCTAATGGTTATTCTTGTGCACACTGGTATTACTGTGAGAGGGTGTGCCAAGGAATGGTGTCGTTCAATCCCAATTCATGCATCTTAAGGCGGTACATCCATCGTTGTTCTTTCTCGTATAAGATCTGTTCTGCATTGTGATTCTTCCTTGTCAGCGTTTCAAGAATTACCCATCTCAGCTCGTCAATTGTGTGGTTTGACTCAATGAAGTGGTTGCTCATCTTATTTGTTGCTTTCTTACATTTGATATTACTCCTATGTTCGCAGATCCGTTGTTTGATCTTGCGACAGGTCATTCCGCTGAATTTCAGGTCGCAAGGACAAGTAATCATATAGATTACTTGAGTTGTGTTACAGTTTGTGTGGTACTGTATTGTCCATTCCAAAGCTGGTATTAATTGTAGGGTCTTTGTGGGTCTGGTTAATTTACATACAGAGCATGATCCACATGGGTAATGGGCAATTATGGGAGTCATGTTCCAGGAATTGGTGATCGTATCTCTCTTTGGCTGAGGTGTCAGGGGCCTGGTATGTACCAGGATATCCTTGATATTCTTGGTCCTTCTGTTGGCAAATCTTGGTTTTGGCCAATTTAGAGATCCTGAGGTGAGGATTCTCCAATTCTTATTCACAATTTGTTTTACCGTGTTAGATGCGATACTATAAGTTGTAACGCAAGTGAGAATATCCGATGTTGTCTTTGGTGTGGTCTCTAGTAGACTCTCTCTAGGTTGGTTCCTCGCTCTTTTTTGGCATTTGCGTATCGTACCTGGAGGGTAATTTCTAGCCTTTAGTTTTTTACAAAGATCACTCGCCTCTGATTTGTAGTCCTCTAGTTTGCTGCCGTTCCGCCTTATTCGGAGGAACTGGCTGTATGGCAGATTCTCTCTTAGAGGTCGAGGGCGGAAACTGTTGTAGGAGAGTAAACTGTACTTAGACGTGGGCTTATAAAACGTCTTGGTGTTGATGATATTATCCTCCATGTAGATTGTGATGTCTAGAAAGTCTAGTTTGCGGTTGTCTGCTATATATGTGAACTTTAAGAATTCATCCCTGGTGTTGATCCACTCGTGGAAGTCTGGTAAGCTGTCTGTGGTGTCATTCCAGATCATGATGACATCATCTATGTAGCGTTTCCGGAACAGGATCTTGGAGTTGAACGGGTTGTTGTCATTGAGAATGTGGGTCTTTTCAGAGTTGCTTACATATAGCCCTGCCACGCTGGGGGCGAATGTACTGCCCATTGAAGTCCTGTGGCATTGTAAGTACAGTTTTCCACCATACTCAAAGAAGTTCTCGGTGAGGGCCAAGCGGCAGCATTCTAACACAAAATGTCTTGGTGTATTGTGTTCCCATTGTTGTGAGAATAAAATCTCTTCAATTGTCTCCAGGGTCTTTTCCTGTGGGAGGCTCGTGTAAAGGCTTTCCACTTCAAGGCCTGCATGTGTTCTTCTTTGTTGTCCATAGCTCCTTGCTTGTTGTTTGACCATGTTGCCGGTGGCCATTTTGTGTAGTCAGCCAGTGGGCTTTTTCCATATGCCTGCATGTGTTCTTTGGTGTGGCCACTAGCCATGCCTCCTTGCTTGCTGTTGTTGGTTGACCATGTGACCGGTATCCATTTTGTGCAGCCACCCTTAGTTTACTTTTTTCCAGTTTTCATTTCAAGCCATTTTTTAGGAAGAATGATAGGAAAGGGCTATGTCTTTTTGTTTTTGTCCATTTTTTAAACTTTTCTCTGATATCAATTTAATAATGTTTGATAATCATTGTATTGTAAGTATTATATGTCTATTATGATTATGTCTTATATTGTATGCATTTGTTTGCATTTTTCACCTGCACCTTCTAGCCTCCCAATTAGCATTCATCATTTTTTAAGTATTATTCCATTTTCACCTGGACCCCTTGCCTGCCATAGGTGCACACACACCAACATTCATTTTTTAAGGATTATTCAATTTTCCCCTGAGCCCCCTTGCCTGCCATAGGTGCACACAAGCATTCATTTTTTAAGGATGATTCCATTTTCCCCTGCACCTCCCTGATTGCCTGAGGGATCTCATTGCTTAGATGCACATAAAGCAAACATTTAAATCTGCATGTTGTTATCCTGATTGGAAATGAAATATTTATGTTATGGTGGTATGGTTTGACTTTGGAATGGATACACTATTGTTAATAATTGTTTAGGAATTACTTAAGTAACCACACTAAATTATGTTGTCTTTGTCTGTACTGGATTCAAACTGCAACAATGCTACGTTTCACTAAATGTATTTCTTGCTTGTTTGCTTTTAGGTGCACAAGAGACATCACCCAGAGTACTGCCAGACATAAGGCCTGTACAAAGTGACATGACCACACAACATGTGACGTGAGTCATCCAGTCTCTTCCACTTGTCCAGCTCCATGCCACTGCCAAATGACAGCTTCAAGATGGCTCCAAAGAAATAATCTGACAAGAAAGTGGCCATCTTTTCACCACTGGCATGCCAACCGGATCATTTTCCACCAACTTGTGCCTGCCGCATCGGGCCACCAGGGAGCAAGCTGGAGGCAGCACTCCTGCATCAGCAGCACCACCCCAACCTAAGCCCAAGGCCATGTTTGTCAGTGAGGCAGCCACTGCAATTATGACGACACCGACGAGCAGTGACATTGAATTGGATTTGCCACTTTCGCAAAGTAGTACCAAATTGTTGCAGGAAAATGAGCACAGTGGACAACAGCCACAGCCAGTAATAGTAGATCTTACTGTAGCAGGATGTTGAGCTTCCTGCTGAGCAAGAACCTCCTCTGTTAGAACCAATGGCCTCCAGATGTCCAGCAAGAAAAAGGAAGGGTACTCCACCACTCTCTCCAAACCCCCCTTCTGATGATCTGGACACGTATTGGACCCCATCTGAATCCGAGATATGCCAGGAGAGGCTCAGAAAAGGGAAAGTTCCTGAAAGCCTTACAATTATGGAAGGGGATGAGGATGACAAGCCAATCATTGTCATGGAAGTTGGCCCAGAGGAGACTGACATTATCCCTCCTATTCAACCTGCTCCGAGGGATGTGGGGCCAGTGCCAGCTTCCATATTTAAAGGCTCCCGCTGAGACCTGCATAGACCACTACCTCAGTAGAAGTACACACTGCAGCAAGCCAATTGTCCACACACCCACCTACCTCCAGTTCTTCGGGCATTGGCAGTGGCACCAGTGGCCCACTAAAAAATTCACCTCCCCAGTTTGGGACTTCTTTATGATTAGCAAGCTGGAGGATAAGATTGCAATATGCTCCATTTGCCACACAAGTGTTAGTCGAGGGAAGCCTGGTTCACACTATGGCACTGGAGGTCAAACAACCCATATGAAAAAACAGCATGTGAGCCGGTGAGAGGCGCACCTTAAAAAAATGTCTTCAGATGGTGCTGGTGACGAAAGCAGGGAATCAGCTCCGATCATGGTGGGAGGTGAAGGTGGTGAGGAAGAAGAGGGTGAAATGCTCTTTACGCAAAGCAGCCCTGTCCTCAGCACTGCACCAGTATCACCTGCCTCAGCAACCTCGCAATGGCACAAGAGTCAGATGGAAACACCACATCAACAGCTTACAGTGACTGCTCCAGGACGCACATTGAGTCTACCACCACCTGCGGGTTTATCACCTTCTCTCCAAAAGTCACCTGCGCCAGTGGCCCCAGTAAAAAAATTAATCCAGGCTACTATTACGGGAATGTTTAGGCAGGAGGGGCCCTACAAACGCAACCACCCAATGTTATGTTATGTTATGTTATTGTTACTTCAATAACGTTTGTAAAAAAGGAAGCTGGCTAAAATGTTAGCGCTGGACCTTCTTTTTTTGTGTGGAAGTAATGGTTTTTTGGAATTTGTGGTGGCCATCTACCCAAAATGGAAGGTTTCCAGCTGGACCTATTTTGCTGTTCCAGCACTCCATCACGATGTGCTGCAATTGGTTGGGCAAGCTTTGTAGCAGAGTGTTGTTCACTCTATTTACCTGACCACAGACATGTGGACCAGTTATCAAGACACTGATTACATGTGTATCACTGCCCACTGGATCTCTTTTTTGGGGGTTAGGAAACAGGTATATATAGGTCTCGGCGCTGAAGAAAGTTTTAAAGGCATTCAGCAGCATGCAACAGTAACCATGTTCGCCATGCAGAAATCCCATACTACTGAAAACATCTTGGAAAGACTTAAACAGCAAAGGGTTTGAATGGCTGCGACCCAGAGGTCTGAGAATTTGATTTGTTGCCATGGACAATGGCAGTAATATAGTTAGGGCCATGGCAGATGGTAAATATTTCAGGGTCCTATGTTTGGAGCATTGCGTCAACCTCATTGCGCAGGACTTTCTCAAAAAAGAAAACATAGTCAGCAACTTACTGACCACCTGCAGAAGAATCTGCACTCATTTCAGCCATTCTTTTAAAGCCCAGAAGCAGTTCATTCAGCATGCTAATAGAGTACCAGTTAAAGCCCTCATACAGGAGGTGCCAACACGTTGGAACTCGACCTGTTACATGTTGCAACGTCTGTTTGAGCAGTACAAACCGATCAATGAGTATGTCCTTCAAAGAGGAGGGGATGCAACTGTGAAAAAGATGTCCATTGTGCTGGACAGATGGGTCCTAGTCAAATACCTGATAGAGATGCTACTTCCTTTTGAGGTTTTCACACGAAAAGTCAGCAAGGAGAACAGTACGATGGGCCAAGCTATCCCGCTGTTGCATATGCTACAGGACCAGTTAAAAATGGTGGCCGAAAGCTTCACAGGTGTAAACAAAGATGTGCATATTTTGATTCATAGCTTAATCCTTCGTTTGGTTGATAATACAAGGCTGCAAAGCGACATTGTGTTATCCATAGAGTACATCTGTGCCACATTACTTGATCGACGGTACAAAAAAATACTTCCCACTTTCATTTCTTTTTCAGAAGGGATGTTTCAGAATACAAGATGTGGATTATTCAGCGAGTCAGAGACCTGGAAGAAGAAAGGATGGAAATTAGAGTCCCACTCCCAGGCACAAGTTCTGGGGTGCCGCCTTCAGCCTCCAGGGACCGTACTATGCATTGTGATTGTTTACGCCCAGCGCACTTTTTAAAAGGTGCGCCGGGCGCAAACAATAACAATGCGCCCTATTATGATGTATGCCATGCCCCCAGGGCAGCCGCGACCTTGACCTGCCCTTGGGGCAGCGCATTCATGTGAAAACACGAAGCAGCCGCTCCGTGTTTTCACAGTGCAGGCGGCACCCGCCTGCACTTTCAAAGGGGTTTAGAAATCACTGACTGCACCCGCCTGCAAGGGGATGTCTGGGGGTCCATGGGACCCACTTTACCCCCTGCAGAGGGCTGCTGTCAGGAGGCGCACTGACAGTGCACCACCTTTTAAATGGCGCACTGAGGGCTTCTTTGACTCTGCGCCCGCATCTGTAATATGACACTGGCGCAGAGTCAAAGGAATTCCCTCATTTGCATAGGGCACGCCCCTATGCAAATGAGGGAACACCCTCTGAAGGTAGCGCTGGTGCTTTCAGTGCTTCAGCACTATCGGTATTATAGAAGGGGACACACAAGCGTCTGCGCCCCCTTCTGTAATACCAAAGTGCCCCGGGGGCACACAAAACCGGCGCAAACGCCCGTTGTGCCCCCGGGGCACTTATTGTAATACGGCCTCAGAAAGGGTAGTCATGTTGTCTCACAGTGGCCAACACTAGCAACAATAACATCGGTGGCTACAACAACAGCAACAGGAATACAACAATCCACTAGAACCTCTGCATTGGGTTGATTTCAATTTGCAGGTCTTAAGTCCAGTGCAGAAGTGAAGGCAAAAGAGGAATAGCAAGTGGCAGCACCAATTACCATGCAGAGTATGTTCCAGGAATATCTGGATGACCCAAGAGAGGTCTATGTGGATCAAAACCCATTGGTATATTGGTATGGGAAGATGCTCCAATGGCCAGAGCTCAGCAGGCTAGCAATGAAGTATCTGGCTACCTAGTGTGTCTGCTGAGCATGTGTTCAGTGCTGCTGGTGCAGTTGACACAGTGAGAAGGACCATTCTCTGGCCTCAAAACATGGAGTGATTGACCATGATCAAAATGTACCAACACTTCATTCCACACAATTATACTGTACCTGAAATACCACAGGAGGAGGAGGAGGATGATTGGTCAGACTCAAGTCTATTAGATCATGATGACTAACTTCTGGGCAAACCACCTGAGTTTGAAGACAAACTCAACCTCTTTGACTCAGAGTAGCCGACCAAACTTCTTAATTATTTGTCGTCGAACTCCTTTGTCACAAAACAATAGCTAGTAGAACATTATGTTTGTGACTGACTTATGCAGCCCCACCATTTTTGGGCACATGCATGGCTGGATTTGAGTTGGACCAGTGTGCAGTGAAGAATCCGCCCCATTCCCTTCAAGGACATTGAAGACAATGCCTGCCTCATTCCCATGCCTATCCTTCTTTTTTCATCCCCTAGCAGGGCTGCCCCAGTAAAGATCACTTTATTTACAAGACTTCCAAACTCCAATGTGATACTTGCATCATAGAGGAGATACGATTGTATACCTACCACCGTGCTTGGATTGAACAGTTACCTAACTATTTCATCAATGAGTGATATATTATTGAGTGATTGTGAGTGATGATTGATGATTCATGTGATGGCAGACAGTGAGTGAGGGTATTCAACTAATAATTTGTAAACTTGATTTAGTGGATTTTCAATGTTTGGGGCCTGATGGGTGATCATTTTTCCTGAAAGTGGTTTGCCTTTTCAAACTTAGCAAGATTTACTTGCAGGGTCTACTCCTTTTTTCTGGTTTTCAGAGACCAGGTCAGTCACTTTAGTTAACAAACATAAATCTACATAAAATACCCAAATTCAGTTTGTCTTCCTGTTCTTCAACAGCAGCGCACTACAGGTCTTGGGTCGGAGTTGGACTGATTCATTACTTGGAGTCAGGAGGAGGAGGATGGAAGGACTCAGAGTGGGACTTCCTCAACAGCCAGAAGAAGGAAGGTATTGAGTTTATCGACTTCAAAGGAAACCAACATGATGATGACTCTGAGGCCTAGTCAGCTCTGTGGAGTCGAGAGAGGTGTGTTTCTTTGGGAAATGCTGCTGAGTGTGTGTGCTGGCTCAAATGTGAAACACCTCTTATAAGTTTGTGGTGGTGAGTCTGTTGCTTATAATTGGAGACAGATTTGTGATGCCACATCGTCATCATCATCACATGATGCATGCACTTGGATAAATGTTATGAGGACAGTTGTGAGATTGATCAGCCCGGTACATGCAACTACTTGTCTGTGATTGGTTGTAAATTGCTCTCACTTCTCAGTTATTCGATCTGCCATGACTGATAAAATGAGTGACTGCAGAAGCCTATGCTCTTGCTCTTCCTCTGAGTCTTGGTAGTTGGTACACTCTTTATGAACCTTACCTTTTGACCTTCTCCTTGACTCTACAATCTAATTTCTGTTTTACAATCCGCAGACTTTTCTTCTACTGCATGAAAGGCGAAAGCTCCATAACACTCCTGCTTACCTTACCAGACCGGTTCAGCCAGGCACCAAAGACGGACATGCCGAGAAGTATGTAGATGCCCCACCCAATTTGGACAATACAGTATCATTTTTCTTTTAACAATCATAATTTTTAGAACTGTGTGGGTTCACTAATTCCAGAGGGAGCCAGGCTGAACAACATTTGGTCAGGGTTGCACAGTAAACTTTAGCAGGGACATTTTGACCCCTCTCACTGTGGGACCAGGATCCCCATAACTCTGTGCCTCTGTCTCCTTTTGTGACCTCTCAGTAACCCCATCTGATTGCCCCTCAAATGTTCCCTCCTCACACTCCAACTCTGGTAGTGCACCAACACATTTTCAAGGTTTTGAGTGACCACAAACAAACACCCTTCCTATTTGTCCTCCATTTGCATTCTCTCAGTATCCCAGGTGCTTCTGTCACTTTTCAGTCTCAAGTGGCCGGTTGGATACACATTGCTCGGGTATCCAGGTACTCCAAACAGCCCCTCTCAGCATACCCAGACTACACTTCTTTTCACTCCTCCATAATTTGTATTTTTCAAACCTAGATGACAGAACATTTAGATATATAATAACGTGGGTTTCTGCGGCTGAAGAGCTGTTTGCAATGGATTTTACTGAACTGTGTCATACTTATTTCTTCATTTTCTTCCACAACAAACTGATGTTGATGTGCTGCTCATCGTCACCATGATGAATAGTGTTGTTGTGTAGTGTTTGTCTTTATCACACCTTTCTCCAAATCCTCTTACCCATCCATTCATCAAATCCCTAAACCTCTTCCCCCGGGCTGTGTGATTTGTTGAGGTGACTTAATTTAAACCATAATCTTCTATTACCTGAGCAATAGCCCACACCAGCCTCACTTACCCATCCACACATAAAAGGGAGTTAGATATATAACATCATTCACCATCATCATCATTCGGACTTTGTGTGGCGTAAATGTTCAACTTTTTCGACTCCACTCCTGATTCTGAGTCCACTTCTCCTGACTCGAGAATTTTGTAACTTTAGTTTTAATTAAATAGCTCCCGATTGCTCAGAAGAAGTTACTATTGCTAGTTTTTGTTATAATATCAGGTATTCTTCTCTTTGTTGTGTCATGGCGGTAGTAGTCTGGTCTCAGTCTTTGAAAATCTATGATATAAATATTTAACCCACTAACTTTGTGTTTTTCTTTCAATTTAGTTGCTTGTGATGGATAATCCCTTTGATTAATCCTACAGTTGGAGCTCACCTAAGTGGGTTTGGGACCTCTCTTGTTGTGATGCCTTCCCTGTTAGCAACCTAGCCTACTACTCCCACCACCACCATTAAGTTGGCGTCTTGGGAAGCCCTGCAGTGAGTTTTAGAAGATATAGAAAGGTAGCAGCCATCGCCTTATCTATTCAGGTAAGAGAACTATGGAGTGAAATGAACTAGTTTAGTTAGTAAGTAACTAACTTTCATTGCAGATTTGACTTTCCTTCATTGTTTATCTAGGTTGCTGTAGGCAATGCAGGCAATGGCAGCATACCCTACCCCCTAATGATCAAAATTATAGTTATAGAGGGTAGTATGACATAGGTATAACTGACTATATCCAACTCGTATGCATACACTTTGATAAGTAAGCAGATTAAAAAAACAGGCTGCTCGAAAAAGCAGTAGTGCAAAGTAAAAGTAAAACACACAAAAACGACAATAAAGTAGAATACTTTTTCGCTTTACTTGGTTTTAACAATAAAAAACCCATCCTGTCCACCCACAACAGGCCCAGCTCCTCCCCAAACAAATCACCCCGTCCCTAACCAATGTCCAAAGGAAACTCAAAGTATAAAGTAGCTCCCAAATCCCTTCCCAATTCCCACCCGCTCCACCCACAACAAAAATCCCTCTCACCAAAACAAAAAATAAAAAAGGGCTAGAGGAGGGTGCTCTTCATGTGGGTCCCGAGTGCCTCCTGGTTTTGCTCTAGGCGTGCCATCCGACGGTCCAGGCGCCAGATGCTGCAGGAAGTGGTGCTTAAATTGCCAGTCTGAATGGGAGGGGGCAGCAGTGGTGGTTGGATGGCTGGCTGCCAGCTGCCGGCTGTGCTGGCAGTATTGTTGTTGGGTGGCTGGAGGAGCTGGTGGCTGGCTGGAGGAACTGGGTCCCAAGCAGTGCTTAATTTGTAAGAAAATAAGTGTTGGCCCCCTCATCAGGAGGCCACTGCGGTTTGCACCACACATTGCTGCTGTACTTACTCAACCACTAACCATCACACTGCTACAAGTATGACAATTCAGACTGTTTGAGGCCACCAAAGCTTTAAGAATGGCTTGGGTGGAAGGTATTAGTTGTTTTTAATGTATATGTAATTAATAAACAACTGTTTATCTGCTCATATTTAAATTACGCAAATAGTGCCACCATGTGGCTGCTGTCATAAATGCAGGTTCTGGCAATTTAGTGCCGGTGCCGGAAATTAAGTGCCAGTGGTGCGCAACAAAAAAAAAAAGACAAATTGTAAACAGTGCTCTGTGGAAAACACTTGTTTAAAGTCATATAGTGGCAAAGTAGCAGTACATTGATAGTCCCCTATGGCCATTGGAATTTCATGTGATTACAAGTCCCAGGGCCATTTTTTACCCACACATGCCTTATATAAAAGCACTGACCGCCAGAAAGGAATTAAGGCAGAATAACAGCACCCCAGATTAAAAAAACAGTTATTTTTGTTTTCTTTGAAAGGGTTTCCTAGTAAAAAATTAAACAGACACTTTGTGTGGAAAAATAAAAATAAATTACCTCTTATTAATGAGTAAGGCATTATGTACTATGGAGTACAAGTATTTTTGTAGTGCTAAATTAATGGCGGCATGCTAGCTAGAGCGTCGGGTGCTTTGCTACTCTCTGCAGCTGAGGAGCTGTATTGGACAATTATTTTACTTTAATTCCAATGGCCCTGCTCTTCTCCAAATGCCTTTCAATTTCACCCTCATTCCAAAAAGGCAGATGAATAATGATAGTACGTCACACATGTCATGTTTAAAATGCAGATAACCTGTCTGCCATAAGTAGACAGTGGGAAAAACGATGTACTGCAGTACAGGGAAAGGAACAGGATATATAGATTGTATTTGGCACATTCATTACAGAGTATCCCATCCGCAAACCTCAAAATCAGGCACTTAGTCCCACTTTAATCCCTGGACTCGCCCTCCACCACAAATTATTTCCAACTAATACATTTGCTTGGCAGTAAGGAAAGGAAACTTAACTTACTCAATTGCAGGGTAAGTTAGACGGATTAGGTAGAGTGTTTGCTATAGAATAGTGGGGCATCACTGATCATCATTGTGTGCCTAAGCTTATGCTTATTCAGTCACTGTAGTTGACGAATGTCGAAAGGGAAAAATTTGAACAGGCGTTAATCCATTATGGAAGCACATGCCAAGAATGGGTTTTTCAATTTTTGGGTAGGCTGGGACAGAATTTAGGAAAGCATAAAGGAGTGAAGTACTAGGAGGTGACTGAGTGGGCACTGGGAGGGAAGGGAAACACAAATTGTTTTCAGCTTGCAATGCATTGAAAACTTTAAATTCCACATTAACTGAAGCAGACTCACATTGCACAGCCAACACTGTAGTGCCAAATTGCCCCATGCTGCAGTTAGGTCATGGCTGGTGAAATGCCATGGCAGGGAGGTGATGAATGATGATGGGTGGAATCCTTTCACCCATATACCCTTTCATCCATCCTTTAACCCACCCATGCATCCTATTACCCACCCATGCATCCTATCACCCACCCATGCATCCTATCACCCACCTACCCATCCTTTCACCCACCCACGAATCCTTTCACTCATAAACCATTTCACCCATCCTTTCTTTTAACCTTCCACCCTTCATTCCCCTTTCCATCAACCCATCATTTTTAGCATTCATTATGAGCTTTTGTCTGCTGAGTCGCAGATAGAAGAGAGCAATACCAAAGGGGATGATGGACGGAGCGCTTGAGCTAATCAAACACTCACCCCCAGTCAACTGATCTGGGTTTAATCCATCATCATTCTTTAGCTCACTCCACCACCCCAGTTCAGACATGGCCATATGCAAATCAGTCTGACCCTGTGCCTCATGGGAACAGTCCAGCCCGAACTGCCAAGCCATGTCTTCCCTGGACCGGAAACAAGCAGATAGAAGAGGCCATAAGAATTCAACCCCCGCTGTAGCGCTAAAGCAGGGGGTTCATGAGGCCCTTGTAGTGAGTATAATAGTAATTGCAAGAAATGTGACTTACGACTCCTCACCTCTCTGCTGCTACTGGGACTCCTCCTTCAACCGTCGCTGCATCTGCTGCACTGGTGCTGCTGCTGGCCCCGGCAATGGTGGTCTGTGCAGCTAGAAAAAACTTTACACATTTTAGATTTCAGATACAACTCCCTTTATTATTTTTTTAACAAAATAGTACATCCGCAATATATCACTACAGTTCGGTTAGCAGTATCTTCTATCAAAAATATAATTTTGGGCACTTTGTTGGTTGACAATGTTAGAAAAGCCAAGTAGTCAAGCCAACCAAAAACATTTCATAATGGAGGCAAAGCTATGATGACTCTCAGTCATTGAAGCGCAATGAAGGGGTGGAATAATTGGTCAATGAAGGGCATATGGTCTTGGTTGGCAAATGCAATGGGACCGTTCACATACTACTTTCCAGCCATGCTGCACTGTCACCAAAACTGCAGGTATACTAGTGTATAAATGAATGATCCTAATACATACAGCACGAATAGGCCACGTTACACCGCATGCGTTTAGAACGCATGCCATTACAATGACCGTGGTGTTACATCGCAGCCCATTACAACGCAAGTCATTACAACGACTTGCTGTAGGGGTGGATGTTGGAATAGTATAATTTACTATTCCAACTCCAGTCTGTGCAACATTTGGGGAGGTGTTGGATTTTAAGTCCCCTACAGCAAGTCGTTGTAACAGCTTGCGTTGTAATGGCATGCGATATAACAATGCGGTCATTGTAATGACTGCATTGTAACGGCATGCGATGTGTAAACATCATTGTAAACCATGTTTACCGTACAGCACAACATTGGGGGGTCCACAATGACCATGGACACTCTCTTGTTTCTTGTTTTACTGTTTGAGCATGAGCAAGAAAGAGAAAACCTTCTCAACAAACATGCATAGAATAGCTTACTTGGGCATGCAATCTTCACAGTAGAGTACCTGTCCTAAAATCTATTCTCTTAGTCTAACAATGCCAGTCCACAAGATATATAAGGGGAGAGGGAAAACGTACTAACAAAGCAGAAGAAAGCTACAGACTAGTACAGACAGGAGGAAGTCAGCTACAGAAACATGAAATATAGAAAAAAAAACTAGGATAATGCAGGGATAACAAGAATTTAACCAACATTAGATAGAACGAAGAGGAGTTGAAAAAAAAAAGGAGATAGGGACAGTAAAAAAAAATAAAAGGAAAAACTATTCTAAATGGGGAGAGGTAATAGTTAGGGAAATAATAATAATATTAACAGGAGCACTTACCGGGGCCAGCCGATCCATCTACCTCGGCGCTGGTGGTGGCACCCCAGGCTCCCTGATCCACCTCCGAAGCGCTCTTCTTGCCCTTGGGTGCTGAAGCAAGAAATGAAGAGAATTAAAAATAGATAAGTGGTACTGTTAATCTCCCCAAAAATATTTTGACAGGCAAACACAGTAACATTTTACTTTTCTAAATCAGATTGCCTATAGTACTAGTATTGAGTTGACCTATTCCTAATTTCCTAAACCTAAGGCCTATTCCAAATTTCCTAAACTACATTTGGAACTATTAATGCATTGCAACAAATAATCTTTGCTTCTCATCTCATTCTCAACGCCCTTTGATGGGCCAACTCATTCTCCCTTTTTTTCAATGCATAGATGCATATACTACACATCACTGGAAGATTGCTTGTGACTGTACGAACTACATAGAAAAAGGCACAGAGAATGCTAACTCACTGATATTACAACTACCACTATCTTAGTGATAGGACAGAGGAGTCTGCATGGCTTCTTAAATATCCATCCCAAGCGAGCACCAACGAGTACGATTAGGTAGTGCTGAGCACCTGGCTAGCTCAAACTGGATCACATAATATTCGTAACATAAACCTAACTTACCTCTGAGTGTGAGAAGCATGCTATTTAAAAGAAAAATATTAGCATTGTAGAACACAACAAATAAAGTTACTCAATGAGCCCCGCAAGCTCGACGCCCAGCAGGTCAAGCAGGTCCCTCTCTCTGTCGAGGATATCGATCCAGCGGTGCGTCAACCGCTGTTGGGTGCACTGCATCCCAGTGTTCTAACGGACACACCAGCGCACCCTCCCCCACAGCAGCTGATGCTCATGCAGGCCGTACCCGCTCCCATGCATGCCGCCTGCCGCCTGACACCAGCATAGAGAAGAGGTGGCGCTGCATGTAAAAACAAGTGCGGCCACCTCCACCTCTGAGAAGTTGCCACGAGACTGCACCCCTTGGTGGCGCCGGAGACCACAAGGTAGGTTGGTAGCAACGACACTGGCGCCGCTGCTCTCTGTCTCGCCATGCCATGGTGCTGGGTGGGATAAAAAACAAGAAATAAGAAAAGGAAGGAAGGAAGGAATTAATAGAAGAAGAAAGGAAGAACTAATGAAGTAAAGGGAAAACTATAAGAAGTACAAAATGTCACAGAAAAAGAAAAAAAAGGACAAAAACGTAAAATACACAAACACAGAGAAACGCTAATAAAATAAAGGTAAATTGGGGGTGGATGAGAGGGATAGGGGGGGGATTGCAAAGATTTAAGTAGGATGGAAAAATCAGGCCCAGGACATGGACAGAATAGGAAAGCAGGTAAAGAAAATGGCTGTGCCCATGCAAACCTCATGGTGCCATTTGCACTGATTTTGCAGCGCGGAAATGCACATTGCACTACTGGCATGTAAAAAAGCACTCCCGCCCACTCACGGAGTTCCTCTGAATATCGCTGAGTTTTTTTGTCATTCCACCGAATTCCGCACCGCACATCTCCGCGAGTTCTAACTAGGCCTAATATTTTCCCTAAAAGATATTTCAACTTCTATATAATTTACTTTAGTTTGAAGGATAGGCTGTTATAAATATACGTGAGAAAGCTCAACACCCAAGCGGAGCTAAACATTTTTCGATATTAGTTACAACAATATTAGTTAACATATTTGATATTTCATTGCCTTCTCGAAGATATTGTGAGGAGTAATCCGGTTCCCATGAAAATCTCGGATGGTGACTGGATGGAAGAAGACGGAATATGCAACAGTTGCTGATACTAAGAAAAATGGGTTGTTTATACATGTGTGCGTGTGTGTGTGTGTGTGTAAAGCTTAAATGTTGTGTAAATTAGATCACAGCTCTCTGTATAGACCCTTCTTCATTGTTCATTCTGATATTCAGATTTGCGACTTCTCAGACAACTTCTGTCCTTACCCCTCTCACATTGGTTCGCATTCGCAGACTTTGGCCCAAAGAGCTTTGATTGAGAACTTTTCCCTTCGCCCAGACCCTGTGCTATATTGTGCTGAGGCTCTATTGAGTTTCTTGAAACTCTCTATATGGGATGTTCCGTTTGATTAGATCTCATAATATTGAATTGAATCTACTTAAGCGTTATGCTTGCTCTCACTCTCTTGACATAGAACTCTTTATGGGTTTAAATTACCTCCTTTCTATTAATCCTTAGAATAGGGATTATTTCCTTATTGGAACAAGTGTATTAATGATTTATGCATTGTATTGATATTAATCTGATTTGAACTATTGATTGATGAATAAACCTGACTTAATAAAAATTAGCTACTAAAGATTTGATTTTAATAAAACTTTTAAAACCTCTTTAAACTCTCTTCATTAACTCACACCTAATATTGATTATTGATGAGTTTGTTAAAGTGATTAGTGATTACATTTTTCTTATTGCTTCAATGGCCAAGGTCCATTGACTCGACCGAGTGAGAGTTAGCTTAGATGATTTTGTAAGCCATTAAACTTAATTTAACCTGACTCTCGCTCCAGCAAAACTTGTGTGCCGAGATATGGTTTACGTTGAGAAGAGAAACTATAAATAAAATCCTGAGTTAGATAATTGCCCATATTCTATTGCCCAAACCACAGAACCTGAAGACCGACAAGGTGCGATTTTTTGAAGGCGGTTGGTGTTTTGGAGGTGTGAGTATTCATAGGGTTATGTGTCATGAATATTGATAAGAGTGGTGTTGATTGGGGTGCATGTTGAATGAATTAATGATGTTTATGTGCTTACTGTGAAGATGTTGAAAAGCTTATCGGGCTTGTCATAGCCTAAGATCCTGGGATAGATCATTAGATATTGAGAAGTGTGGAATACACTCTAGATTTGTCTGCTAGATATTTGTGGTGTAGGTAGTGAGGTACCGTCGACTACTCAATTGAGATAACGATTGTAACATTGTTGTGATTTTACTAATATTGATTAATGTAGTGGAACCTAACTTCAGAGGTGAAGATACATTGATTAGAGTGAATTCCCGCTGGTCCAGATGTCATTCGTACATGTAGAAACTCTTTTTGTGTGAGTGAGAGGGTGCTAGAACCTTAATATTCCAATTGGTGAATCGTATTTCTTTTCTTTAGAAGTAGACATGGTTTGTTTATCTTGCATTATTTTGCTTAATTTACATTGTCGAGGTGAGGAATGTGTGTGGATGAGAAAATTGTAAAGGAGGGTGAACTGCTGCAAGGAGTGAGAATATTTATCATATTGTGCCGGGCTGAGATTGGATGGTTGGTGTATTGCCACGCTGTGATTGGTTGATGACGACACAGTGTGCCGTGCTGTGGTAGGTCGGTTGTGGTTTACACATTGAGATTGGTTGGTAAGTCTTTAGTCACTAAAAGCTTTAACAGGATTGGAGAAAAGAAATCTGACGTTTGCGGAAAGGAATAAAAATATTTGGCATTACATTTTGTTACTAATTTTGTTGAATAATTTGAAACAATGAAATGCTTAAAGAGTATTAAGAATTTTGTGAAAGGTGATGTGATCATTCCAGTACGGAAAGGCAAAGAGGCACCTCCTGAGGGTACGTCTGCACATTATATGACAACGAATGTGGGTTTACACACTACTTTGTAGCTTCGTCAATGGTGAAAGAGTTTTCCAAAATGCGGGACATTTGATCCAAGAGTTATTGAAAGATTGAGGGACAAGCTTTATGAAATGAAACCTCCACCTAGACCTATGCAGTATAAACCATTAAACATTTGGGAGATAACAGCACATGCTAGATAGAGGGGAAAGTACCAGAATAAGAGTAGGAAAGCAGTGCATAATTATTCAGATGCTAGGTGGAATGAGCAGCAACAGAGATGGAGAAAAGCTATAGTCGAAGGGAATAGGTTGTATACAGCCCTCACTACTGATAAACCCAAGAAAATATTTAAGGATAAGTTGAAAGGGTCGGACCCATTAATACTAGATCTTCTCTAAAGACACAATCCAATGGTTCTTTTTCACAGCATGAAAGTGTGAAGGGGAGGAAATCGTTAATACATATTCAACTAGCCAATAACTCTGCAGGAAACATAATAACTAGCGGACCACTAGATAACGTTAGTTAGTTTATTACAAAGCCAAAAATAACTGGACATAGAGACACCTCAACACGAGGGTATAGAAATACAAAGGAATTAGCATGAAGCAAAATCTGTTCATCCAATTTAGATGGTGCGGCATGAATAAGACTATCAATTCAAGTAGTAGGATACAGAAAAACAGGAAGCATGAGTCCAAATTTACCTGCATCAAGGGTTGGTGAGTCTAAAGCATTAAATCTATCCCTACTCTAACGCTAAGATGACATCCTACTTAAGCATTTTCAATGGAAAGGAAAAAGGGGTCAGTGCGTGGAGTCTTCCTAAGAAGTCTCTCCACCATCAATGGGTCAAGAGGCATAAAGCTACTTTCATTAGAAAGAGCTCGATCTGAGATGCTTTCTCTCTGGAAGCAAGAAAGAAGTGATCACTTTCCCTAATTCCAACAACCAGTTATCCACAGGTGGAATTCCCATGATGCACAGCGTGCGCACAGTTCACAATAGGCACAGTCATGCAAGTACTTTTCCACGATGTTCTTCATGTGCATCTCTGGTAACAATTCGTCCTTGGTTCCATGCCTTCTCCTGTGGGAATTCGTCTCTGTCTTTATCACCTCCAAACCATGTAATTGTAACTTATTCTCTCATTGCCTAGCTACTAAAACAAAGACATTACTTTTCCCTAATGAATGTTTCTCCATTTGCAATGCAAACATGAGAAAGAACAGATTCTACAGTGCACATGAAATTCAACTATTAATTCTAAAGCAAGAGTTTTCAGGGACTTGCATTTCAGGACTACGACTTTAGCTAACATAAGAACATGTCACTTTAAGCATTACAGATTTTCATAACCCTATTATATTTTGAGTAACACATTTACCACATTATAAAATATTATTGTTAAACACAATTACTATACGGATGTTGTCAGTTTCCCAACACAAGTACTTCACGTTAACATTTTCTGCTAGTTACATTCATTTCCTACGTTAATTTTCCAGGCTGCTTGTCAATAACCTAAGCACTTCACGTAATTGTGTTAATACATTTCACAATTCTAACACCTCAAGTTAATACGATTGCAAGATTATATGCGGATGCGCTCTACACGTGATTATAATGCACCCCTACGAATGAAATGAAATTTCCGCTTCATCAGTCCCCCCTCTAATGATGCTGTCATCACAAAAACCCTTCAAAACATCCCTGCTGAGTAGACCGATCAAAACTGATATCGTAGCTAGTCTCCTCTGTCTGAACTCCTCCATCCACTTCAAATTTTCATAGTGACTGTCCTGCAGTCTCTCCATCCTTCTCTCTCTTTCCCTTAAGGAGTTCTCAACTTGCCTCACTCTGTGCCACTCATATGCTCTTATCATCCCTACCAAGAAAGTGATACAGATTTTAACAATCATTATCGGTTTCAAGATGTATCCAAAGATTCCGCTTCCCAGATTTGCAAACCATCTTCCGTCTATACCAAATCCCTTTCCAACCTTATCCAAACTCCTTCAACCACCGAGTCCTGTATTTCATGATGTATATCAGTGATGTTATCAATGTATCCCCTTAGATCCTTACTTCTATCAGGGATATAGGTACAACACTGTTGGACCTTCAGCGTTCATCAGGTTCCGCCCTCCTTTGCAAGTAACACATCTAATGCACGATGATTGTGCATCACCATCACCCATATCGAAACCATCTCCCCATCTATGAGTAGTAAAGACTGAGCTGTGTTGACAGATAATTTATCCACTATGGTAGACAGCCTTCTAATCTTGATGTCATTCAACACCACTCCCAAACTAGGTATCATCGCTCCAAATATATCTCCCACAACTTCTCCTGCACTTAATCCACATTTTCCCTGCTGTTCGACCTTCCCTCCAATCTCTCCAAATCCTTTACATGGTATATCTTTGGAACCATGCCCGCCAAATAACAGGTACCATACCATTTGCTCGGTAACCGAACATACGCATTCTTTCCACACACAAAATACACTCCTGGTACCATCCGAACTGACTCTTGCAAAAACGTCTTCCAAGGACCATTGATTAAGAAGATATGCTCACACACACTGTGTCCCACAAATGCAGTATTGTAACGACTCTTAGCTTGACGTATGCAAAGCTTGCCTAGTTCTTGCCAATCCAAAGCTATAGGACCAGAACTTCCATTAGCCTTGTGAGCTAACTCCTCCTTGGTCCACTCAGAATTCTTGTCCTTGTTGTCAGTATTAATAACTAACATCTATCCTCTACTTGATCTACAAATTTCTTTTCTATCTCCGTTAGTATGCATGTAAAATTATGTCTATGTGCGTAAGCAGTGTCTAGTGTTACTGTCGGGGAAAAGTAATTTTTCATTCTTTCTACTCTCTTATAGTAATCATATTTATTCAGATGTTTACATACAGGTATTTCTGAAAGTAGCACGTCATAGTTTGAATAGTAGTACTCATAATGGCCTTTTCCATAAAACATACTAAGGAGTAGACTATAGCTAATGCCATAAGTCAAGGGCAGGTGATGATATTGTATCCCCACCTCGACTGAGGCAGGTAATTGCATGCACACATAGCAATCCCTCACTTTCATAGTGTCCACGTACTCATACAACAACTTAGCATAAGCATTCGGGAAGAAAGCGACTAGTCTGCTCTATTAAGCCTTTCTCAGATCCTAATGTACCCTCCTTTGAGACAGTAGTTGTAGGTGTGGATGTCCCGTGTACCCCCACCTCCTGCTCCTTACTGTCAGGTGAACTTAATATTGACTCTATAATGCCTATGGCTATCACTGTAACTGCCCCTACAATGAGTGCACCTATAATACATTTGTGCCATGGTTCAAATTTCCAGACTCCATTTTAGAGTAGCTAGGATCACAGTTCGAAAGAGGATCAACACACAGAGTCTATTTTCTCTGCCTCTCTCCACGTATGACACGTTCTCGAGCAACTTTTGAAATCTTGAAAAGTTCTTTTAAATAGTCTCTGCTTTTACAGTATTTACACAGCTTGGAAGACCATCCTAGCCCTCTTTCTTCTTCTTTTAGATGAAAATCCCTAATTTATTCTTCTTCCACTTGGGCCTAGGTTCTCTTCTCCAAGCAAATTATTTACAGTTCAAAGTTCAGTTTACATCCCTTATTAGGTCAGAGACGATTTCCTCAATAACTTGTTGTAACAGTTCAGCTCTCAGTGCTGCAGTCTCTGGAGGAGACTGTGGTGCTCCGAAGCTTAGAAATTCGATGTCTTCTAGAATCAGAGTCCGTAAGCCACTTAGCCTTGTGGAAAAGGAACCGTCAACAACAGAAGTGCATTAACTTCAATTCCAGGAACTCTCTGTAAGATCTCGGCAATCAGCAGCAAGATCTCGGACCTCGCTCTCCCCAGCATTCGCAAACAGATGAGCCCACCCGGAAGAGGAATATCCCCGACAAGGCACTTGAGCTCTCCTGCATCTTCTCGCACTCTCTGTGTTTTGCTCGGTCTCGCTTAGGTCGGACTCTGAATATTCACTTATGGGTGTAATTTTCCTTTCAGATGCGAGTCTCAGGTTCCTTCTTCTCTGTCTCACTGGCCAGGTCTCACCTCTTTCTTCCGTAACTGCACATGGCCAATTGTCACACCAGTCTTTTTCACTGAGCCAGACTCTCTGTCACTTGCAATGTTACCATCTCCCTCAGAGTCTATACCAGAGTCCTGTGTAACTTGATGCCCCTCAGATTGGCTTAGTGTGTATCCAGCCTCTTTAGGTACCTCTACAGCTTGGCTTGCCCCCTCCTGTGACCCCTCGGTCATGGCTGGAAGTTCTTCTGAGAGAGGAGCTGTTTCATCAGAGGGACCTACGACTCATCGGGTGTGAGAGGCATGAACCCAATTCAGCACTCCGCCACACTTTACAGCAGTTGTAGTCACCAGTATCCCTTGATATGGCCCACGCCAACAGGAATCAAGACAGTTTTTCCTCATATGTTTTCTGATGAGAACCCAATCTCTAGGATTCAGGTCATGGCAGAGATCCTTTGAGGTCTGTGCAGTCACTGCTTCAACCTGATGAGACACAGAACGACCCACATCAGTAAATCCTCAACAGTAGTCAAGGGCCAAATCATCTGTGATATTCACTAACGCTGTAGCAGGCACACCAGTTAAACACATTGCTCTTCCCATAAGTATCCCATGAGGCGACAATCCAGTTCTCCTGTCAGGAATGCTGCGCAGACTCAGTAAAACTAAAGGCAAAGCATGAGGCCATTTCAGAGATGTCGAAGCACACACTTTAGCCAACCTCGACTTCAAGGTACTGTTGATTTGCTCCACCATTCCCAATGCCTCCGGCTTGTAGCTACAATGCAGCCTCTGGTCCACATTCAAGGCAGTACACACCAACGTCATGACTTTATTGTGGAAGTGCGTTCCTCTATCCAACTCTAATGTAGTTGGAAATCCGAATCTAGGAATGAGTTCCCTCAACAACAATTTCACTAATGTGAGCCTATCACATCTCCTAGTCGGGTAAGCTTCAACCTATTGAGAAAAGATGCACACAACAACCAGAATGTATCTCAACGCATTACACACAGGCATCTCAACAAAATCCATTTGGATCCGATTAAAGGGACCCCCTGTCCTGCCAATGTGGCTCAAGGCAACAACAATCCTCTTCCCAGCATTTATCTGTTGACACATGACACACCGATGACACATAGCTTCCGCACTCACTCAAAAACTAGGATTGAACCAAGTCTGTCTGAACAGTCTCACCATTGCATCCCTCTCTATGTGAGCTGCTCCATGAATTTGCCTCACCATTTGGTGCAACAAGCAATCCGGTAATACTGCCCTGTCATCAACCGACACCCAAATGTCATTTTTCCCTTTCCCACAACCTGTTCTGATCCAACCCGCTTGTTCCTCCTCTGTAACCTCCATTTGCAAATGCCTCACTTCATCCCACGTGTCAGCAGCTGCTAGCATCATGTTGAGTTCGGTCTTTTCTGTACTCTCACCAGTATATTCCCCAGTGAAAACACATGCATGAAAAGCACAATAGCGTGCAACTTCATCTGCATACCTATTTCCGATGGTAACAAAATAATTTCCTCTTCCATTCGCTGCGCATTTAACGACAGCCACTTCTCTTGGCAATTGCAAGGCTTCCAGCAGTTGTCTCACATATTCCCCATTTCGTATCGGGGACACATATGACGTTAGGAAACCTCTCTGCGACCATAGCTGTCCAAAGTCATGAACCACACCGAAACCGTACTGGCTATTGGTATAGATTGTGACTCGGATTTGTTCTGAAACGAGATCAAGGCAATGATGACAACCCTAGATGATCTTACGGATCATTACATCCACACCATGACAAATATTTTTGACACAATTGCACCGAAGCAACTCAGAAGGATACCAATCAAACAGTTCAAATCATGGTTTGATGGTTCACTAAATGAGGAACGTCGCAAATTAAGGCTTACGGAGAGACTTTGGAGAAAGTCACCCTCCATCACAAACCTCAAACAGTTGAGGATGACTAGAAGTGCATATAACAAGAATATCCGTAGTGCCAAAACTGGTCACCTCAGGGCACAGCTTGACAGCGCCAAAAACAGACCTAAAAAACGATGTGAAATTATTAAACAACAAGCTAACCACCCCTCCAACTAACTCTCTGCACCCAAGAGCTCTTGCCCCAGTGGGGAGGACTTCTCAGCACACTACACTGATAAGGCAAGAATATTTTAACTTGAACTGCAACGCGCCTCACCTATTCTGCTGCCTCTGACTCCCCTCTCACTATCCACTTGGCCAGTGGTAGCAAGAGCACCTACTTCCTAACCAATAGAATTCCTTTCTACTTCCAGATGATGCGGCGCTGCTCCAATCTATTACTTCTTTAAAACCTTCCAATCACTTCAACGATCCGCTATCTGCCAAGTTTTTCAAAGAATTCAAATCGGCTATTCTTCCACTCTGGTCCATGATTATCTATGAATCTCTCGTACAGGGTAGGATTCCTGATTGCCTCAAGATGGGTCAATTCACTCCCATTCCTAAAAAGTCAAATGCAGACTTAGGAGATCGTAACAATTTCTGTCCAATTACCAGTATCTTGACTTTGGCCAAATTGCTTGAGAAATGTGTTCGCACACAGTTCTGCAACCACATTGAGAAGTTTCAGCTCCTTGACCTATTCTAGTCAGGTTTCAGAGCGGGTCACAGTACTGAAACTGCCCTAACACACATCGTTAATGATGCCTTGAGATCTCTTGACCAGAATGTTCCCTGTCTACTGATCCTTCTTGATCTGTCCTCAGTGTTTGACACAATCAAACATGAAAACCTGATTAATCTGCTTCAAAAAAGGATGGGGCTATCAGGCCCTGTCTTAAATAGGTTTGCCACATTCCTATGAAACTGAACACAAAGAATCAAAGTTAACCAATCATTTGCAACCAGTACCCCGGTCACGATTGGAGTGCCTCAAGGCTCCAAACTCTCCCCCACGCTTTTCAACCTTTTCATTGAACCACTCTCCGAAATTCTGAACCGCTGTAACATTGTAACCGCCAGATGACATAAAAACTCTAAACTGTGCGCTGCAAAAAACTCACCGATAGTTAACTCATAATCATCTTTTGCTAAATACTCTCAAGACAGAATTCCACCTGATTGCCCCCCACAATCACTCTGCGCCCACTCAAGACTGGCTCAAACAACTTACAGCTTTCAACTGCAACCCTCATGTTGTTGACTCTGCATGATCTTTAGGCATAACTCTGGACAAATATCTGAATATGCAAGATCACATCAGTGCAACTACAAGGGGAGACAATCCTCAGCTCAACAAAATCAAGCCATTCTTGCCTTCTGAGGACATTCAATCTGCAGTCCAATCCCTAGTTATCTCATGCTTGGAGTATGGAATGGTGACCCTGGCTAGGTTACCTAAAGCAAGAGCCACTCTGAACTCTGCGGCCAGACTCATCACTGGTTCCAGGAAACATGACCACATCACACCTGACCTAATTCAACTAAACTGGCTGTCTATCAAAGCAAGGATCCGTTTCAAGATTGCCTGCCTGACGCACTAAGCTATTCACTACAACACCCCATCTACCTGGCAAAAACACTTGAACTATCGGGTTCGAATCGGACCCTAAGAAGCTCTAACAACCTACTGTTGAAACCTCCCAAATTTAAAAAGAAAAGAACCTACAATTGTGCATTCTCTGGTCTTGCACCAAGAATATGGAAGGCTCTTCCTCCCGAGATCAGATCAAACCCCTCTATCTCCTCATTCAAAAAACAATGAATGAATGACCATCTACAGCAATAGTCCTGAAGCCATCTTCACTAACCTTTATTTCCTGTTGACACTCTTTTATACCTCTGTTCGTAAGTTTTAATTTTGTCTCTCCATGTGCCCTTTAAGATTTGCTGCTCTTCTGGTTCTTTACATGTCCCACAAGATGGGTTGTTAACTTTGTTCAATGTTGTAATTTGTGTCTACCACGTGCCCCATAAGACTTGTTGCTTCTCCTCGTACCTCACATGTCATACGAGATGGGTTGTTGCTTGTTTAAGTTCCTTTGGTGTTGTACTCAAGCTTTTACCTCCCTTCGATTCCATTCCTTTGTACAGCGTTCTGATACCCGTACGGGTCATGTTCGCGCTTCATAAAACTTTTCAAATAAATTTAAAAAAAAAAAATGATTTCGGCCACTTGTGCGGAGTGTTCTCCCTGTAACCAAGCAGCTTCCACCAGTCCAGAGATTGCCCAGACAGCAAACGCTGCTCTCAAATTACCTTCATTGTATTTTAGACATGAACCACCAACAAAAAGGACTTGATCGGGATCAGACAATGGCTCATCGACAATGTCGGGGCTCGGCTTCGCACAAAGCTCAGTGACATCTAGACAAGTCATGGTCTTCACATTCTTCCCCCTCAGCACTTGGAACAGGCAACAAGGTAGCAGGATTTAACATGGAGCACTGCTTCAGAGTAACATTGTCGGCAGAAAAAAGCACCTGCTCATATCTTGTCAGCTTATTATTTGTCAAGTACTGTATTTTGGTTCTTGTCATCAAAAGCTCAACTGAATGTGGTACATATACTGTAAGAGGATGATTCATCACAATGCTTTCACATCGTTCAATACTGATACCTGTTGCTGCAACGGATTTGAGACATCCGGGCAATGCAGAAGCTACAGGCTGTAAAGTAGCTGAGAGGTAGAGCACAACCGTCCCGCTCATGGCAGAACAAGGAAAACACTTAGGGCCCGATTATGATCTTGCTCGGAAGGGCTACGGACCGCATCCGTCAAAAGCGAGCCCGACTCGCTGCCCCGTTTTCCGAACGACTCGTACCGCTGTACGAGCGAGCAAGTACGATGCGTATATAGCCTCGCGCTCCGAACGACTCGCACCCGTCAGCGATGCCTTCCAGACGACTCTAACATGGCTTACTCGCGCTGCGCAATGGGGCCGATTTCCGAGCGAGCAAGTACGATGAGCGCATCTGTCAGTTAGATAGACTCGCTCCTGACGAGACGTCGCGGTTGCTGGAGACGTACTTTGGGGGCCCGTAGTGGCCCCCCTTCACCCGTAGCCCTACGAATCGGTCACTGGGGGGGACCCAAGGGGTAGGGGGGCGCCCTTTTCCGTGACCTACCTTTTTTCTCTATGGGAGCCTATGTACGCGATGTACAACAGGCTCCCATAGACTTCAATGGGACTCTGAGCGACCCGAGTCCGTCAGTGCGCAATTGCATCGTACTCGGTAGCTCGGAGCCCCAGAGCCCGAGTCGTTCGGAAAGCTCTACGGGCCCAAGTCGGCCGTAGGGCTTTCCCAGCGATATCATAATCGGGCCCTTTGTTGTAATAAGGCCTTCTCACAGCTGGAGCGTGACACAGCCACTTTCGCAAATCCAGGAAGTCCAGTAGGCAATCGTTATCCCAATGTACCCGATCACACACATCCTTGTGCATCAGCATCTGCAATGGTTTCACCATCAGAGAAAAATTGGGACTCCACTGTCGGCAATAGCCAACCATTCCCAAGAGCATTCTGACCTCTTTTTTGGGTACTAGGCAGATTCATTTTCATGATCGCTTCCACTGTTTCTGGTGACACCTTTCTTTTGCCTTTTTCGATTTGATGACCCAAGTATTGTACTTCATTCAGACTGTATTGAAGCTTACTCGGAGACACCTTATGCCCATTGTCAGCAAGATGGTTACCTTAAAGCAATGGTATCGTCCCTGCAAGCATCTCGCGTCTCGGACGCGATGAGAAGGTCATCGATATATTGGAGTAACACTGAGTTCTGGGGAAAATCAAGCTCTCAAGGTTCTTCTTCAAGATCTGATTGAATATGGATGGACTCTCAGTATACCCTTGAGGCATATGACACCACGTTGAGACACGGTTTTCCAGACAGAAAGCAAATCAAAATTGGCTTTCCTCGTGCAATGGAATGGAGAAAAATGCTTGGCAGAGGTCAATCACTGTGAACCATTCAGCTTCGCAAGCAATCTGAAATAGGATTACAGATGGATTTGGTACCACGGGACAACATGGAATCACTATGCTATTAACCTTCCTAAGGTCCTGAACAATGCGATATTTCCCACTCAGCTTCTGCAACCCCATGATGGGAGAATTGCACGGACTTCCCATGATCTCCTTTAGATTGCCCTGCTAAATCATGGATTCAATTACAGGTGTAATCCCTGCCACTGTTTCTGGGGTCATGTTATACTGAGGTGACCTTGGAAACTCTGCATTATGCTTGACCTGTATATGGACTGGCTCAACTCATTGAATCAGTCCGATTTCTTCTCCTGAGAAATCCCATACCACTGGAGAGACAGTGTCTCTAAGATCCAGCGGCATGTCTTCCACTGTCAGTAAAAGAAACATAGCAGTACAAAAATTCTGGTTCGCCAATTTGAAAGCAATGTCCTCATCATTAGTCTGCAACTCGATTCCCTTTGGTGTGCAGTAGATGGTACAATTCAATTTGCACAACAAGTCACGCCCTAGCAAACAGACTGGACTCGAATCACACACCACGAACTGATAGTGATCCTGAAATGTTCTGATTTTCACCAGCACCTCTTCTGTCAAAGGGTTTTTCATTCTCTTGTTAGAAACTCCTACAACTTGGGTTTATTTTCCCGAGAGGAGTAGGTTTGAAGCTACTGCGGATCTCACAGTAGAATGGGTAGCACCAGTATCAATCAAGAATGTAATGGGATGACAATCCAAGTCTGCTTCTACGTATGGTCCACTCTGGTTTACCTCTGAGACTGCGCCAAGTGTACAGTCTTACTCCGGCCTCAGGCACCGTCATAAGGACGGGTCCAGATCAAATCTGTCTAGAGCTTCTATCAAGGGCATCTGATGGTATGTTTAATTGCCTAGTGTGATTCTTGGAGGTTGAGGCACTTGCACTAACTGGTTCTGATTCCCTCATAACCGTCGGCGAAGGACCATGAGTTACTGAGTCCCTCTCCGGTTCAGCAGTAGGCCACTCAACAGCTATCTTACAAACAGACCATAGATCACTAGGAACCACAGTTTCAAACAAGGTGTTTAAGTCATTCCACAACAGCTTCAAGATCTTAACAAAGCGATCGACTTGCTTGTACCACTCAGCAGGATTCTCTCTTAACCTGGGAAATCATTTGTGAACGCAGCAAGGTCAACTCCAAGGGGCATGCACATATCCTCCACTCGGCACTTCCTGTAGCGGATATGCCTCTACTCCCTGTGTTCCCCCTCCTGGAGGTGGTGTCTCTCCTGTCACCTTCCTTACACTCTTCTTCTTTGACCACCTCTCCTCCCACTTATCCAGCATACTCCAAACCCTTATTCCTATTACCAGCTCCCGAATGTGTGTCCTCAGTCCAGTCACTCTCTTTTCCTCTAACTCTGGGTCACTGTAAGCAGGTCTGTGATTTCCCTGCAATTCCTTAGTCTGGGATAAATCTACCCCATACCTCTGAGCCAACTCAGACAACTTCTCATGCACATGTCTTGCCCTTCAGGTGACATCCTTACCCATAAACACAAGTCATTTGGCTCATACGTCTCTATTCTGTCCAAAGATAGACTCCCACTGACGATTTCCTCTAATTCAGCCTTCATCCTCACCACATCCACTGGCTTCACCTTGATTGCAGCCTTGAGGGTACTCTGACTTGACCTACTATTCTGGCTCTTCTTGCTGTAATTATGGTCCCACCACCATGACTTTAAGTCTGCAACATTTAGAGCATGCTGATTCTCAGAGGTTCTCTGACTTGTACTTGTTTCCTGAGTCATGCCACTTGGCTCCTTCACAGGAGTTTCCCACATTCGCAGATCTGATCTAGTGCTTACCATGGGTATAGACTGTATGGTACTGGAGCCAAGCCGTACTCCATAAGGGTCAGCAGTAGTTGCTAAAGGGGTACTGGGTTCCATAGGCACTAAAGAATGACCATTCCCATTTGTGCTCCCTATTCTTCCCAAACCAGTCCCTTCGGTATGTATGGATTGTCTCTGATCAAGGTTTCCTACCGGGCTTGGGTCATAAACAAGAGTGACGGGACCAATGGTAACCGGTACTGTAAGAGCTTCTGGAAACCATGAAGCAGCATTAGCACCATTCTGTTCCACACCTCCCAAGACGGACATTCTTGTCCCCCCTACTCCTGTCGATATCATTCCCACGACCGCTGAATCAGGAGCTACTGGGGCTGATACACTCGCCACCTTTTCGGTACCTTCTGCAGCACACATAGAAAGAGGAAAAAGACTCTTGTGATTGTTTTTGTGCAGAAAGGTTTCCCTTCCTGCACAAAACCAATCATCCCTGCAACACAGGCACCCTTGCACCATGGCACAAAGGTGCCTGCGTTGGTGCATGGCAGCCCATTGTGCACCAGTGCTGGGGAAAAGGACAGGAATGCGCTGTATCTGATAGATACAGTGTATTCCTGCCCTTTTGTTTTGCTGTAGGGCAGCACATCAGGAAGGCCTGTGGTGCTGCCCTATGGCAAAATCTTGTAAATAAGGCCCTTAGTCTCTTACTCTGAAGATTTAGGGTTTCATTCCTAGTGTTTCAATGGTTGTGTTCTCTCAGTTATGAGGATAGGCAATGTTAATTTCTTTGATAAAGGTTGGAAAATATTCAAATATTTTCTCTTTTCACTTTGTTTGAATATATCTCTTTTTAAGAACGTCTTACCCCACGTCTCTCGGTCTCGCTCTCTCTCAATCCTTCCATTCTACCCTGTACACACTGTTACAGTAGGTGTACACAAACCTACTTCACTACATAGGCATGGGATTTCAACCGAATACTTAACTAAATTTTGATTCTGACTAGTAAAGAGTGATACAGTGCAAGCGCTGTCAACTAGTTTTATGACAATAAACACTGGGTGCGACAACAAAAGCACACACAAAAACAAATTGGCACCTTGCACACGCTAAGAGTATTTCAATGATACTGAGTGAAGATGAGAATAAAAGCACCGTAAAAAAGTGCTAAGAGCTGTAGAAATTGAAATAATTCATATACTGTGTGTTAAAGAAGTCTAATAATAATCTTTAGTGATGGCTTAACAATGTTGAAATGAAAATTCCTAAAACTATGCACTGATAATATGCAAACTAATGTAAACTAAACTTGATAAGTCATATATGTATGCTTTCATAAGTCTCTATTTAATAATGCAGTGTGTATAACAAATGTAAAAGCTATCTTTTAATGCTTCCATTGTAATGCACCATAAAGATCAAAAGGCTGGTGCAAAAGTGTCATAATACAACTTACATGAGTGAAATTTCCTATATAGTTACTTTACATTGAGTGGAAACTAGATTTACTGAAACAACAATGATTATATGTTTTATAGAATTATTTTACATATAGGTACTTTGTGACTCATAGTAATAGGCCATACTTAGGATTGAAGATTTCTATGCAATCACTTATGACAACTTATAAATCTTTCTTATCTGACATGAATACTTAATTGAATTTATTACGCTTATATATAATTGCACATTCTTTTATTAATAAGAATCACATTACTTTATATGCAATAAACAATTTTCCCTTTAGTATTGTATTGTACTTCATGGAATGATGTGAAAGAATTCTGTTTGCCCATTCAAGTTGCTTTTTCCGTTCTTTCACATAACATTCCTAATGCCTAAAATATACTTTTTCGACACTTCAACATGGTTTTCCGTGTGAGAACCAGAACTCTTAAAACTAGTACATGGAAAGTTACTTTGAATTGTTCTTAGTGGACTGACCTGTGTGCCTGGATGGTATGGGAAATTTCTCTAAAGTAACTTCTTTTGCACCATGTGAGCGGAAGATGGTCACATGGGTGACTGTCCATTGTGGATTGATGGTTGATGTCACCTACGCATGCAGCAAGTAATATATTATTGAAAGGTCCCTTGGTGGAGCATCATTCATTTTTTCCTTTTCGGTAGATGTGACTTTCGGACACCTGCAGATGCTGGGTCTCAGAGACATGCTCTCAGACACTTGGACTGAGACATCCTTTCCTTCGCATTCCTCGTTTTCTCAATGCAGATGCTGCTGATGCTGCCTTTCCTGTCCCTTTTCTACCTTTACAACTCATGTCACTGAGGTTAACTGACATTTCTGGATCACCAGTTTTTGCTACTTTTCCCAATCCTAAACTCTGATTGAATTATATGCCTATGCTAAAGAACTGTCCCGAACCATCCTCCTGCCTTTATTGGTAGTAGGAATTTCCCTTTGCTTAGCAAACTTTATGGACCTTGTGGCTAAATACTAAATTCCAGACTTTCTTGTAAGATTGCCTTTGATTTATCTTTGCTAAACGTGTGGTTTTAAACTACATTTGTAATTTCTTATCGAGGCTCAGGACTGATTGCCTAAATGCTGATCATTTGCTTTGAATTCTAAATTATTTAATACAATAACCAAATTCGACCCATATTGTCTGAGTCTTCTTTAAATCGTAACCTGAAATGTTCTTTCCACAGAGACCATGCATCCTATAAGTAAAATTCTAATGTATAACGGTGATAGCCATAGATTATTCTCAGAACACCAGACACTTTTCATATTATTCTGCACTGCTACAGCAGAACTATTGGTTTATATGATTTTGGCTAAACTGAACTTCTTTAGGAGGTTCGGAATTCCTATAGTCATCTTATAGTATGATCTTGAGGGTAATATACTTGAATTTGATTTCCAATTTGTGAGTTAGTTACCATTTAATTGGTCCTCATTGGGTACCCAACAGGAGACACCCTGGTCCCTCACCACTCAATGCGACGAGCAAGGTCCATCAGAGGAGCAAAGCCTCATCGGTGTGAGAAGAGATCAAAATTGAATAGGGTGAGATAATCGGCAAATTGTCCAAATGGTATGTTATAGGCCCAGTGGATAAAAATAATTCGAACTTCCAGCTGCAACAAAACTTTGGTAGCACGTCGGATGGATTTGTCTATTGACGTGAGGAGTTTAGGGTGCCCAAAATAGATATTTCTCTTGTCCAATCCAAAGCCCAAATTCCCATGGTTCGGCAAAAGGATTGATGGAGTATCGACGGAGTGGAGACGAATTAGAAGTGTGAGTATTAATAAGGACACAAGGGTGAAATGCTACAAGGAGTAAGGTTGACGTCACAGTGTGCCACGCAGGGATTGGTCGGTTGGTGTAAAACCATGCTCGGATAGGTTGAACACGTCACAAGAGACGCACTGGTATTGTTTATGAATGTCGAACAAGAGGATTATGGGAAGAGAAATTATTTCATGGTTTTACTGAAGATCATTTGTGAAAAACAAATAAGATAAAGTGAAATTTTTCAAAACTTTACAAAAATTAATGAAAAAAGATGTGAGTATACCCATTAGTGAGAGAGAAGATTTACCAACTGAGGGTATGCCAGGATACACTGTCATGATGGATAAAGGGTTATACACGTCTTTGGCTTGTGCACTGGCATAGATATACGGAAGATGATGGCACTTTTCAGTTCCCTCGTTATGGAACGCATAATTTGAGGATTATTGAAAATTCAAGGAGGATATTATATGAATTAAGACCACCTCCTAGACCGGTGTAGGAATATAAAGCATAGCAAAATGAGAAAGAAAAATACAGATGGAAATATAAAAGAATAATAAGTACATATGCAGAGGCTAGGTGGGATTCACAACAAAAAGCATGGAGAGCAGACACTACTGCAGGAACTGGAATGTATCCACTTCTAACAGTAGAAGAAGTCAGAGGAAAGCGCAAAGAAAAGAAAAAAACATTTAGAGACATAAAACACTGATATTGAACCTAATGCTGAGGATAGTGACCTATATGATGATTTCCTGAGTGAGTTATTGATGAATCGTCCACCACCATACAATGAGTCAAAACCTGAAGTACCAAAAACCGTAGATCTAAAGAAAATTCAAAATGCACCTACTGTGCCCGTGATTTCAAATGAACCAACACTTATTTATCCTATAGTAGGAGGTACTGGGATGACAGCTCCTTTGAATCCGAGTGAATTAAATGCTCCAGATGCTCTGACAGTTCCTGTTACAATTGGTCCTCTTGTACCACTTTACAAACCTGGATTACAGGGTAATACTACTCATACCTCGTCGTTCCTACTGAATGAACAATTCATCTAATGCCCCTATGGATTTGACTGGGAGACAAGTTCTACCAACTCCTATGGTCCCGACTTGAGGTAATGTTGTGAATCTGAGAAGTGGGAATATTAATTCTAATCAAACAAACTTCAATCCAGCTAGTAGAATAGTTCAGAGTTCATCACCATTTTACATGCAAAGAACGAGTGAACCTCCACAGGTAAATTATTCTGTCTCAGATGCGACAGTACAAGTGGAAACCACAAATCCTGAAGCAATATTAATGCATGCTTTGCCAGAAGTAAGTGGAAATTCCAATGGACAAGAATTAAATTCAAATATGCCATGGGAGAATATGGGTCTAACTCCTTAACAATTTGATGATTGGCTAAAATATTTAAATAATCCAGTTACTAATAAAAATGTTGTGTTTACACAAGCCCCAGGAAAAGAAAAGGTAATAGATGTAGCCAAAGTAAAGGTTGAATAAGAAGAAATGATCAATGGGACACTTAGTCCATGCCGATTGAGTACCTACCAGGATGAGCAATTATTATTTGTTGCTAATTACATTACGAGACGAGCTAGACAGACTCAAGAAAAAAACTGGATTAGCCCAAAAATATGAGATTGCTGTGCATAAGTCAAGGGTGTTACAGAGAACCTACCAATTGGATTTTAGTGACAATAATAATATATGAGGTCATCAGGATTGCAGCTGCAGATTAAGGAGATAATGACATTACTCAGAAAATTAAACAAATTTGACAAATAGCTAGGTAGATGGGCTAAGAAAAAGGAAACAAAGAAAGTAAAAGTACGTGCACCTTCAGTGGTGATTGATGTTGGAGATGAAACATTAATATTTCTCATGAGAGAGGTACCTGGAGGAGGATATGTATACACTCCCTGGTCTAGAACAGCTATTTTGTCATGTAGCAAATGAATTCCTGAAACTGAGAGACAATCTAGTAGAATGGTACAGACAAATTGAACGGTTTGCGAAAATTTTGAAAGGTTCTGTGGATAGATTTGAATACCTTGTTTGACATTGTAGTTCCTGGAGACTTATGGACAGAATGTAAGATTCTGTAGATTGGCCTGGAGCAAAACCAGATAGGGATCCTAGAAGGGTGCCCCATCTCCAGTGGTATTAAAGAAATATCACCAAGTGATTACATTCCTGAAAAACAAGATTTCTCCTGCGGAGATCAATTGGCTAAAGATTAACAGAACAACATAGGATCCTAAAGAAACAGTTTATGCCTATTATGAGAGTTTTCAGACAGTATGGCGGAATGGAAAATGTGGAAGTAAGGATATGGGACATTTTGTTTACCGACTCGTGAATGGTTTGAAACCCAAGATTTCTTCTATGATTCATCAGCATTTAATATGCTGGCATAACAGGCTGATTGATGAGATCTTGCATTATGCGAATACTGCGAAGATGAGATAGAGCTAAAACACAAGAGGTTAAAGGAGAAACTAATGAATGCACAGATGAAAGCAGCACAAAGAAGTCAGAATCCTTCTGGTTTTTACAACGCAGTTCCAGCACAGGGAGGATATAATTTGGCTCCTGTGATGCAGGGTGTTGGTTTCAACAGCAACAGATTTTCCAGACACAAGGTAGAGGTCCTGGTATTCCAGTTGATACTCGAATGGGTGTTGATGTGTCCGCTTTAAAGGAAACAAATCCTTGTCACATGTGTAGCAAACTGGGACATTGGAAACACAAGTGTAGGTTTAATGTAAATAATAGTGGAAATCAGGCTCAGAATGGAGAGTATGCACAGTCTCAGGAAAATAATATGGTTCAGACTCAGCAATTACCAAGTCAGAGAATTCTAAATTCTAATGTGGCTCAGAATCAGACAATGCAAGTACCACATGCCCCAATGCCACAGCAGAATGTCCAAATGCCTAGATACAATATGAATCAGGTTCAACAACTGAATAGAAACTCTTTCCTAACTCAGAATGCATCACAACAGTATTTGATTCAGGCAGATGATTTCAACCCAGACCCATCAGCATGACTGTGCCTGTAGGGGAGGAAGACTGCGTGCTTGGGGTACATTGAGGGGTAGACAAGAGTGGTCCCTCTTTGAATGGAGAGGTAAATGGGAATCATGTCTCATTCCTCACTGACACTGGTGCTACCCGCTCTACTGTAAGAACAGCAGGGGCTCCAAACCTACCCCTCTCAGGAGAAAGAATTCAAGTTGTAGGAGTCACAAACAAACAAACGCCCACCCCAATTTCTGAAGCAGTACCAGTTAAAATAGATTCCTTTGGGATTGACATCAGATTCTAGATGCGATTCAAGTCCAATGAATCTCCTCGGATGAGATTTATTATGCAAGTTAAACTGTTCTATTTATTGTATTTCAAATGGTATCGAATTTCACATAAATGATGAGGATGTTGTCTTTAAACTTGCAAGGCAGAAATCTGATGTAGGGATGTATACTCTTCTGACTGAAGAAGACTTGCCCATTGAATTGTGTTACTTAAAGTCTGGGACTTTACAGGTAAAGATATCGGACTAATCAAAGGTGTAGAACCAGTCCATATGACCATAAAGCCAAATTCAGAATTTCAGAGAATCCTACAATACAATTTAACCCCAAATACTGTTGCCAGAATTTCTCCTGTGATTGACTCAATGACTGATCAAGGAATCTTGAAAGAGATAATGGGAAGTCCATGTAACTCTCCCATAATAGACTTACAGAAGCTGAATGGCAAATATCGTATTGTGCAGGATTTGAGAAAGGTGAATTCCATTGTTGTTCCTTGTTGTTCTGTTGTTCCGAACCCAGCTGTGATCCTATTCCAGATTCCATGTGAAGAGGAATGGTTTTCTGTCTTTGTACTTTTCCAGGGCTTCTTCTTTATCCCCTTGCATTAGGATAGCCAATATCTCTGTGTTTCATTTCGAAAGTTGTGTTTTGGCATGTGCCTAGTCCCACAAGGGTATATGGAAAGCCACTCGATTTTTAATCAGATACTCAAAACTAATCTTGAGTCTCTGGTAATGACTTACCATCCAGTCTAAGTGCAGTGCATTGATGACCTACCGGTGGCGTCAAATACACGAGAAGCATGCAGAAATTATACTATTGCACTACTGAATCACCTCGTCCGAAATGGACATAAAGTTTCTCCGGCAAAGTTACAGTTTTACAAAACTGAAGTCCTGTACTTTGGACATCACATTGAGAAAAGAGCGAGGAAAGTGTCGCAAAAATGAATCTCTACGGTTCTAAACATGAGTCCGCCAGCTACACAAAAGGAAGTTTGCATGTTCTTAAGAACGGTGGACTATTGTCGATAATGGATTCCAAACTTTTCTTTGACGGCTAAGCCTCTCCAGAGGTTGACACACAAAGATGTATCTGATCTGGTGCCTTGGGATGACAATTGTATAAGTGCATTCGCAGAGTTGAAAAAGGCCTCTGCCATGCCACAGCTCTGGGAATGCTTAATTACAACAAATGCTTTGTGTTATTTTACAGTGAAAGAGAAGGCTGTGCTCTTTCAGTATGGACACAAGTGCATGGAAATGCTCACAGGCCAGTTGCCTATTTTTTGGCTACACTGGATCCTGTTGCTGCAGCCTTACCTGGATATTTGAATGCGGTTTCTTCAACTTGTGTGAGTCTTGAGCAGCGTGAAAGCATAGTGATGGGTCTTCCACTCACTGTGTTTGTGCCCCATTCTTTTGAAATGCTGTTGACTTGTACTCAAACACAGTACTTGACAAATAGCCGACTTACAAAATATGAATATATTCTATTGGGTGCGAAAAACGTTAGCCTTAAGAGGTGCATGATCCTGAACTCATTGACCTTGTTACTACTTCCTGGAAATTACACTGAGAATGAGGAAGTTGAGCATGATTGTCTTGATGTGACTGAACTATGCACCAAACCCAGACCCAATGTACAGGACGTACCTTTACCCGAATCAGATCATGTGTTGCTTGTTGATGGTTTTTGTTTGCGAGATCATGAAGGAAATTTGAGAATTGCTTATGCTGTTTGTACTGGTGCAGTTGTGGTTGAATCTTCATGGTTGCAAGGAGTGTATTCAGCGCAAGTTGAGGAGTTGATTGTCTTGACAAGGGCTTGCAGCGTCTAAGAACAACTCAGAGTGATGATTACGCCAACCTTTACTCCTGCTTCTCCCTACTAGGTTTAGGGCAGATGGTCTTTTATTTGCCTGCTAAAAGTGGTAGAGGGGTGGAAAACAATTCAAGATTATACTTTCGATTTAGTCATGCTGTAATGGACCACAGACTCCGAATTTCAGTTTGGTGGATTTATTATAAGGCCAAAAATAATTGAATATAAACACACCTCTATATCAGAGTATATAGGTACAGAAAAATCAATACAGAGCTGATTCTACGAATATAAGTCATTCGGCACAGAAGGCATAATATGATGAACTCCAAAATCAAAATACAGCAAAGAATAGAAGCGGAGTCCAATTCTCTTTTCATTTAAGGAGAAGCAATTCTTTCCCTACTCTGCTCTAAATGAGGATCCTACCTATTTCCCTTGTATCATATCCCAAAGGTGTCAGCACGTGTTGACTTCCTAAGAAGTACTCACATAAAATGGGTCTGATAGCTTAAAGCTATGGAACTCGCTCTAAGATGCTCCTTCTCCTCCGAAAACTGGCAGAAGTCTCTCGAATCTGTCCCTGCGCATCATACAAAAAGACAATGTTCAACCCACAATACGTCATGTTTAAAACTTTTCTATTTGCAACATTTTTCAGTAAGTTTCCACCGAAGCTTTAAGTCGACTCTTCTTCCAGTGGCCTTGGTTCCCAGATAGGCCAGGCACGAAAAGCAGGTCCTCCCCTCTCGCCTTGCAGTCTTCTTCAAAGACATTCCGGGAATCTCCTTAAATCTAAGAATAACGAGGTCGAATTCCTGCACCTGCAGTAGGATGAGAACACACTGTCTTCGAGCACAACAGAATTTATTTAATTAATTCTTGAGCAACCAAGGAGAAACGAAACTCAAAACAACCTACAATTTGGGCCTACAAAACGGGTAACTTAAACTAAACATGGTTACATTATATGAGTATAATTTCGTCCAGCACATTACACATACAGGAATTAAGTTTTCTAATACACGCAAATCCTACTTAAACATGCTCACTTCATTTTAATACTAATATGACGTGAATAAATGCATCTTAATAATCATAAAACACTGCACACGACAAAAATACATATGAGTGCGTTTATATCGGATTATAGTGCACCCCTACAATTTAGAGTGCTGTAAGCGCTCTATCAGTGACAATCTTCACCGATAGTCAGAACAGCTTTGGAGTTGTACATGACTTCAGGCAATTGTGATCACAGCATGGGTTTATGGCATCCTCCGGTTCACCTATTCGCAACTGAGAGAGTGTGAGGAGCCTATTGCGTCCCTACAATTGCCTGACCAATTTTCAGTGGAAATAAATATGCTGATGAGATCGCTAAGTACATTGCCTTAAATACACATACGTTTAATGGAGATCTACTAAACAAAACTTCAGATGTCACAAATTGCACCCTGTTGTTAATGGCTGTTAACACTTAGGGGGAGGTGAAAAGATTACAGGAAGAAGTTACTGAAGCTGAACAGCAAGGTTGGATCCGAGCAGGTTGTTCCAAAAGAGAGGATGATGTATGGGTCTATGCTGATGGCAGACCTGTGTTACGCAACAGTTTGTTACTACCTATGACTAGACATTATCATGGTCCCACGCATGTCGGTAGAGATGCAATGATGCGTCTCTTCAGACAGACACCGTTCAATCCCAGATTTCGATTGATGGCTGAGAATTTGTGCTATTGATGTGTAGTATGTCAACAACCAAATATTGGAAAGAGAACACCTGTCTTAATGAATCATGTAGGAAAATTAGCAGGTCCCTTTAACCGGATGCAAATGGGCTTTATTGAAATGTCCCTTTGAAAAGGATTAAGGTATGTTTTGGTAATTGTCTGTATTTTTTTCCAAATGGGTAGAAGCTTATCCTTCAAGATGGAAGGACAGTCTTACAGTAGCTAAATTGTTGTTGAGAGAGTTGATTCCTAGGTTTGGATTCCCGACTTCTCTGGAGTCAGACGGCAGAACTCACTTTAATAGTTAGGTCATGAAAATGTTGTGTGCAGCATTACAATTTGAGCAGAAGCTACATTGCAGTTACTGTTCAGAGGCTTCTGGCCTTGTGGAACAGATAAATGGCACATTGAAATCCAGATTGGTGAAGTTGTGCGCTTCAACATCATTGAAGTGGCCTGATGCATTACCTTTGGTGTTGATGAGCTTGAGAAGCACACCAGATGGAAGAAGAAGATTGTCACACCATGAAATCATCATGAGCGGAGTGATGAGACAGCCAGCAGTGCCTGCTAATGCTTTCGTGAACATCACAGATGACCTAATGCTGGATTATTGCAAAGGTTTGGCTGATGTAGTGCATTCTGTGTCTCACCAGATCAGAGAAGTTGCTACTGCCACTCAACAGGAGCAGTGCCATGACCTTAGTCACGGTGACTAGGTAATGGTGAAGAAGCACGTGCGGAGGTCATGCTTGGAACCTCTTTGGCATGGGCCTTACCAGGTGATTCTGATAACTAACTCTGCTGTGAAGTGTGTAGGTCTCCCGAACTGGATACATGCAGCTCATACTCGCAGAATCCCATGTCCCCTTGATGATATAGCAGCATCTGTTCCTGATGTGCTAGTGGTTACAGTGAGGCCGAGGGATCAAGTTAGACAAGCTGTTGGGGACCAGCAAGCAGTTGGGACAGCATCCGTTTAGCCAGAGGGAGATCAGAGAGAGTCAACTGTTGTAGGTACCAAAGGGTCGACACCAGTAGAGTTGACTGCGAGAGAAACAGACCTTAATGAAGGGCCTGGTGCAGTGGGAAAGCGAGCAGTACCCAGAGACTGTTGCCTAAGAAGACAAGAGATATTGAGATGTTGTCTAACAGAAGTGCGAGTGCCTCCAACAATTCCTGAAAGTTCTGAACAGTCTGTTCTGAGTGACAGCGATGAGGAATGCGCAGAAGTAAAGAGATCAAAAAGAGTGAGAGTACCAAGTCAAAAGGACTCACCTCCTGAATGGACTTAGCTACCAGCCAAATACTGGGAGAGAGCGTTCTATTCATTTTGCTATAACAATTTGACTCCACCTGAACTTCCTTGAATCAAACTTTGTTGTGGAGTTGAGATTTTAGCTTGGTGTCCCTTTGAATGGACTCATTCAAATTATTCTGAATATTTTAATCAACAAAGCCAATCTGCAAATTCTTTCTGCTTGCACTCAAACATTTGAACTGCGCCTTGGTATCTGTGCCGAACTTTGCTGAACATTGCTCAAACCAATTGCTGCTAAATCTTTTAAACTAAACGGTCTGAATCTCAAGGAGTATGGAACCTGCCACTGGAATCTCTCTTAGACGCACACATATATATGCAGGAGTATTTGCTGTTATTACTTTAATGCTAGTTGTCTTGCTTATAATTCTGAATTTGCCTCATTATATGCCTGTTGAAGATTCTAAACTAACAAATACTTTCGAAACGTCTTCATTCACTACTACAAGTGCTATTGCTTTAGATGACAAATCTTTGCATGTAGATTCTTCTAAGTGGGACTATTCCCTAAATGTATATACTAGATTTTTATATGAATATGTAAATACAATGGATGCTAATAACTGCTATGTATGTATGCAATTGCCTGCATCAGTAGCTAAGGGAATAACATATCACACTATTCCATGAATATATGGTGTATTGTGCAGCTTACTAACTAGTTTGTTTTATGGTACTGATCAATTTCAATAATATTATCCAAACTATGATCTGGTCTTTTTTTAAATTCCTGTGTTGAAACGCTTAAATCCACATCCTGAAGCATCACAAGCTGAGACAATGGGCCTTTTATTTAGACCAACTCAATCACTGGACATGGCTTATGCACATAGAAATAACTTAACTTGCATTTTAGAAGACGCAGATAAGAAATGTATAAACTCAGTAGAAGACAGATGTAGAAATGCAACTATTAAAGCTACTGCCTCATCGAAAGTAAAACCTTGGATATTGCAAGAAGAAGAGCATAGTGTAGTGGTAAATATGGTTGCTTTAGCTTCAGACTGGCAACATAAAGGGAAACTCTGTATATATAGAAAGAAATCTGTTATTTTTTGTCAAAACCGTATTTTATTGATTTCAAGCTAATTAAAAAGAACACACAGTGTGAGTTGACAGTGCCATGCATATTCTCACGACAGTAACATATCAGAGGAGGCTACAGACAAACATTAGACAGTATCCTCAAGCAGGAATATGTACCAGCCCAACAACAATCAAAGCAGGTTGTGTATGGAACCAAGGGTACGAGTCACATATTATACAAGGAAGCATAATTACACACTTGGTCATCAGAAAATTGTCATGAGTATTAACCCTGCACACAATCAGCTCTCGGTTTCAGAACCGCTCTTGGAGCTTGAATCACTGTCATCCTAGAACATACCCAGCAGTTGGGCCCACAACATTATGGCATCAGCTGCCCCTCATCAGTATGAGACACTCTCATGTGGTGTTCTTATGCCACTCCCCATTCCAATAGGTCTCGTAACCAATGGTCCAATAGTGGGACCCTTGTGCCCAGCCACCCAATGGCCACCCGCCTCTTTGCCAATAATAGGACCAACTGGGCAAGTCTGTAAGGGATTTTACGTCCCCTAGGTTGCACCACCACTCCCAACAAACAGGCCAGCATTATTCTAATCCCAGTGGCCGTCTCTATGAGTGGCACTAGTTGTCCCCAATAATCCTGGACCTTTTTGCATTCCCAAGATAGGTGTATGAAAATGGCCCCAATCTCCCCACAGTGCACACACCTAGCTCCTTTAGTGGGATCTATTTTATTCAGACTATATGGAGCGACATAGGTATGATGCAGAAAATGAAAATGTAGAGGCTTAAATCTGCTATTAAAGGACACAGTACGCACAAGAACTGACACACTCACCCAATCCGAATCTGAGATGGGCATTCCTAAATCTCTGTCCCAGGCCCCACATGCTGGAAATTGTCAAAGTTGCATGTCATCCTAAGGGCTTTGTAAAAGAGGGTAATTACGTCGAGTCCCTCTCCTCACACAATAAGACCATCAAGTACCCCCGAGGGCTGCAGCGCCGCAGGGAAATCCGTCCAGATATCCTTCACTACACTCTCCAACTTAGCATTATGTAAAAAATGGGTTGGACCAATCCAAAAAGAGCCCTGATCATCCTAATCAAGGTATCTTTGGGGTATAAATCACCCACTACCAGACACCCCACCTCTCTCCATTGTTACATAGACATTTCTCTATCAATATTCCTAAAGGAAGCCAGATCCCACGATCATAACCCCCTGCTGAAGGGGGCCCTACGAAGAACCTTCTGAACTACCTGCTCCCAAAGTTCTGACATGATTTTAATTAGATACGGAACCAAATGCTCTGATCGGCCCCTTGCATCAGCAACTGAGGCAGTGTTGCCTCCAAACTCAGTCCCCAGGAGCCGTTTCTCCCAATTCTCAGGATCTGTGAGCCATCTAGCGGCATGCTGCAAATGTGCAGCATAATAGTAAAACTATATATCCGGGAACGCTAATCCTCCATCCTCCAAGTCCTTCTTGAGCATTGCCAGCGCCACCCTGCTGCGTTAACCTGCCCATAGGAGAATCACCAACAGGCTATCCAGTCTGTGAAAGAACCGGTCCCTCAGCAGGAACAGATATTTCTGAAGAAGGTACAGGCAGCACAGAACAAAAACCAGCTAGCCACGACCACCCGTCCCATCACTGAGAGAGGAAGCCGATTCCAAAACTCTCTAGAGTTCTCCCAAGCATTGAACCTTAAAGCCTTCAATTATGCCAACTTTTTGGTGGTAGGAGACTTTAACATTCAGCTGGACAAACCTTCAGACAACCGAGCAGCGAGCCTTAAAGCCTTCAATTATGCCAACTTTATGGCGTAGGAGACTTTAACATTCAGCTGGACAAACCTTCAGACAACCGAGCAGCTAAACTGAAAGAGTAATTCACTGACATCGATCTTGCAACAGCGATCCTGGGTCCCACCCACAAAGCAGGCCACAGCATAGATGCTATCTTCTCTAATGCTACTATAGAATACAACAAACCATTAGAAATACCCTGCTCAGACCATTTTATATTACCTTTTGCATAGTCGTGGCCACTCCCAAAAACTCAGAGCAAACTGAACCTCTCCAAGAGATTCGTGCCAGGAACATAAATAGATATATCCCTCCTGAAGGAAACCCTTTGAAGCTACCAAACCCACACTCTCAGATACCATCACAACGGATGAGGTTACTGTCAATGACTGGAATTCAAAGACAGCCTCCATAGCAGCCCCAATTACTAAGTTAAGGTCCACCAGACATTTTCAGTCTGCCAGATGATTCTCCCCACAACTTGCAGAAGAAAGGAAGGGCTGTAAAAAATTGGGATGCCTTTGGTGAAAACACTATAATGAATTGGACAACAGCCACTATAAAAGGGCCTTAAGCACATATCATGGCAATCTGAAATCCGCATAACGCTTTTTTTACACTATCACAATTGCAAAAGCCAACAATTATGCAAAGGAAATCTCTAAAATTGTATCTAATTTCACAGATCCCAAATATTTCGCACCCCCTGTTGAGACAAGCATTTCCCTTTGATCTCGCCGGAGCAATTTTTGGGAGGACAAAATACAAAAAATACAGGACACCCTAATCTCAAGGCATGATACAGTGCCCTAGAACTTCATTTGTCCCCTTTACCAGAGGCACAGGTCAAACAAATTCAATTCATAGCCCCTACCAATCTGGAACTGGAGAATTCATTCTCCAAAATTAAATCCGGATCCCCACAGGATCCCCTTCCACCCCAAGTTATGAGGACACTAGGTAGTACTCTCGCTCCCATTTATCAGGAACTCTTCTCTTCCTCCCTGCAATCAGGCATTGTACCGGCTGAGTGGAAAAAGTCCTGTGTCATACAATTACTCAAAAAATCAAATGCTAATCCGAAAATTCTTTTACGTTTCAGACCTATATTCCTACTGCCAGGGATTAAAAAAATAATTGAAAAAGCAGTTAATACACAGCTAATGTCCTCTAAGCTCCTTCACCCCTCACAATCCAGGCTCAGAGCCCTTCATAGTACGGAATCAGCTCTTATGGAAATCACGGACTGCATAAAATTTGCGCTAGATGCAGGATGCAATGGCGCACTAATTCTTCGGGACTGCTCAGCGGCATTCAACACGATCTCACATGGGATCCTGATTCAACGTCTTGCCCACATTGGGGTAGAAGGACAAGCTCTGACCTGGCTAAAATCCTTCATTGAACATAGGGAACAAGCTGTGTGGCTCAAGCCATTCTTTTCAGAAGCCAAAACCATTAAGTACAGAGTGCCTCAGGGCTCGGCCCTGAGCCCCACTCTTTTTAACATATATATGACCCCTTTGGCGTATCTTATTGAACCTTTTAATGTCCAAGTAGTCTCTTACGCAGATGACACCCATCTGCTGCTGCAGCAGTAATGGCTGGCTCAACTTCAACTCCCTGCAATGCAATACCAACAAAACTGAGATCCTGCTATTTGGAACAGATCCCCTTCCCGGCTGGCTAGGGGGATGGCCATCCAGTTGTGTGTACCCCTCAAATGGAATGGCCAGAAATCTAGGGGTACTAGTGGACACCCAGCTATCATTCAAACCTCAGATCGCAGCAGTAATAAAAAATTCATGCTGGATCTTGAGAATGCTGAGGAAGTTTCTCAAACTCCTCCCATGGGATGCTCAGAAGATGGTTGTGCAGGCATTGATCCTATCCAGATTGGACACTGCGACTGTCCTGTACATAGGTATCCCAGACTACATGACTCATAAGCTACAACAAATGATCCAAAATATGGCCATCCGACTGCTTTTTAAGCAACACAAACACACTTCCCTTACTCAATACCACAAACAACTGCACTGTGTTCCAGTGAAGAAAAGAGTCATTTTTAAGACGCTAACGAAAGCCCACTCTGCTTTCTATAAAACTGGTCCCCACTTCCTTCAAAATAGATTTTCGGCTACTGCCCACACAGAGCCCTTCGCTCACAATCAGCACATTTGCTAGTCATTCCCGCCATAAAAAGGAAAAAGTGGGGTGGATCTGCCTTCTCAGTCCTGGCGGCTAGGTACTGGAACAATCTTCTGCTCCCCCTCAAATGCATTGCAGAAAAAAAAATATTCCGCAAACAAATAAAAATGCACCTATTCCAGGACTAGCTGTTATATTCCATACTGGGCGCATCGCCTAGCGCCAGGACACTCTCGCAGTAGCCGCATGCTTTACAAATCCCACCATTCATTCATTCATTCTAGATCCGTCAGCACCCTATCCACGGTTTAGCATTGATGCTGGGCCTCAGTATGCATGACCCAAATCCTCAGGTACCGAACCCCCTCCAATTCCCCCCAGAGACCCACATTCAGCAGTTGGTCGAACTGCTTCCCAATTAAGCCACCTAAGGGGAACAGGAGTGGCTTGCGGACATTGATCCTAAGACCTGAGACCTCACCAAAGGAATCTCGTAACTGCATCAGGACTGGAACAGACTTCCCGGGTGATTGCATATACACCAGTGCTGCATTGCCAAATGCGATGCAGCGCGCGCAAAGAAATTCGTTTTATTAATTTATTTGTTTACTTACCTCTGTTCAGCCATATGCCGTAGTTTACTACCCCCCACCCTGCTCCTCCCCCGCCCCGCCCTTCCGTCCCGCAGCACTCCCTCCACGAGCCGCTACTGAAGCACACTATCCCCTCTCGCACAGTCGGCGGGAGAAGACGTTTCTCTTTCAGTTCCAGATAGACCTCCAGCAGTTTTTCTTGAGGACAGAAGAGTAGGCATGATAGAACTCCCCCTGGAACCCATCTCCAACTGGAGCCTTGGACCTGTTAAGCGCCTAAACGGTAGCACCCACCACCTCTAAAGAGAGATCCTTCTCCTATTCCTGCATGACCTTCCTCAGCAACTGAGGAATTCCCACCCTGGCCAAAACCCTATCCATCCCTCCCTCAGAGTCTGGTGGGCTAGCTCTGTGCACCAACTTAAAGTGGTCCAGCAAGGACAAAAGAATTTTCTGCCGCCAGGTTTGTAACTGACCCTGTGTGTTCCTTATAGATAAAATGGGGAGCACCTCTGTTTCTTGCCTGAGGACTCATGCCAGAAGCTTACCAGATGTATCATCCTCTCTGTGTAACAGCTGACAGTAGGATTTCAGTGCAGTTTTATCCAGGGTATCCCAGAGTGAGTGAAGCTGTCTATGGTCCGTTAGAGTCATCACGCACACATCTGCTGAGTGTACCTCCTGTTTCTGTAGGTTGGGTAGCAGGTCCTCCTGTAACTTCAGGTTCACTATGAATTGCCTACGAACTCCACAGATGGTCCCAATGCATTCTCCCAGAACTACATCTTTTGGTGACTTCCACTCGATCACCCTAGTGTCCATGGTCCCCTAGTTCTCGGTTAGATAATTCCCCAGATTGGTGCGCAAGTCCGCCCTACAAGTTACATCTGTGAGGAGATCAGAGGGCATAAACCATGCCCGGAACCTGCTCGGCTTCTCGTCCTAGGCCAGTGGCAGCAATGTCAGGGCATGATCTGAGAGGAACTTGGCCATATGCATCACCAGGTCTATCTGGGAATGATCCAAAGCTCCCACCAAGAAACTGTCCAATCAACTGTAAGTATTATGGGTCCAGGAATGACATGTAAATTTGTGACCACCCAGGTGCAGTAGTCATCACACATTCAGTAGACCCAAATTATGCATCACCCTCCTCAGTGAGCCCATCATTAGTGGTTTGGTACCCTCTTTTGGCGGATAGATATCCCCCGCCCATCTAGAACACAATTAAAGTCTCCTGCCCAGATTATGTGTGTGCCTACACTGTCCGCTAAGATGTCCTGCATCCCCCCAAAGAAATGACAGTCATCAACATTGGGGGCATAGTAGCGTGATATCCTTACCATCCAGAGTGCCTTGAACCAGGACGTTACACCCCTCCACGTCAATCTTGCTATGGTGTGCTTAAATGAGACCCCAGGTGCCACCCAGATGGCCACCCCCCTAGCATACGAAGAATAAGAAGCAGAGAATAGTTGACCCCTCCACTTTTTTTGCAACTTCTGTGTCTCCTCCACCACAAGATGTGTCTCCTGGATACAAGCAATTTGTATCTTATGGCACTTAAGAAACTAGTGGACCCTGTAATGCTTGGAGTACCTCGTAGCCCACGGACATTCCACATGACAATGTTAATTTTATCAGCCATAGGCATAGCAGATTCTCGTACAGAATCCAACCCCGTCCCTGCCTCCCAGAATGTCCAGCTCAAAAGCTGCCATGCAAGAAAGCGCCTGTACTGTTGAAATACCTACATCATGATAAAAACAATCTCAAACAGTGGGATCCAATAACAAACCCCCCAACCCGGATATGCAGTGTATCAACAAAATTACACACTGCGAATCCAAACGAGCTCTTGCTGTCAGGACCCACAGCCTAACCCTACCCCCTCCCCCCAACCATTGCCTATGACTAATGTGGTGAGGCTGCCCACTAAGACACGACCCACACACAGAATATCATGCCTTCAAAAAAGAGCCTGAGCGTAGCATACTCCAACAATGATTACTATGCAATCCAGCAGACCCATTTATGCAAACCCCCACCCCTAACATTCAACAGGCAATTGAGTAACACAAATTGAGGTGAGTCCTCCGGCAAAGGGAGAAAAAGGTCATTGGATAGCATTGCAGAGGTTAAAACAACATTAAGTGCCACATCCTGCCACAGACTCGGTCTGCATCGAAACCTCCTCTTGCATTGGCGTAGCCCCCCCCCGACTCAGGTTGCCAGATCAGCTGAGCCAGAGCCATGGTCCCATCCTTCTTGATCTCCACCCTGGTAGTATCATCCTTCTCAGTGGACCGTTGGTCCTCAGACTCAGGCCCCCCTCCCGCCTTCCAGTTGGAACTCTCCACATCGGTTGACCTCCGGGTTCCAGTTCTCCAGGATCCAATGGGTTCCTTGGACTCAATATCCTAGACCTCCAGCCAGTGCCACACATCATCAGGATAATCAAAAAAGTGTGATTTGCCCCCGAGAGCACTCTCAGCCTGACTGGGTACAATAATATGTAGCAAAGGCCCATTGAGCGAAGCTTGGCCTTGACCTCCAGGAATGTTTTTCGGGTACCCTTTATCTTGTTGGTGTAATCTGGAAAAAATGGAGATCCTCTGGTTCTCTTATTTGGCAGTATTGGTGTCTCTGGCTGCCCAGAGGATACAATTCCTGTCTTTTTAGTTAAAGATGCAGGCAATGATGCAGGCAATGATGGCCCGCGGAGAAGCCCAGGGCGAGGCTGAGCCACCAGTGCATAGTGCACCCTCTTCATGATAAACATGGGGGACAGTCCACTGGGCTTCAGGGTGCCACTCTGTCCATCATCTCCTTGTGTTTGCTGTGTTCGCCCTAAGTTGGCAGGGTATGCCCAGACGTGGGTCCCTTGCTAACTTTACCACTGGATTCAAGCTAGCCTGGCTGATGAGGGGTGTTACCCCGAAACCGGTCCCAGGATGCTGGTTTCCAGTCCAGGGAAAAGATGGCTTGGCAGTTCGGGCTGGACTGTTCCCATGAGGCACAGGGTCAAGACTGATTTGCATATAGCTGTGTCTCAACTGGGGTGGCGAAGTGAGCTAAAGAACGATGATGGATTCAACCCAGATCTGTGACTGGGGGTGAGTGTTTGAAAAGTTTCAGCACTCCGTCCATCATCTCCTTGTGATTGCTTTGTTCGCCCTAAGTTGGCAGGGTATGCTTAGACGTGGGCCCCTTGATCACTTTGCAACTGGATTCAAGCTAGCCTGGCTGATGAGGGGTGTTACCCCGAAACCGGTCCCAGGATGCTTGTTTCCGGTCCAGGGAAAAAATGGCTTGGCAGTTCGGGCTGGACTGTTCCCATGAGGCACAGGGTCAAGACTGATTTGCATATAGCTGTGTCTGAACTGGGGTGGCGAAGTGACCTAAAGAGCGATGATGGATTCAACCCAGATCTGTGACTGGGGGGTGAGTGTTTGAAAAGTTTCAGCACTCCGTCCATCATCTCCTTGTGTTTGCTTTGCCACGTATCCACGGATCCAGGACTCAACAATCTGCTCAGGGTTTGCCACTTCAGCTCACTCAGGAAACCCCAGGAAGCGCACATTATTGAGCCAGGACCGCCTCTCTACATCCTGCATCCTAGCCTCCATGGCCCCAGACTGTGACGTGACAACAGCGACCTGCTTCCTCAAGGTGGCCATCTAAGTCTGGAGCTCTTCAGTTGAACCCTTGGCCAACCCACCTCTCTCAGAGACCTTGCAGAGGTCAGTGCGCAAAAGAATGACTTCAAGAGTCACTGTCTCTATCTTGTTTTCCAGGGCCACCCTACAGCCCTGATTGGCTGGCAACAGCTCGGCTCTCGAGGGCTCCCCCATAGACGTCTCAAAATCCTGGTCAGTCCGGCTAAAGGTATGCCGTGTAGTGCGCTGTGAGGTGGGGCGGGAGTCGGGTTATGCTCCATGGTGTTACCCTGGACTGCCCCCACCTGCTTATTCCTCTCATAAGTACTCAGGAGCAAGAGCCTCAATGCGCACTCTCACCCCGAACGTCTCCAGTAGCAGTCTCAGGGGTCCCCTACATGCTCAAAGAGGGCAAGGTAATGTGGCCAAGATCAGCTAGTTGCACATGTCAGTTCCAGAGGGCTAAGCACTCAAAGTGCTGGCATGTAAGCAAGGCCCAATGGTCCAGCACTGGCCCAGGCAGCACACGTCCCACAACAACAGAAGGACACAGCCCAGGGGACTCCAACTCTTACTTCTCAACCCCCGCAGGCTTCCAGCAGGTCGCAAGTAGACTCAGAGCAGGGGCAGCGAATGCGGGGCCTGCCACAATGGCGCCGCCCCCAGCAATAATGCGCAGTGACTCCGCAGCCCAGAGACCTGGCAACGGGGGGTTCGGGAGGGCAGTCCGCCCTGGGCAGCAAGACTTTTGAAGGCGGCGGCCTCCCCCCGCTCTTACCTGTGGCCTTCGCAGGGTGGCAAATGCAGGAATCGCCAGCACCCCCCTACTCTTACATAGGGCAGCCACAGGGACCGTCACAGGTGGCCAAAGGTCTAGCTACGACACTGCAGCTGACTCCTGCCGGCCGCACGCTGCAGGGAATTTCACCAGGGCCGGGCCCAAGCAAGCATCACTCTTGTCCCCCGGTCGCCGATCCGGGACCCGCCGGCAACCCTAGGGTCAGTCAGGAGGAGGGTCACGTTTGGCACCACAGCACTCTGCCCTGCGACCAGGCCGCTTCCAGGTCTCCGGGCCTCAAGTATCACCAAAGCCCCATCGGGCCACGCTGCAACCAGGGCCATCCAGAGGAGGAAGCAGCGCCCAGCAGATTCTGGCCCCGGCCGCCACCGCAGGTATACGGACCCCAAAGGGTCACCACCAGACTCTCTTCCAGCCGCCAGTCAGGTACCTCACGCCCCACATGCAAGGTGCTCTCATGCCATCTTCAGCTGCCTCCCAGCTGCCAAAGGCCTCCAGATCCGCATGCTAGGCCCTGGGCAATGCCTCACAAATGGGACACAACAGCTCACCAGTCTAATTTACAGGAGGGCAGAGGCTTGTCAGCAGTGTGCTCACAGTGCAATGGGCAAAAATTCCTCCGTATAAGGCAGGATTCCTCAGGATAAACTGGGGCTGGTTGGGAGCACCTAGAAGTGCATCCTATTGGCCATCTTGTGTGGCCACGCCCCCCCCAAGAAATCTGCTATTAACACAAACTTTGTAGGTATTAGTGAATATGAGCATTCATTGCACCTACATACCCCATAAAAGCAATGCCCTGAGAAGTTACATCAAAAACATTACTGACTTAAAAACCTGACGGGGTTAAACACTGTTGGAGCCTGGGAAAATATTGGTAAAGGATTGTCAACTGTTAGTAACTGGTTGGGTAACTTAGGAAGCGGGTTGATGATTAAAATCTTGAGACCTGTAGTGACAATTTCTTTCCGCGTAATGATGGTGTTGGTGACTATTAAAATCTGTAAGCAAAATAGATACAGACAAGCAGTGAAAATATTAAGATCAGAGGTTGAACTTGAAAACAAACAAAGTGAATATTATGACGAAATGAGAGCTTTGGAGAAGTCTAGGTGTAACAATAAACACTGGATGCAACAACAAAACCACACCCAAAAAACATTTGCACCTTGCACACGCTAAGATTATTTCAATGATACTGAGTGAAGACGAGAAAACAAGCACCGTAAAAGAGTGCTATGAGCGGTAGAAATAGTAATAAATAATATATTGTGTTTTAAGATGTCTAATAATTATCTTTACTGATGGCTTAACAATGTAGAAATTACAATTCATAAAAATATGCACTAATATGCAAACTAATTTAAACTAAACTTGATAAGTCATATATGTATGCTTACATGAGTCTCGATTTAATAATGAAGTGTGTATAATAAGTGTAAAAGCCATCTTTTAATGTTTCCATTGTAATGCACCATAGAGATTGAAACTCTGGTGCAAAAGTGTTATAATACAACTTACATGAAAGAAACTTCCTATATAGTTGCTTTGCATTGAGAGGAAACTAGATTTACGGAAACAACAATGATTATATGTTTTATGGAATTATTTTACATATATGTTCTTTATGACTTGTAGTAATAGGCCATACTTTGGATTGAACATTTCTGTGCAATCACTTATCACAACTTATAAATCTTGCTTAATTGACATAAATACTTAGCTGAATTTATTAATATTGGATCTAATTGCACATTCATTTGTTAATAAGAATCACATTACATTATATGCATTAAATGAGATTCTCTTTAGGATTGCATTCTACTTCATGGACTGATGTGAAAAGATTCTGTTTGCCAATTCATGTAACTTTTTCCGTTCATTCACATAACATTCCTAATGCCTAAAGGATACTTTTTCAACAACTCAACATGGTTTTCCGTGTGAGAACCTGAACTCTTGACATAGGGAAAGCTATTTTGAATTGCTCTTTGTGGATAGGGCCATGTGCCCGGCACAGATGATCGATTCACATGTATGATATGGGAAATTTCTATAAACTAACTTCTTTTGCACCTTGTGAGCGGAAGATGGTCACATGATGACTGTCGATTGTGGGGTGCCGGTTGATGTCTCCTCTGGAAGTAGCAAGTAACATATTATTGAAAGAACCCTTAGCGGAGCATCATTCATTTTTTCCTTTTCGGCAAATGCAAATTTCGGACACCTGCAGAAGCTGGCTCTCAGAAACATGTCTCAGATTCTGGGGCTGATATATCCTTTCCTTGGCAGTCCTAATTTTCCCGATGCTGAGGCTGCTGATGCTGACTTTCCTCTCACTTTTCTACCTTTGAAACTCATGTCAATGAGGCTCACTGAAATTACTGGATCACCAGTTTTTGCTACTCCAGACTTTCTTGTAAGATTGCCTTTGATTTATCTCTGCTAGATGTGTCATTTTAAACTACATCTGCATTTGCTTATTGAGGCTCATGACTTATTGCCTAAATGCTGATAATTTGCTTAGAATTCTAAATTGTTTAATACAATAACTAAATTCAACCCACATTGTCTGAGTCTTCTTTTTTTTTTTTAAACATATTTTATTGGATTATCAAGGTACATATCGAGCCAATACTCACGATAAATATTTGACGCATCATTTACATCCACAGTACCTGTAGTGGTGAACACATTGGGACTCCTGCAGAACCTGCAGGTAATACAACATAAACATAAACATGACACAGAGCATTTAAAACTCCACACAGTTGAAGGTATCATCGCTTGTTCGACCATCAAAACATGTGTAAATTTCCTAATCTGTTCCGGGACTTGCAGCGCACAGGGGAGCCATCCTATACCGGGTCTATTTCTGGCAGAGGCGGTAGCTCTATTCCTCGATAGATTGCCCATCTGGACCATATTTTTCTGTGTTTTTGGGGGCACCCTCTCGCCTGAAATACCGCTATCTCTGCCCCCATGCACGAGTCTAAGGCTTTCCTCCAGCCACCAATCGTCGGGTGAGATGTCGCCTCCCACTGCTGTGCAATGTCTCTCTTAGCCAGGGTGAGGGCCAGGAAAAGCAGATGCTGTTTATATGTGTTCCCCCCGATCCCATCTGTGCTATGTCATAAGAAGAGGCACGGGTCAAATGGGAGGTCCCAGTCCAGGACCTGATCCAGGCAGGACGCCACTCTGCGCCAGAATGGCTGCAATGCGCTGCAGCTCCATAGAGTATGTAAAAACGTACCCTCTTCTTTATCACAGCGGAGACACACTGGGGACGGAATAACCCCCATCCGCCACAGTCGGGATCTAGTGTAATATACACGATGTATATATTTAAATTGAATGAGGCGATAGCGCGAGGACACCGCCGCGCCCCGGGGGCAGGCCAGAGCCTCCGACCAATCATCATCAGTCATATCTGGTAGGTCCCTGAGCCATGCCGCCCGAGTCTTGTGTAAGGTGGTGTGAGCGTGCGTAGTCAGCGTCTGATATATCTGGCGTATTTTGTGTGCCCCAATGTCCCCTGTGAGCAGCCATCCCTCTAGCGGGTGATATTCAGGCAAAGTCTCTAATGATTGTAGTTGGGGGTGAAGTGCATGTCTCAGCTGAAGATACTTATGAAATTGTGACTTATGTAGCTGGAATTCGGTCTGGAGCTGGGTAAAAGATTTAAGTGTAGTTCCCTTCATGACATTGCCCAGAGTAGATATACCCAGTAGATCCCACTTCCGGAATCCCCCTAGCTCTGCTACTGGGCGTAGATAGGTACCATTCCACAGCGGCGTCAAACCCGTCAGGCGGCCCTGCCATCCCATCTGCCGGACCGCGAATCGCCAAAGTTTTATCACCACCCTACCAGCAGGCGGCAGGAAAGCTACGTTTGTGTGGCTGTATATGAGCTGAAGGAGAGGTTTATGTTCCATAGCTCTATGTTCCAACTGGTATGCTGGATCCGACGGCGAGTTATGCCACCACTCGTTGATGACTAATAAATGGGATGCTGCATAATAGGCAAACACGTCTGCCGCAGCTATGCCACCACAGTATGTAGACTGGGTGCAGGTGCTCAGTGCCACTCTAATTGCCCCGCCATCCCATAAGAATTTATTGTGTATGGCGTTTATTTGTGAAAACCAGGTGTGAGGTATGTCATGGGGAAATTCTGTACCCTGTAAAGAATACGAGGAAGGGAGACCATTTTAAAAATCGCTGATCGACCGTACAGTGACAAAGGCAAGTGGGACCAAATCGCCGTCTCGTCCAGCAAACCAGCCAGTAGCGGGGCTATATTATGGGCCCACGAGACTTTCGGACAGGGAGAGACATATACACCCAGGTATATGAAACCAACAGTCGCATGTGACAATTGCGCCGCCCAAGTGGTACGGCCTTGATCTCCCCATACCGGGAATAAAACCGAATTTTTGGGGTTAGTATGGAGACCGGACATTTCGCCAAATACTCTAAGTATTTGCAAGATACGAGGGCCAGAAAACAAGGGGCCGGTCATGAAAAACAGCACATCATCCGCATAAAGTGCTATGCGATCCGAACATGACTCTGTCCATTCAAATCCCCTAATCACCGGGTCACTTCGGACCCACGCTGCAAGAGGATCCACCGCTAGAGCAAACAGTAGCGGGGACAGGGGACAGCCCTGTCTCGTGCCACGGCCAATCTTAAAGGGGGTCGAACTATGTACCGCCACCCGGACGGAGGCCGTAAGGTCTGTGTATAATAAATCGTATGTATGTCCGAAAGCGTGGACCAAAGTTGGCAGCTTCCAGGAGTTGGAATAAATACGTCCAACTTAGGGAGTCAAATGCTTTTTCAATATCAGCTAATAAAATCGCCGCGGGGCGGCCCAACTCGGAAGCCTTAGCCAGGGCATTATGGACCCGCTGTATATTATGTCTAGTGGAGCGATGCGGCATAAAGCCAGACTCATCCGGGTGGATCAGATCTAGGATACAAGTTCGAAGGCGGTCAGCTAGGACCTTACCCAGCAGTTTGGGCTCGAAGTTTATAAGGGAGATGGGGAGGTATGACAACAGGTCTTCTGGTGGGCGTCCGGGTTTTAGAAATAGGACGATTTCCGCATGTCTCCAGTCTATTGGCAACACTTGGCTGTCACACGCTTCATCTATTGCCGCTAGGAGATGTGGGCCTAAAATCCCTATTTGAGTTTTAAGAAATTTAGCCGGGAACCCGTTGGGACCAGGAGCACAGCCCGGGCGGATATTACCTAAAGCTGTGGTAAGTTCATCCACCGTAATGAGGGCATCCAGTTGCTCTCTCATATGATCTGGGAGTGGGCGAGGGGGGATATCTCGTAAGAATTCGGCGATTTGTGCTTCCCATATTTGCTCGGTGCGTCTATAGAGTGTAGAGAAATAACGAGCAAATTCTTCAGCAACAAGTGTGGGGGAGGAGTATATAGTCCCATCCGGTCCACGCAATGTTGGAACACATGAAGGGGAGTTAGTAGCTTGGCACAGTCTGTGTAGCATTTTGCTAGATTTGTCCCCCCACTGGTATATCCTGTGTTGGGAAGCTAACCAGATTTCTTTCGCCTCCTGGGTGAGATGCTGCTGTAGGTTCTGTTGCGCTAACAACAAATTTCGTTGGTGTTGTGGGTTATAATCTACTATGAGTTGAGCTTCAAGGCACCGTTGGCGTTTGTCAAGGTCATCTAGCTCCGCCCGTTGTTTGCGTTTTCTCCCTATGCGAAAACTTATGTGCGTTCCCCGAACGGTGAGTTTAAGTGCTTCCCACAGAATAACTTTGGATGGGGCAGTGGTTACATTATCTGCCAGGTAATCAGCCACGTTCTTTGATATGGTCTCTAGATCTCGGAGATGCCAAGAAGACATGCGCCATCTAAAGGGGATCTTTTGGGCCCAAGTATTGAGTTTACATAGTACCGGGGAGTGGTCTGAGAGTCCCCGCGGTTCAATCTGGACAGGGACCCATGAACTGCTGACATGTATGTGTAGCCTAGTACTTCCGGGTAATATTCCCGCCAGACGTCTGCCCATCCCAATGTAGTGGCTAGGAGGTGTAGTTTGGATTCCCCCCTCTGGCAGCCCTCCCTGGGGCTCGCCGCCTATCTATTGGGGCCATTACGTCGTTCCAATCTCCTCCCAAAAGTGTCATGCCTTCAGGGAGCTCCCCCCACAGCCATGTAACCTGTTCAATAAAGGTGTTCCCAAGGGGGGGAGGGGCATATATGCTGCCGATGGTAATGTGTTCCCCATATAGCGTCCCTGACACAATAGTGTATCGCCCTCCCGAATCCAGCCATTGCTTATTATGGACGTAGGGGACCCTGCGATGTAAAAGTATAGCTGTGCCCCGTGAGCCCCTGGTGAATCCTGAGTGATAAACCGTCTGGTATCCAAATCTGGCCAGACAGGGAGCTTTATTTCCAAGCAAGTGTGTCTCCTGTAGGAGAAGGATATCTGCCGCATATCTTTTGGCTTGTCGTAAAACTGCACCTCGCTTGACTTTATTCAGTATCCCTCTAACATTCCAACTGACAAGTGTGAGTTCCCCTAGCGGGGCCTGGTGTGTCGAACTAGTCATCTCCAATCTTTATGGCTTCTGCCTGTTGCTATGTTTATGGGGTCAGAACTATGCCTCTGTGTACATTGAACCATGGAAACAAGAACCTTTTGACCACTGAAACGAAACCCCCACCCCCACCCCAATACTTCCTTACAACTGGAGCATCTGTCGCAGCGGAGAGTAATCTGGACCCCCAACGGGGAGGCCCGAAGATTCCCCGCCAATCTGATCCCAACTTCCATTTAAACTTAAACATGAAAGTCTAGGGGCGTGATTGGTCCGTGGAAGTTCGCCACGCCATTTTTTAGTCAAACGGAACGAGAACACAAAGGTGTGTGAATGGGATATGCCTTTCCACAATTGGTCGGAGTCATAAGAGTTTGGTTACGATGCAGCTTCGGTGGTTGGTGGGCGCCGATTCGAGCCTGAACGATGTCTCCGTTTAGAGTTGTTCCTTTTTGGACGGATTGTTTGTGAGCCTTGTGACATTTGAGAGGAGTCTGACTCTAATGGCGGCGGTGTATGGGCCCTCACATGAGCTCGCTCGTCAGCCCAAGCAAAGACCGCTTCCGGCGTGTCGAAGAAGTATGTCTTGGAGTTAAAGGCCACTCGCATCCTGGCCGGGTATAACAGCATATAATGGACGTTAAGCTCTCTGAGCCTGCGCTTGGCGGACAAAAAAGACTGACGCTGCTGCTGTACAAGTCTTGTGTAGTCCGGGAAGATCATGATTCAGCGTGATTCAAATATCACATCTTCTTTATGTGTTCTGGCGAATTGTAGGATGGTGTCTCTATCCACATAGTTAAACAGCCGGACAAATACAGGCCTTGGACTTTCACCAGGGGGAGTTTTCTTCGTGAGTGCTCTATGGACTCGTTCTATAACAAAGCAGGAGGAAAGAGAATCTTCTGGCAGTATTGACCGAAGCCATGTAGTGATGAAGCGGACCATCGAAGAGCCTTCACAGCCCTCTGGAAGTTCTACGAAGCGTAGATTATTACGGCGGGCGCGGTCTTCCGCATCTTCTACTCGTGAGCCCGCCTCTTGAGACACCACTGCAAGCTTGTTCACTTTTTTCTGAAGGGCTGATACTTGGTCTTCGACTGTCGAGACTCGAGTTTCCGCTTCTGTGATTCTATCTACTGCATTCCGCAGGAAACCTCTGATCCGACCGCTCCGATTTTGGCGTCCAGGGCGTTTCGGGAGTCTACAATGGCCGACAAGAGAGGCGCGTTGTCCGGCACTGTCCCGCCGGCATCCCCTCCAGGTGTTCCGCCAGGGGGCGTTGTATAGTGGTCCAGCGTACTTTGTTTCGGACCTGCCCCACCTTGCTTGTCTTTGCCCAGGTTTACTGGGAATGTCCAGGGGGCCTCCGGTTCTCTGCAGGCCGCCAAGACCTATCCGGGCATCTGGATCTCGCAGCGATCCTGCAGTAGTCTCTGCCCCACCTGTCCACTATAAAGGAAGTTACCCCCCGGGCCAGGCCTCATGGATTCCAACCACCACCGGCTGCAAGCCGCACCAAGCCTAGCTCAGTCGCTTCCGCAGCCCGAGATGACCAGCCAAGTGGGTCCACCTACCTGGACCCAGCTCGCCGGACCCCCAACCTGAGGTCCACCCCCACCGGACAGCGTGTGTTGGTCACCGGACTGCGTGTGTTGGTCAGGCGTATGCGGGCCCCCGGGTTGTGTGTTTCATGAAGCCAATCAATATTCAGGCCAGGACACAGGGTATGTGGGGTCTATTGGGCCGGCCAGGATCTCTTCACTCCAGGTACTCCCCACTTCACTCCGTACACAGCAGCGTCAACCTAAGGGGGGGAACTGCATCATCCAGCTCAGCGGTAAGTGTGCACTCAGTGACTGCAGCCTCCCCGGGTCATATGTATCCTGTGCCTCTCTAGGAACGCGCCCTTTAGCTCCATATGGCGATCGCTATATTGCGATGTACGCAGGGCCCACCAGGCGCGCCGTCTCACACTGAATGCCAGAGCCCCGGAGCTGATGTCTTCTCAGGCGCCGCTCTATTTTGGGTTTTAATGGCCTGCAGGGCTTTACTTTCAGCGCCTCTTCATGCCCGCATGATTGCGCGACTCACCAGACCCGATGGATCCGCCGGGGCTGCTACGGACTCTACTCGCTCTGCATGCGGCCGGGAGGCCCCGCAGCGAGCGCCACCGCACCCAGGTCACTCCTGCTGTGACCGCCAGCGGTTTCCCCGGATCGAGCCGATCGCGCCTCTGTCGCAGCTTACCCCCGGGGGTCCGTTGTTAATCACCCGTGGGCCTCACGGTCACCGCCGCCAGCAGGCCTCCACAGCCACAGCGCACCAGACGGCCCAGGTCCAGGTATCGCCGCAGTTCGCGTTTCTCTCCGTTCACGGCTGATCACTGGTTAATTCTCGCTTCCTTCGCGCGGCGCTGCTGCCAGACGCCTGTCGGAAGTCAGTCATTCCGTTGCAGAGCAGGATTATGGCGGATTTTAATGATTCATGGCACGGACGAGCGGAGCCTCGTTATAGTGCGTCTGCCATGTTGGCTGTCGTAGCCACGCCCGTCTGAGTCTTCTTTTAATCGTAATCTGAAATATTCTTTCCACAGAGACTGTGCATGCTATAACTAATATTCTAATGTATAACAAAGATAGCCACAGATTAGTCTCAGAACACCAGATTCTTTTGCTATTATTCTGCACAGCTACAGCAGAACTATTGGTTTGTATGATTTTGGCTAGACTGAACTTCTTTAGGAGATTAGGAATTCCTGTAGTCTTCTTATACATTTATAGTATGATCTTGAGGGTAATATACTTGAATTTGATTTCCAATTAGTGGGTTGGTTACCAATTAATTGGGCCTCATTGGGTAGCCAACAGACACTCTAGTTCCTCACTCCTCAATGCATTGAGCTAGGTCCACCGGAAGACCAAAGCCTTGTGGGTGTGAGTAGAGTTCAAAATTGAATAAGGTGAGATAATCGACAAATTGTCCAAATGGTATGTTATGGGTCCAGTGGATAAAATGATATGAGCTTCCGCTGCATCATTGTGGCTAAGTGGACAAGGTCTTAGACTCTTACTCTGAAGATTATGGTGTGTCAATGGTTGTGTGTGCTCAGTTTGTGAGGACAGGCAATGGTAATCTCTTTCTTTCTCTCTCTCTCTCTCTGTCCTTGCAGTCCACTCTGTAAATGATGTTACTGTAGGTGTACACCAACCTACTGCACTACATATACGTGGGTTTTCAATTTGAATGTCTTAACTAAGTTTTGATTCTGACCAGTAGAGATCTACTGTTGCCTAGTGGTTATCTGTTTGATTCTTGGTGTTTCAATGGTTGCGTGTGCTCAGTTACAAGGAAAGACAATAGTAATTTCTTTGAGAAAGGTTGGAAAATATTTAATTTTTTCACATTGAATATATCTCTTTTTAAGTACATTTTACCCCAGAGAAAAAAAAATTCCTCTCTCTCTCTCTGCTTCCATTCTACTCTCTAAATAATGTTAGTGTAGGTGTACACCAACCTACAGAAACACATGCACATCGGTTTTTGATTTGAATGTCTTAACTAAGTTTTGATTCAGACTAGCAGAAGAAAATGTGGCCTAGCGGTTAAGCACTTGCACTCTTAATATTAGTTTTATGGGCTTGATTCCTGTTGTTTCAATGGTTGAGTGTGCTCATTTAAAGGTTAGCAATTCTTGTTTCTTTAAAACATGTTAGAAAATATATTTTCTTTTCACTTTGAATATATCTCATTTTAAGTGCATCTTACCCCAGAGAATAAAAAAATCCCCCTCTCTCTCTCTCTCTCTCTCTCTCTCTCTCTGACCTTCCATTCTACTCTGTAAATGATGTTACTGTAGCTATACAAAAACCTACTGAGGTGCATAGGAGTGAGTTTTCGACTAAAATGTTGTAACTAAGTTTTTATTTTGATCAGGACAGTGTCACTGTGGGCTAGGGGCTAAAGTCATAGCATTTTTTTCTGAAGGTTATGTGTTTGAATGGGTGTGTGTGCTCAATTGCAATAATAGCGAATATTAATTTATTTGCTAAACGTCAAAAAATACTTTCACGTTTCCCGTTCAATATATCACTTTTTATTCACATCTTACGTCAGAGAATAAAAAACGTCTCTCTCTTCTTCCATTCCACTTTGCAAATGATGTGTTACTGTTGGCGTACACCAACATGCTGCACTACATAGGTGTGGGTTTTCGATCTGAATGTCCAAATAAGTTTTGGTGACGAGCAAAAAGACTCATTGTGGCCTGGTGGCTAAGGTCTTAGAAACTTACTCTCAAGGTTAAGTTTTCAACTCCTGGTTTTCTGTTGTTTGTGCTCAAATACAAGGATATGCAATGAAAATGTATTTGCCAAAGGTTGCAAATATGCTTTTCTTTTCATCTTGTTTGAATGCATCTCTTTTTAAGTACGTCTTACTACAGAGAATAAAAATCTTCTCTTTCTCTCTCTCTCCATCCTTCCATTCCACACTGTAAACGATGTTACTGTAGGTGTACACTAACCTACTGAACTACATAGGCCTTGGTTTTTTATTTGAATGTCATATATGAGTTTTGAGTCAGACCTGCAAAGAGTCACTGTGCTTAGTGGTTAAGGTCTGAGATTCTTAATATGAAGGTTAAGTGTTCAGTTCATGGTGTTTTATTGGTTGTTTGTGCTCAACTATAAGGATATGTGATGGAAATTTTGTTGCTCAAATATGAATTTACCTTGAAAAAACAAAAGACAAGAGGTATTTGGCAAAACAGGAACAGTTGGTTTAATTAAACACTTTGGCTGGGAGCACAGTTACAGAAGCGGGTTTGAAACTGTCTCAAAGTACAATCAATCTGAACTAGTCTTTATACAGTTTGTAGGTGTCATAAAGTACTTCTGACGATCCTTTTTTTGTAAAGAAATGCGGGCCTTGGGTGTGGAGTCATAAAGAAAGCCCTGATAACAAATGCAGGTGGGCCTCGACCTTGCATGGACACAATGGGGGGCAATGGGCAACGTGTCCAGCTCTCCGGCATGAGGGGCACGTGATCACTGCGTGTACTGTGTGTGCTGTGTCCTGATTGGCTGTCTGTTCCTTACTTCACGTGGCATGGGAATTTATGTTTTTGGGGGAATGCAGGCACCCCTCAGGCCATGTGGGCTTTATTGGAGCCAATCTCCCTGGACAATTGAGGTGTTGCTGCACATATCTGGGGCATGGACCTGAGTTTCCTGTTCGCGCGTTTGTCTGCCGGCTATGTGCCATCCCACCTGTGACCTGTCAATCAATAACCTCAGGCCTAGGTCGCAAAGCCTGCCTGACCGCATATTTCTCAGCCAGGGTTGATGGAGAGTTCGTGACTGACAAATTTGATAATAGTGATGCGATTTCACTCATATATGTGGGTGTATCATTATAAACATTTGCATTGATTTTATCAATATTAACATTCTCCCCTCTAGTTGAATTTTCAATTACATTATCTAACACATACTTCATGGCAGTCACATTATTGGGGACTTGTTGTTCTTCAGCTTTGACTACTACTATTTTCCTAGTTACTTGCACTCTACCCACTGTGAGGACTGAGTTTTTATAGCAGGAAATCCTCAATTGCAGGAAACCACACAAGAATAATAAAAATATGAAAACGGGCAGCAATGACGTGCACAGTCCAGTCAGCCACCTGGGGAGCAAGGAAAACCAGTTCATGTACCATTCCTGCTCAGGGGCACCTCCCTCCTCAAGCATGTCTCTTTGCAAATGGTGCAATTCTTGGATGGCAAGAGTTAAAGTCCAGTTATCTAGGTCATTGCCTGGGATAAACGTGCAGCAGGACGCTCCGATCTTGGCACACACCCCTCACTCCATTGTGGTCATTAGGTCCAACACATATCGATGTTGCAATACCATGAGGCGGATGGCTTTTAGTTCTTTCTTGATTGCAATAAGGCCTAGCTCAGTGCTGTTCATTATCTTGAGCATTTCCAACCTGGTTATTTGTAACCAGCTGGCGTTCGCTTTCGTCTGCACTGTGAAGAAGGGTATGGACCCTTCTGCATTTACTTGTGTGCCAGAAAACAGTCTGAATTCGTCCAGAATGTCCTTGTACTGAGCCCAGCCAAGATACTCAGCAGTTCTTTTTTTCATGAGTCTGATACAACAGAGTCGTCTTCTTCTTTAGCGGATGTTGGTGCAACTCTGACAGATCTTTTCTGGGAATGACCAGGGTCGGGGTGTGTATGGTGACAAGAGAGAAGAGGTCACGACATCTGGGGACGAGATGAGTGTAGGCAAACTCGCCTCATTGCCCGTACGTGTCCATCAGCGTGGAGGTGCCCCATTGCATTTCCGAATTGTGCACTATTGTGCCACAGTTGTCATTTGTTGCCAGTGGAATGGTTCCTTTACCTCTGAAACACAAGGAATACAATGTAAGTTTTCGTACAACTAGAAGTTGCCCCATCCCTTATAACCACGTATATCGACCTTGTCCAATATTTGCAGAAATGCATTCACGACTCACCAAAATTGAGTGGGGCTCACACATGCGCTTTAATGTTTGCAGATGACACAATCTTATTATCTCAGACCCCTGGAGGGCTCCAAATGCTGTTAGATTGTTTTAGCAAATACTGCAGAATAAAGGGCCTAGAAATCAACCCCACCAAGACTAAGTACATGGCCATTAGACCGCACAAACATTTTAACAACAAACTGGTCTTGGACGATACACCACTAGAGCGTGTATCTAATTTCTGTTATCTTGGGATGATACTAGACTCAAGACTCTCCTGGAAGCCACATATAAACAAGGCTAAGACAATTTTAATACAAAACACAATACCAATTGTCAAGAGACAACACGCAACAGAGTCCAAGGCAATCTCTCCGGCTCTGGGGGTTTATAGATATAGAGCCCAATCCTCCGCACTTTAAGGGTCTGAACGATGGGGTAGAGAAAATCTCACCCAACTAACATCTGCAGAAAACAAGGCCATGCAAATGTTTACAGCACTTCCCAAAAATACCCCATTGCTTCCCCTATTTTATGACATTGGTATTAAGAAACTGGAGCATCTAGCAGCTTTGAGACCTCTACTCTACTGGGTCAGAATTTGGACCACTGAGGATCTACATGTATACAGGAATGGTCTGAGAGAGCTGTTGGACTTGGACGTCCAACTTACATTCCCCTGGCTTATCCATGTACGACATTGGCTTTTTAAATTGGACTTGAGTAGGTTTTGGTTCAACCCTAGTACCCTAGCGATGGATGCAAAAAAAGAAATTAAACACATCTATTGGAATTTTATCCTAAACAGGTCCACATTAAACTGTGCAGTGGGAAGACTTACGACACAATTTTTAGCATTCAAGCCGACTCCAAGCTTTGAATTATTCCTGTACAAAATCCAGCCACAGTTAGCCAAAACCCTCTACTTGAAATTCCGATATGAGACCCTCCAGATCAACGCAATCACAGCTAAGTGGTAATGTTACCAAGAAGTGGGGCTAGAAACCAAATGCCCCCTATGTTTGCTGGACTTAGAAGAAGACACTGCACAAATATTATTCTTCTGTCCAGCATATTCCAGTCTCAGAAGGAAATGGATAAAGCCGATGTGTGTGAGACTGATGACTAGGAAACACCTCGAGGCTCTAAGAATATTAAAAACAGATAGCTCACAAACAATTGTTTTTGGAGTCAGTAGATTCCTACTTGGGGTGGGCTATTTACGGAAAAAGAGATGGTTGAAGCTTTAATTCCTTACTTCACATATGCATAATATGCTAGAGCAATTCAAGTATATTTTATTGCTAAACTGCCTTAAGACAATAATAAATTTTTAAATTTACACGAAATTGTTTTATGTGTTATATCATAACAAATTGATTGGGTTGTTTAACCGCTCATTATGCACACGCACTTTACTGAATCTGAATGTAAAGTTTGATTGAGAGGACAGAGGATGACAAACTTTAAATCCCATGGAATTACTTCTACGTAACTCTACTGGAATAAACTACCCTGGTTGATGTGACTGTTCACTATGCACATGCACTTTATATAATCTATCTGCAATCATGGACAGTGAAGATAGACCTAAAATAGGATATATCCTACGCAAGTCTTGTACATAATATTCAAAAACATATGCATAATGGGACTACTGAAGTGACAACTTATTTATGTAATCAATGTGTCTTACTGCATTTTACTGTGTTTTATTGTAAATATTATTTTTATGATCTTTTATGGTTCTTGAACCGAAATAAAGATAGAACAGACGTATATCTATTCACCTCAGTATCCCAGATTTCTTGACATGAGGTATCTATGCTCTTGTTCAACACTCCCCTATGAGACTCATTTCCCTTTGTATCATCGAGGTGGATGGCCCTACACTGGAACTCCATGTCTGAGGTCAGTTTGTTATTAAAGAAGACAGTCCCAGCAATGCTAAGGGCCACCCTGGGACCACAGATTGAAGTGGGAGTAGACGTGTTCATGCATTGGTGTGGTGGTTTTGCTACCTCCAAGAATCTCTTTTCTGGAATGTCTTGGGGCCAAACAGTATCCTTCCCTATGTTGCCCCGCCTGTGCATTCTATCTAGCTCAGTTTGAATGTCGCTAGGCTCGGTGAAAAGGTACAATGCTGTGGGATTGGGCTTTCATCAGGTTAGATTCACTACTACTCTATGGGGTTCTACTCTTTTGGGTTGTATCATGGCCCTAATTCTACATAGGCATTGTTAGAGAAGGCATTTTGCTTTTTCAGGGGCTATCCCCTTGGGACAAGTAAAACCTGTCGCATGCATGCGGTATCAGCGAACAGACGTAAAATGAACTGGCTATTGTCTTTGAGCCCATGGCGGTCATGTGCTGATACCACATGTTGTGTAAGAGGGCGCTATGTAGTGCATGTGTAATGCTAGTGTTGGGTTCGATGTAATTATAACTGATGTGGGAGTGGTCCCTATGCAAGCACCGTGATAGCTTTGGGGTGGACGCCATCAGACTGGGCAGTGCTTTGGTGATAGATGGATGTGGAAACACCCATAGTAAACAGAGGGTACATAGAAGTGCAACAATACATAACTTATTGAACATTGCACATCTTTGGGGTGAGTCCAGGGGACATGTCTTGTAGTCCTTTGGAGATTGGGGGTTACTGACTTGAAAGTTCAAAACAAAACGTTCAAGATACAGTTCATAGTTCTTAATTCACACACTGTAGATCTCGTTGGGGTGTTGATGTGGCCACTGAAAAGGTCGTGCACTTGGATGTTCGATTGCAAACCTGTTGTTTAAGGGCTACGTTCATTTGGTTATTTCAGGAAGCAGTGCATTTTGCATGTGCCGTCATTTTCCTTCAGGGTCCCTATGCTTTATTTTTAAGGGTGTGCTCTCCACACTCTATTCACACAATTTTAGTGAGGCACTGGAAGGTGGCCCCAGTCAGGGTATCTATTTTCAAAAAGTAGGGTGTTATTCATGGGACCAATTCATTTTTATGGGTGGTTGGCCCTCCCCTCTCTCTGTACATAGCTGTGAGTTAGACTGGTTGAAGATTTTTACAGAGTAATCTCATTAATATGGCGTGGTATTAATTTAGCTAGGGTTCCATGGGCTTTGCCAGCCCCTCGCTTGAATGTTTACATGGGAGGTGCCATCAGTGAAGGTCTTTTGAGCAACACGTGCACGGGGCGATGTATAACAAGGGGGTGTATCACAATTGCATATGGTTGGCGATCGCAACGTGCTCTGAGGTCACGTGTATACTCCTCTAGTCCCGGTGTGCAATGTGACCCTCTCTAGTGGCTCTAGATGTCTTGATTACGCCCTTTTTCTAGAGTCTTCTTTTTTGGGCTGGTTTTGGGCTTCTTTTTAACGGTCTTTTGGGCGCTTTCGCTAGATCTCACGTGATCTGCTATCTTATTTTATCAGGAAAAAATGGAGGAGATTGGAAAGCTGTCCCGTGGCCTCCATGTGTTTCTGATATTGTTGTGTCTAAGATTGGGCTTACTGTTTCCTTCAGATGGTGTGTGTAAGGGCTGGCGTGTGGGCTGAGCACATTCTTGAGTTCTAACCTCGCACAGAGTGGTGATAGATTTTTGTGGACTCCTTTATCCCGACACCCCTCTCTCCCTCGCACCACGTCTTTTCCTGGGTATTTGGACCTGCGGTTCCCAGCTGTGGCCAGGGACTACTAACCGGTGACACTCTTCTTTCGTCATTCTGGGGGGCATTACCTGGAGAACAGGCTTTGGACACTTGGAAAACTTTGAGGTAGAAGGGAGAAACACATTGCTGCATAGAGAATCCGGAGTTTAAGGTCAAGAACTCGTAGAAATTCGTCTAATGAAGGTAGCGGACTGAGACAGTTGGCTATTCGAGCGGACCTCCCCTCCCAACTGACTCAGTGGAATGCAGCACCTCACAACTTGTTCGATCTTGTGCGGTGGAGGTGATGGGATCTTCAATATCCCAAGCGTACGGGAAAACTGGTGCCCGACACTGTAGGACAGCTTTGTTTTGGTACTTAAAGGAAGCCACCATTGGCTGCAAGCTTTTTGGGAGCGCTGTTGGAACTTCACGCTATGAAGGAATTTTGGTCCCGGGCTGGATTCTGGAAAATGGGGTCCTTTCAATTTGATAATCGGAACCTGTCCCGATTGATTTGAGAGTGCGGGGACCTGGGTGCCTGCCTTTAAGGACTGGATGGGTATCCGCCCTGCCCCCTCCTTGGACTGTCCTCCCCCTGGGGGTGATCAGCAGCCCCATCCTGGGGATCAACAGGAGAGTGGGGCCTAGGCTCCCGCAGGCACCCTGATGGCGGACTCTAGTGAGGATACCTGTAGGAAAGTAGGATCTGCTTTCATGGCTACCCCCACTTTTTGCCTGGTATCAGTGTGTTTTGACTGTAGTTTGCAGGGTCCTGCTAACCAGGACTCCAGAATATGTGCTCTGTCTCCCAAAATGGCTCTGGTAAGTACTTTTTTATCTCCACAATTGGCTACTGGTGTACCCTTATAAGGCCCTAGTATATGGTACTAAGGTACCTAGGGCATAGGCACACCAGGGGTCTCTCATGTGCCACCCATGGGAGTCCACTTAAACTGTGACTACGGGCCTGCCATTGCAGCCTGTATGAGATGGTGCTTGCACCCCTCATGACAGATATACGTTTCCTTATATCTGAGGTCACTGCACTTAAAACCTATAAGTCACCCCTATGGCAGGCTCTTCAGTCCTGAGGGCAGGAGGTTGGTCATACCTAAAGAGTACAGGGGATTTTTATTGACCCTGGCACACAACATTCCCCTTGCAGGACATCTTGAACAAAGTAAGACTTGGGACAGACATGTCACTCACCTTCACTGCCTCCCCATGTCTAATGACACCAAGGAGTTTTGTTGCTCCTGTGTCACCTACCAAGCCAGTAGTAAGTCAGGTGGCACTACAAAGGCCCCCTTAATCCCACAACCTGTGGTTGGGTTTCCCTTTGAGAAGGTAGGAATAGACATTGTAGGTCCCTTAAATCATCCAACAGCATCTGGATATAGTTTTATCCTAGTGGTGGTGGACCATGCCACTAGATATCAAGAGGCTATCCCCCTCAGGACCACTACAGCTTCTGTAGTGGCCAGGGCCCTTCTGGGAATATTTTTCAGAGTTGGTTCCCTAAGGAGGACTTGTCAGACAGACGTACTAACTTCATGTCTAGCTACATCACAGCTATGTGGAAAGAGTGCAGTGTTAACTATAAGTTTACCACATACTACCATCCACAGGGCAATGGGCTTGTTGAAAGGTTCAACAAGAACCTTAAAGGTATGATCATTGGCTCCCAGAAAAACTGAGAAAATAAAATGTCTTACTACCTTGCCTTCTCTTTGCTTACAGAGAAGTTCCTCAGAAGGGGTGGGCTACAGCCCGTTTGAACTTCTGTTTGGACATCCGGTTAGGGGTCTATTATGTCTAGTTAAAGAGGGATGGGAGTAACCTCTCAAACCCCCTAAACAGGACATAGTAGACGGTGTACTAGGTCTGCGTTCTCGCATTGCTGAGTACACGAAGAAGGCCAGCAAAACCCTTGAGGCCAGCCAGGAGCTTCAGAAAGTCTGGCATGACCAAAAGGCTGTACTGACTGCTTACCAGCCAGGACAGAAAGAGTGGGTGTTGGAGCCTGTGGCCCCAGCTGCTCTCCGGGACACATGGAGTATCCCCCACACCATACTTAAAAAGAAAGGTCACCTATTTAGTTGACCTAGGTATTCCTAGAAGTCCCCTCAGGGTACTTCATGTGAACCACCTGTAACCTTTTGTTGACAGACCTGACATGAGCTTGCTCATGGCTACTGATGAGGGACAGGAGGAAGAGAGTGACCCTCTCCCTGATCTCCTCTCACATCACCCTGTTGATGGATCAGTTGAAGGAGTAGTCTTGGCAGACAGCCTCACTGATCAATAGCAAGCTGATTGCAGACAGGTTCTCAATCAGTTTTCTGTAATCTTTTCTTTGACACCCATTTAGACCACCTGGTGTACCCATGAAGTGGACACAGGTGTCAACCTGCCTGTGAAGAGTAAACTTTACAGACTGCCTGACCATGTCAGAGTTAGCATCAGGACAGAGGTCCAAAAGATGCTGGAATTGGGGGTCATTGAGCCTTCAGATAGCCCTTGGGCTTGTCCTGTTGCCCTTGTGCCAAAACCTCACACCCAGGATGGTAAGAGAGAGATGAGGTTTTGTGTTAACTACAGAGACCTCAATTCAGTCTCTAGGACTGATGCCCATCCAATTCCAAGGGCAGATGAACTGATTGATACCTTGGCCTCTGCCAAGTATCTCAGTACATTTGACCTGATTGCTGGTTATCGGCAAATCAGTCTCTCTGAGTATGCCAAACCAAAGAAAGCATTTTCAACCCTCAGTGAGCTTTATCATTTATTGTGATGCCTTTTGGTTTGAAAAATGCACCTGCCACATTTCAGAGGCTGGTGAATAAAGTCCTAACAGGTCTGGAAGCATATAGTGCAGCATATTTAGATGATACAGCTGTCTTTAGCTCCACCTGGGAGGATCACCTGGTCCACCTCAGAAATGTACTTGAGGCGTTGCAAAAGGTAGGCCTCACTATCAAGGCCAGCAAGTGCCAGAAAGGGCAAAGCAAGGGGGTGTACTTGGGCCACCTTGTAGGTGGAGGACAAGTTTAACCCATGGAGAGCAACATTCAGACCATAATAGACTGGATTGCTCCTACTACCCAGACTTAGGTCAGAGCTTTCTTGGGTCTGACTGGGTACTACTGAAGATTTGTTAAGGGTTATGGATCCAGTGTGATACCCCTTAATTATCTCACCTCCAAGAGAATGCCTAAGAAGGTTCAGTTGACAGTTAGCTGTCAGAAGTCATTTGATGACCTGAAGCAAGCCATGTGCTCTGCTCCAATTCTGAAAAGTCTTGACTACTCCAAACAATTCATTGTTCAGACAGATGCTTCTGAAATAGGTATAGGTGCAGTGTTATCACAACTTAATGCAGAGGGCCCTATCAACCAGTAGCTTTTATCAGCAGAAGGTTGACCCCCAAGGAGAAGAGCTGGTCAGCTAATGAGAGGGAGCCCTTTGCAGTGGTAAGGGCCCTGAAGAAGTTGAGCCCATACCTGCTTGGCACTCATTTCATTGATTCTCCTCCATCTTGTGATTGCAGCCTACCTGTGCCCCAGATTGCAGTGAGCAGAGTCCAGGAAGTGGTAAGGAGGCAGACTAGTGCTGTCTCTTTCCTAAAAGAGTTAAAAAAACGATTTTCCCTATCTGTGATTACTGTCTTTGCCTGTGGTTGTTACAGTTTAAAATTGTAGTTTTAACCTGCCCGTGATTGCATATTTAATTACCTGTTTTGTGTTCAAACTTGTGGTTTTTCCTGCCCATGATTGCTTCCATTTAACGTGTTGAATTGTGGGATTTGCAGTCCTAAATCTCTGCAGTTTTTCCCTCTCATTCCCGGTGACTATCAGTTTTCCCTCCAAATTTCCCCTTGTCTCTGTGCTAAGACCTGTATGTTAAACAGTGCACCCCCAGCCACCATTTTGTGTTAACAAGTCAGTGAAACCATCCCCTCCTCCCCCCCCACCCCAGCAACAGGGATATTCTACATCAGAGTGTGCTCTGAGGCAGCAGTGATCTTCTGTGTGCTGTTTAAACTGTTTAATAGGGACTGTGCACTTCGTTTTTTGTCCAGGAGAGGGAGTAAAGTTTTATACAAAAACTATTTTCAGAGGACAAGTTAGGCCCTTACGTGCAGAAGTCCAAAGTGTGGATTGAGCCTATCTGTCTACTAGGAGATTCTGAACCAGAGAAGCAGCTCCCCAGCCCCAGTCCCACCCCCAGGCCAGCAGACCTAGGACTGGGGATTGGCTATTCAGCTCCCAGGCAACTCTGAGCCCTCCCCTCACACCTGCCCAGGCCCCTTAAGGCTTTGCTGGGTGCACCCCAAATCATTCTCCTCCATCTTGTGAGTTGCAGCCTACCTGTGCCCCAGATTGCAGTGAGCAGAGTCCAGGAAGTGGTAAGGAGGCAGACTAGTGCTGTCTCTTTCCTAAAAGAGAAAAAAACGATTTTCCCTATCTGTGATTACTGTCTTTGCCTGTGGTTGTTACAGTTTAAAATTGTAGTTTTAACCTGCCCGTGATTGCATATTTAATTACCTGTTTTGTGTTCAAACTTGTGGTTTTTCCTGCCCATGATTGCTTCCATTTAACGTGTTGAATTGTGGGATTTGCAGTCCTAAATCTCTGTAGTTTTTCCCTCTCATTCCCGGTGACTATCAGTTTTCCCTCCAAATTTCCCCTTGTCTCTGTGCTAAGAACTGTATGTTAAACAGTGCACCCCCAGCCACCATTTTGTGTTAACAAGTCAGTGAAACCAGCCCCTCCCCCCCCCCAGCAACAGGGATATTCTACATCAGAGTGTGCTCTGAGGCAGCAGTGATCTTCTGTGTGCTGTTTAAACTGTGTTTAATAGGGACTGTGCACTTCGTTTTTTGTCCAGGAGAGGGAGTAAAGTTTTATACAAAAACTATTTTCAGAGGACAAGTTAGGCCCTTACGTGCAGAAGTCCAAAGTGTGGATTGAGCCTGTCTGTCTACTAGGAGATTCTGAACAAGAGAAGCAGCTCCCCAGCCCCAGTCCCCACCCCCAGGCCAGCAGACCTAGGTCTGGGGATTGGCTATTCAGCTCCCAGGCAACTCTGAGCCCTCCCCTCACACCTGCCCAGGCCCCTTAAGGCTTTGCTGGGTGCACCCCAAATCATTCTCCTCCATCTTGTGAGTTGCAGCCTACCTGTGCCCCAGATTGCAGTGAGCAGAGTCCAGGAAGTGGTAAGGAGGCAGACTAGTGCTGTCTCTTTCCTAAAAGAGTTAAAAAACGATTTTCCCTATCTGTGATTACTGTCTTTGCCTGTGGTTGTTACAGTTTAAAATTGTAGTTTTAACCTGCCCGTGATTGCATATTTAATTACCTGTTTTGTGTTCAAACTTGTGGTTTTTCCTGCCCATGATTGCTTCCATTTAACGTGTTGAATTGTGGGATTTGCAGTCCTAAATCTCTGTAGTTTTTCCCTCTCATTCCCGGTGACTATCAGTTTTCCCTCTAAATATCCCCTTGTCTCTGTGCTAAGACCTGTATGTTAAACAGTGCACCCCCAGCCACCATTTTGTGTTAACAAGTCAGTGAAACTAGCCCCTCCTCCCCCCCCCCCCCAGCAACAGGGATATTCTACATCAGAGTGTGCTCTCAGGCAGCAGTGATCTTCTGTGTGCTGTTTAAACTGTGTTTAATAGGGACTGTGCAGTTCGTTTTTTGTCCAGGAGAGGGAGTAAAGTTTTATACAAACACTATTTTCAGAGGACAAGTTAGGCCCTTACCTGCAGAAGTCCAAAGTGTGGATTGAGCCTGTCTGTCTCCTAGGAGATTCTGAACAAGAGAAGCAGCTCCCCAGCCCCAGTCCCCACCCCCAGGCCAGCAGACCTAGGACTGGGGATTGGCTATTCAGCTCCCAGGCAACTCTGAGCCCTCCCCTCACACCTGCCCAGGCCCCTTAAGGCTTTGCTGGGTGCACCCCAAATCATTCTCCTCCATCTTGTGAGTTTCAGCCTACCTGTGCCCCAGATTGCAGTGAGCAGAGTCCAGGAAGTGGTAAGGAGGCAGACTGGTGCTGTCTCTTTCCTAAAAGAGTTAAAAAACAATTTTCCCTATCTGTGATTACTGTCTTTGCCTGTGGTTGTTACAGTTTAAAATTGTAGTTTTAACCTGCCCGTGATTGCATATTTAATTACCTGTTTTGTGTTCAAACTTGTGGTTTTTCCTGCCCATGATTGCTTCCATTTAACGCGTTAAATTGTGGGATTTGCAGTCCTAAATCTCTGTAGTTTTTCCCTCTCATTCCCGGTGACTATCAGTTTTCCCTCCAAATTTCCCCTTGTCTCTGAGCTAAGACCTGTATGTTAAACAGTGCACCCCCAGCCACCATTTTGTGTTAACAAGTCAGTGAAACCAGCCCCTTCTCCCCCCCCCCCCCAGCAACAGGGATATTCTACATCAGAGTGTGCTCTGAGGCAACAGTGATCTTCTGTGTGCTGTTTAAACTGTGTTTAATAGGGACTGTGCAGTTCGTTTTTTGTCCAGGAGAGGGAGTAAAGTTTTATACAAACACTATTTTCAGAGGACAAGTTAGGCCCTTACCTGCAGAAGTCCAAAGTGTGGATTGAGCCTGTCTGTCTCCTAGGAGATTCTGAACAAGAGAAGCAGCTCCCAACTCCCTGGCCAGCAAACCTTGTCTGAGGTTGCTGGGACCTTATATAGTCTGCTAGTGGTAGGTACATGTATACACTGATTGGAGGTTGTATCTGATGTTTCTATTGGATTAGGGTTAGTGTCCTCATTGGTTGGGTATTTGAGGGTTCTGATTGGTTTCTGGGTCTGTGATTCAATCAATGTAGGGTTGGGACTAGGGCTAGGGTTAGGATTTCTATTGGAAGTAGGGACTAGGGCTTCCTGTATTATTGGTTGTTGGGACTAGGGCTAGGTTTAGGCCTTTAATTGGAAGTAGCGATTAGGGCTTCTGGTGTTATTGGTTGCTGGACTAGGTGTGGGAATAAGAGTAGGGTTAGGCTTTCTATTGGAAGTAGGGACAAGGGCTTCCTGTGCCATTGGTTGCTTGGACTAGGGTTGGGACTACTGGTAGGGTTAGGGCCTCTATTGGACGTAGAGATCAGGGTTTTTGAAACTGATTGGGTGCTTGGACTAGGGCTAAGATTGGCTGTAAGGTCCTGGTCTCCTATTGGTTCTAGATTTTAGGGCTAGTGTTGTGATTGGATAGTGTTAGGGCTAGGGTTCCCATTGGCTGAAGGGGTCACCTGACTACTAGGGCTATAAACAGCCAAGGCTTAGGACGTCTCAGCCCGGGCGCCGAAGCTAAGGGCGGAGAGGACAAGGGTGAGTGCCTGTTTGAGCCTATTCGAGACTGGTCGGTACCTGGGCCAGAAATGCTGCCCATTTTCCAATTCATTAATACGCACCCTATGTATCTGTCCCTCTATATATAAGCATTTATTTTCACTATAGATATGTACCTATCTTTGTGTATTGCTTTGTATAAACATGTAGAATAATTATGTTGTTATATAAAAAAATATGTATATATATATATCATCTTTGGTCTACATGTACCTGCTTCCATTGTGCATCTATGTACCTCCATGTACTTGGATCTGTGGGTCTGTTACTTTTCTCCTGAAAAAGCATATCCAATGCACTACCCTATTTCTCATCCTGCACCTCTATCAATATCTTTAATCTGCGTATACTTACCTCCGTTATGCATCTATATACTTTCAATGTACTTATGGATCTATATATTTATCACTTTCTTCTAATTTAGCATTTCCAATGCACTACCCTATTTCTCAGCCTATACTTCTCTCAATATATCTTCTAGCCCAACTTTCTGACTCATCTCAAACTTCTTTCTACTACTCTTTCCAATGCACTACCCTATCTCTCACCCTATACATCTATCATTATATCCTCTACACCCACTCTCTCATTTATCCCAAACCCCATACCACTACTATGTTCCGCAAAATAACCCTTTCTTGACTCTCTCCTACTCTACCCCTCCTTGCATCATCTGACACCTCTTTTACTATACCAATCCCCCAAAACAAACCTTTCTAAACTCTTCCCTCTGACTCTTCCCCTCCAAAAACCCTTTTTACTCATCCAAAAGCTTCCTCCTACTGCTATGACCTAAAAAAAGAAATCCTTCACTCTTCTATCCCTCCACTATCCCTTTCAATCAAAATAACAGACTAACATGTTCACTTCTCTAATTCCATATTCCACTATACTAATTCACCACTAATCCTTTATGGGTTCCAGAGTAGCGTGCTACTCGCCAACAAAGCATTTCAACACCTCATCAGGGTTACAAACGCTATATAAATGCAAACCTTTTTCCCTTTTTTACCCCTCCCCAACCCTTCTCAGTCCAAATAACTGACTAACATATCCACCACTCAAATTACTTCATATTTCAATATACTAATTTTCAACACTAATCCTTTATGGGTTCCGGAGTAGCCTGCTACTCGCCAGAAAAGCGCTTCAACACCCCATCAGGGGTAACAGGCGCTATATGAATGCAAACCTTTCTTTCCCTTCTATCACTCCGCTATCCTTCTCACTCCAAATAACTGACTAATATCCACCACTCAAATTACTTTCATATTTCACCATACTAATTCACCACTAATCCTTTATGGGTTTCCGGAGTAGCATGCTACTCACCAAAAAAAAGCGCTTCAAACCCCATCAGGGGTAAGAAGCGCTATATAAATACAAACCTTTTTTCCTCTTCTATCCTTCCGAATCCAAATAACTGACTAACATATCCACCACTTAAAATGTACTTGCATGTTTCACTATACTAATTCAACACTAATCCTCTATTGGTCCCAGAGTAGCGTGCTACTCGCCGAAAAGCGCTTCGACGCCTCGTCAGGGGTAGTAAGTGCTATACAAATGCAATTGCAATACAATACAATTGTTCAGTCAGACCATAAGCCCCTCGTATGACTTAAACAGATGAAGGGTGAAAACTCCAAACTTTGGAGGTGGTCCATTTCTCTATAGGGGATGGACTTTTCAGTGGAACATAGACCTGAGAGTAACTATGCCAACGCAGATGGACTTTCCAGATATTTCCAAATAGAAATTGAATACTCACCTGGGTAAGGTTAGTCTCATGTCCTTACTTTTGGGGGTGGGGGCGTTGTGTAGGAAAGTAGGATCTGCTTTCATGGTTACCCCCACTTTTGCCTGGTGTCAGTGTGTTTTGACTGTAGTTTTCTGGGATCCTGCTAACCAGGACCCCCAGCATCTGTGCTCTCACTCCCAAAATGGCTCTGGTAAGTACTTTTATACCTCCACAATTTGCTAATGGTGTACCCTTATAAGTCTCTAGTATACGGTACTAAAGTACCCAGGCCATAGGTACACCAGGGGTCTCCCTTGGGCTGCAGCCTGTATTGTGCCACCCATGGGAGTCCATTTAAACTGTGACTACAGGCCTGCCATTGCAGCCGGTGTGAGATGGTGCTTGCACCCCTCACAACAGATACAAGTTTCCTTATATCTGAGGTCAGTGCACTTAAAACCTATAAGTCACCCCTATGGCAGGCTCTTCAGTCCTGAGGGCATGGTGCTTGGTTATAAGCGTGAGGGTGGCCCTGCATGAGGAGGGCACCCCTACAAACCCTGGAGTTGATTCTCCAGGCTTTGTAAGTGTGGTCAGGCATTTTAAGATATATAGTGGGCATCAGTCATTACGAGATGTCTAACTATATAAGGGCTGCGCCTAAACTGGTCATGTTTGGTATCAAACATGTTGGAATCATATTCCAACACCAATTCCGGTGTTGGAGGTATGATCCCATGTACTGGGGGGCCCCTTAGGGGAGCCCACTGTAGTCCAGGTAACAGCCTTTCAGGGTCTGCCAGCCAAAGAAATCTCAATTGGAGTGAAGAAGTCACTCCCCTGTATCTGCAGGCACTGCAATGAAGCTGACTGTTTTGCTGTTCCTGTCATCCTATGGACTTCCCGAGGCTCAACAGCACAAGTGGTGGTTCTGTGACTCTCCAGAGGACTCACCTATCTTTCCTGCAATTCGGAGGACAGTATCCCTCATCGGAGCCGCTGGGACCAAACCCCTGTGCACTGTGTCGACTTGCCGTTGCCATGGCTTGTTGGCTCTGCACTCCAGAGATCCTTGGGTTACAAGAAGCTCCAGACTCCAGCACCTCATCCTTCAAAGATCAGTATTATGACTGCATCCCTTGCACTATGTGACTCCATCTTTGGTGAGCTGCCTGAGATCTTCTTGGGACTACTGCGCCTTTGGCCTGTGGGTCCTCTTGAGGGTCTTCTCCTGCTTTATTGGGGTCTCTTGCTTGCTCAGGGCCTGGTCTGACTTTCCTGCACGTGGTGAACCCCTTGGACCTTGTTGGTCCTAACAATTGCATCTTGTCGTCTTCCACGCCATTTGCGGATACCAAGGCTTGTTGGTGCTCCCGCCGGACAGCGACCACCTAGACACCGACCACCTAGACACCGACATCCAACGCGGCACAGCCAGTGCATGGCTCCTGGTCTTCCTCAGCATCGCCTCATCTCCACAGCTGCAGCGACAAGTACCTCGTCAACTCTCCTGAGCTACCTGCCAAGGGTGGGCATTGTGCTTCCGTGCCTCCTGGTCACCTTTGAGTGGCATATACTCTGTCTCCTCTGCTCACCCTTGGATTCCACCAGACATCTTCACGAATTTCTCCAGCGGCCTTTTCTCCAAAATCTTCCATTGTCGTCTATGGCACGTTCCGACGTCACTTAACCCCTATGCACCGGGCTTTCCTGGTGCAGGTAACCTGGTTCCTGGGGCATCCACGGGTGGGGTGGCTCTCCAACCTTCCGTCATCCAAAGGGTTTCTTCGGGGTCCTCTGGGAAGGGTCCTTCTTCTTTGAAACTGCAACTGCGACTTCTCCATAGACTTTCATTGGGCACACGGCTGTGTTCGCACTCTGCACACAGCCTCCGTGGGGTTCCTGGGTACTTACTTTGGGTGGTTCCTTGTTCTCTCAGCTCCTCTGAGTCTCTTCTGGTCCGAGTCTTGATCTTCCTTGCAGTTCGCATTCCACTTTCTTAGTATATGGTTTGGTCTCCCCCTGGAGACCAGTGTATATTTGTGCTACTTACCTGATTTCTTTGAAGTATTTTGCTTGTGTGCTATTGATATCTCTAGCTAGGAGATATACCAATGTGTTACTGATTGTGTTATGTAATAAATAGACTTATTTTTATAAACACTGAGTGGTTCTTTTTCATCTAATCTACACTGTCGATTAAATGTGGTAAAACAAGCGGGAAACAGCGTTTACAACGTAGGCAGAACTATGCATTGCCATTACAACGCAGGCACTACAACGAACGCATCGTTACCAGACATTCCATTACAACGCAAGTCGTTGAGAACGCATTGTTGGATTTTAAATCCAACACCTTCCCTACTACTGCACAGACTGGAGTTGGAATAGTAAAATATACTATTTCAAAGTCCAGCGCTTCCCTAAGGCAAGTCGTTGTAACGACTTGTGTTGTAATGGAACGCGTGGTAACGATGCGTTCATTGTAATGCCCATGTTGTAAAGGCATGCGTTGTAAAAGGATGCGTGAATATGTCATACATCCAAAACAAGCTGCTTTACACTCCTTCAAGATAAGCCTGAAGGCTGCTTTCCACAGCTACCACTTTGAGAGCTTTCTATGGTGATCAAACTCCACTAAAATCACCATAAGGGTTGCCTGGATTATTGCAAGGTGCATCACTCCTGAGAGAGTACACCATATACTAAGCCAGCCTCCTACAATACCCAATCGACAAAACATGTCCAGCAGCCCTGAATTCCTGAATGCAATTAGAGGCTTGAATTCCTAATGTGTCTCGTGGGTCCTTCTTTTGAGTTTTGGTGCAGTGAATTTTTTTTTAAAAATCTTTTTATTAACAAAGCTCAGGAAAATTGCAGACACAGTATGCATAATCAGGGTTCCACGACAAGCAGACACCATTTTGCAGAAATGATACAATTCACTGAAGAATAGGCGGCAGACAACACCCTCAGCATGAATCAGGATCTCAAGTCCACCCTCTATATTTCTGCCAAGGCGCCCAGATTTTCCCCCATTTCTTAGCGGCCCCCCTACTTTTGTATACCGTTTCTTCTGCGCGTTGGCACCAGTCGAGGTCCTGCTTCCACTCCTCCAGCGTCGGAGGCAGAGACGCCCCCCACTTTCTGGCAATGTTCCTTTTAGCCACCCCTGCCGCAAGAGCCAGCCACAGGCCCTCGTATCTGGACCAGTCAGCGTCTGTTGTAATCATCAATAGTAACCACTTTGCGTCAAGGGGGACTGTCACACCCACTACCCTGGACATGACCTCTGTGACCCCGTGCCAATAGCGGACAATCTCAGGACATTCCCATAAGATATGCAGGAAGGTTCCATCCCCTGACACACCTTGCGTCCGTGATCTTGCCCCATGAATAAAGGCGGGTGCGCGGGTAGTATGTGCGGTGCAATATTTTGAGTTGGACCAATCTAAAGCGGGGGCTCATCGCTATTTCTCTGGGACTCTGAATCGCCTCCTGCCACTCCTCCTCGTCAAGGGGCCCCAGGTCCCTTGCCCATGCGTCACGGAGGGTCGTCAGGGGGTCCGGCACATTGTTAATCAGCTTACGATAAATCGTGGATGTTGGTTTCTCAGCAATAGGATCGAGGAGCACTCTGTCTTCCAGTGGGGAATACTCTGGAACGGAGGTGCCACTGTGGACGTGTGTGCGCAGCGCGTGAACCAGTCTCAGGTAGTGGTAGTGTTGCATCTGATTGAGATTATATTCCCGTTCGAGGGCCTCGAAGGGAAGGGGAGAGTCGCCCTTCCAGACATCCCCCAGGTATTCGATGCCTATCAATTTCCACCCTCGAAAGCCTGTTAGGGCTGCTACCTCGCGTAGGGGGTCTCCTACCCATAGTGGGGTCTTGCCTGTCAGCGTTCCCGCCCAGCCAAGGAGTCTGTTAGCCTCCCTCCAACACTGTATTACCACCCTGGAGTGATCCGGCCACTCTGATCTGGACTTTCGAGAGTAGAGGAGGGGCTCACAGTTTCCCCCCGGCATGGCGGCCCTGTCCGCTCGGTACGCCGGCTCGTCCATGTCCGAGTACACCCAGTCGTTGATGACCTGTAGCTGCGAGGCCCAATAGTAGAGTCTGATGTCAGGGACAGCCAATCCACCATCATAGACCCCCCGCTGTAACTTATGCAGTGCTATTCTTGGCGAGCACCCCTGCCACAACAGTGTTCTGACTTCCTGTGCTACCTTCTTAAAGACCGTCTGGGGGACCGGATAAGGGGTATTCTGGAGCACATATAGGAGGCGCGGTAGTGTCATCATTTTATACAGGGCCGCCCTGCCTATGAGCGAGAGTGGAAGGGAACGCCAGTGGCCAATATCAGCGCTGAGGCGCCTCAGCTGAGGTCCCAGGTTCCTGTCGAGGAACACCTTCTGGTCCCGGGTTACATAGATGCCCAGATATTTGAAACCCTCCAACACCACCGGGACTGCGCACTGCCTCGGGATCCTAGGAGGGGGGCCCGAGAGAGGAAATACCACTGACTTGGACCAATTAGTAGCATACCCAGAATAGCTAGCGAAGAGTTCAAAAATGTGAAGCACGCGTGCCATGGAGTGATACGGCCTCGCAAGATACAGAACGTCGTCGGCGTAGAGCGAAATTCGCTCTTCCCAGCCACCCAGTGCAGGTATGCCCCATATCATTGGGTCCCGACGGACCCAGAATGCTAACGGCTCCAGTGAGAGGGCAAACAGGAGCAGGGACAAGGGGCATCCCTGCCGAGTGCCCCTATGCAGCTGGAAATATCGGGAGATCGCCCCATTCACAGGCACCCGAGCCGTCGGCGCCTCGTATAGCAATCTTACACAGCTACAGAAGCTAGGGCCAAAGCCCAACCTGCGAAGGACCACAAATAGGTACGGCCACTCTATGCTATCAAAGGCCATTGACGCATCTAGCGCCATCAACACCGTCTGCTGAGCCTCAGGGTTATTAGTCATGTGGAGAACGCCATAGAGCCTTCGAAGGTTGTGTCGGGTGCTTCTGCGGGGCATGAATCCCGATTGGTCCACATGGACCAGTTGAGTTACGACCGATATCAGCCTATCCGCCAAGGCCTTTGCCAGCACCTTGGCCTCCATATTGATGAGGGAGATGGGGCGGTAGGAACTGCACCGATCCTGCGCCTTACCCGCCTTGTGAATGACAATGATCATGGCCGCCCTCTGGTCTGACGGAAGTTGTCCCTGTTCACGCGCTTCAAGCAGCATGTTGCGGAGCGGGGGCATAATGACCGAGGCCTGCCCCTTGTAGATCTCAACCGGGAGCCCATTTGGGCCAGGCGCCTTCCCCGGCTTCAGGGCGCCAAGTGCTCTACCCAGTTCCTCCTCCGTAATGTCAGCCTCGAGCACAGCGCGTGCCTCCTCCGACAGCACCGGCAGCGCGAAGTCCCGCAAGAATTCCTCACAGTCACTCTCTGATCTGGTGCACACCGGCGCGTAAACGCTCTCATAATGTTGAGCGAAGGCTTCTGCTATGTCACTACTTGTGGTGCGCAACGTCCCAGTCACATCGTGTACCCCCGTCACCCACGATCGTTCCCTGTTCCGGCTTTCCAGCCAGGCCAGGAGCTTCAAGGACTTGTCCCCAACATCATACAGTCGGTGTTGGGTAGCCAGGGCGTAAGCCCGCGCTTCCCCTTCCGCCAGGGCCCGTAGATCACGCTGGTGCAACGCCAGCCGGTGTCGCAAATCAGCGCTACGGGACGCCGCCTCATCCCCTTCCATCTGGCTAATCTCCTGCTCCAATGACATAATCTGCATGGACTCCTCTTTCCTCCGGGCCCCAATTAGCGCCTGCGCCTGCCCCCGCAAGACCGTCTTGTAGGCCTCCCACAGAATGGTGCAAGAGGCCACCGATCCCGTGTTTTCCTTAAAATAGAATTGGGAGCCCTCTCGGAGCTTGTCTCGAAGCTTCGGGTCCCGCAGTCACCAGGCATCGACCCTAGGGAAAGCAGCCTTATCCAGGGGCGGGCCCTGTAGCGTAACACATACTGGCAGTGATCCGAGATACCCCTTGCCATGTGGGTCGGGGCAAGAAAGTCGCCCATCCTGCCACAATGTGTAAACAAGTGATCCAGCCTAGAGAAGGAGCCATGGCGCACTGAATAGTATGTGTATTGTCGTGTTTGTGGGTTGTGGTCCCGCCATAGATCCACTAATCCCATGGCTGAGATGAAGTCTGCCAACCCACGTTCCCCCTGTCTCCCCGTGTGGTCACTGGACCGGTCCAGCTCTGGATTCATGACTGCATTCATGTCACCCCCCACCAGCAGCGTGCCTGAGGGAAGGCCCATAAGGAAGGAGCTAAGTCGTGGAAAAGTAGCCGCATGGAGGCCAGGTGGTATGTAGCATGAGCACAGTACTAGCAGGCGCCCCTCCCAACTCCCCGACGCCGCCACCAAGCAGCCGTCGTCATCTGCCCAGGTGCCAGTGATGACCAGAGGGAGCGCACTACGCGTCAGGATCCTCACCCCCCTGGCCCCAGACGAGAAGCCGTAATGCGCCACCATCTTATACCCAAAACGGTCTAGTGCCCTGCACCTGTTCCCACGCAGGTGGGACTACTGAATCAGGACGATGTCTGGGGAGTGTCTCTTAATGTGCTGCATGACCAGTGTTCTCTTAATCTTGTTCCCCAGGCCGTTGACGTTCCACGTCCAAATACGCACCTTGGCTAAGTCACCCATATCGGCAGGCAGGGTAAAGATTGGCGAGGTGTCACACCACCACCCCGGGTGTCCCCGTGTCACCCGCCCGTGTCTCTTGATTTCTGTGAGCTTGAACAAAACTCCCATCCCCATGTATCAAAAAAGACAAACAACCCAACTCCCCCCTCCCTGCAACCCTGCTAGGTGAGTCCCCAACCTCCCACCACCCAAACGTGCAGAGTGCCTGTCGCCCAGGAAATTGAGAAAGAACCAGTTTTAGGGGACCGTGAACTAGCCTCCAGCGTGAAGTACAATCCGACCTGCTAGCGGATCATTTCAAGCCCATGTACCATGGAGCTGGGGTGCCCCCCCCCAATTAACCACAAAGGCAGTCCATCGAAGTATAACAAGGAAAAGAGGTCCAATAGGTCAGATGTGACAGGAGTCTGCTGAGCAGTCCCGCTCCCTTCTGCGAACAGTGCCCAGTTATGATACAATACCAACAGGCCCAGGCAGTTGCCCCCCTTACCATCCCAGGGGGTTGAAGCAATGTTTATGATGTGAGGCATGTGCAATAAGTCACTTATCTGACCGCTGCTCTCCCTCTCGACCACCAGGCGACCGCGCCGCCTCTCCCTCAGTTCCACCACGGCCGCCGGCCGCCGCCGGCCTGTTGCTCCCACCTCTGCGGCGAACAGTGCGCCATCCCTCCATCCAGTCGCTGGCCTCGTCAGGCGAGTCGAAGAAGTACGTTTTCCCGTCGTCTATGATTTTGAGGCGGGCCGGAAAGAGCATCATGTATTTAATGTTCTGGGTCCAAAGGGCCCTCTTGACGGCATCGAAGGACCGCCGCAGGCGCTGGACATGGAGCGTGAAGTCAGGAAAGAAACGGATGGTGGCATTCTCATGTCTCAGGTCGCCGTGCATTCGTGCAGCATGAAGAATGGCGTCTCTGTCCCTGAAGTTGAGAATGCGAGCTATTATCGTGCGCGGTGGCACTCCAGGACGAGGTTTGCCCCCCAGCGCCCTGTGGGCCCGCTCTATGGAGAAGAAGTTGGACAGACGCTTAGGCTTCAGATGGTTGAGGATCAAGTCCTCCAGGAAGAGGTCAACGGACTGCCCCTCCATTCCCTCCGGCACTCCCACGATGCGGATATTGTTGCGCCGGGCCCGTCCTTCCTGGTCCTCGAGCCGGGCAAACATGTCAGTCTGGTTCTTGGTGAGAACCGCCACCTGATCTTCAAGCCGCTTGGTCCTCAACTGGAGGCCCCCAATGGCCGCCTCCGCCGTGGCCACTTTTTCAGACATTTTGCGCAGGTCGGCACGTAGAAGGTTTACCTCCTCTGTGACGGAGTCGAGCTTTGGTTCCATCGAGCCCTTCAGTTCACCAATGGCCCTCATGATCTCCTTCAAGGAGGGTTCTGGGGTCTGGTCATCCGGCTCCCCCTGTGGGCCCCCACCATCGTCGCGACCCATGGCCACCGTGTATTTGTCGATATGATTGACCTGTCCCGTTCCCGGTGCCTTGGTGCGACCCATCGTCCGGCCGGTGCAGTGAATTTGTGAGGTGCGCATAAAATGGATTCTTCACATTGGGGGCTTTGACTTACTGCATTTATGGGTTCTGTGTTTGCGCGAAGGCATTGCCTTCCTAGACAGTTACCCCACCCTGCCGTGGTTGTGGCTCCGGTCCCTGTTGGGCTGGGTTTCCTGTCTGTTGTTGCTGTTGCCAGGTGTTTGTCCAACTACCTGATCCCTGTTGCGGTGGTGCAGTAGCTGACTGACTTCTCTGAGGCTGTGTGTAGGGATCATTCAGGTTCCCCTGGGCTTGATTTTGTAAATGGGGGTTTTGCTGGAACTGGCCAAGGTTTATCAATCTCTGTTCATGCTATGCTTTTAGTCGGCATTGGTTGGCCATGTGGCCCATTCTGTGACAACAGTAACATTCTCTACGGTCTGGCTGCTGCCAACCTCCTTGACTTCTGCCATTATAGCTAGGTTAAAACCCTCTAGTGTTTGGCAGTGGAGCTCCCTTCAAGACTGGTACCATTTGCATGCTCGTGACCAATGCAGTCCCTTCAAGGGCAGTCTTTTTCAACCAGTGTTGGACCAACTTAGGGGTGTCTTTCTGGGTGTGCTCCTGATTCTCCCTGCCCTTTTCTTGTTTATGTTTTTAATAATGCAACATGTGGGCCTGTATCTCCTGCCAGGGTTTGGTGTCTAACCCCACTACGCTGTCCAAACGCTCTGTATCTCATGTGCAGCTCCTATTTGAAGATATTATAAAAGAACGCAACTTGCAGGCCCGTATCAATCCATGACTGTCTTGTCTCTTGTCCCCATTATTCCCTCATTCTATCCAGAAACACAGTTATGGTCTACCCTGATTTCATAGTTTCCGCCATTAACCCTCCAACATCTGGGCAGTCAGGGAACATTTCCCTCAGGGCCATCTATATTTGGTGCCTGTATGAATTGAATGCGGCCCCATCATGCTCAGTGTTTGTCAGTGTGACTGCTGGGATGCGAGCTCTGGCGAACACTGTGTTAGTCTGCTCTCCGATGAGGCTACTTAGCAGACTTTTAAGATCGCCTATCACCAGATTTACTTCAGCGGTGTTCTTCTCAAAACATGAGATCCATTTCCCCAATCCATCCAGCAAGGGTGGCAATTTGGTCCTTAACCCTTCTTTATCTATCTGAGCCCCGGGCACATAGTTAATCCCGGACGTGCCTTCTGTGGTGGAGGGGAAATTTTGGCTTGGGGGAGCTCCACTGGTCTTTCCCCAACATAGCGTTCCCAACTTTTTAGGCAATCCTGCATGAAGGGGAAGTTCCACTTGGGATCTCTCCCTCCATGCCAGATGTAGTCTTCTGCAATTGCCATGTCTTCTGGTTCAAAGGAACCCTTCTCCGGCCAGGGTCTATTGTACTGATCTTTTCCCTCAGTCAAGCGGGCTAGCAGGTGGCAAAATGGCCGTGCAAAGATCTCACCTTCCTCTCGGGCCACTATTTCCCTTGGGGTCAGTCTATCTGTCCTGTGCGTTCGGGAGGCGCAGCAGACATCTTCATCACTGCTCCCATTGTGCACACGCAAAGGTGCCATCTTACTTCTCCTATGTCTTAGTTGAGTTAGCACCAGGCTACCCTGGTCTCTTATTTCCTGGTCAGCCCCTCTCCTGTGTTGACAATCTGGTGAGGCTCGGATCCCAACCGAAAGTCTCTCCTCTAGTTCTGCCTCAGACTCTTCCCCGAACGTTGCTCTGTACCTAACCCCGCTCTCCTCAGGAGGAGGACGAGCTGCTCTGTGTTCCTGGTCTGCTTCCAGGGTGCAAGCCCTCTCTCTCTCTCTCTCTCTCTCAGTTGCGCCTTTCCTCTAAATGCCACCTAGATTGCCTCCTTCGCTTTGAGCTATGCGCTGTTCTTTTTGGTTGGGACTTGCCTTCAGAGTTGCTTCCTGTCTTTTCTTCGGCTACCTGAGCAAACCTTGTGGCTTCCACCTCGTCATCGGATCCTGGAGGACTGGCATACCTTTCCTCACCCCCGCTAGTTGTATCATTGCCCAGTACCACTATGAATCTCCCGGTCACTCTGGTGTGTTCACCTGACCCAATGGGAATGCACGTTCTTCGTGCCACTGTGGTTCGATGGGTTGAACGCAACAGGGGTGTGGAAATGTACCTTTTTAGGGGTACAGTGGTGCAGGGTCACCCTTTTGTCCACGGGTTCAGAGACCAACAAAATAGAGATCAGCACTGGAGTTGGAAATAAATAACAAGTTTATTAATCACTCATGAGTGGGACCACGTCCACACAGCACTCTCAAGTGCTGCAGGAGGTAGTACACTAAAGTCACAGAACACAGGGCTTTTATACAGGTTTTCTGCAGTGTAAGCATGTGAACAGAAATAGGGAGAACAAGTTTTAGGAATAGTTTTCAGCAAACAAGGGCAGATGAATAACCACTTGATCAGCAAAGTGGGAGGGGGAGCAGGAGTGCTTTTGGCAGCAGTAAATGATTGACAGTTAACATCTGAGACCAGGTGCTCTGGCAGCTACAAACTCTCAGCACGTGCATTGCTTTTAGCCGAGTCAGGAAGTCAACTAAAATAGATAGCACAGGCAGAGTGAAAAGACTAAAGAATTATGAAGGAAACTTAAATGGACACCACAGCCAAAATGGCTGCAGCTTATGCCAAGTAAAATATTACACGTTTTCCACAGATGGCCCTTTTGGCATAAGCTAAGACATTTTCTTATGCTTTAAAAGGGGTACGATAAACATCATGTATATCAATGAACATTATATTGCTGACTTCTCGGTCTATTGCTAAACGGGCATTTACATTTTGGATATTCGTTTTAGATGGTAGACAAGTAGTACAAGTGGAAATACAGAGGGAACAAAACATCGGCCCACATTGGATACATAAACAACAAGAGAAGAGAATTACAATAATTATGAACAAGGCCGATAATATTTTTAAGCCCCATACAGAAAATATGTTCCAGAACCATCCAGCCCAAGTCCATGTTCCTGAGTCTTGATGTATCTCAGTAGCTATTTTGTGTAGTTTGGAGATGACCGCATATACAGAAGGTGAATTGTCCGGTGTGAAGACACAACAGCTGGATCTGATGATATAGCATGCTCCAGTCTATATTGTTCCCATGTGGTCTCTGTCTGGTCGACTACAGAGAAATCGATTGCACGTTTTCCCCTACTACCAGCATGGTGATCGAACAATTGCAAATCTTGATGGTAGGTTGGGGGAGTTAAAAACACAGGTGGTAGAAGGAAGGCTATGTAACAGGTACCAGACCAGCCTGGATGTAGGAAGTAGTAAGCCTTAGTTCCACAAACAAAATAAGTGTGACGTGATGCAAGGAAGCTGCTTCGGCCTCTCGTAGACATCTGCAACACTGTAATACAGTTACTGTGGCCCACTGGCACATCGCCTGTACTTTGTACACAAAGGGGGCCAGTGGTCATGGCAACAGAGATAACAAGGGGTCCATTTCCTTTAGCCGACCTAGAATTTGGATACACATAGTTTGTTGCTGCACTTCCTTTACTATATTCTTCCATTTCTAAAGCAGTCCCTTTTGCTTATGGGTCCCCATCTTCGTTGGGGTAACAGACTTTGTTCATTAGAGGCATATAGAAGTTTGAACCAAGCTGGGCATGAGCCATTGTGAGAGAATGGCAGCAGTGACAACGGGATTCCTTTTATGTTCTGATGAGGAGGAATCGTGCCACAAACCCAACAGTTAGTAGCATTGCTTAGCTGGTGTGTCTGATGCAACATTTGAAGAAATGAATTGTTTCTCAGATTTTGCCGGTATCCCTGTTCATGTTGCGGCAAATCAAAATGATGGTGCTCTTTTGCAGCAAGTGATGTAACAGTAATGTTAGGTAAGGAGGCTCCAGGCATTACTTCCTCCACTACCCACATTACAGTAGCGATGATGGCAGTAGTCAAAGTCAGACCAAGGATGCAGATTGTACAGCCATTTCACGTTGTCGCAGTGATCTCCTTCTTCTTAGGCAAGCTCATTTTCATCGGCAAACAACAAAATAGATGATGCCCTAAGGTCCTGGGCAGGCGTTGGTTTCTTCACTAACATTGAGACGAGTAGTCACTAATAGGCTACCCCCTTTGTAGTCAGTCTTTAACCACCCAGGACAGTGGCTCAAACAGTCTCTTTCTGCGATGAAATGTCTTTCTTCCTGGATCAAAGCAGATATCTAGATGTACCAGGGATCATGTGGTCCGGGAAGACTTCCTCAGGTCTTTCAGGTGACACAACTCGTCCTCTTTCGGTGACCAAAATGTTGCGATGATCTGTCAGCACAGCAGGGCTCACAAAGGAAGAGCTTCCCGCACCTGCTGATAAATAGAAGACAAGCTGTCAGTTAACTGGGACAAATAGTCACTCATCAACATGTCTGGGGTACCTAATACTGGTGCAGAACAAAGGGCTTGGCGTAACTGTTGGAAGGCGCTCTGGCACTCAGCAGTCCATGGGAGGGGCATTGGAGTGTCTTTAGTCAAAAGGGCCAACAAAGGTTTAATAATGTGTGAAAAAACTGCCTACAAAAAGAAGTGAGGCCAATCAGTGCACGAACATCCTTCTGAGTGCGGGGTACAGGAGTATCTAAAATGGTCTGAATGCGATCTGGTGTAAGTGCACGTCCCTCCTTAGACAGGAGGTGACCTAAATAGGTAACCTGCTGTCTACAAAATTGCAATTTCTTTCGCGAGACTTTGTGATGATGGGAGGCAAGAAATGATAACAATAACAGTGTTCCTTCTTCACACACTAGGTAAGGATGCCAGAGCTGCATCCTCATTGATAAGACAGGATCTCTCAACCATTGGAGAATTGTTATTTAAAATAACATGTACACCTTCCGGAGAACAACGTTTTGTAGCACAAAAATATTTAAGCATATCGATATCCACAATACTGTCAGGTGTGGTAGGAGAAAGCAAAAATGGACATGCTGCAGTGAATTTGTCAAGTCCAAATTCAAGTGGTTGTGAAAGCGCGCTAGGTGTAGGTGTCCCATCAAATCCTATCGATGTTATCATTGTGCCAGACAGGGGAGCCCTAAGAACTAGTTTTTTAGACAGAACACTACGGGTAGCCCCTGTATCAACCAGAAACCGATCAGTAGATCCCAAGACGTTTGTGTCAACATAAGGACCCATTTGATCTACTAGCACCTCAACCGGTTCCTTACCCCATCCTAGGCATCCCTATGCATAATCGGAATCCGCAAGGGCATCAGCAAAATAATCAGACATTTGATATTGATTTCGTCTATCAAGAGTATTAGAATAATTTGGTCCTTGTTCAACTGCTTCAAATCTGGGGTGAGCTCCTGTACCTTCCCTGTTTCCTGAATTCCCTGGGCGTCCTCTCATACTTCCCCTTCCCCGCTGATAATGCTGACCTCGCAAAAGAGGGCACTCAGAATGCCAATGCCCAGTTTCTTTACAATAAGCACACTGATCAGGGGACAAATTTGCTCGAGGGAGAGGGGGCACTCCAGGTGTATACATTGCACGTCCGCCTCTTCCACCTCCCCTAAATGGTGGACCATATACTTGAGCCAACATAACTTTTGTCTTTAATTCTTTAACCTTCTTATCCTCCCTGCCTTTTGCTTCCTGTTCCTGCCGCTCATAATATTGGGCCATAGTCAAAAGGGAAACTGGGGAAAACGTGATCCAAGAACTCTCGCTGGTCTTTAAGCGACTAGCTATTTCCGGTAATATATTAGCGACAAATTTGTCAACAAACAAATGCTTACCCGTATCATCAGCCAATGACTAACCACTAAAATCATGGAATGTCTCTTCAAATCTTGAAAAGAAATCAGAAACTAACTCATCCTTTTTCTGTTTACAGGACGCTAACGTAGTCCAATCTATTTTCTTAGGGGGTATGAGAGTCTTTAACTTAGTCACAATAGCTTTAGGAAGATCTAATATCTCCTTCTGAAGTTTCTGCGCAGGCTCCCTTTCCGCATCTATTTGTTCTAAATGTTCCCAAATATCACCATATGCTACATTGTCATCTATTTTACGTATTGTTCTCCACATATCAGGGGGCAAAATAAGCCCAAAGAACATATCAATATCTGGCAAGGTCATAGTGCAGGAGCTAATGGCTCCTTCCACCTCCTCATAGAAGGCGGCAGGATTTTTCCGGGGGTCGGGCAAAGCAGCTTTAAGAGCCATCACGTCAGCTCCTCTCCAAGGAGTATAAACCCAATTATATATAAAATATCCCTTTGCATCATCCGAAGTTTTATCATCATTTGTTCCCGCACCCTTAGGAGGAACATAAAGGGGTGCAGCTTCACGCATAGGTTTTATAGCAACTGTACTACTAACAGGTGCAACCTCATCCACCGGAGCATCTACTTTTTGTGCTTGGGATTGAACTGTTTCTACACCTTTCTGTTTTCTAGCTAATTCTTGCTCCTTTCGTAAACGCAATGTTGCGTCTCGTATTTTAACCACTCGTCTAATCATATCAGATAAGGCCGAAAAAGGGAAAGTCCCCTCTGTTAATCGTTTATAATCAGTATTTATATCCTTTGGCTCTAATTCCTGAGAAATTTGTCTATAATCAAATATTACCTCCCAAACAAATTTTTCTACAAAATAAAATTGCTCCATATTGTGCCACTGTTGAACCATAGTTACAATGAGCGATGCAGCATGAGGCCGGCGAGCCTCCTCCCTAGCAGCGGTTTTTAATTTATCTTTTTCTGCTCTAGTCAAAGTAGAGCGAGTCTGTCGCCCATCTTGTTTATCTTGTTCTTTGTCATCTGAAGATAAATGCTCGTCGTCAGAAACCTCATCAGGGGCACTTGGAGTGGGAAATTTATACGGGATTGGGGGGCGTTCTAATAGGATGCAATCATCCTTAGACGTATCAAGTAGGGAATAGAGAGGGCGCCTAATAGGATACTGGCCATTTATCTCTAATCGACGTTCTCTATCTTCTTTTTCTGTTTTTTTTTTCTTCTTTTCTTTATTTTTTAATTCTAGCGCTTTTTGATATATCGTTTTACGTTGTACTTTTTCTGCTATAGCTTCTGCTCTCTTCGCTCTCTCTCACACTTCTTTCTCCCACATACGCACACAATCAAACATGTCCTATCTACTTTTTCTCTTTTAAATAAACACTGCTCTACATATTGAACCTTTTTAAGATCAAATGACCCATTCACTGGACATTGCAGATCGGATTCTTTCTTTTATTTGTTCCATAGTGGACCGTACATTATGGAAGAAATACCATATTTGACATACATGTCTCTTATTAGGTGTTCCCTCTGGGGAAGCCTGCTGACTTTTTTTCAAGTTTACTTTGGTACCACCAGAGCAGCAACACCACCTACGGAGTGTGCTGAGAACAGGCATGCTTTACCAAATTATGTGTAAAATATTACTACTCCAAACAAATATTTCAAAAGGAGAAAAATCTCCACATTACCTGCCTTCAAACTTTGCAAATGTTGAATAACAAATTTAAACAAAAAGCCTGGCTTAACAAATCAAGAGTGCCGACCTTACCAAACAGAAGATTCCAACTCCCACCTGCTGATCTCCGGTCGACCTAATGGTCACTCCAAAATTGCGCCAAAGAAAACCCCAGTTGAGACCGGCCACCACCTGGAGGGTCAAATCAGGAAAACCGGAAAATTCACGTCGGCCTGCAAAGACAAAGGTCTCCTCGTGCAGTGCGCTTCCTCAGTAAGATTTCAATTCTCCATCAAGACCACTCCTTCGGACGGCCGCGTCTCCAATGGGGCTCCGCGTTGGGCGCCAACTGTGGAAATGTACCTTTCCTGGTGCAGGGTCACCCTTTTGTCCACGGGTTCAGAGACCAACAAAATAGAGATCAGCACTGGAGTTGGAAATAAATAACAAGTTTATTAATCACTCATGAGTGAGACCACGTCCACACAGCACTCTCAAGTGTTGCAGGAGGTAGTACACTGAAGTCACAGAACACAGGGCTTTTATACAGGTTTTCTGCAGTGTAAGCATGTGAACAGAAATAGGGAGAACAAGTTTTAGGAATAGTTTTCAGCAAACAAGGGCAGATGAATAACCACTTGATCAGCAAAGTGGGAGGGGGAGCAGGAGTGCTTATGGCAGCAGTAAATGATTGGCAGTTAACATCTGAGACCAGGTGCTCTGGCAGCTACAAACTCTCAGCACGTGCATTGCTTTTAGCTGAGTCAGGAAGTCAACTAAAATAGATAGCACAGGCAGAGTGAAAAGACGAAAGAATTATGAAGGAAACTTAAATGGACACCACAGCCAAAATGGCTGCAGCTTATGCCAAGTACAATATTACACGTTTTCCACAGGGGGATGGAACTTCGGAGAGCTCTAGCAATGGGCTGGGGTGGTGCTGGAACTGCCTGGGCCTGCTGGCCTGTTAGACTTCCATGCCTAGACCTAACAGTCCGTTGTTCGGAGGGGTACCTCAAGCTCCCTCAACTGGTGGGCTGGTGTCTCCTAATGCAGGGATAGTTGTCATCGGGGAGAGCACCTCCATACCTACATAAGGTGGGGGATGTGTGGACGCTTTGCTTATTGTCTGTGGGATAGGATTATCTGTCTGTGCCTTCTCGAAGAAGGCCCACAGCTCTAATAGTGCCGCTCTCCTGTACTTCTTCTGTCCTATGTATTTGGTCCGTATTTGTGTCCTCATGTGATCGATTATGTTAGTGTCGAAGGTTCCGTCCTTTGGCAAGGGAAACGTGTGTACCTTAGTGTGTGTGTGCCATTCCTGGTAATACTTGTTAAGTGTTTTAGTCTGTGTGGGAAACCTGGTTTGCATGTGTTTTAGTGGTGACTCCATGATACGTTGGGTACTTGTTAAGGGACAGCTACAACCTAGTTTTTCTATTTTTTGGGGAATTTTTAAGTTTTACTCTGGTTGTGGGGGAACATTATACACAGGAATTGCTGGTTCTAACTACTTACTATGATCTCAATGCTATTTACAGATGCATCAATATGTACATTTCACAAACACAAATAGCAATGCATATGAAGGGTCACAACCTAGAAGAAAGTGCATTTGTTAAAACATCATGAAATTTGTCAGCAAATAGCAGCCTCTACTGTGATATGAAATAATAATTGTGAAAATTGCAACACCTCCACATAGCACATTGAGATATCGAAAAAACACAATACTCAGACAAAATATAGTTAAATTAATTCACCAGCACCACAGTATCAAATCACCACATCAAATATACCTTGCATCAATTTCAATAACACAATAAGAAAAAACTGACAGAGACAAAATTATGACTTTGTCAAAAAATACCTTAGCCCGCTCCTAGCGCATGCTATCCTATGACCAGGGGAAGCCCGGTGCAGTACATGGGACTAAGTAAGCCTCATAGTCTGTCAATATTGGCTCCAGTACAAAAGAAAACGACAATTATTTTCACGGAGAAAAGGAATAACTCGAAGAACCACAGGCCCCTTTTGGCCAAAAACAAGCTACACCTGATCTCCCAGATCTAAATCTTTTCCCTAATATCCAAATTGCACCCTGTTTCACACCCAGGGGCTTAGCGTACCATCTCTGTCACACCCAGCTGTCCAAGCGAACAACACTTCTCACTTCTTTCAGATACCACCAGTGTTTAAGAGTCGGTAGCACTGAGAAAACCCTTTACACTAAAAAATAAGTTTGAGGTGCCTGCCCTATATCACACCCAGGGACCATGCGTACCATCTGTGCCATGCCCAGCGGTCCAAGCGGTGAAGGCTCAACCCTGTATCACACTCAGGGGCCAACCATACCATCTGTGTCACGCCCAGAGGTCCAAGAGACAACCAATATTCACCCTTCTTAGTGCCCTATCGAAAAAAGGTGACCTCTACTGGAAAGACTCCGAGGCCACCTTGCGACTACTCAGTTTGGATACATAAAATAGTTAACATGCCAGATTTCTGTCAGGGGTAGGACGCTCAAGTTGCATTTTTGTGCTTCTTCCTAGCTTGCCATGCACTAAATGGTGAGGACTAAGGATCAGATGTGATCTCTGATGGCGGCTTCAGGACGGACTTACACCCCACGGATTTAGCAGAACTTCCAATCAATTGTGGCGTCTGCTCACCTGCCTTGCTGCGCAGATGTGAATCTGTCCGGACGAGGTCCCTTTCCTTCGGCTGTAGTCAGGTCCGAGGTAACAATCTCTCCTATCTGGCTCACCAAAATGTTGCTTGAATATGAATTTACCTTGAAAAAACAACTTAAACACTTCGGCTGGGAGCACAGTTACAGATGCGAATCTGAGGACTGTCTCAAAGTACAATCATAAAACACTTCCGACTAAACCTTTTTTTAGCAAAAGAATGCGGCTCTTGTCTGTGGAGCCATAATTAAGGCTCCTGATAACAAATGCATGTGGCTCTCGAACTTGTGTGGACACAATCGGGGCCAGTGGGTAGCGTCTCCAGATGTCCAGCATGAGGGGCGTGTGATCACTGCATGTATTGTTTGTGCTGTGTCCTGAATGGCTCTGTGTACCTAACTTCATGTGCCATCTGACTTTATGCTGTTTTGAGAATGTGCGCACTCCTCTGGCCATGTGTGCTTTATTGGAGCCAATCATCCTGGGCCAGGGGTCTCCAACTGTAGCTTGTGAGCTACTGTAGCTCTCCAGCTACCTCTTAGTAGCTCACCTGTGTGCAGCCCAGCTTATTAAATTAGAAAGCTTTTGCTTGGTTGAATTAATATACATAAAACAAAATTGAAATTATACAGCACTAATAATATTAGTAGCTCTCAATGCATTTTATTGAACATAAGTAGCTCTCAGTACAGAAAAGGTTGGAGATCCCTGTCCAGGACCATTGTTGTGTTGCTTCACTTATCTGGGGGGATGGACCTGAGTTTGCTGTTTGCGCGTTTGTCTGCCAGCTACATGCCACCCCACCTGTGGCCTGGCAATCAGTAACCTCAGGCCTAGGTCACAGAGCCTGCATGGCCATGTATTTCAAAGTTGGGGTTGATGGAGATTTCATGACGGGTGAATTTGATACTAGTGATGTGAGAGTATCATTATAAACATTGGCATGGATAGATTTATCAATGTTAACAATTAATTTGAAAAAAATTGCAAATATTTGTTTCTTTCCAGCTAGTTTGAATAAATCTGTTTTTAAGTACGTCTTACCCCAGAGAATAAAAATCTTCTCTCTCGCTCTCTCTCTCTCTCTCTCACTCTGTCTCTCCAGCCTTCCATTCCACACAGTAAATGATGCTACTGTAGGAGTACAAAAGCTTTCTGCACTACATAGGCCTCGGTGTTTGAGTCAAATGTCAAGTCCTGGTTGTGTGCGATGAGTGACAAGCATAAACAATGTAAACAATGATCCTTTCTTTGATAAATATTTGAAAATATATTTTTCCCACTTTGTTTCAATATATCTCTGGTATAGTACAATTTACCCCCACGTCTCTCTCTCTCCCTCCCTATCTCTCGCTCTCTCTCTCCCTATCTCTCTCTCTCTCTCTCTCTCTCTCTCTCTCTCTCACTCTTTCTCTCTCAATCTTGCCATTCCACACTGTAAACGACGTTACTGTAGGTGAACACTAACCTACTGCATTACATGGCCTTGAGCTTTTGAATTGAATGTCATATATTAGTTTTGATTCCAGTCAGTGAGAGTCACTGTTGCCTAGTGGTTAAGGTCTTAGAATCTTGTTCTGAAGGTTAAGTGTTTAATTCCTTGTGCTTCATCAGTTGTTTGTGTGCAGAAATAAGCATATGTGATGTCAATTTCTTAGATAAAGGTTGCAAATATTTTTTTCTTTTCACCTTGTTTGAATATATCTCTTTATAAGTACGCCTCACCCCAGAAAAAAAAAATCTTTTCTCTGTCTCTCTCTCTCTTCTCTCTCCATCCTTCCATTTCACAGTGTAAACAATGTTACTGTGGGTGTACACTAGCCTACTGCACTACATAGGCTTGTTTTTTTAATTTGAATTTCATATATGTTTTTGTTCAAACCAGTAAAGAGTCACCGTGACTTAGTGGTTAAGGGCTTAGACTCTACCTCTGAAGGTGAGGAGTTCCTTTCCTCTTGTTCTAATGTTTGTGCGTGCTCAATTCCAAAGTTAGGCAATGAAATGTTCTTTGATAAAGGTTTGAAAATAATTTTTTCTTTTAACCTTGTTCGAATGTATTTCTTTTTAAGTACGTCTTACTCCAAGTCTCCCTCTCTCGCTCTCTCTTTCTCTCTCTCCATCCTTCCATCCTATACTGTAAACGATGTTACTGTAGTTGTACACTAACCTACCGCACTAGTCTTAGACTCTTACTCTGAAAGTTAAATGTTCAGTTCCTGGTATTTCAGTGGTTGTGTGTGTTTCGTTACAAGGTTAGGAATGGTAGTTTCTTTAATGAAGGCTTGAAAATATTTTTTTCTTCTCACCTCATTTGAATATATCTCTTTTTAAGTACGTGTTACCCAGTGTCTCTTGCTCTCTTGCTCTTTTTCTCTCTCCTTCATTCCATTCCACACTGTAAACAATATTACTGTGGGTGTACACTAACCCACTGCACTACATAGGCATGGGTTTTTGATTCGAATGCCATGTATAAGTTTTGATTCAGTCCTTTAAGAGTCCCTGTGGCCAAGTGGTTAAGGTCTTAGGCTCTTACTTTGAAGGTCGGTGTCTGTGAGGGGGTATTAGAAAGAAGTAATTCTCCCGCGTTTGATCAGGTAGCGGGGGTTGAACTAAGTTGGCCCGACTGCACTGGACCGTCATGGACACGGTGTGTCCATAGTGGAATTTTTACCCACCTCCAGTAAGGAGAAGTTGATAGTCTGTGCCTGACGGCTAAACACTTGAAGTGCCAGATGGCCGCTAGCCCTTAATCAACACTGGTACCGCAAACCAGGAACTATGTTTCTCTACTTCCTATGTCCTGAGGAGGCCCAAAATACAAGGGCCAAAACGTGTCGACCTCTTTTTTGACTGGAGGAGTCCGAGTAAAAATATATCTGATATATTTAACAAGGGATACCCCGAAAATATTTTCGAGGATAGGACGTTCTTCATGGGTGTCACCATAAAGGACTATCTCTAATATGGACTGCCTATGATATTGAAAAGTTGCAGCTATCCATTTGTATAAAAAGGTTTTGGAAGAGAGACAGTTCCTATTGTTATAGGGACATCGAATATATGTATGTTTTGTCACTTTGTATTTGTTGATGTATGTTGTTTTTTGCAGAGTTATGTATTTTTTTTTTAAGTATCTCTTGTTGTGTACCATGAATAGATATTTGTTGTGTCATTTTTATATGTAGATACACTGCTTTTTGCACCCTAGTTTATGAGTTTGGGGATTTGCTTTGTAAAAAGATGAATAAATAATAATTTGGAAGTCTCTACCAGACCAGTGACCGATTAATAAGCTTACTGCCTAGACAAGTGGGATTAGTAGGGCTAACCCCTATTGTTATATACACTGTAATACATAGGCATGGGTTTTTGATTCGAATGTCATATATAGGTTTTGATGCAATCCTTTAAGAGTCCCTGTGGCCAAGTGGTTAAGGTCTTAGGCTCTTACTTTGAAGGTTAGGTGTACAGTTCCTGTTGTTTCATTGGTTGTGACTGCTCAATTGGCAGTTAATGTGGTTGTAAGGTCCTTTTCTAATGTTGCAAATATGTTTTTTTCTTTTCACCTTCTTTAAATATATCTCTTTTTAGTACCCCTTAACCCAGAGAATAAAAATCTTCTCTTTCTTTCTCTCTCTCTGTTTCTTTCTCTGCCTCCATCCATCCATTCCACACGGTACACTAACCAACTGCACTACATAGACTTGGGTTTTCGATTCAAAAGTCATGTATAGGTTTTGATTAATGGCAGAAAAGTGTCGAGGTGGCTGAGTTGTTAAGATCTTAGGCTCGTACTCTTACAGTTAAGTGTTAAATTCCTGGTCTTCTGAAAGTTGTGCGTGCTCAGTGTCAATATTAAACAATGGAAATGTCTTTGATAAAGGTTTGAAAATATTTTCTCTTATCACATTGTTTCAATATCTCTCTCTCTCTCGCACTCTCCCTGTTCTTCCACTCCACACTGTAAACGATGTAGGTGTACACTAACCTACTGCAGTATGTCAACTTGGGTTCTCGAATCGAATGTCATATATTTTTAGGATAGATCAACAAAGTGTAACTCTGGCCTAATAGTGAAGTTCTTAGACTCTTACTTTGAAGGCTAAGTGTTCAGTTCTTGGTGGTTCATGGTTTACAGGATCAGTAGGTTTACATAAACACTTCGGCTGGCCTCCAGGCGGGGAGCGCACTGGACACCGGATCATGAATAGACACACCCATGCAGACCAAACGGGCTACAGGTGCTATTCATCTTGCTCCTCCCGTGAAAATGGGACACAGATATAAACTCCCAATACCTTCCATTCCGACACTATCGGGGAGAAGGAGCGGACGTATCTAGGTGCACAGGGAGGGACGCACCTTGAGGCAGTAAGAGTATGCGTGAGAGAATAGAGTGGTTTCCTGACAATCGCTTACAGCGAGTATGTGTGTGAGGTTATAACTTATGCTTCTGCAAAGGAATTATTTTAAATATATTTACGTTTCCTAGAGTGTGACTACAGGGGTCCCTAGAACCCTCCCATGGGGCATTGAGACCCTACATTGGGGTAAGGTTGTGAGCTGGTCTCACAATTAAAGTAAAGAAATGCTTTTACTATTACCTCACGTTTGCAGTGTCACAACATCACACTAGCATGCAAATACTGCGTAAACATTATATATATAACGTTACTTATGTCCTCCTTACAACTAGGGCACCTTAAATATTTATTTAAATAAATATTTATTTATGTATCCACAGGTATCTAAGAACCACACGTTAGGTTAGAGGTAGACACAAGTCACCCTAACAAGAAGGCAAGTTTTAGTACTACATTGCTAAAAAAGGAGCCCATTTGTTCGTCCTGAAGAATGCCGCGGACTCATTAGAGCCATAGGCAGAAACATGTCGACGACGGTAACAGTGGTGATGGGGTAATAGTTCCCCTAATCCTCACATCTCAATTTTTAATACCACGTAATATATCCGACAAATAAATGTAATTTGGGGTATTACATTGGTTTTTAAGTCACTACTCAAGTGGGCCCCCCTAAAACAATTAGAAATGCCTCCCTGTCTTCAGGTGTAGGCCCGCTCTCTATCAAACCGGGTTTTTAGAGAGCAAGGGCTGTCGTATGATGAAGCATGACACCTGGTGGTGTGTGAGGACAGCCCTTCACATTTTTTGACATGCCCAGCACTCCTATTAAGTAGTGCCACTAGGGACATGGTAACGTAATGTAATTGATTACAACTCTCGGGTAGCTAATAATTGTGTGTATATAGTAAATTTGGAGGCCAGCTCACCCTAGAGACCGCGTAGCCTCTAGTTCCCTCCCCTGGATACTGCTGGGGGTTATGTGTTGATAAAGATTCATACCAGTCAGGAGCAAATCCCGTTCTGGATACAGCTATTTACTTTTCATAGCCATACAATATTCCAAGGTATACTGCAGTGATGAATGAGTACATGGCCATTATGCAAACATAACTGAACAGTGATGAAAGAAAAAAGGGAAAAGGGGCAGGGGGAAATGGCAGAAACTCAGATCTTCTTAAAATTCTAACATCACAGTACAAAAGTAAGAGCACAATTTATGGTAGACGAGCATTATATCATATACATGCACTACGTAAGTTATATCTTAACAACCCAATTAACCAGTGGATCCAAGTCCTGTGGCAGCGAAGTTGGTATTATTACCAAAGTCCCAGCATAGGTGCCTGAGGGCCAAGGTTTTTAGGGTGTATAAGGCGGATTGGATGTATCTGAATTCCCTGTGCTCGCCCAATGTGTGAATGGGGCCCAGATATCTTTGGGTCTAGACGTTGGGGGAATAAGCTTCCAGAAGATAGATAGTTGCTCTTAAAAATATGTAATATCATGGATCCATGTGTCAATTGAGGGAGCAGAGGGTTTACCCCAGTGTATGGCAACTCTCCATTTCGCCAGTATGAGCATCATGGCAAGTAGGCATCGCACTGCCGGTGGGGCATCTTTTACATAGCCCAGCAGGCCTACCAAGGGTGTGTGCTCCAAGTCCACCCCAGTAATCTCATAAAAGACGACGTAGACCTTGACCCAGAACTCTGTTATGGGGGGCATTGCCATGCTAGATCTAGGAACGTGGCCTGCGGTTGTCGGCATCTCCAGCAAATGGCATCTAATCTGAGACCCATCTGATATATCTGTAGTGGGGTACAGTAGATAGGGTGGAGAAATTTAAAGTGGATGAGTCTCAGTTTGTAGTTTGGGAAGAGGAACTCCAGCTGAACACAGCAGTAAAGCCACTGTTCGTCAGTGAAGGGTGAGTCTAATTCTAAACGCCAACTGTCTTGTGCCTTAGCTATAGTCACAGTACGTTGTGTGGTGTTGTAAAGGCGTGTGATAAGGTTTCGAGGAGGGGAGTCGTTAAGTATGTGCTCTAGTGCGGGAAGAGCGGGGGGGAGCTGGGAATGTGTTTTGCAGCTGACAACAGGTTGTCCGAATTTGGTATAAAAGTAGATCAGAAATAGTAGAGGGGGGCTCCCCTATTGCCTGCGGGGGGCGATGAAGGTGTCTTCGGGATATAAATCCATGAAAGTAGTGAGGCCGAGTCGGCGCACCAGCCCTGTAGCTCCGCTGTCTAGTAACGGGGGAAGTTGTGGGCTAATGGGATAGATGGAGCATAAAGAATCGAGAGATTAGCTCTTTTACGTAATCCCTCCCAGCCCAATCTTAGGGTCTCCAATGTTTATTTCTCTTCCCGGGTTCCTGTAGGCCTGATACATGGCGACCTGTAGGGGGGTGGGAGCAGCCCTGTCTTTTTCCACTGCAACGTGGGGCTGGAATTGGGTCGGGAAGAGCCAATGGTGCAAAAACTGGGCTTGTGCGCAGTAAGCATATAAAGTGAGATCGGGTGCACCGAAGCTTCCCTGCTTAAGCAGAAGTGTCAGTAATTTCCAGGATAGTCAAGCCTGTAAGTACAGAAGTTTTGGCAATACTACCATCTCCGCTATGGCTATCCCACCAGACAAAGACATAGGTAATTTAGACCAAGCGGACACCCTCCCCTCCAGCCAGTCAGCTGCACGACAGTAGTTCATGTTCCAGAGTTCATGTGTGTCACACCTGAGCCACATTCCCAAATATTTAACAGGACCTTAATCCCAAGTTAAGGGATATTCCAGTGTGAAGGGGTGTGTAATGTCATTTAAGGGAAACATTATCGATTCACCAGGAGCTCCATCGCTATAGCGAACAGGCGAGGGGGGGGACCAATAGTTAAGAGCAATTCTGAAAAAGATACCTTTAAGTAAGCACCCAATTCTTCTAAGAAGAAATGGGATAATAAACAAAAATAAACAAACAAAAACACAGTCACGGGGTGGGTCTCCTCAACAGGAGCACACAGAGAGAAAATACAATTTGAGAAACCGTGACAATATTAGGAAGCCTGACAGGTATCAGGACACTGATACACATTCCTCTCGTTCATTTCAGGTGTCATCCGAAAAACGTTCAGAGAGAGACGGACGGTCAGAGCACAGATCGGAAGAACAAGTTAAGCCGAAAAGGGAGACACATTGCACTTCGGACTACATCATAAAACAGGAAGACAAACAAAGGACCGGTATTAAAATTAGCCAGTATTAAAATTTGAAATGCCCAGGCTACTGAGGATTCTGCTTCTGAAAGGGGAATGGGCAGGGACGATGCTAGACAGTGTGGCAGAGGTCACACTAGCTCACTGGAACCTGATGGACTATCTGGCGGCAGCAGCACTGAGCGAACATATCACGGTGGAAACACCTGATACAAGGGTAAGTGTCCCACATCGTTTAAACGAAATAACGCTCCAAATGGAGGGGGACATACCCAGGCGAGTGAAGGGTCTCTTTTGGAAGAACCTGACATATGGTTACGACATTCTTTTGGCCGAAAAGGATTGGCCACCTGATTTCATAGTTGATTGCCCAATGGGGGAAAACGTTATTTTACCTGCTTTCTCCGACCTCGTAACAGAATCAGTTAAAAATTCATACGTGCAGGACTGGGCTTTGGCGCTAGCTCCTGCACTTTACCGCAATCATGTTGGGTGGGATGATGAGTCACCTCATCACGAAATACCATTAAAATTGATTTCTCAACCACAGAGACAATACCCTATTAAGCATGAAGCAAAGAAACAAGTCAGGGAGATCCTAGATTAACTTGAGTACTAGGGTGTGATAGAGAATTGAACCTCACCTATGAATAATCCCTTGTTTCCAGTGATGAAACCAGACAATTCATATCGTCTAGTCTTAGATTACAGACATTTAAACGCATCCACGTGTACATTTGCAGTACAAAATGCACATAATGTCGCATTGATGAATAACATTGTGCGGAAAAAATACAAAACAACACTAGACATCTCAAATGGATTTCTGCCAAAATATAGCACCTGGGAGCAGATATTTGACAGCATTCTCAGAGTTAGGTTCTTAACGCCAATTTTGCCGATTACCACAGGGGTATAAGAATAGCCCCGGGCTGATTTCAGCCAGAGTGACAGAGCTACTTCAAAATTTTGAAAATTTGCGCTTTGTAGATGACATCTGTCTGATGGACGATGAATTAATGGAACGCTTGTCTAGGGTGAACATCATAATTCTTGGGTTTGCTCACCTGGAACTCAATGAATTCCGGGCCTTACAAAGCAACGTCCAAGTAAAATGCACCGCCATTGGGGAAGTAAAGGTAGTCCCGGCAAGACCCGCCTGGGTCCCGAAGATTGGGGACCTGGTCAGAGAAAAAATTGTGGACAAGAAAGAATTTGGGCCATCATACACAGCGCCTGTACATGTCCTGGCTGTTAAAGGTACCAGAACGGTACTTCTTCCGCCCCTTGCCAGCCGCCGAGACAAAAGGTTTGTCTGGCCAATTCTGAACAGTGGGCCAAGTGAGCTCCTGGGTAGCCGTCGATCTCCTCTCGCTACTGTGCAGGAAGTTCGGATGGAAGCTTTAATAACAAATGAAGATTCCTCTATCCAAAGAGAAGCAGTAACGAAATGGTACTTCTCCCTGTTACAACAACTACAACTGTACAATCAACGAGTATAGAAATCTCAATTTGAAAAGTTGACAAAGTTTATGTAAATATGCCACAGATCGAGTCATCTACCAGTTCTACAAAACCTGCTAAGCTGCCAAGAATAGACCGGACGGCGTCTGGCTACTTTGTGCATTATGACAATTTCTCATCAGATCCAAGTGAACCTAAACTGCCAATACCGCCTCTCCCTTTCAAGCTACGAATGTATGCTTTCTATCACTGGCTGAATAAGGCTTACTTTGTTGTTCCCTGGATACATCTCTGGATTGCAATTAGATCACTTTTCCTGGCTCTCTAGATTGGTTTAGTGATTGTCTTTTTCCTACTTCTAAATGGCCATTATCTCCCAGACCGCTCCGCAGTAAATCTTGTGAACTTGGTTCTTTAACCACATGCATCTTTACACCGTGAATTAAAGGCTCTGTCCCTGGTGAACATTACAGCAGTTGCAGTTCCTGAAGGAATTGTATGGGACAGGGTATCGTATGATGTGTATGGTCCTACTGAATTATTGCAAATTCCTTATTTGTTAAAAAATTCTTTAAATTATATCATCACCTCTGGTGCTTTCTCTGATGATTGGAACATTGAAACTTTGCATAATTTGCTTGCAGATCTACAGCAATCAGCTGCATTTTCTAACAATGAATTGTATGATGGTGCAAGTAATTATGGAGACATGTTCTGTTACCAAGATTATGGTCACCATTTTTTTACACAAAGCTAGTATCCCACGGGCTGTTTATAATTACACACAATGGGAACACTGCCCAACACCACCGAAAGATAGTTCAAAGCTCGCACCTACACCTGCAAAGCAAAATATGCTAATGAACACCAAGCTGATATACTCTGCTTCCTTTATTTCCCAACTGTCTATACAAGGTTTCGACTTTTGGAAAGGCACCATAGACCCAATATCTGTCTGGGGACAAAAGATTGGCAGGTTCAGGGAACAGAGGCCTTATTTAGAGCATGCCTCATACCACACCAAATGATTTTCCTGAACAAAACAGTGCAAAAAACTTCATGTCTTGGTATAGCAAAGATGAAGGATTTGAACACACCGCGTATTCCTGCATTCTCATGCCTTGAGAATTGGCAGCACTTAACACACTTTAGTTAGGATACGCTAGATACCATGATACGTAATGGTTCCTTTAATTCATCAGATCCCAATTGGAAGGGATGGATGATATGGTCTGTGGACACAAACGTGTGTCAATCTAGATTCCTGGGTAACACCGAAGGGTTTAGGATCAATAGGCCTGATCAACGATATGTACAAACAGAACACTCAGGGGTGGTAACATAATATAGCGTTTGGAAGTTGCGCCTTGATTGGCTAAAAACCTCAACACTTTCCCAGGTAAAGCAACACTTGTCCCTTCTTTCTGATGACATGGATCTCAGGGATTTTTATTAGCTCCCCGGAACCCACGTCAAAAGCACTTTTTGTATGGAATATACAACGAGCTATGGAAGATTTCTCAACAGGAAGCTGCTGAGAGATTGCGCGAGATTAGTAGGATTAATTTAGAAAAGGCTTTGGCTGTGGTTGACAACGGTATTACCACATTATCATACAGAATTTTTTTCACTGGGCAACATAGTGTCTTCCCCAATTGACATAATACAGCAAAACATGTCTATATTACAACATGGACAGTCACAATTACGGTCAATAGTAATACTGAGCTGGACGTTACAAACGTTATGTTCTGGCCACGTGCCATGGCGCTACATCAACAGTACAAATCTGTTTTCAGCATACGATCTAATGGAAAGACAGATAGCACACAGAGATTTGAATATACCATGTTGCAAATTGAAAAATTATACCAATTACCTTTCACCGTGGCTGAGACACCATCCACTGAATGGATAATCCATGGTTTCAGCACCCTACCGGTCACGACTTTCCAGTTCCAATATTGTCTCCAATACCAACAGGTAGGCAAATATGAAGCGCTAGGGGAAGGATATGTGCACGAATATTGGGAATTACAGTTCAGGTTTAGATGCAGAAATGGGGACACAGACGTTTTTCTTAGTGGCTCCGACTGTGAAGATGCTTTAAGCGGATTCTTAGTTTGCAAGGACATTTCTCTTCACAGGGCAAGCAATGCTTCAATAGCGAACAAGTCCTGTTTTCTGAAGGGTTCCCCAGCTGCCGTGATTCCTACTTTGTTTAGGCTGCTCTAGAATGGGAGCTATTTGATGCTGAATGATCAAGGTTGCTGCGGAATGGAACCAGGCATTGCTTATCTAGTGACAGTTAATTCCATAGTGACTTGTTGTACACAAGTACTGTTTCCACCTGCCCGCATAGTTAGGGAGGCAGCGCTGTGGCCTTCGATAAATGTTTCCAACATTAAATTTGATTACCTGAGCAAACTGAAAGCCATGTTTTTTCAAAAGGATGTGGCCTTAACTTCAGCCAGAGAGATGTTTGATCTACGGGTTGCAAGGTCCTCATCTGAGAAACAGACACTACTCCACACTAACTTCCCTCTGCATTTTGGGGATCTGGTTCATCGTATCTTTAACATGTCTAATATGAAAGGAATAGTGCACTTTTTTAAATGTATCAGCTCTGGTTAGCACTTTTTAGAAGATTTTCGGAGTTATACAATCTTTCATACACTCCGTGATGGGACGCGTTTTTGGAGGACTCCCGCTTGTCCTGCTACTTGTAGCGAGAATCCTGATTTTATTTTATCTACTCCACAATAGAAGTCCCAGTTCAACTCTAGTGCTACGTTACTGGGAGTGCATGGTACACTGCTTCGGCACACCTCGGCTTAAAGAACTGAACGAGCATTGGTTCTTTTCCTTTAGGCCTGTCTGGCTTGACTGCATGCAACCTCTCTTCCGCTGTCTGCTTTGCAGCCACAAATGCATCCTGGATATATGTCTCGGATCAGAATTGATTGCGCCACCATTCCTTGGAGTACTGATGGACCCCTTAAAGGCCCATGCGTATTGCTGTCCCAAGCGTATTCCATTGATGATGAATGCATTCTTAGAGCCACGCTGGGATGCTTCAGCTCCTAGTGATGTGAACAACTCTTGTGGGGGATGTGCACTTAGCCACCTTAGCTGTCTGGCCCACTAATATGCAGAAATACTGATAGCATCCTATTGTTAATGGGGTTAGGGTGGAAGGATTGAGAGACACTAGTGCTAGCATCACCATGGTGACCCAGAATCTAGTGTCCCTTGATCAATACATGCCTGGAAGGTCCAATCCATTCACCAATGCTGACAATGTGACGACAAACCATCCCATGGTCATGGAGTCCTTTGATTGGGGGGGGGTAGGTTGCTAGTAAGAAAGAGGTAGCAGTCTCTCTGACACTCCCAGTTCAATGTTTGCTTGGTAATGATTTGGAGACCTCACCCTGGGCTGAGGCAGAACTAAGGATCCATGCCCAAATCCTTGGAATTATACACAGGGCGTGTGCAAAACCCGAGCGTAGAGCTCAGAGTCAAAAAGAGGCGTCGGATTTTGGACAAATGGCCCAGCCCTCCAAGAGAAAAGGCAAGAAGACTGGGGGCCAGCTTCCCAACAGACACCAAACCTCTCTCCTTAAGGAGAAGAAGAGTCAGCCCCAGATGGAACTGGGCCACAGGAGTTGGAGCCTTACCAGGCTTAGCTCTTGGGCCCAGGGGGATCCTCTAGCGAAGATCCTTGCCAAGGTCAGAGGACCTGTCCCAATCTTGAAAGCCTGCGGCAGCAAGCTGCTACACAGGAAAGTGGTGATGTCAGTGGTTCCCGCAAAACCTGGTGGGAGGAGGAGACCCTTTACACTGAGGCCAGAGATCCAAAACCCAGTGCCACTCGGCGAGTGGTTGTGCCTCAGATGTTTAGGGAGTTCCTCCTCGTGTTGGCCCACAACATCCCACTAGCTGGTAACCTTGGTCAGAACCAAACATGGTGTAGGCTTGTCAGCCACTTCTACTGGCCAGGGATGCACCAGAAGGTGAAGGAGTTCTGTAACTCCTGCCCCACCTGTCTGGCCAGTGGCAAGACAAGTGGGCACCCAAAGGCCCCCTTAATCCCACTCCCAGTGGTTGGGGTTCCCTTTCAAAGAGTAGGGATCGACATTGTTTTTTTGTTTTGTTTTTTTTTTGTCCTCATTTATGCAATTTTTACGGTTATGGTAGACAAGATCACCTTGCCATAGATTGCTCCGAGTAAATGGAGACCACCCTTTTGTAACGAGGTATGACCATGTCTTAAGAACCTTCAAATTCTTTGAGTTAGTCCATCACAGATCCACCATGATGATTCCCTCGAATTTGTTGGATCGCATAGGGTAAAATCATTGGACATCCCTCCCTACACTACCTCATGTTCTTGTCCCAAATTTCCCAGTGCCTGGTCCTTTTACTCTTCCCTCTAGACTTTCCTAACCTTTTCTACAGAGCAAAGCCATTCTACCACCTTAGGAGGGGTTACAAGAATCCAGTTTACGCACACCTCGCATCTGGCTAATAAAATTAAAACAAATAATACGTTTTTTTGATTTTTACTTAATGCAGTAGTAGAATAGTTACTATCCAAAATGCCAAAAATAACGGTAAAAGTGCTTACCTTAATGTTCGTTTCTAAAACTTTATCAATAATCTTACCCACTTCTTCCCAAAAAATATCAAGATGAGGACACAGGTGGAACATATGAATATCGTTCGCTTTTGGCTCCCCGTATTTTGGACACTTTTTCGTCACCTGATTATTCATTTTGGATAACTTTTCCGGTGTCCAGTATGACCTGTGTAAAGTAAAAAGATGATTTTTCCTAAGGGGTGCAGAAACTATAATATGCCATAGAAAAGTGCAGGATACTTGCCATTGCTGTAGCAAGTCTTGGGCCGGAAAGATCTTTTTCCATACATCGCCTGGGGTTGTAAATTCGTCGTCTCCTGTCTGAGTCAAATGCCAATACCACTTCGATATCTCCTTTCTTGTTGGATCATTTTGTATTTCTTCCTCCAATTTTTCAGTGGTTTCTAGGTTTTTCTCTTGATCCTTTGACCAACTCGCCAGCTGATAGTATTTGAACCTGGATATTTCCCCCTTTGTTTTTTCAAGCAGTAAGTCCCATCTTTGTAACATGGCGGCCGGCTAGGAACTCCGGTCGGGAGCTCCGTCGAGTGAGGGGTGTAAAATACGCGTAGTGGCCCGTGAATGCGAGGATTTCTTCTTGGAGAAAGCTTTCTTGGCTTACCTCTTCTCGGGGTAAAAACACAAAGGGCGAGCTCATATGAGACCAACGCTGGGAACCCGGGAACGGCTTCTGTATCGGGAAAGCGTCGGAGTGGAGGCAGAGGCGGGACCTGGAGGGAAGCTGCGTCCCAGACTGCCGAGAGTGACTGGGAAAAGGGGAGGCGTGTGGGCGGAAGCAGCGGCCGGACTACAATCGCGGCGAAGACCCTCAGCAAAAGTACGTTTTAGAGTCCCCCCAAGCAGCTCTCTATCACACATCGTTAGCCCAGGAAAAGGCTGCAAGGAGGGAATTAACGAGGGAAATAAATAAAACGACGGTAAAGAAGGTTTGAAGCATACTGTGTGCATGAATTCGGTAAAGAGGCGGGGAAGGGGCAAACGAGGGGATTTGACTGCCTTAAATTTCGTAAAAGTCGCCACAGGAAGACCTGCCACCCTCGACTCAAGCAGCAGCCCAAGCTCAGGACTTCACCAAAGGGAGCGCAATAGAATTAAAAAACATTCCTAGTAAAGAGTTTACTAAAAGCCGTATTCAAGACATAAGTTATGCCCTGAGAAACAGAAGCTTGGCATTGGTCCCCTTAGATGAAATAGGTCAAACCCCAACAGCGAAAGAGCAAGTAACTACTCCAAGTGGGGACATAGTAAAATACACCAACAAGAAGCAAAGGGGCCACAAAACAAAGGGTGGAACCGCAGCAGTGGTTTCAACTAGAGCTGCTAAGGCGGCGAAAAAAGAACAATCCAAGAAAGGAGCTAATTTAAAAGTAACACCCTCTCTCCGCTCTTTCTTCAAACTGCAGGAGAAATCTGTACCTAAAAACACAACACAAAAGGAAGGAAACGTTAATAGAGGGGTCCTACACATGCAAAAGCTAATACCTCCCTCTACTGGAAAAACTGTGGAATCCCCCAATCGATTCCAAGTCCTCATGTTGAGAGACTGCATGGATGAGAACGGATTAGATGCCAAGGAAGGACCAGAGAGTGAAGATAATCTACATCAAAATACGCCGCCCTGTGATCCGGGCTCGGAGTCACCTGTGCAGGGTGAAATTGGGGACCTGATGGGGTCACTAATGAAAGAAATGAAACTGAGCTTTGCTAAATCAGAAAAAAATCAGGGGAGGATACAAGCGACTTGTGAGGCGTTGGAGTCTAAGGTTAATGCGTTAGTGGACCGGGTATCAGCCATGGAAAACACGGTGGAGCAGACTAGGGAAGAGGTAAAAATCTTGTCAGAACGATATCGACAAATTAAGAACAAGCAAAAAAGAGCTTATAGATAGGATCGAGACTTTGGAAAATAACTCAAGGAGGAACAATATACGAATACTTAATATTCCGGAAGGCTCAGAAGAGCAGAATATAAAGAATTTTGTAGTCAAGTTGTTAAAAGAAATTTTTCCAGATGTAGAGGAGAAAACTTTAGACGAAGACATCCAAAGAGTACATAGAGATCCCTTCAGATTGAATAAACTAAGGAAAAATGCGCGGAGAATACTTGTAAATTTTAAAACTTACACCTTAAAAGAAAACATCTTAAGTAAGGCGTTAAAAGTAGGTACTCTTTCCAAAGGTGACTACAACTTTAAAATTCGTTCTGACATATCTAGGGCAACACTAGACAGACAGTGGGCTCTAGGGAACTATATGCAGGACTTGAGATCATTAGGGGCCACGGTCCAAATGAAGTTCCCAGCTCTACTGAGGATTATGTGGAATAATCTGACACATAATATCAGGGAACTAAAAGAAGTGGAGACACTGTTAGAACAAATAAAAGCAAAAAAGTAAGGGCCAGAGATGCTACAACATAAAAAACCTAACGACAACGGAGCTCAAACAGGGCAATTAGGTTTGTCCAATGACAGTAGGGAGGGTTCTCCAGGGGTGGGTGAGGGGTGTAAGTTGTTTTTCCTTTTTTTGAGCACAATTTTAAGGTTTTTGTTGGTGTGGAGTATTTGGGAAAAATCAAAAAATAATTGTCCGATATGCAAGATTTATGGTAGTTATGGTCACGGTAAAATACATAACAAGCTAAGATCACTAAGGTAGGCGAGGAATAGAGAGTAAAACAGAGAATAGAGCAGAGATGATTGAACTTAAGGATAAAAACAAGATAAAGATTATAACCTGGAATGTAAACGGGCTTAGAGTAAGGAGAAGATGACAAATAATCTTTGAATATCTTAAATTAATAAAGAGTAACATCATAATTCTGCAGGAAACTCATCTCCTAAAGTCTGAGTGGTCCGATATCATAAAACACGAAAAATGGGTGGAAAACAGCGTCTGCACAAACCAGACTTGTTGCATTAAGGGTGTGGCAATAATTGTCAAAAAACCATTGAAAATAACAATCACAGAGGAATGTGTAGACCCGAAAGGTAGATGGGCTGCTGCAAAGATGAAACTAGAGGATAAGTCTTTTTTTGTGGTCGGGTATTATGGCCCAAACACAGATGACCCAGCTCCGCTTCAATCTTTATATGCCCAACTAATCAACACATCCATTCCAATTATTCTAGGTGGAGATTTTAATATACTATTAGACCCTAAAAACGATAGACATCCGCCAGGAAGAGCTTTAAATCTCCCTAAAATGAGGGAATGGATGAATAGATTTAAAGAAGACCTGGGCCTGGTTGATATTTGGAAGACTAAAGGTGATCAAAGTAACAGATTCACTTACAAGAATCAAAAATACGGCCACGCATCAAGAAATGACTTTTTTTTGATAGACAAACTGCTAAGTAAAAATGTGATAAAAGTAGAACATGTACCTGCACACCTTTACGACCACTCTCTAGTTCAGATGGAGATAAGTCAAAGCCTCGTTCAAGGTGAGATAAGGTGGACGTTAGACCGTACACTTTTGCTGGACGAACAACTTACTGAAAATGGGATGGTTATAACAGAGAACTACTTCCAAGTCAATACTAATGGAGAAGTATCCACTCAAGTAGTTTGGGATGCTTATAAAGCGGTAGTTAGAGGTACTCTGATTGGTTTAGCAGCGAAAAGGAACAAGGAGAATAGACACACAATAAGTCAGTTAGAGTCAGACATATTAGATAAGTATAGGGTGTATGAGGCTGCGACTTCTAAAGAAGAGCAAGAAAGGGCGAAAGATGAAATTTCAAAAAAGAAGTGTGACTTATCAATCTATCTGGAAGAAAGGGTAAGGAAAAGATGGGACGCTAGTAGCTTGTCAAACTATGAGTATGGGGAAAATAGCGGGAAACTTTTGGCATGGAAGCTTAAAACCGACTCTAACAGGAATAAAATTATGGCAGTATTCTGTGGCCTGGGTGGTGGAAAGGTAGAAGATAGGCTAGGAATAGAAGAAGCCTTTGTAGATTTCTTTCAGTCTCTATACGAGGAGGACCTAACACCTCCAGGCCTTACAGTAGACTCCTATTTAAGGGAATCACTGATCTCTAAGCTGGAGGTTGACTCATTCGAATCATTAAATGCAGGAATTACTATTGAAGAGGTTCTGAAGGCGATAAAAAGATTAAAAAAAGGGAAAGCAGCTGGCCCAGACGCCATTCCAAACGAGCTTTACTTAGCCTTAAAAGAAACATTGGCTCCCAGACTAGTGGACCTTTTTAATACCATCTATCTAGAAGGCCTACCACTCCCAAAATCATGGAATGAAGCTACTATTAGCCTGATTTTGAAACCAGGTAAAGACCCCCTGAAATGTGAGTCGTATAGACCCATATCCCTCTTGAATAATGATTATAAAATATTCACGCAGATACTCGCTACAAGACTTGGAATTATAACAGACAAACTTATTCATAATGACCAAAAAGGTTTTATTAGGGGGAGACAGCTTCATGACCTCACTCACCAACTTATCGGACCCATTGACATTGCTACTCAGGAAAAGACTCCACTCGCAGTTCTCACCTTTGACGATGCTAAAGCGTTCGATCGTGTGAACTGGTTATTTTTGCAGAAAGCTATTTCCCATTATGGCTTAGGGGAGAATTTTTCGAGAGTTATAATGAACTTATATATGGCTCCAGTAGCAAAAATTCTTATAAATGGTAGTCTATCGAAAGAAATCCAGATTAAAAGAGGTACGAGACAGGGCTGTCCGCTTTCTCCTCACCTTTTAACTTATACATAGAACCTCTAGCCAACATGATTAGGAGATCTCAGGAAATTATCCCTTTTAAATTCAAAGGATGGGTTAAGAAAGTGGCGTTATACGCCGACGACTTAATGGTTTACACAAGTGACCTAAAAAAGTCTCTCCCTATCATAACAAAATTGTTAATAGATTTTGGGGAAATTTCCGGATATCAAGTCAATCACCAGAAGACGGAAATTATGCATTGGAACATGGACCTACCAATAGCGGGAACTAAAAACAAAATCAAATACCTGGGGATAGAAGTTTTAAAAAATATTGACGAAATTGCTCAAGTAAATTTGAATTCAAAAGTAAAGGAAATGAGGCAGCTACTAAGATCATGGAGCTGTCTATCTCTTTCTTTTTTGGGGAGATCTAACGTCATCAAAATGACTATCTTGCCAAAGTTTACCTTTTTATTTAAGGCCATTCCACTAGAGTTTAAGTCTCAATGGATAAAAAAGATCCAAAGTGAAATCAATGGTTTTATATGGGCCTCTAAAGGAGTAAGAATAGCATGGAAAAAGCTATGCCAGAGGAAATATTGAGGCGGCATAGCAAGCCCAGACTTTCTCGCTTATTACAGAGCCTACCAATTTAAGAACATAAGAATACTTTTTAGATCACACGACTTTTACTCCTCCTATTGGAAAGTTGCCACTGATGAGGACTACTGTCTCTACAAATTTGGGCACCCGAAATACTTCAAAAAAGTCAAATTAAAGGTATTGGGATCAGTGTATAAGTTATGGTATGAAATAAGAAGAGCATGGAAGATTCCATACTACAGTCGACTAGCACCTATATTGTTGGTCGCCTTGACCCTCCCACAGCATCAGGGAACACATATATTCTGGTGGTAGTGGATCATGCCACCAGGTACCTTGCGCTATTCCCCTTAGGACTACCACTGCCCCTGCAGAGGCTAGGTCCATCATTGGTGTCTTCACCAGGGTGGGTTTTCCTAAGGAGGTGGTGCCAGACAACGGTACCAACTTCATGTCTGGTACCTAGAGCACATGTGGAAGGAGTATGGAGTGACTTATAAGTTCACTACCCCTTACCACCCACAGTGTAATGGCATTGTTGAAAGATTCAAAAAGACCATGAAAGGCATGATTGGTGGACTCCTTGAAAAGCTCCAAAGGAAATGGGATGTTTTGCTGTTATGCCTGCTTTTTGCCTACAGGGAAGTGCCACAGAAGGGAGTGGGGTTCTCCCCATTCAAACTTCTGTTTGGTCATCTTGTCAGGGGACCATTGTGCCTTCTAAAGGTGGGGTGGGAGAAGCCTCCCGTTGAACCAAAGCAGGACATAGTAGACTATGTGCTTGGCCTCTGCTCTCAGATGGCTAAGTACATGGAAAAAGCGAACCAAAACTTGAGGAAAGCCAGGAGCTTCAGAAGCAATGGTATGACTGAAAGGCTGCTATGAAGGAGTTCCAACCAGGGCAGAAGGTATGGGCCCTCCAAGATAAGTGGAGCGGGCAGTATTCCACCCTAGAGAGAAAAGGGGAAGTCACCTACTTGGTGGAACTTGGCACTTGCAAAAACCCCAAGCGGGTCATTCATGTGAACGGCATGAAACCCGTCTACGGCAGGGCAGATGTGACCATGCTCATGGTCACAGATGAGAAGCAGAGTGAACACCTACCTGACCTCCTGTCCAACAATTCAAAAGATGGGACAGTGGAAGGAGTGGTCTTGTCAGACACCCTCACTCCAACAGCAGACTGATTGCCGGCAAGTCCTAAATCAGTTTGCTGAGTTCTTCTTTTGACCCCTGGTCAGATTAGACGGTGTACCCATAATGTGGACACTGGTAAAAGCCTACCTGTCAAAAACACAGTTCAAAACAAGTTCAGTTCAAAACAAAGTTTATTTGGACTCAACAGTCCTTAAACATATAAAATCATCATAAATACAATTCCTAAGATCATAAAATTTTACTTAAACTCATCATCTTAAAATTCATGATTTAAAATCCAGTTCCATGTTTCAGCCCTAATAACTCACTTTACATACCATGAGTCAAGCATTTCATTACTGACTCTGATCGGGTTTCTTTAGATTTTATATAAACTCCCCTCAGGCACAGGCAATTAATACATCAACTTACAATTCTGGATTAGAACCATTAAACCTTCCTTTGAATCATGTATCTTAACTCAAAATGTGCGAACAAGAGGGCATATTGATACTAAACACATTTCAAATTTTCTTTTGCTCTTTGGATAAACCTCCCCAGGGCACAAACTGTATCCAAATTATTCATTTCAGTTAAAAGTTCTGCTGCCTGTGTCCTATTAGTTATACTATACTTTTTAAAAATTGGACATAAAATCTCCTTCCGTAACTCTAAAACCATATAACAATCCAGTAAAATATGTAAAATATCACGTTGTCCCCAGGATACAGTTGCACGTCCCATCACCACCAATCATTACTCTTTTTACCTCATTATTCAGATAGCAAGGGTTGACACCGATTCTCAGCCTTAATACTTCTCTTCTCAGACGTCGACAGGGCAACCTATCAATGTAGGGGAAATGAGCAGCATTTTGCCATGACAAAGCCATAAAGCATACCAATTTTTTTCCCCATGAGGTACTCCTGGTCCTGGGCTCGAGATAATTCTTTTCCCAGGCACCTACCTAAGTTCCCTCCTCTCAACTTCAATTTGTAATGTCGAGAGGCTAATCTTGAGTCTCAACAATCTACCTGCTTTAATAAGACAGTCTCTAACCCCTTTGGCCCATGATAAATCGCTCTTCAAGATCTCGTTTCTGCACCATTGGGAAACTTTATAGTCATCATCTAATCCCTGGCGCGGCCAAAATCTTACTAGGGCCATACAGGCTGTTATGCTCCATGAAGTAATGCCTGTTTCGAGCCTCACTGCCTGCACCATTGAGGTCTTGGGCAGCGAAAATAGGTTTTTCAGGGCTTTTCCTTCCTCAACATCCCAGCCACATCTACCACTCAAGTATAATAGTTCAGCCCCATAAATGAATTGAGGTGGGACCATGGCTACATAAGCTTTTAAAACTGATCTATCTGACTTTTCCCCATAGACTCCATTGAATTTCTTTAGGCCACTAACCGAAGCTGATGTGCGTACTTTTAATGCTTTGAGGTGGGTAACCCAGTTCAGATTTTTCTGAAACCACATGCCCAGATACCTGTATTCATCCACTATTTCCAACTTAGTGGAGCCCAAAAACCAGTTAAACCTTGATTTCCTTCTTCCCATCTTTAAAATCTTTGTTTTATCCATGTTAACTACTAGTTTTTTAAGCACACAGTATTCATTAAATCTATTCAACTTTCTTTGTAACCCAATCTCGGTTTGGTCTATTATTACCAAATCATCCGCCTATAAAAGGCATGAAATATGTCTCCCATCTACCTTTGGGCTGGCCCCCCTTTCCTTACTTAAAACCAAGGGTAGGTCCGCAATAAATAAAGAAAAAAGTAGAGGGGCCAATACACACCCCTGTCGCAATCCATTACCAATTTCGATCTTCTGAGATAGACATCCCTCTGTGTCCAAGATTATCTGCGCCCAGTTACGAGTATGTAATACTTGTATTAGTCTAAGTAAATCTCTAGGGATGTCGTAGCCAATAAACGTCTCCCACAGCGTCCCACGGTCCACCAAATCAAATGCTGCGCGGAAGTCCACAAAGCAGCAAAAAAAACTTCCTCTCTGCTCAATGGACTTCCGCGCAATGGACCAGAGCGCAAAACAGTGGTCGATCGTTGAATGACCCTCCTTGAATCCCCCCTGTTCTGGAGGCACCACCTGATTACCTTCTGTCCACTCTTTCAGTCTCTCCAGGATTATTTTGGCGAAAACTTTTTCGCCTATATCTAAGAGATTAATTAATCTATAATTCTTCGGGCTTGTTATGTCTCCTTTCTTGTGGATGGGTCTTATAACTGCACCTCTCCAGTTTTCTGGAATTATGCCTGTGTTCAGTACCACCCGGAACATTTTTGAGAGGAAATCTGCCCACCACTCTGGCCTATTTTTTTATAATCACTGCAGGGAGATTATCTGGGCCCGCAGCTCGCATCAGAGTTAAATTTGATATTATTTTTTTCACATTGCTTGCGGAGAAATGTACCTTAATTTCTTCTCCCACTCCTGGCCATAGTTTTGAGTTTAAACTCTCTATATCTTTCCAGTTTCCATAAATTTCACCCAGGTATGTAACCCAATCTTCTTCTGGTACCACACAGGACATAGAGCCCAAAGATTTACCTGAGCTTTCTTGGACCAATTTCCAGAAGCATTTGATATCTTTGGATTCTATCGCAGTTAGCAGTTTAACCAGCAACTCTCTTTATAAGATCTTTTTTTGTTCCTTACTAACGTTTTGTAGATTCTCCTTTGTTTCTGAAGTTTATGGGACAGTTCTACATTATACTTAACCCTGAGTCTTCTTTCCCATTGTCTAATGCTCACTTTAACTTTACGACATTCTTCGTCAAACCATTTCTTCTCATTTCTTTGTGGTCGGCCTTTCCTCCCACACCCTGGTTTACTATATTTAATATTTACTCTTAGGCATTCTACTAATTTGCTGATAGAATTTTCAAACCAGGCGATGTCATATGTAGGCGGGATGTTCTCCACCGGGAGCATCTGCTGGACCGCTAATAAATTTTCAATACATTCCTCCGATATACGGGTTGTAAGGCGCCTTGGGTAATTTACCTGAACCTGTAGCACCGTGTCTCTACATTTTTCCTTTAACCCATAAATTTCTGTCCTCAGAGGGTAATGGTCACTTCCTTCCGCACTTACCACTTAAAAGTGCTTGACAAGGTCAAAATTCCAGGCATGTAAAAACACATAATCTATTGGGCAGGGTTGGTGGCCTTGCTTAAAGGTACGCTTTGCTGGTCTATCTGTGTCCACTCTTCCATTCACACAGACCAAACCCATGGCACCCAGCAGTTGACCAAGGGCCAAGTCTTTTGCCGACATAGCCCCCCTCGGGAATACGGCATCATTTATTTTGTGGGAGGCCAACAATTCCTTGCACCATGAGTCGATCCTATAGGGTTTAACTTGTGGTTGAAATCTCCCAACACAAACAGTACATCATTCTGATACTTGGCGGATACGGATGACAGATCCTCTTTTAGTTTTTCCATTTTAACCTTATAATCGTGCTCATCCCCCTCTGGATGTCTACATTTACAAAGATTATACCTTCATATCGAGGTTTGGGATTCAATAACTGCACTCTGCATCCTATTGCCCATTTACATTTTACATCCAAGAGTGCCACCTTCCTAGCAATCTTAGTTGAGACCAACGTCAATTGACCTCCTGAGGGTCTACCCAAGCGTTTTCTTCTCGCAGCTTTCATTTGTTGGACAAACCCCTCAATTACTAAGGTTTCGTCGCACAGCCAGGTCTCCTGCAAACATACAATATCATTGCTGTCAATAACCTCTTTAAAGCTTTCCTGGTTCGCTATACTATTATAACCATTAACGTTCCAGGATAGTATGCCCAGGCGGTGCGACGACCCAAACTCCTAGTCTATCTCACTTAGGGACCCGTCTCCCTCATAAACTGGAGAGGCTAGGGCTCTATATCTATTTCCGACTAGTAAACCTTCGTCAACTCTCTCTATTTCCTTGAGTCTTATTGTGATTTCAAGGTCCTCCTTTTTATCCCAGCAGGCATCGATCATCCTACCCTGCCTTTGGTCCAGCCCTGCATGGTTTGTAAGGAATGGTTTCTCATACTTATTATTATATTCTTGCAGTTCTACCCTTTTTACTAGCCTAATCCCTTCCTTAAATAACTCATGTTCTGCTTTCATTAATGCTGTGTTAACTAGCCCAGAGTAAAGTAGAACCTTGGTTACTTCCGTCCCCTTACTATTTACGGCAAAGCCTACCTCTCTAAGGTCCTCCGTGCCAATATTCCATAGGCTTGCGCATTTAGATAGGGAGAAAAGCAATTGTGAACGATTTAATGGATTTAGTTTCCTCCCTCTTTTTCCCCCTTTACCCTGGCCAACAGCCTCAAAATATACCCACAGGCCCTGTCTACATTTTAACTCCGATTCTTGGGAGCCCCCCATTTGATCGTAATCCCTTCTGCCTTGATGATCTAACTCCATGTCATCCTCCATAAAGGCTCTGTTATTTCTAATGCCTTCTTCCATTCTCACCCCCCTCCTTCTTTTGCTAGCACCCTCTTCTTTTCCTTTTTCTTTTACCCCCCAGGCTTTATTTGAGCTATTTTCCCTCCTCCTTAAAATTCCTGTACCTTTTTCCCTCCATTCCCCACTTTCTGGCTTACAAGTTGTTATTCTCTTTCCTAAGTTGTTATTCTTTATTGGGGCTAACCTCACATTCTTTCTAACACTCTTTAGCACTTCTTCAATTACTTCCTTTCCTATCTCTTGCTGTAATGAGGCTTTACCCTTTCTAGATTTTTTCTTCCACCTCCTTGGGCGTGAGATGCACTGCTTCAAACTCCTCCTTTCCCCCCGTTTTTTTATAATCATAGGAATCCGTGAAATAAAGACACTGGGCTCTTCGTTCTGCAACGGGGCCTCAGTCGGCGCACCTTCCTGCCGGGTCTTAACCTCCTCTTGGAGGTTCCCGCCGACTGGTCTAACTAAGGAGGGCATAAGATCTTTAATTTGTTTCAACTCCCCTATCATGATGTTAAACTGATCCCTTTGGGATTTTAAGACTTCATTATTCATTACAGATACCTCGAGTAACCCTTGCAAGGTCTTTTGCAGAATTAACATTGCATCCTACATTGAGGCGCTAGAGGTTCCGGTTACTTCCAAATTAAAAAGAGAGGGTCCCGAGAAATCGTTTGCTTTGTCCTGGGAAGTTTCTACACCCTCCTTCTCAACCGGGTCCCTTATTCTAGAATAGTTGTCACTCAGTCCCTCGTCGTTCATTTCCAGCTCCTCATCCTCTCCCTCTAACTCTAACTCTTGAATGCTCGAGGAGGAAGAAAGTCTTGGTGATGAGGACAGTCTTGGCTCCAGGAATAAACCAGAAATACTGAGATGGGTCTGATTTAAAGAGACTAGCTCCAGGGACGCCATGGTTGCCATAGTCGCTGGAGCTACCTGAATCTCACCCACAGTCGGTTCTGTGACTATCAGTCCCTTCCCTTTAAAGTGTTTCCCTACAAAGTCTTTAATTGAGTTGATTGATTTTGTAACCGAAGATCCTCCTTTTAACCCCCTCTGTCTGCTTTGCTGCGGGGTTATATCCGTTGGGTGACTTTCCCTCTGTAATGCTTTTTTACGTCCTGAGGTGTCACCATGAATGCTATTTACTATGCCTTTCTCTTTCGGGATTATGTCCATAACCTCTTCTCCCAAATCGTTGTGGACGGGTTTTTTGGCCTTTCCGGGTTTTCGGTTTGCCAGGAGCCATCCCTTTTTTGGGTCCTCTTCTCTTACCCTTATTAAGGAGACAACTCCCTTCTTTATGGAATCCCAGCAGACTTTCAAACAGTCCCTTTTTCTTAAAGGATTCTTTCCAATACTGTAGTCCGAACTGCTGCGCCCCTCTTAACCTGCACTTATCTCTGATTCACCGGTGGTATGTGTACAACTCTGCTGCAATCCTGCTCACCCTCAGTGAACAACCGGGCTGTTGCCTGTGCCCAGAGCTTTCTTTGCGCGCCTCAGGGAATCTGGGCGCGGCTCGACACCCTGCGCTACTCTGGGAGCCGACGACCGTTTTTCCTGGGCATATGAGAATCTCGTAACGTATGTGCTTTCCTGTTGCGCCTTTTCCCGGCGTTCTGATGCGCCAACACATGGCGTTTCACTCTCTCGTCCGCGGCCCCGCCGTGGCCGCTACAGCTACCGCTGAATCACGTGGTGCAGCACGTTACGTGGAGATCCGATCCGAGCGAGCCGGGCGTATCGCAGTGCAGAGAGCAGAGTGCAGCGACGAGTACCGTAGCTGGGAATCAGAAAGAATCAGTTGCTTCCTCAACACAATTTACAGGCAGTCTGATCATGTGAAAGAGAGCATCAAAGCTGAAGTAAGCAAGATGCTGGAATTTGGAGTCATAGAGCCATTTGAGAGCCCCTGGGCCAACCCAGTCATCTTACTCACCAAACCTCATACCCAGAGTGGTAAGAAAGAAATGCGGTTCTGTGTGGAACATGGGGGCCTCAATGCTGTGACCAAGACCAATGTGCACCCAATTCCTAAGGCAGACGAACTGATTGACAGGTTAGGAGCGGCCAAATATCTAAGTACCTTTGATCTCACATCAGTGTACTGGCAGATAGGTTTGACTCCAGAAACCAAAGAAAAATCTGCATTTTCAACACAGACAGGCATTATCACTTTACTGTAATGCCTTTTGGTCTGAAAAATGCACCTGCCACTTTTCAGAGGTTGGTGAATAAAGTCTTGGCTCGCTTGGAATCCTATAGTGCAGCTTATCTTAACGATATTGCTGTCTTTAGCTCCACCTCTCCAGATCAACCTCAAGAAAGTATTAGAGGCTCTGGCCAAAGCAGATCTCACTATCAAGGCAAGCAAGTGCCATATAGGGCAGGGAAAGGTTGTATCACTGGGCCACCTTGTGGGACGAGGCCAGGTTCAACCCTTGCAACCTAAAATCCAGACTATTCTGGACTGGGTGGCTCCAACAATCCAGACTCAAGTCAGGGCCTTCCTTGGCTTGACTGGGTATTATGGGAGGCTCGTGAAGGGTTATGGCACCATGGTGGCCCCTCTCACAGAACTGACCTCCAAAAGAAAGCCCAAAAAGTTGAGCTGGATGGTGAGGTATAAAAAGGCTTGTGACGCTTTGAAGGAAGCAATGAGCTCTGCACCTATTCTGAAATCTCCAGATTATACCAAGCAAATCATTGTGCAGGCTGATGCCTCTGAACATGGGATAGGAGCGGTCCTATCCCAAATAAATGATGAAGGTCAAGATCAGCCTGTGGCTTTCATCAGTAGAAGGCTACTCCCCAAGAAACAGTGTTGGAGTGCCACTGAGAGGGAAGCCTTTGCTGTGGTCTGGTCCCTGAAGAGGCTGAGGCTATACCTGTTTGGCACTCACTTCACTGTTCAAACCAACCACAGGCCTCTCAGATGGTTAATGCAGATGTAAGGCGAGAACCCCAAACTGCTCAGGTGGTTCATATCCCTACAGGGAATAGACTTTGAAGTAGAACAGTGACCCAGGACTGCCCATGCGAACGCCAATGGACTTTCTGGGTTTTTCCACTTAGACGATGAAAACTCACTAGGGGAAGGGTAGTCTCATCCTCTTTTGTTTGGGGGGGGGGTCATGTAGGAAAGTGCCTCTTTTTTATATGGTTAGCCCCCTACTTTTTGCCTGATGTCTGATGGAATTTCGAACTGTAAGTGAACTGAGTCTGTAAGTGAACTGAGTCTCTGCTTAACAGGTTCCCAGTGCCACATCTCCTTTACCTAAAACTGTACCACGATTGGCACAACTTCTGTCTCCCCGTAAATTATACTCCTGGCACCTGGGGTGTTGAGGCAGAAGGTCCCCTAGGGGCCCCTCACCCAGACCAGGTGGTGCTGCTATCACAGGCTGCGTGTCCAGGTTCAGGACAAACCGAAGAGTCGACATGGCACCCACCCCTTTGTGCCATGCCACCCTCACACTGCATAAGATATAGGTAAGCCACCTCTACTGCAGGCCTATATCCCTAAGGCAGCGTGCAATATATTCTATGTGAGGGCCTATCAGCACGAGCCGATAGTTCCCTACAATATACCGTCCATTTTGGGTGTTGTAAGTGAACAGGGAACCCATAACGAGTACATGGGCTGAATACTCGTCAACACAAGTTTCCTAGCTCCATGATGGCTTCACTGATTTCGACGCTGTTTGGTACCAAACATCTTGTCTTAATAAATCCTCGCTGCTGCCAGTGTTGGATTTATTAATACATGTACACAAGAGACCTATTTAGAGGGTCCCCTGAAACCTTACCAACCACTGGTGTACTCCCTGTCTAGTTTTAGCCCGCCTGCCATCACCAGACATGTTTCTAGACCCCTGAGTAGAGAGCCATAGCTCTCCGGATCCGGAAACAATGCCTGCTCTGGACACAGGTGGTCATATCTTTCCCCCTGCAGGATCTGCTTCGGCAGAAGCTGGAACTTCAAAGGACATGCCGCCTTTGAAACCCTGCTCCTAGCCTCTGCTGTTAGAAGCAGATGGTGACCCCCCCCAGTCAAGCTCCACTTTTGGTGGGAGGACTGGTGGGAAAACTAGGTAAAGTAGAAGGTGGGTCTACCCTCACCCTGTACCACCCCTCAGGTGGGGCAGGCGAGGTAGACCCCACTTTTCACTATCAGCCATCTTGAGGATGTGGTCAGTAGACAATTAGAAGTCAGGGTATGCCCACCACCTTCGCAGGGTGAGCATAAAGAGGGTGTAGACTTCCTACAGGTAGATAGAACATTGGCTACTACCTGTCCTGAAGAATCGCTACATTGCAGCAAACGATAAGCAGAATCGGGTTGCGGATAAACACCCAACCCTAATCACCAGAACGGAAAGAATTTATAAACAATGACACTTAACATAAAGCAGAAAGGATATGCCCATCAACCTCCCAGGCCCGTTATCGACTAGGGCCTACATTGCTTGATTTCTCAAGACTACAGAACAGGGGATGATTCGTTCCGCATATCCACTCAAAAACATTAAGAATAAATAGAATCGTGAATGAGGAGTGAATTGTTTTTAAATAAAGCATATCTGATCTTGGTGGAAAGGATAGACGAACAATTTGGTACCACACTGCTTGAGTGGGTGAAATGTTTAAGTAGACTACTCAACTGCGATTTACTATTACTGTTATCGATTTTTAGTGTGTTTCAATGGGAGGAGTGTAACCCTTTAAACTCTTTTGTCCTGAGGAAGGTGGGGCCTATAGTGCCAAGACCACCGAAACGCGTTGACGCTGTGTTTTCCTTCTGAATCCACTTACGAGAGAAAAGCTGTAAAAATGATGATGGACAGCATAAAAACTATGAGGTCTACGTAATTGATTGGATCAGATTCTGTGACAGTATATATTTTCTCCACTGTACAATAGGGCCTCCCTACTGGTTATTTTTTCTTTTAGGCAATGTTTTATTAATTTTTCTTGGACTGTGATTTTTTATTATTAAATGCACGTGTAATACAATGTAATGTTTTTTAATATGTACTAGGAACTAGTGTATTGGGAGATTTGTTAATCTATGACAAAATATTTTGTGTTACAACTAAGCGGTACCTCAACTAGGCACTGTGTTTTTATCTGTACTAGATTTTTTTTAAATTAAAGAATTTTGTCACTACATCTTTTGGCTTGGTGGTGTTACAATTGAGGCGTTGTGTTTGAAGTGTATTCTGTTTTGATTTGGAATGTCATGCATATAATTGAGGTATGGTGTGCATGAATTAGCGTGAACTTGATTTCCCTAAGGGATTTATACTTTTTTACCCCTGAGTAGAGAGCCAGAGCTCTCCGTATCCGGAAACAATGCCTGCTCTGGACACAGGTGGTCACAACTTTCCCCCTGCAGGATCTGCTTCGGCAGAAGCGGGAACTTCAAAGGACATGCCGCCTTTAAAACCCTGCTCCTAGCCTCTGCTGTTAGAAGCAGATGGTGACCCCCCCAGTCGAGCTCCACTTTTGGTGGGAGGACTGGTGGGAAAACTAGGTATAGTAGAAGGTGGGTCTACCCTCACCCTGTACCACCCCTCAGGTGGGGCAGGCGAGGTAGACCCCACTTTTCACTATCAGCCATCTTGAAGATGTGGTCAGTAGACAATTAGAAGTCAGGGTATGCCCACCACCCTCGCAGGGTGAGCATAAAGAGGGTGTAGACTTCCTACAGGTAGATAGAACATTGGCTACTACCTGTCCTCCCCTAAAAATGCCCCTAAATTCAGTATTTAGGTGGCTCCCAGAGAACCTGACTTCAGATTTGATGGACCTAAATAAGATGTCGGAAGAAGATCGCTGGCGGACCAGGAACTGAGCCCAGCTGCAGAACAAACCAGTGCAAACCCCGCCAACTGCAACAAGACTCAACAACTGGGACCTGCTGTACTTCTTGGAACCTGCAAGGCATCCCAAAAAAAACAGAGCCAGCAGACTTTGTAAATTGCCAAGAACCTCCGCTATAGTCTCTAGCATCTGCCTGTAAAGAAACTGCTGTGGTTGAGGACCGGCACACTCCGTGTCGATGCGGCTCACCACTGAAAAGAACCATTGCAGCTTCCCAGGCCTGTTCATCCACCAGTCCGGTGGAATCGACCCCTGCATGCCGCCATCACCTTGAGGGATCCTCTCAGCATAACGACCAATGCTGGAAACAGCCTCCTTCCTGAAAGCCAGTACCCTCTCGCCGGTGACTTTGACGGCGTACTGCAACATCGTCAGCATGACCGCCTATTCCGTGATGGTCTGCGCTGCATCACACCGGTAGCCTGCCTGGTGCCAGTGATCTTCGAAACTCCTTGGCGAAGACCTCCTTTCAGTGAGTGCGAGGGCGTCTGAGTCGGCAGTCCTCCGCTATCCAAACCTACACCAGCCTTCCAGAAGCCGCTGGGTTAGTGGTGTTTGGCCTCCATTGACCTACAGTGATCTGCTGCCGGCGACCACGACGGTAACTGGGTTGGTGGTCTATTGAACTCCATTCAATCCATACATTTTCATTGCTTTCTCCGACGACCGCAATGGTAAATATCTGATGGTATCGACTGCTGAGTGCCTAGATACAGAAAGTACTGCATACTTTGAACTGAACTGCAATTTTCTCTCCATTATTAAACATCTAATAAGTATTTAATCAAGTAATGAACTGTACAAAGTATATTTCCGATTTGAAGTATTGCTGCTCAAAATATATATATAAAGATAATTGTTATTTTTTTACAAATTAGTCTTGGATTTATTCGTGAGTGTGTATCTCATTTATTGCCTGTGTGAGGACAACAAATGCTTTACACTGTCCTCTGATAAGCCTAACTGCTCGCCCAGACTACTACAAAAAGTGAGTTAGTATTATGTACTTGTTGCCTCTATCTACCTCTGGGAATTTCTTGCGCTCTCTACATAATGTACTTCATTTTAGTACACTGTAAAATGAGGCTGTATCTTACAATTGTACTTTGAATGAATCATTATTTTTTCCTATCGATTCTGTAAAAGATTGATTATTTGAAACTAATATGAATAACATTTATGATTCTGGATAAATACAAATTTACTAAACTTTGAATTATTAAAACCCTTAAAAACTTCAACAACTTTCATTATTACTGAACTTAGATTAGAAAAAGTGATTAATATTTATGTGATGATTTACTCTTGATTCTCAGATTCAGCTTCCAAGGTTCATTGGCCTATTGGATGAAATACAGAGTGGTTCAGCCCTGAGGGTGATTGAAAACGTGTTTTTGTTAAACTTCCCACTCCAACAGAATGATGGAAAAAACGTTACCTTGGTAGAGAGCAGGAATCTGTAAGAGTTAGAACAAGCATTGGCATAGCCCATAGGTCTCGCCTTTGGGGCCTTATAAGTGTTTAGCCAGAGCTATTGACTTTGCCAATGTCTTCAAGCTGTGCTGTAGAGAAGTGTGGCTGCTGTGCAGCATGCTGAAAAGTTATAATAAAAAAGTGAGAGAAGCATTTTTGTTACTTTATATATGACCAAGAAGGCATTATGTAAAACTGAACGACCATATTAAAAAAAGTATTTACAATAACAAATTTCCTCAGTTTTCTTTTGTTCTTGCAATGCTGGCAACTTGTTTCTGCCTATTGCAATGGTTGTTTGTTAAAGCTTTTTTTTTTTGAGGGGGCATAAACAATCGGAGGGTGAAAGTTGGGAACTAGTACCTGTATTATAACACTAGCAGCGGCCAGACGCTAGGGGAGAATCAACAGATGCCAGATTCCGAGAGCAGGCTGAGGTGGTGCTGAGTGATGCTGAGGTGGTAGTGGTGGTGGTGGTGACTGTTGCGGAGACAATGCTGAGGTGATGCTGAATGATACTCAGGTCTTGCTGAGTGATACTGCTGTGGTGCTGAGTGATGCTGTGGTGGTGCTGAGTGATATTGTCTTGGCGCTGAGTGATGCTGTGGTGGTGCTGAGTGATATTGTCTTGGCGCTGAGTGATGCTGTGGTGGTGCTGAGTGATGCTGTGGTGGCCCTGAGTGATGCTGTGGTGGCCCTGAGTGATGCTGTGGTGGCCCTGAGTGATGCTGTGGTGGCCCTGAGTGATGCTGTGGTGGTGCTGAATGATGCTGTGGTGGTGCTGAATGATGCTGTGGTGGTGCTGAGCGATGCTGTGGCGGCACTGAGCGATGCTGTGGCGGCACTGAGTGATGCTGTGGCGGCGCTGAGTGATGCTGTGGCGGCGCTGAGTGATGCTGTGGCGGCGCTGAGTGATGCTGTGGTGGCGCTGAGTGATGCTGTGGCGGCGCTGAGTGATGCTGTGGCGGCGCTGAGTGATGCTGTGGCGGCGCTGAGTGATGCTGTGGCGGCGCTGAGTGATGCTGTGGTGGCGCTGAGTGATGCTGTGGTGGTGCTGAGTGATGCTGTGGTGGTGCTGAGTGATATTGTTGTGGCACTGAGTGATGCTGTGGTGATGCTGTGGTAGTTCTGAGTGATGCTGTGGTGGTGCTGAGTGATGCTGTGGTGGCGCTGAGTGATGCTGTGGTCGTGCCGAGTGATGCTGTGGTGGTGCCGAGTGATGCTGTGGTGGTGCCGAGTGATGCTGTGGTGGTGCCGAGTGATGCTGTGGTGGCGCTGAGTGATGCTGTGGTGGCGCTGAGTGATGCTGTGGTGGCGCAGAGTGATATTGTTGTGGCGCCTAGTGATGCTGTGGTGCCCCTGAGTGATGCTGTGGTGGTGCTGAGTGATGCTGTGGTGGTGCTGAGTGATGCTCCGGTGGCCCTGAGTGATGCTGTGGTGGCCCTGAGTGATGCTGTGGTGGCCCTGAGTGATGCTGTGGTGGCCCTGAGTGATACTGTGGTGGCGCTGAGTGATGCTGTGGTGGCGCTGAGTGATGCTGTGGTGGCGCTGAGTGATGCTGTGGTGGCGCTGAGCGATGGTGTGGTGGTGCTGAGCGATGCTGTGGTGGTGCTGAGCGATGCTGTGGTGATGCTGAGCGATGCTGTGGTAGTGCTGAGCGATGCTGTGGTGGTGCTGAGTCATCCTGTGGTGGTGCTGAGCGATGCTGTGGTGGTGCTGAGTCATCCTGTGGTGGTGCCGAGTCATCCTGTGGTGGTGCCGAGTCATCCTGTGGTGGTGCTGAGTTATCCTGTGATGGTGCTGAGTCATTCTGTGGTGATGCTGAGTGATGCAGTGTTGGCCCTGAGTGATGATGTGGTGTCGCTGAGTGAAGCTATGGTGGTGCTGAGTGATGCTGTGGTGCTGCTGAGTAATGCTGTGGTGTCGCTGAGTGATGCTGTTGTGGAGCTAAGTGATGCTGTGGTTGTGCTGAGTAATGCTGTGGTTGCACTGAGTGATGCTGTGGTTGCACTGAGTGATGCTGTGGTTGCACTGAGTGATGCTGTGATGGCGTTGAGTGATGCTGTGATGGCGTTGAGAGATGTTGTGTTGGTGCTGAGTGATGCTGTGCTGGCTCTGATTGATGCTGTGGTTGCGCTGAGTGATGCTGTGGTGATGCTGAGTGATGCTGTGGTGTTGCCGAGTGAGAGATAGAGTGAAGATATAATGCCCAATTAGAGAGGGTGGTGAGAGAGAAAGAGAGAGAAAGGGTGTACATAGAATAAAGAGTGGAGCGGGATAGAGAGAGAGAAAGAAGGGGAGAGAGAGTGAATGAAGGAGTTTGAAAGAGAAACAGATAAAGGGGTGAGAGAGAATGAAAGGCTAAAAAAGATAGAGAGGGGAGAGTTAATTAAGTAGAGAGAGAATTAGAGAGGGAGAGAGAGAGAAGGAGAGAGACAATAAGAGTGGGGGTGTGGAGTTTAAATAGAGTGAAGAAGTGACGCGGAAAAAGTAACCTTAAATATAGCTTTGTGCTTTGCGCGAATAAATATTAAAAAAAACAACAGAGTGAGACAAAAATACTGGTAATTAGACTGTGACTCCCAATATAAAACAAATAGCGATATAAGGTGAAATCAACCCACCGAAGCAATATTTCTAACTAGACAAAAAAAAGCTTGCATTTCAATGCTAATCGCTGTTGTTCTTCATGTGACTGTAGTCCAGGGCCGTCAGTTGGTAATGTGAGCTGCTGCTGCGATTGAAACATCAGAGTCCAGAGAGTTAATGAGCCATGACGAGGAAATGAGGAAGAGATAGGAAACCCAGATGGCAGCTCAGCTGCGCGCGTGCACGCCATCGTGAACGCAAGCTGGTCGCCAGCCGAAAGCCAGTGGGTTTGCACTTCCAAAACCCGCTTACTAAAACTCTCGGCCAGACCAGCGCAAGCGCAGGTGCAGGCCGAGACCTAAAAATTAGGTACAGGTTTTATACAGTTAGTAGACGTTTTTTATGTATTCAATAAAGAGTAGTAGTGCTGACAAGATGAATCTGTGCTAACACGATGAATCCGTGCCAAACAGTGTAAACAAAATGCACTTACCACGTGAGTCGAGGGGAGGGAGAGGGTGGGAATGTTCGTTACATGTTACAGGGAACAGAGGGGGATATGGCAAGCTGATGCAGAACGAATACATACCAGTGACAGAAATATTGCTACTGCGACTTACAGCACTGGTTTGCGGGAAAACTGCCCCTGGCAGGAAAATGAAAGCGAAAGTAACTTCTGGGTGTTTACGGCTCTGCAGCTGGCCCGGAGATCGATTCCAGCCTGCCACTTAGGAGGCAGTTACAAGGGGCCTGCTCCTCACATATGAAAGGGTGCTCCTGACTTATTGAAAGGGACTAAAATTCCGATTTTCGTAGCAAGCAGCAAAGTAAAATCGTGATTTGCATTTCGTGTCTTTACTGAACTATTAGCAGCAAAGGAATGCAATGATGACGAGGGTGACCAGAAACTCCACATCACCGGAATGCAACTGTTCCAGTTCTGTGTTTTCATCTAACATGTCAGTGCATCTGGGAGATGATGTCTCGGTTCATTTTAATTGAGCCGGTTGCACCATCACACCTGATAACAATGACTGACAAGAGCATAGTCCAGGAACGGAAGAGTACTTATATCCAGGTAAAATGCAGCCAGCACCTAATCAGTGGGCCTCTCTCTGACGTCATCAGAGAGACCCGATCCAACAGGGAGCCAAGGTCAGAGAGGCCCGACAAAAGGAAACACTCAGTTACACACCTCGCGCTGCCAGACACACACAGGCTGGTAACTTGAAAAGACTTGGGCGGGGGCCGCAGATTGGAGTCAGTTCGGACTGCGGTGGTGGTGCCGCTCCATTGGAGGCAGGATACAGACTCTGCCAAGGCTGGCCAGGAGGCTGCAGGTACTGGCAGGCTCAGCCGTGACTGCTGTACTACACTCACTTGCACAAACAAAGAGAACAGCGTGTACTCGGTAGCAAACCTAATCCGCTTATGTCATTTTAAAAACAAAGACTCACAGCATATTTATGCTTCCTCCTCCACTGAACGAGTTCGGCCCGTCGGTCCCGGCGTGAGCGCCCACCGGCGCATAGGCATCTCACACGCCATGCTGATCATCATGCTGTAGACGGTAGTACTTTTTTTGTGGACAGTGCGCACTCACTGACTATATGCAGTGGGATGACAGGACTGTGTAACTGCCGGCGCAGGCCTCATGCACTTACCACAAAAGAGAGCATGTGTTACACTTTTGCATATCAGGTTGTTCACTGTTAAACCCACTTGCAATATCTTTGCATGGAACAACATTCCCCGAAGCCATGGGCAGTTTGTTTTATTTCAACCCTGCGTCCCTTCTGTCCGCTGTTGAAGCCTGTTTAACTTCTAGCTAAAAACGTATACGGTGGCGTTTTCTCTGCTGCGCGTGTACGCTGTTAACGATTTATCTCCCCATCCACCGTCTCATGGACTGTCAGTTTGTTTTAAATACCATCGCCTGTGTTCCATCAGAGAAAGCAAATCCATACTTCAGCTAGACTTTCGTGGGATTGATTGCTTTTGAAAGAGAACAAACGAACCACGACTGAGCTTTGGAGGGGTTAAACAATTGGTTATAAACCATAGCATGGCGCTTTGCTGCCACCTACTGCTGGAAAGCGGTAATATTTCAACTGTGAAAATTTCACGCGCTTGACAAGTGTCGGCAAAAGTGAAAGCGTTTCACTTGCGGGAGCGAGCAGCGCCAGGAGCGATAATTGCTACCATATGGCGCCAGCTGCTCGCTCCCGCAAGTGAATCGCCAAACGTGCACGCGTTGCCATTGAAGGCAATGGAACGCGTGCACGTTTTTGGCTGAAAAGCCGAATCGATGGCAAAAGGTCTTTTTGCCTATGTAGCGCATGCGCGCTGCGTAGGCGAGACCTAAAAAGGTGCAGTGAGTGTCTAGCAGTGGATTAAAGAGGCATGAGGTGGATTCAAGACCACGAAGCCTTGGTATTCAGCGCGCACTCACATTTTAATGCACCCTCTGTAGGCTTCTAAGCAGCGCTTTGGGCTCCAGCACTCATTATTGAACAAATTGAGCACTGCAAACAATCATGTTTATAAAATTATGCGGTGAACCTGATGTCTTCCCAGACGAACCAGCCCTACAATACCCGCTTTCCAAAAATCACCGTGTCCTTCATGCCTCAGCACTCACAAAAGGATACATCTCCAGTAGGAAAAATAATCATAAACACTAGACCGCAATTAATCAAAAAGCCTGGAACGATACCAAAAAGCCAGCGGACATATTGGGTGTATGTCTACAAAAGTCGAATCTGCTAGCACATTGAACGGATTCACCACACCTAACATGGCTGCTCCCGGAAGTACCAACGTGCGTATGAAAACGGTTCTTTCGTCGAACGGATTACTTTAGTCATCCTTCCAGGACATGTCGATCCACCAATCATAAGCAAGAGGTTCCGGCCATCCATGGCAACTCCTTTGTGGGTCTAACAAATGGGCGGAGGTTATAAAGCTGTCAGTCAGCGATAGGGCCCGCCCCCCAACTCAATGCCTTCTAGCTCTTTACGAGAGAAGGAGGCGGAAGCCCGACTAATCGATCTGCAGCAGTGGGTAGAGTTGGCGGTTGAAGGCCGAAGCGGCGAGCGTGAATCGGGCCGACGAACCGTGCCGAAACATACGCAGGCCTCTTGCATGCCTCTCTCTCTAGAGCCCGACTGATAACACCCACGATGTGAGTATTGATCATCGAAGAGCCAAGTAGTCCCTCGGATAGAGAGACATGTACACAAAAACCTGAACACCTCTTCTGTCAGAGCAGGGCACTGATTTATTTTTTTGACACTAACGCTTGGGTAGCGCCTCGGTTGGTCTGGCGCTCGTTAACTTGACTGCCGGTGGGAGGCCCGCTCTTTCCCTAGTTGAAGGCCTCACCACCACCTCCCGCTCTCTCCCCGCCTCCCGACGCTTTTTGAAAAAGCCGCTGAGCTCCTATGAGGGAGACGTTCAAAATGGCGGCGCTGCGTGCCTTGAATGGGGGGAGGGGTGGCCTGGTAGTGGTAGCTGAGCAAAGCGGTCTATTCCGCTGTTAACGACCGAGTCTCTTTTAGGATGATTTTCATTCTTCCCTCCGAAAATACCGCATGGGCTTAATTCCACTAGTCCACAGATGGGAGCGAACGTAATTGGCCGTTTTTTCTCATTTAAATGTTTTTGTTTTGTGTGTGAACTCTTTGACGAGGACGTGTTTTCGGCATAAAATAAATGGTTATTTTTTTTAAGTTTTTGAACCTTGAGGAAGTTATTGTTTTGGTGCCAGGCATTGGGGACTGATAATTACCTCGCAGCTGTTTTCCAGATTGTCAGTGGTATGCATTTTTGACGTAACGTTTGCATACATACGCGCGATGACGTCGTTTCCATAAAACGAACCCTTTTAGGTGTCTTATTTTGTACCCATAAAATGCCACTGTACAACGATCCTAGTTCCTTTTTAATTCAAGACCAAAGTCATTTTTTTTTTTTGTTGGAAAGAATGTAGTAAGCAATTGACCGAAGCATAGGCACACTCTGGAAACATGTGAAAATGCTGTAAAAGTGGGCAGTTGATTTAGTCTCCTTCCAACAGGACCTGTAATGCTTCCACCATGTCCACCTCAATAGTGGAAGGGAATCTTGCTTCCATTCCGCGTATTTATTTTACATTGCTTTAGTTAAAACAAAATATTTTGCATTTCCGGGGTTGTTTCAGAAGTCATTGGATAGAAACTTGTTTTGACTCCCGCTAAAACGTCTTTGAGCAAATGTGTAAACATGGGATAGGTTTAAAAAATGCCTCCGTGGGAGAATGTGTACGAATATTTCCTCATTTAAAAAATTCCCACATTCACGCGTAGACCTTTTCTGTAGTACCGATCATGCCCTCGCATTCTAATCAGACCCCCAGGATATTACAGCATGGATTCGAACATTTTGCAGCACAAATATGGGAATTTTGCGGCACTTTATTTCGCATACATTAAAAAAAAAAACAATGCCCCTAGGGCGTGTGCGGCGAGCCCCAAATTTAACAAGATGAAAGTTGCCCACAGAGATTGCCTTTGCTAAGGTTGCCCCTGGGCGGAGAGAAATTTGGTGCCCTTGCCGATGGTCGTGAATTAAATGAGGCAGCAGGGGGTCTTTTTTGTGTTCACTTATCAGTACCTGGATGAGATGGTTTTGTTGTGTGCCAGCAGGAGTCAGAGGGTGAGGGGAGGGCAAGGAAGGGGACTAAAGGAGCGTTAAAAACATCGCCTACTTTATGATAATGAAGGACTAAATCACTTTAGGCCTGGCAAATCAGACAAACGGACAGACTGGGACAAGGCTGGAGGTATATGAGATGGGTGCTGCTGTTGGCTTAACGTTAATGCGCACAGCTCCATGCGCCCCTCGGAAAATTGGCGCCCTGGGCCCAGCTCATCCATGCTAAAGGCTGGCCCTGGGCCTGTTGCGCATAGGGCACATGATGGGCCCAAAACATTAAAAAAACAAGCATTGGCATAGCCAATAGGTCTCGCCTTTGGGACTTTGTAAGTGTTTAGCCAAGCAGCACATTATTAGACTACCCAATGCGTACCAAAGCCTAAAATAATTAAATGAAAACAGTCTGATAATCATCAACTATCTTCCGGGGAAAGCATGAAGCCCGCAATGAGCTTGTGGCTCACTTTGAACAATTAAAAGTATGTGTTACAAGTCATGCTCATGCAAGGTGAGAGCAACTTGGTGGTCACACACAACTTACATTTTACTCTCCATGTCAAGCCACCAACAACAAGCATTTGCAATGCAATAGGTCGCACATTTTTGGCATTGTAATGGAAATGTGTTTTACTTATGTGAGAGAGTGAGTGTGAAAGTGATAGAAAGGGAGAGAGATGGTATCTAGAGATAGTTATTTGCATATATAAGTGAGTGAACAGAGTATGAGGTAGAGAGTGAAAAAGAGTTAGTGAAAGGTAGAGTTACATAGTGGCGGCGGAAGACACTGGTAAAAAGCATGAAGCTGCTCCCAAAGCTACTGATTATATTCTGGTGCACCCTGTGTTGTCATTATTTACAAATATAGTATTACAGAGGACCATTCTAATGGGACATCAGTCTCCGCCTGAAGCATGGGTGTAGCGAACAGCAGCTGGGTGTATCCAGGAGCAGTGAACATGCTGGACAGGGAACGGAGAGATAGGAGAGCGATGACCATAAGAAGAATGGCCATTGTAGCACTGAACCAATTCTAAAGCGGTCTGTGCCTCTGAAAGGACGGATAGGTAGAGTCAGACAAGACTTGGCTTTATAATTATAAGCCCTGTGTGAGGCTGCCTGCGAAGGGCCATGCAAGGTTTGACCAGAGAAGCAATGACCTTAGGAGCACTAGACAATACCAGACAGGTCTGCGCCTCTGGAGGCTGAGAAGGCAGGGCCAGGGCAGTCTGACGCTTATCAGCCATGTCTTACTTTTGCCAGATCACAGGGTACAATATGAGTAACTAGGCCACCAAGGAGACACTACTATAGTGCCGGATTTTTTTTTTCTCTGACCCGGTAGTATTGTAATTTAGTCCAATTAATTCCAGAGAATCAAACAACCAGTACCAGAATGCATTTGTTTGTTGAACAAAAGCCCAAGAGTGGAACATTACGTCCTTGGTGACACAGAGACATATGGTAACCTTACCCCAAAGGTACTAGCCTGGCAAAAATGGGTGATACTAATCGCTTATGTACAGCACTTAAGAAACAAGTGTGATAGGAAACACTACATAAAACAAGCTATTAGTCCTTTGACTCAGTACAGATCTGGCGGTCTCACGCCCCTTAATTTCAGGCTTTCCTTGACATAGGATTTGCAGGAGTCCTTTACGTGGTCAGCATGACGGCCCCTATTTTATCAGGTTAGGTCAGTGCCCCCCGTGGAGCAGAGGCACGTGATTGCAGCGGCTCTCACAGCTTGATCCCAGATTAGGCTGAAGTGGGCAGGGGGAGGCGTGCCTTTCCTGGAATCCTGCTCTACTTCAGTATTTTGCACCTTGTCTCACTGAATTAGGAGCATCCTTCACTGGGAATTAAGCAAGCCACTTACGATCCAAGCATTAACCAGCGTAGTGCGGGCCTCCCACATAAATAGGTGGCGTTCCGAACAGAAAAGGTCCACATGGTAAAATAATCAGTGCTAGAACAATATATTAACATATGTGCTTCGTCCAACGGCTTGCCGTGGTCCAAAACACTGACAAAAGAGCAGCACAACAGACTAGGGTAAACTGACAAAGCGAAAAGTTATGCATGGGAATTCAAACTACCTGTACGGTACCTCTAAAGTAAAATCACTACTTCTAAATGAAACATTCCTGCAAGTGACACAGGATGTGAAGTGGACAATATGAGCTTTAAATGGCCTTTATTTGTAATTTTATGCTAGCGCAAACCAAGCAGTATTGAATGGAAAAATAAATACATAGATTTTATTAAGAACATTTTAAAGTGTACTTATTGCATTTGATTACTGCAGGTGGAGGAAGAGGCTTCTAATAAAGCAGAGTCAGAGTTATTTGCTGAAAGCGTTAATCTTCCTGCAGAGCTTAAGTGTGAGACCAGGACGCAGTAGGACCTTACGAGCGGGGGGAGGAGGCGGAAGAGCCTCGGAGGGCTGGTGCTGAAAAAAGCATGGACACTGGGGTGGGAGAAAAGTCATGGAAGTTTGGCTGTTGCTGCTTTAGGGACTGGGACAGAAGCCAGGAAATCTGCATCTCAAAGCGCTGGGGTGCAGAGCAAGGAAAAAAAGTAGACTGTAGGCTTGTGAAAAGCGCAGCGCTGTTAAAGAAATAACTTATGCAGAAGTAAACTAAAGCGGGAGGGGAGGTTTTGGCTCAGTAAAACAATACAAACCACACCCGCACGCCTGAACGTCTAGAAAGTCTGCTTGGCAACAAATTACTGATAGCACTGGGAAAGGGGTGTGGGGGGTCTGTCTTGCAATGGCATCCTTGAATTTTAAACGCGCCATTGGGATGCAGCATTCACAATGTCCACTTAGTTTGACCAGCGCTAGGACTAAACGCTTGTAAAATACAAAGTGAATACTTACAGGGACTGGTCATTTTAAGTAGGAGTTATACAATTGAAGAAAGAACAGAAGTTGTCATGCATGCATTGCATCAGGAGATTCTGAACTGCTGTATGAATACTTTCGTTTTCAGTTTCTCACAGCCGGCTTGGACTGTTCCCTAATTTGAAAGTCCCTAAATCTGAGGACTGGCGAGATCCACAGTAAAGACAACAAGCGCGGCCGCAAAGGAATGTCAGGAATGCAGCTGGCATCCGGCCGTGCTGCTGCTTGCTCCCTGGGCCAGGGGAGGGAGAAGGCGGGACATGCACCCGCCTTTGGCCAATTGCGTGCTGTCTTTCTTAGAAAGACGCACGCAAAGGCCAATAGCGTGTGTGCAAAAAAAAAAAGCACACACACGAGCGTGTGGTCCCAGTTCAAAGTCCTTACTAGAAGCCTCGCAGAGCAGCGCATGCGCGCTGGCTCAGGCAAGACCTAAAAACTAATGCCACCCTGGGCCTGCTGCGTACCTTGTGTGCGGCGGGTTCAAGTGTAAAAATGAAATGCTCTCTTGGGCCCACACCGAACATGGGGCGGGTCCAAAACATAAAAAAAATAAATGCCACTCTGGGCCTGCCACATGTGCAGCAGGCCCAAATAAAACAAATTAAATGCCTCCCTGGGTTCGCTGCACACTGGGTACACAGCAAACTCAAAACATAAAAATAGAATGCCTCCCTAGGCCCGCCATGTGTGCGGCGGGCCCAAGACACAAAAAAAAATTACATTTGGCCCACCCCATACGGGGCACACGGCGGGCTCAAAACTTTTTGGGAAAAATGAATGTCGGCCTGAGCCAGCCCCATTTGCGGCGAGTCCAAAACATTGAAAAGCCCCCGGATGCGCTGGAGGTTAGGACTGAGATAACCACCTACCTCTCCAAGGTGGGTGAGATCAGGTGCAGTATGCACCTTGTTGACAAACAGGAATAAACAGCAGGGCATGTGAAGAATAAACAAACATCACCTCCCCTGTCTGCTGTGAGGACCGTGCTTCTATTGGACCAGTGTCAAGCTATTGAACCATATAAGGGCATTCCTTTAAATTTCACTGACACTTGTGTAAGAAGCGCAGATTTCACCATTTTATTGCAAATCGCGAAATCCTGGACAGTCTGTCTAATGTGGACTTTGCCTTGCGCTAGGGAACCATCATGCACATGAGGTCTGGTTCTGACGCAATCTTGACCCGACAAGTGTCCCTTGTTTTTTGACACTTCACTGCCCACAGGTCTCCACATGCTTTTCCATCCTGTACTCTGTATCACATGAAGTCAAAGGGCTTCTGCTTTTAGCTGGTCTCTTTAGACTGGTAGAACCTGTAACAGTCTTTCCTCACGCCATGGGCTTGCTTTTACCGAGATCAAAAGCAATTTTTTCTCTGAGGTGGGAGTTTACATGCACCCTCTTATCTTTTATGCAGGGCCATTGCATGGTGTAATGCAGCACTTTTTGTGATAGTATTGCTTCACGAATTTGCCTTTTTTATACCTATTCACACTATATTGACATTACAAGGTTTAATATCTACATGCAGCACATAAAGCAAGCAATAGAAAGGTGAAATATGGCAACATATGTAGCTACGTTTTTACCCACTGATTTTAAGACACTGGCACATGATTACTCGAGTAGAAACGGAGACAGTGACATAAGGGTGCTGAAAATTAGGATGCAGATACAATGAAACATTGTAGTGTAGCTCCTATTTCCCTAATAGGCTCTGCGCATTGGAATAATATACCCTATAGGTTTGACATGGGACTAAGGTCAGTATGTCCCTATCGAGTATATTAAACTTAATTACTTGTGCCAGCTAGCTCAGAGGCCACTAGAAACTCCTTGTCAAACAAGGGAGTAGTTTCTGGCAGCCGCAAAACATGACAACTTTGTTTCCCTTTAGAATCAGAACGTGTCCCAGAGTCGTGGAAACAATAGATAACTATTTCACTCAGCTCAGTCGTGCATGCTTAGTTTTCCTCAAAGTTACACAGAAAGAAATAGACGGGCGTTTCAATAAAAGATTTATTGAACAGTCTTGTTTCTCGTGTAAGTAAAATGTGCAGTTACGATCACAAGACAGTATGCAAGATAAATAATGTACAGCGTAAGCAGTAGAAATAAATAATACTGCGATAGCATTATCTTTTAGCAGATATTCATTCACATAAATAACACAGACTAAAAAATGCGAGTACTCATACGATGTGTTTCTAAGCTAGTTCTACCCCAATGTACCTGACCTAGGTGTAGGGAGAGGTATGTAGTAGGTGAAGTATTCCTTACTATGGTATACTAAGAGTATGTTAAGTCTAGTATGCCAAGAGTCCCTCTAGGTTCTAGTCAGCTCCATACCTTTAGAATGAGAGAGGTGGGAATCTCTTTGCCAGACTTGAACTCCAACACCCCGCAAGGGAAGTTAGATCACTGGAAGCTGGACTCTGCGTGCAGGGATGACAGCGTCTTCTCAGTGCGTCAGGCCGGGAAACGGGCTCCTCTGAAGTCGAGGTCTCCTCTAGTTTACAAGGGCTAGGGAGGGTATATTTATACCTGAGAGGTACCTCAGAATGTTAGCATTGACGTGAATCGGACAGCGAAAGACGTCATGAATGAACCCCTAAGGTATAACGGTTCATGCATAATAGATGAGTCCTTGAAGAAATCAATAGTCCTGTGCTAGGGAAACTGCCGAAGCCTAAGGGTCTGTTCTTCAAGAACTCGTTGTGACGTTAGGGTGGACGGATGTCGGAGACCATGCCTGTATTTGGAGTTCACGGTTTAATGCCTAAATAAGGACTGGGATTTTATTCCTATATAAGGGCAGGGCGAATTGTGCCTATATAAGGACATGATACAGGAAAGCCCGTGTATGGACACCCTAAGAGGAATACAACACCCACTCCACTTTCGTGTCTACGATAATACTAAAATGCTAAACATTTAAAATGCTAAACATTAAATGGAGTACCCCATATTGCTAAAATATTTCTTAAAACCGTTTAAAAAGGCATTTAAAAAACCCATTAGAATGCAAAAGGTACTGTACATTGTAAGCATTGCTTTTCATTTCAGGCATATATTTAAAATAAAATGCAATTTGAATGAAATAAGCAGTAATATTTACATGTGACAAAAAAATGATCGATAAGTTGTTCAAAAAGTCATTTCATGTCATGGAAATTAATGAACTTTTTAGACTAACACGATGATAAGTGTCTGAGGAAGTACCGCGAAGTCTGTACTATAAGGCTAGTTCTACTTTAAGCAGATTGAAGTGTCATTTTTGTTCGAAAAAATAAAAAAAATGGACAAAGGTTCAATTTTGGGAAGAGTTCCAAGTTTTTGTAGTGTGAAGGCCAAATTGTTACTGCATCTCTGGAACACTGTGGGCTGAATCGTCAGTTTACGGGTCTGGTGTAAACATGAGATCATCTATTTCTGTAGACAAAACATCGTCCACTGAAGTTGGTGTCAGTTGGAACACCTCGTGTAGTAGATTAATTGCACAGAGATGTGAAGCATCGCTTTCAGCATAGGTTGCCGCAGCAATGTTCGTGTCCGTTGTTACCTGTGTGCCTGTAGATCTTTCTCGTATCTCAGCAGCAGCAGGAAGCGTCTGTGAGATCTCAATGAATGCTGACATCAGGATTGGCAGCCTCTGGGGACAACACAGAGCATGGGCCGTTATCGGGACCAGCAGAGTATCGACATCCGTTGGCGTTGCTGATGGAAATGTTAGACAGGTGTCCAACACGCATTCTTCACAGCATAGCAGGCATCGTAGAACAGGTAAGATGCAATCTTGCCAGATTGGTCTGAATGACAGGAACCACGTGGTATTAAGGTCCCGTAGACGAGTCATGCCCAAAGCTGTACTATTCGCTCACAGCACTTTCGTTCAAGGAGAGCTTTCTCCATTTCGCTCGGAGTGATGTCTGCGAATAGGCTGGCCATAGCGTAATAGCAGGAAGAGAAATAGAATTCCGGCAACAAGTGCTAGAATTAATGGTATGCCACCAAACACCGAATGTGCAAAGTTCGGGATGATTCCGAGTATTGCCTGGAAAGGTGCTAACAGACCGGTACAGATGCTCTTAAATACATGTACAATTCCACTTGTATCAGACATGTTGAAGATACGTGTTATCATTTCTACGAAATGTATAGGGCAGTTTGTACGTATTAAAGTCTGTATCTCAGCCGAAGTCCTTGCTACTTCTAGATCATAGGTTTCTTTGGCCGAGGTCAAAGGCACTGTTTGCTGTAAAAGCATGGCTTTCATTCTGCTTAAAGTATCAAATCTTATAAAAGAGACGTTCAGCGAAGGCCACAAAGGCGACTCCCTGACTGTGTCTATTGGGGAAACAATACTTGCATACAGCAAGTGACCCTGGAGTTGACCGTTACTAGATATGGGATGCCTGGCAACATGCCGCAGCAGCTCTGATCATTCAACATGAGGTAACTCCCATTAGAAAGTTGTCCAAACGTTGGATTAATCACAGCAGCTGGTGTACCCTGCTGATGGCAAGACAAATTTGCCACAGAACCATTGCAAGTCCCGTGTAAAGAAATGTCCTGACATATAAGTGAACCGCTCGGTGCACGTTTACACTGTGTACCGCTCAAAAACACTTCACGGTCCCCACTCCAACATCTATATGTATACGGTAAATCCCAAGATGTCTTAATGTATTCCTTACCCAACCTTTCATATTTGCCTGCTTGCATTTGTTTGAGGCAATACTGAAAAGTAGTCACAGGTAATGTTATTTTGCCATGAATAAGCCATTCTGTAGCTGGTTTTTCTGCCACTGTGAATGGTAACTTTTCCAGTTTTTCAATGCTCAGCACTGTATACTTTGCTCCTCTTTGTGCCAGTTCGATCTGTTTATCAGTTAGATTGTACTCTTTAAACAGAGCCAATGTGTTGATGAAACGCCAAGGCACATAGCCCGCTCGCAGAGATTGCAGCGTCCAGCTTAATAACACAATAGAACGTAATTGAGATTGGCCTTGCTGTAACATCGCCAAATCCTGTTCCAGTATGTCGAATGCCGGCATATATGAAACGTTTTTGACGCGGTTTTCTTGGTCTAAGCAAGAATTCCCTAAGGTCTGCGTCTTTAAGTAAGGATAAGTGTTTCACATCCTGTAGTGTAGATTTCTGAAGCCAATCGAGGCATAATTTTCCTACACTGTATGTTGTTACTACCCCCAGATGCTGTCTTTGGACGTATCTTGGGTCTGGCCTATAAATAGTAAAGCCCTGAGTTTTATTCAGGAATCTTTCCTGACAGTTGTTCGTGTCTGTGGGCCAGATCAACCATTTTTTCCAATCGGGATTAGATCTGTTGAGTTGTAGTATATTGTCAACTGTCACCACTGCCTGTGTATTATCACTGGCAGGTGTTGGTACAGAAGGTGTCTTCATCTCTTTGATCTTGGCTAGTCCAAGACAAGATGTTTGTTGGACAGTTTCATTCAAAAACATTATTTGTTCAGGGATGATGCAGGCTCTAAATAAAGCTTCTATCCCCTGCACTTGCCAATCTTTAGTACCCCAGACAGTTTTTGTGTCTATTGTGTCTTTCCAAAAGTCGAAACCCTGTCTAGACAGTTGGGCAATAAATGTTGCAGAGTAAATCTGTTTTGTATTTGTTAACATAATTTTCAGTCCTGTTTTGTTTACATTTTTATAGTAAAACATTTCTGGATCAGATGTATTGTAACCTGAAAAATATGGAAACTTGTTGGCAAATGTTTTTGAACAACCTTGTGGTGGTGTAGGACAATGCTCCCATTGGTTAAACATAAACACATTTCTAGGATATGCAGATTTATGCAAATAATGATGACCATAGTGGTTATAGCAATACAGCTCTTCATAGTCTGAACCCTCTAAATATTCATTTTTAGAAAATGCAGCAGATTTTTCTAGGTCAAACATTGTCATTAACAGTCTCAAAGTCCCAATCATCAGAATAGGTACTGGACGAAATTAGATCACTTAGTGAAATTTTAAACAAATGTGGAATGTTCAATTGTTCAGTCGGGCCGAAGATATCAAAATCTGTTTTGTCCCACACTATACCATCCTGTATAGGAACAGCTGGGATGTTCACCGATGACAAGTCTCTTGCTTCACGATGGGAAGATTTATGAGGTCTCAAAAGTACGTTCACGTTTTTTCCTTCAGTATTCACATGGATGTATCTGCCACTTATAAGCACGCTCACAGTTGTAACCAAAGCTAGCCAGAGCAGGAAAACAAAAAGTCCAGATATAATCCAGAGTTCAATCCATGGATAAACCAAATAAGTCTTTTTCAAAAAGTGAAGAAAGTCTTTTACTTGCTGCTTGAATTTCAATGATGCTGGCGTCGTTTCAAGTTCACTCGGATCTTCTGAGAACGTATCAAAGTTAATGAAATAGCCAGAAGCAGTTCTGTCAATTGTTGGAATTGCATTAGGATTTGTAGAAATCGCTGGAACCAGTTGATCACTTGCTACATTGGTGTAGACAGGTGTATTTGGACGAACTGTTACTTGGTTTTCAAGAGGGATGAGTTCCATAGCGTTGTTGCTTAGTCCTCCATCTGTTACAGCCGAATTCTCGATTGTTATCAGTCTTTCAGTCTGAACCTCTTGGATAGTAGCGAGAGGAGTGCGTCTGCTACTAGGTCGGAGTCCACGAGGCCTACTATTTAGTATTGGCCACATACTGTGGTTTGATGAGGTCGATGGACACAAATCTTTTCTCCTTTCTTCCAGCAAGGGGCGGCAGAAGTACTGTTCTTGTTCCTTGAACTGCTAGGACAGGTACTGGTTGTCTGTAAGAAGGTCCAAATTCCTTCTTGTCCGCAATCCTTTCTCTGACTAGATCCCCAACTTTTGGAATCCAGACAGGCCTTGCTGGGACCGCCGGTTTTTCCCCAGTGGTGGTTGGCTGTAGGAATACGTTGCTTTGTTTCGTTCTTAACTCATTCAGTTCCTGTAAAACAGCCAAACGAACTTTGATATCAAATGTTTTATTTTCCACCACTGTGCCTGTCATCGAGATCTGGTACCCACATTCTTGTCCCAAATAGGACTTCATATGGAGTGACCCCACCTAGAGAACTTCTTGGCAGGTTATTCAATGAGCGTTGGACCCCATAAAGATGTTTGACCCACCCATCAACCGAACCTAATACCCTAGCTGTTATAGACTGCTTTATGTCCCGGTTTTTCCTTTCCACAACCGAATTTCCCTCAGGATGGAATGGAGAGGAGTACCGCAATGCAACGCCCAGACTAGCCATTGGCTTCTTTGTAAGCCCGAGAGCTAAACGCAGGGCCCTGGTCAGAATGTAGCGTGCCTATTGCGTATGTGCCGATAAAGACTCGCAAATCTTTTATAACAGTTCGAGCGTCAGCCGAGCGCTGAGGCCATATCCATAGGAACCTTGAGTCAATATTTGTGGGGTTGCATTTGTCCAGAAGGACGCATGCGCGTAGATAGTCTAATGCTGTCTAACAGTGGTGTCTGTACTGGGCAGCTGCATTCGCAGCATGGTGTCTGGTGGCATTCTCGCTGTATTTTACAGTCTAAGCAGTTATTGATGAATATGTGAATTTCTGTATTCATTCCAGGCCACCAGTACATCTCCTTTAACGTCAAAATTGTTTTAGAGATCCCTTGATGTGACAGACCCTCCCCCAAATGTGTTTCATAAATCAAGGCTGCTCTACGTTCCATGTTTGGGATTTACCTATCCCCCACTCCAGGGATTCGAGCAAAAGGAACGTTGTTCGTATCAATTACTTAAGAGTACTCGAGTGGAAACTTTTTTGGTAACGCTGCACCACTGCCTTTGCTTGTAGCATTGACAGCCAACATTATCTCACTGTCTATTTTTGTTTTTGAACGCAGTGATCGCAGCTACAGAAGCCGTCTGAACAGCCCCCTTTGCGGCTTCGTCAGCCAATGAATTCCTGCAACGTGAACGCCATCACGTTGATGACTCAGTGTGTGGATCACGTGAGCCTTTGGTAGTTCGTTTTTCAACTGAACTACTTGTTCCCAAAGCGTTTTATGCTTTATTGTGCCACCTTTCGCATCTTTGAAACCATTTTCAAGCCAGTTTTGTATATAGTCATTATACGACTGAACACAGTAAAAGGAATCGCACACTATCAGTGTGGGGAATTCTCGATCTGTACTTTCAAGTGCCAGTTTGAATGCTTGTAGTTCAGCTCGCTGAGCTGTACAATCTCCTAGAGATTGAGTTTTTGTGACCATAGGTCTGAAGATGCCATCTCGCATGCGACCTTTAACGATTGCCCACGCTGCACTGTAAGCTTGCTTACTCCCTGTTGCGGGTTGTGTGGATCCGTCAGTGTAAATTATGAATTCGTACTGATTGAGATACAGAATCTCAGTGGGGCAGAGGACATTCTTGTTCATATTGCAGGAATGCTTGTGTTTTTAAATCGGGATCAAAAACCTATTCAACATCTGTTGCAGCAAGAGAATTAACCCATTGTATCCATCTTCGATGTAATGCTTTAGCATTTGGAATGCTTGCTTTTGTGACCGCTTCTAAAGCCGGTACTGGGGTTACGACAATAATGCGTTTCCCTTGGGCTAAGGCTCTTTCTTTTGCTACAGCGGTTTGAACTTCTGTCAGAATTTTTTCAGTTGAACTGAAGCGCATTTCCGCTTGTGTGTACAAATGAGATTTGTATGCAATTGGTATTTTCTCACCCTCGTTGAAGGTTAAGTAGGTGAATCCATATTGACCCGAAATTATTCGGATCACCAAATTGCGTTGACTTACACGTGTTTGTAAGTGTTTTGTTCCTAACATGTTAGCCTGGAGTGAACGCAAGATTTCTGTGTTCGTTTGTCCAATTTTTTTTTTGTTGAAAACAGACTTTATGGGTCAGGTGGCACATACCTTGCAGGGCTCTGTACCCCAGAGGCCTCTGCAGGAGCAAAGCATATATTGTACATACACCATGGACACTTTTATGTAGCGACAATATAACAATCAAACATATACTAAACAACACCCCCCCTCCCCACCCCCCAGTAGTCGCGCAACAGCCTCAAAGTCCTACCCACCACCCGCGTGCAACTGAAACAGATCATAGTTTGATAGTATACAGCTCCCCAGGGCCCACCCCCCCACCGATGTCCTGCCAATGCCGTCGTTACCCCAGTAGGTGTAGCTCCTGTGTCGCCGGCGGTGCCAACCATATGCCCCGTTAGTCTGCCCAACGCTTCCATATTTTATAGTGCTTACTCGGACAGCCCCTAGCCATGAAGATGGGCTGCTCGAGCCCCATACCAAAGTCCAGGGCGTTCTTCCAGGCGGCTACCGAGGGGGCCTGCTGGGCCTTCCACGCCCTAGCGATATCACGCTTTGCCAATACCAGTCCCAATAGCAAGAGATGACGTTTATAAATATTGCCCCCCTATGCCCTCCATAACATGAAGCAGGGCCAGCCGCCGTTTGTCCAATTTTTGATTGAAAAATCAGGTTTGATTAATGCGTAGAGGTTTAACCCTTTCTGCGTAATTTAGAATGTATGTTCTTCCAAACTTTAGGAAACCCAGGGTGGATTGTAAGTTTTTTTGTGTTTTTGGAGGTTGGAGCAGCGCACACTTTTCTAAAAAGTTAGCTGCCAAGCTCTTGCCTTCACTTGAAAGCTCATATCCTAGAAATAGGACATTGAGATGGGCAATTCGGGACTTTTAAAGTTGAACTTGTAGCCCTCAGATGCGAAGCCCAGTATAATGGTGCTTACCCTGTTCAAGTGTTTGTCCAGGTCATCGTCCGTTAGATAGATATCATCGACATAGGACAATGCCTCATTGTCATAAATTTGTAGTAACTCCGTTACCCTCGCTGAGAATAAACCTGGGCTGTTCTTGAACCCTTGTGGGAGTCGACAAAAGTGACGCTGGGTCCCCATTATGGAGAATGCTGTTAAGTACCTGCTTTCAGGTGCTATGTTTTGAAAAAAGAAACCATTTGAGATGTCTAATGTTTTCTATTTTTTACGCACAATTTTATTCATTAATGCTGTGCTATGTGCAATTTGCACTGCAAATGTTTTAGAACAAGTATTTAGGTGTCTGTAATCCAAAACTAGACGATAGGTGTTGTCTGGTTTGGAGACAGGAAACAAAGGATTGTTCATTGAGGAGGTGCATGTTTCAATCACCCCTTGGTATTCAAGTTGATCTAAGATCTCCCTGACCTGTTTTTTAGCTTCTTGCTTTATTGGATACTGCCTTTGTGCAGTTGGTTCATGTTTTAGATGTATTTTATGGTGAGGTGAGTCCTCATCCCATCCTACATGATTTTTATATAATGCTGGGGCCTGGGCTACTGCCCATTTCCTGGCATATGTATATTTTAGGTGAATTGGAATATGGTTGGAGAAGGCAGGCATAATAATGTCCTCGCCATGTGGGCACTCCCTGACAAATTGTGGTGGCCAGTCTTTTTCTGCTAGAAGTATGTCATAGCCCCTTGATAGTCTTTCCCAAAAGTGCTTTCACCTGTCTAGGTTTGTCTCCCTCCATCCGGAGTGTTATTTCATATAACTTTAGTGGAGTACTAACCCTGGTGTCTACAGTCTCAACTGTAATGTACTCATTCAAGTCCACTATCTCCAGAAGTTCCTTCAGGTTCTGGCGAACTATTGTGACTTCTGCTGCACTGTCCAGCATTGTCTGAGCCCATTCTCCGTTCTTGAGTTGTGTTCTCAGTATTCTCGGCATGTCTGATCTTCAGACATGCTACTTTCTTTTTGGAGAATTGAGGTTTTGTTTTATTTTTTGGAGCGTGTTTTTCTTCTTTGGATTTCACGCGTTCTTCTCTATGTTCAGATCGTCCTCTTCTTTCCGAAGTCCTTGACGAGATCTGAAAGGGACGAGAGGAACGTGTATCAGTATCTTGATACCTGTCAGGTTTTCTCAAATTATCCCTATTCCTGAGATTATACCTCCTTTCAGATAGCTCCTTTTGAGGAAACCTACCTCTGGATTGAGAATGTTTCTCGTTTGAATTTTGTTTATTAGTCTCCCACTTCTTTTTAGAGGATGTAGGAGTTTGTTTGATTGAGTCCTTCTCAGGACTTTCAGATAGTTTCGGCTTCACTGGTCTTCCACCCAAACTATCTGCCTAATTCTGCATAAGATTGTTCAATTATTCTGGGAAGCTCAGTTTGATGTTCTGTAACATCGAATTCCCTTAATCGTTGGCGGATCGCCACTGCTGCAGCCTCCCCCTTTAATATTAGATAATATTATTGTTGTGACCTGGTTGAAATTTTTCAGTAATTTCATACCTAAATTTAGAGCAGGCTCTGCCCCATATTCATTTTGAATTTGTTTCAGGACATCTGTGATTACTGCAATTGACGGAATGCCATGTGTTTTAGTATAGATGGCAACAAAGACTGAGCCCCAAGTGGTGCAGTCTTCCAGTTGTGGTGTGATCGCCATCGGTAAACTCATTGTTAGTATTCTGTGTTTCTCATACGGGCTAGTATTTGGAAATACTGCTTCTATTTGAGTAATTTTTTTAGCTATCCAGAATGGAATTTGCTCACGTTTTGTGGGCATTTTACCCATGACTGCGTAGTCTGTGGTGTAATTTTTAGTGTATTCCCCTGTTGGGGAGTTGGATTTGGACGTGTCAGTGGTTGCTGGACTGTGAAAGTCCGCATGACATATTGAACCAATTGTCTGTAGATTTTTATTAATTCTTGTAGTTGAACAAGTAGTTCCTCGTCTGACATTTCTTCAATGTCAGGATGAGGTGTATAGCCGGCTAGAATCGGCCATGTTGCTCCTGGTCTACCTAGTGGACCGAGCCTGGTAATGTTTTTGTGATGTTTTAGGGCGCCTTTAAACCAGAGCTGATGCTCTTGGTATGTTAATGGAATTTCTATATCCTCGAACGGAATGTATTCCTCTGGTGGATCATCTTCTTTGTAGAAGTGAAACGTGTGTTACTGGATTGGATTCAGGAAATATTACCCATGAATAGAATACCTCTGTCTGAAAGGATTCGTGTGCCTCTATCACGAAAACTGCTCTACCACCTCTTGGTGGTAGGCCATGTTTTATGAGTTTTAGAGTGATGGCTCTTCTTAAGTTTGGAGGGATGTCTATAACACCCTCCTCGGTTTCATTTAAACCTGTATTGTTGAAAACTGCTGCTTGGGCTGGGTCAGCCACAGCTCTACCGTTTCCGGTGGCTTCGTCCCCGTTTAAGGACATTTTGTTATTTGAAAAATGTGGAACAAGTTTCAAGGAAACAAAGATGAGGTGCACAATATTTTGGAACTCTGTATCCTTCAACGTTGAGCAAACCAAACAGCTAATATATAGGGTGTTTCCCTATGTAGCCGTGGTGGATACTTAACCCTGCCCACTCCAGACGTCTTTTGGAGTATATGGGTAGGGGTCTCTGAGAGAAAAAGCACGGCTGAGTTACTCAGTATCTAGCGTTAAATTACCGCCTTACCAAACGTTGGGCGCCATGTAGTGTAGCTCCTATTTCCCTAATAGGCTCTGCGCATTGGAATAATATACCCTATAGGTTTGACATAGGTCTACGGTCAGTATGTCCCTATCGAGTATATTAAACTTAATTACTTGTGCCAGCTAGCTCAGAGGCCACTAGAAACTCCTTGTCAAACAAGAAGGGAGTAGTTTCTGGCAGCCGCAAAACATGACAACTTTGTTTCCCTTTAGAATCAGAATGTGTCCCAGAGTCGTGGAAACAATAGATAACTATTTCACTCAGCTCAGTCGTGCATGCTTAGTTTTCCTCAAAGTTACACAGAAAGAAATAGACGGGCGTTTCAATAAAAGATTTATTGAACAGTCTTGTTTCTCGTGTAAGTAAAATGTGCAGTTACGATCACAAGACAGTATGCAAGATAAATAATGTACAGCGTAAGCAGTAGAAATAAATAATACTGCGATAGCATTATCTTTTAGCAGATATTCATTCACATAAATAACAGACTAAAAAATGCGAGTACTCATACAATGCGTTTCTAAGCTAGTTCTACCCCAATGTACCTAACCTAGGTGTAGGGAGAGGTATGTAGTAGGTGAAGTATTCCTTACTATGGTATACTAAGAGTATGTTAAGTCTAGTATGCCAAGAGTCCCTCTAGGTTCTAGTCAGCTCCATACCTTTAGAATGAGAGAGGTGGGAATCTCTTTGCCAGACTCGAACTCCAACACCCCGCAAGGGAAGTTAGATCACTGGAATCTGGACTCTCTGCGTGCAGGGATGACAGCGTCTTCTCGGTGCGTCAGGCCGGGAAACGGGCTCCTCTGAAGTCGAGGTCTCCTAGTTTACAAGGGCTAGGGAGGGTATATTTATACCTGAGAGGTACCTCAGAATGTTAGCATTGACGTGAATCGGACAGCGTAAGACGTCATGAATGAACCCCTAAGGTATAACGGTTCATGCATAATAGATGAGTCCTTGAAGAAATCAATAGTCCTGTGCTAGGGAAACTCCCGAAGCCTAAGGGTCTGTTCTTCAAGAACTCGTTGTGACGTTAGGGTGGACGGATGTCGGAGACCATGCCTGTATTTGGAGTGCACGGTTTAATGCCTAAATAAGGACTGGGATTTTATGCCTATATAAGGGCAGGGCGAATTGTGCCTATATAAGGACATGATACAGGAAAGCCCGTGTATGGACACCCTAAGAGGAATACAACAACATTGACAAAGATAACACTTGACACCAACATTGGGGACACCAGAGTGTTGATGGGGCAGACCTGACAAAACACTTCCTAATTGAACCCAACAATTGGCAGGGATTGACATCGGAATACTGGCAACTGTGCATGGCACAGGGCAGTTATATCAGAACATTTTTATGGGGGTCACTGATACTGTAATAGACACTCACATGGGGGCTCCGGTGTAGACGATGTACCTTTGGATAATGTGTAGGGAACATGAACAAAGGGCATTAGTGTAGGGTCATGACCAGTCTCATGACAGCAATAAGGACGATGACATTGCAACACTGACACAGGCATCTGGCACAGACACAGGGAATCAGGTGAAACTGACTGTTAAGAAGATAGTCGCTAATCTTCTTACAAGTAATACTCTTTAATGCATCCACCAAAGGGTAACACAGCCTCCACTGAATCAACCACAATCCAACTGACTCAGCGATTGCCTAGCATAACACAGAGTTCTACCTGATGCCCCCAAGACTTCATACAGTTAAATGGGCAGTGGTAGATTACAACACCCGCCCCCACCCCAAAATACAATATAACAAATGTAAAAGTTGGCACCTACCCAATGAATTGTCACCCTGTTTTGCTACATACACTTTATCAATAACTTCCCTGCCGTTGAACTTAATGGGCAACACAGTGTAACCTAAGAGGTCAATTTTTTGACCCCCCTCTCCATAGCCTATTGGATTTATGCCTGGTTGATTTAACACAATAGCTTTTAACCCAGAAATCCTTTTCCAATTCTTATCGCCAATTAAAGTAAAAGGTGATCCAGAGTCTAAGACAATATCATTATCCACAAGTTCAGCACTTTCACACAAAATAGTCAGATACCTGCAGAATTGGCTTGCTGGTGCAATTCTGGGTCACATGCAATATCGCTCACTCGGTTTTATTTTTTACACACTCGAGCACAATGTCCCTTTTTCCACAAATCCTGCAGGTGGCATTCCGAGCATAACTGGATAATTCAATGAGTTTTTTGGGAATTCCACTCTTGAAACACTTAGACATAGTGTATTTAGCGAATGCAGGCTTCACAGCACAAGATGGAACAATGCAATCCCACGTCGCATATGCCTGAGGAGCCTTTAACACGCACACCAGCGCCAGCGACAAAGCATCTTAAAAAACAAGCATTGGCATAGCCAATAGGTCTCGCCTTTGGGACCTTGAAAGTGTTTAGCCAGAGCTATTGGCTTTGCCAATGCTTTTAAGCTATGTTGCAGTATGGCTGCTGCGCAGCATGTTGAAAAGATATAATAAAGTGTTATAAGCAATTTTGTCTCCTTCTACATAACGAAGAAGACATTATGTACAATGCTGGCAACTTCTTCCTGCCTGTTCTAATGCTGGTTTGTTATAGTTTTTTTGATGCTATGGTGGTGCCAAGTCATGCTGAGGTTGTGGTGCTGTGCTGGTGCTCAGGTGGTGTTGTGGTGCTGTGCTGGTGCTGACGAGTGATGCTGAGATGGTGGTGGTGAGGTGGTGCAAAACGGATAACTGGGACTGTTTCATATCAAAATATACATTTTAAGCGTCGAGACCCAAAAAAACCAATAGGGGGGACCATAAAGGACATTAATCAGCTGATAAAGCCTTCCCATGTGAGTCGACCGTCTAGAAAGGCAAGCTGCAGGATGATGTTCATTTTCCAGAAATCAAAAGAACTTTGAAATGAAGCAGGCAGGTTTGAAGCATGCAGAGTTGAGCATAGGGACGGGTCCTGCTGCGTTTAGAGTACGGCCACTGTTATCTAAATGACAAACTCCTTTCACCTTTCTTGGTCACTTCACAAAAATCAGCTTTAGTTCAAAGAAATAAAAAACATGCGGAGATTATGATGGGTCATTAAAGTGAAGAAAATAAAAAGGTTATGATGCCGCCGCAAATGTAGCCCTCAAGTAAACAAACAATGGGATAAATTAAAGCCCTCATAAAACACCAGGCTGGACAGTCTAGATCCTAAAGAGCAGGGTTGGATTGGGATCAAAATAAGCCCGGGCACTAAAAAAATGAACATAAACAGGTTGCTACCATTAGAAGAACGGGTAAGGGGGTGGGTTGTGCGGTTTGAAAATGCCCTGGGTGGGAGCGTTAAGAATTTACAGTATTGCTAACTGCAAGCAGCTGCCTGCAGTGGTGGGGCACACAGCACGCAGGGGGGGGAGAGATGAAAAGTGGGGGGGGGATGGTATAGATGCGTTGGAGCAGCAATGTAGGGGCTAAAAGAAGTGAGGGCGAGTACAGAGAGAGGGGAGGAGCTTGACGGTGACTTGTGCCGCCTGTTCGTGTGAGAAAACACAACACCTTTCTGAAACTAACAGTCTCCTACAGCGACTAAGGAAGCGCGAGAGAGAGAGGAGAAAAGGATGAGTGGGAGAAAGAGTGACAAAGAGGAAAAACAGTGGAAAAGAAAGTCCTAGAATGAGTGAGATAAAGAAGATATTAAGAAAGAAAAGAACAATAAAAGGAAAGACGAAAGCTATGAAATTGGAGAGTGAAATATAAAATGAGGGTGGGACAAACAGAAAGAAAGACAGATTATGAAAGAGGGAGCTACGAGAGATGGGAGAGAAAGAGTGTAAGAAATGTAGCGAGAGAGGAGAACATGTGTTAGAGAGAGAAAGGTAAAACAGGAGGAAACAGAAATGGAGAGAATTGGGGGAAAAAGAAAGTTAGAAAGGAATACGAAGAGAGGTAGTGATTTAAAGAGGAAGACGAGGAGGATGAGTGGAATGAGAGATAAAGAAAGAGAATGAGAGAGAAAGGGGTATAGGATTCAAGAGGGAATGAGAGAATATAAAGACAGAAAAAGTGAAGGAGAACAGATAGAGACAAAGATTATGTGAATGAAAAAGTAAAAGAAAGAGGGGAGGCAGGGAGAGGAGAAAGAAAGAAGCAATGACAGAGAAAAAGAGTGATTGACAAGGAGAGCTTGAAAAAGAAAGAAAGATACTCGCAGAAAACTGAAAGTCAAGATGTTGTGGGCAAGGGAAGCAAGCCCACCCAGCTAAGCAGCGTTTCTGCATGAATAACGCTTCAGTCTCCAAGACAACTTGCATCAGAAGGGACATATTCAGGAATGCACCTCTATGTACCACTCCCACAGAGGGCAGTAAGGACAACACGTGATGCAGGATCCCTTCCACTACACACTGGCGCGCAGAGGCACATGGTAAGAGCACCACATTGTCATCCCACATGATGCCAAAGCTCTCCCTACACAAACCACACTGCAGCGGAAATAGTTCCAGCCAAGAACAACTTGTGGCGCCACTTGATTCTCATTGGCTAATGCGTTTGGGTGCTACGTCAGGCGTATGATGCACTACATAAATATAACTACAATACAGTGTAATATACGGGATAACGCTGTTTCAGTGCTTCGTCAGGGCTACGAAGCGCTATATAAATGCACTTACGGCACTATGAAGTATATGCTACATATATGCAACTACAATCCAAGGAATATTCCTCGTGCAGCCTGCAAGGGCTAAAACATTTATTCAACAAAGCTTCTGGTAAGGATGTTTGAAGCTGTGGACTGCTCTATACCAATGCAACATATATGGTGACGGTGTTTTGTTCACGTGAAACCTAAACCTTTACATTTTTACATGTCCTTGTGTGTTTACAGCTTATTTTCCTGACAGAGACACACAAAGATTCTATACATTATGAGCGGAAGGATCGTTTTTGAACTTCTCACGGAACAACTTAGAAAAACACAACGCGCGATGTTTTAACACGCCGCTTCAAATGATTAATGAAAACGAGTGCACACACTGACAACTAACGTGAAAACTCACCCGGTGTTTAAAACTTTATCGATTCACTCTGAATACTGAGTGACAGTGAAAAAAACATTCCGGTCATCCCAAGTGGATTTAACCGTCCTGGAACCTAAGGAAAACCTGATACAGGTGCGATTTGATCTCCAACAAAACAAGTGAAACCGACCTTCACTTTCAGGTTACACTGTGCTCTTAACCCTGGTGAAAATCCCGTGATTAATCCTAGGGATTGGAAACGCGTCGGCAATTTCCTGAAATTATGCCACAGAGGGCACTCTGAAAAAATTCGTACTTCTGGAGAGGACGTATGTTTAATGAGCCCCACAGAACAGTACTTTCCCCTTTTTCCCGTGTGGCTGTAGTTCCCTATAATTTTCTTAAAGATATTGCTTTGAGGAACTGCTATACAACAAATAATTCATATCAGTATATTTGCTGGTGTAATTCTTTGAAATCTGTGTAATTGCTTTTCATTTGATTTTGTATATGTTCACATTATTCACACCTAAGTAGGTTTGTCTGTCATTTGTTATGTATATGGAATGTATTTATCTTTGACATGCACTTAATGTTTTTTATAAAATGCACATGTAAAGAAATATGAAGATATGTGATTGATAAACAGGAAGCATATGAATTGATGGTCTTTGCTTTTCTCCTCATAAAAATAAATAGCGGTACACAATCTGACGGTCAGGTTCTTCTTTTTCTAAAAACTTTCAAAATACGTCCATACCTGGCGTCCTCTGGACGAAAACCCCCCTTTTTTCTCTCACCATTGAAGGTATGGCAGCTGTTCTGAAAAGTGGTGGTCTTGTTTATAAAACGTATAGCAACAGGGATAAAGCTTGGGATTAAAGATTTGCTATCCCTAGTTGAAAACGACTTAGTACTATGTTATGATTTTACCTTTTCTGTTATGCAATCTATTAGCTGCCTAACACCAAGAAGTGTGAAATTGTTTTTATTTCCACACTGGATTGAAATGTAGTGTGATTATAAAGGCACCAGTTGCCTATGGTTTTCTCATGCATCCTGGTGTACAGAAGTACCCACCCCAGAAATAATTTTTGTATTTAAACCTGGCCCCCTTTTGAACCAACGTGTATGTTCAAGAATGTCCAATATGCTTTTCATTTCCCCCCTTTTTTTAGGGAGACCCCAATGCTTTTCTTTAAAGACATGTATCTAATTTCTTTGTAACATTCCCCATTTTCAATGGTCTGAAGTGTTTTTAAAACCTGATTTTCCACAAACTTCCCTGAAATTCATAAGGGGAGCTTTCTGCAAAATCCAGCACAATACGTTTTAAAATGCATAGTATAAAAACAGTGCCCAGATATTTTTTAGGTGTGGGCCAATAATTATAAAGTACAAAGAACTGCATTGTACTGTTTAAAATATCCAGAGTTTTACAACTTGTGCAATTTTTTTAGGAGAATCTACTTCCCTTCAATCAATTTTAGTATTATTGTCATAGCTAGGGGCCACCATGCCCGCCCCCCGAACCCTCCACCCGCCCTAAACCTTTACTCCTGGATACGGGCCGCCACCAGTTGAGTTACCGAGTTTCCATGAGGGATATTTGATGTTGATATTAGTCTCATATGTGTGCTACATTGACTAAATTATGAGACTACAGAAGCCAAATTATATGGTCTAGTGCAGCACTTTGTGATGGTATTACTTCATTATTGTAATATGAAATCTTTGCGTATGTACATGTAAACACCCACATTCAAGCATATGGTCAGTACATGCCAATCCATAGGTTTGGGCACTGATCCCTCTACACTGGTTCAGACACCTTATTTGAGAATTCCAGTTAGTGCCATAAGTGCTTTGCCTTGACTAATTTATTGGCCACTCTTAAACACCAGGACTGCTGGGACTGGTATATGGGCAGGCTTCCTGAACTTGTCTTTGGCACATTTTGTATTCTGCAGACCCCACTTGTTGAGCGCGCAACAGAAGCCATTTAGTGATTGAGTACAAACTTTTGTCTTCAGGATAGATCGCAGGATAGACAACCAGTATTTATCAGGCCTTGAAAAACAATGTACATGTGATCAGACTTCCCATATAGGCGTTCTATTCTGCCATTATTGTGATACTACTGGGCATTCCCACATTACATGGAAGAATGTGCCTCTGGAGATCCTGCATCTCGTGCAGTATGGACCCTGAGCCCGGCGCATCTTCCATAGTCTGGGTGGATGATAGAGTATATACTTAAGTAAACTGGATAAGGCAGAGCTGGGAGGATGTTGCCAGGATCTGCTAGTCATTTTAGCCTCTGTCCAATCGTCTAGTGCCCCCACGTCATTTTCCCACTTGGCTTTTAGATCCACGGAAAGATCTGGGAAATTGTTTAATAAGTGGTAAAGTTTAGAGATGCCCTTATTCCATAAGTGTTTAGATATTATTCTACCTTACCTTCCAGCCTTGCACAGTAGCCATCTAGAGCATGCCTCAATTGCAAGTAAGGGAAGCACTGGGATCAATGCAGCCTATATTCTGCTGGCAGGTCAACATCCAACTTTATATGATCTTGAGATCATACAGTCCCATTTGGGACATGCCTATCAAATAGTAGGCATGAAACCCCTTCAGACATGCAGTTTGCAGGGGTTAACTTACCTTCCATAAGGGAGTCATTTAGGTCGGGATTCCCTGCCATTTGATAAGTCTCAGTGCCTAATGCCAACATACTGTTGGCAATCGGGAGACGAAAGGTAATGTTTGTGAGCGTAACGAGCCATATAGCAGAGCGAGCAGGTTGTACCAGTCAAGTATGTGTATCCCTAGCTTAAAGCCTGGGTCATCTCTTCTCCATATCCAGGCAGTTGTTTGGACTAGTTTCCCAGTGATAGAACTTTATATTGGCCCAGCCATGACCTAGATCATAAGCTCTCTGACTGCCCTTGGCAAAGGGGAGACATGTGGGGTCTTATCCCCCCCACCCATTAACAAGCATTTGCAATGCAATCAGTCTCGCCTTTGGGACCTTATATGTATTTAGCTATGCAGCACATTAGCCTGGGTGCTGAAACATCTTCTGTTCTTTAACATGGAGGGAAAGTAAGCACCAAACTGCATGACACGCCAGGTATGGGAACACATGGAGAGAAATATTGCCTTTCAGCGGGAAATGGTATAGGCCAAAGCTCTGTTTTTAATATAAAATCAGGGCCTTCGGTGGTCATATCACTGAAAATACAAGATTTGAAAAAAATATTGTCTGCGGGTGCTCGTGGAAGACAATTTCTATGTACTGGAATCTAGAGAATGCTAAAGTGATTCTGGTATTTTACTGACCTCTGCTGGTTGTTTTCTATCAAAGTTTCTGCTGGTAGTTTTCTATCAAGACACTTAAATAGAGGCAGTTGAACAGAAAAAAGTCCCTAAGCGGAAGCAGACAAGTCCTAGGGCTGATTTCCAAAGCCCACATAGTACACACACATATAAGTATATAATAAGTATATACTATAGCCTTATAGCCCGCCGTAGCGGGCTATACCGGCTATTAAAGGCCCGCTCCCGCGTTAAAGGCCCGAGCCGAAGGCGAGGGCTTTAGCAAGGGACCGGGACTTCAATAGCTGGTATAGCCCTGCTACGAAGGGCTATAAAGCTATTAGAACATTCTGCCACTAGAGGGCAGAATGTTTCTAACAAATAAAACAAAGGCTTCTCGAAGCTTGAGGGGATTTAAATCCTCGAGCTCCGAGAGGCCTTTGTAAAACGATTGGAATGTTGCTCTGCGGGCCTTTACCGGCCGTAGAAGCAGGAGCACTCCATTGTATTCAATGGAGCTCCCAACATTCCAATGTTCTAATAAAGTATATACAAGAGGTCTCGAATGCTCTACCTAAAAAGCCAGGGAACAGTGCCTGGAGGTTCCCAAATAAAGATAACTGGCAGCCTTTATGGGTAGTTTTGCAAGTGTACAAAAACGGGACAAGGAAATACTTCTGTAAAGTGCCCCAACCCATAGTCGAAAATGTCAGTGTGCCCAAAGCAAGGGGGTGATGTTTTGCTTTCAGCTTCTACATTGCCACAGGGAAATTTCCATATCTAGGTATTAAAAGGGGTCTCCCGCCTTCTGTATGGAGGTTGAGCCCAGGGAAAAGGGATAATCTCTTAATAAATGAACGTATGTGGACTTTCCCCAGTTGACCCATAGGCGTGTCCATAGAAGATCTTTGAAGACATTATTTCCAGGCAAACGGGTTCGCAGTGGAATCAAGGTTTGACGGCATGGCTAGGTCAGTGTGGAAAGCTCTGGATGAGGCTGTCATTGGGGCCTATCAATGTCTGATGGCAGGAAGTGTGTGGAGGCTTGTTTAGTCAGGGATTATTTATTGTAGACAATATAGCGTTCCAGAAACAAAGTGAGAAAGTGCGTTGGTTGAAAGCTGGTTGTTTGGTGTTTAGCTGTGATGAGTTGCCTTTAAGGTTATATTCTATGTACTTCGATGTTTGGAGGTGGGGACTCTTTATCTACCCCCTAGTTTGGCGTTGATACTGGTGTTGGGCTGCTCTCTACTTTGATTTTGCTTGCTGGAAGGAGGTGCCCTCCAAAGTTCTATTGTATGAAAACTGATTTTTTTAGCTCGGTTGCAGATGATAGGTTGTAAAACCTTGCTGGAATGCCCCTGACCTTCAAAGCAGGAAGTGTACTTGTTTGCTCTTTGTCTGCCGTGTTGAGCAATGTTCATAAATCTGTTGAAAAAGAACAGAGTGCCCATTCGAAATGGGGGGAAAAGTGCAGTCAGACTGAATAGAATTGCACATTTTGGAGAAATAATCCGATAAGGGCTGTTCTGTTTTTTAATGCAGGGGTTATGGGAGGGAGCGTGTCTGTTTGAGAGTGAAGACCAGTGATTTTAGTTTTTGAGAAAGTTGATGTCTGAAGAGGCATAGTAAAGGACTGTATGCACCAAGCACTCTTTATTTTAGACCCTCGTTCATGCGGACAGCGCAGTGCTTTACAACCAGAAAAACACTATTTCAAATAGTGTAGAAAAGTGAGTGATTTATTTGAATCACTTGCACCTCGAAATGTGATTTCACTGTGTTCAGCTCAAGTGTTATGTTGGACTTGTCAGAATCCTATTAAGGATACTAAAGCGAGGCAGGTCCCTCTATTAATTGCCGGTGGTCCTGCCTCAAACGGCGATTAAGTGAGGAATGACCTTCTTTGAACATTAATTTCTTGTTCATAGACGTTCTTTCAGTATCCCAGCTGACGCTAGATTAGAAGTAGATATTTATATCTATACTTTCAGGAGCCGGTCACTCTGAGAAGCTCCTATGTAGATCAAGTGGGGCTGACAAATGTGGGAAAGTGTGACCCTGGAAACTGGTTCCTTGGGCTATTTATAAAGTCTGTATTACAAAGGTATGAAAGAATCAGGAAAAGCTGTCAGAGAAAATTTCAGAAAGCAATAGGAGACCATCCTAAATGCTTTGTGTAGGGATGTTGCACGTTAATTTTTATATAGCACAGACATTACCCAAAGGTGCCTGAGTGCTTTACAACAGAATGGTTCATTACATAATGTACAAATTTCGATAATCTGACGATGTAGGTACATTTAAAAGCCACAGACATGGGTGTATAGTTTGTCTTGCAGCCGTCATAAAATGTGCGGAACAATGGTGACTGGTGCCACATTCAAGATGGAGGCAATACATTTCAAGGCACAGATCAGTTAGGAGACCAAACCTGAGCGTTCAAACCTGGAGAGGAGAGGCTAGCTATAATGTCTGAGGGAGAAGGGCTTTCAGCTCTGGTTGAAAGATAACCTTCCAAATGTTGGTGTATAGGTTTGGCGTTAAGGAGTTTATATTGTGGTCATGCTTCCTGAGGAGAATTGAGACATTTTTTAAAGATAGTGTGTTCAGCAGCAGTGTTTAAGCATTTTGCAATGGTCTAGAGCTAAAAAATAACTAACATTTGTCAGTTAGATAACATCTGGTGGGCATGTCGAGCGCCTTACAGTAATGTTGTCCTTTATATGGCCCTGGATTCAGTAAACATCCTGCACATAGTTAACCAGCATCGGTGAAATTAGGTTGTTCCTTTTGGCCTCTCAAAGAGCCTGTTGAATTAGGGAGCAAATGGTTTAGGTCTTTCTTTTTTGATCTGGAGTGGAGCGATGCCTTCCAGCAGATCTGTAGGGCAGTCGAGTCATTGAAATCAGTGACTGGACTGATGGGCTGCAGTACCTTCTGTGCAGTATTGCTAGGCATGTTGACATCAATGTTCTTGCTGTTGCGAAATCTTTATCACTCTTTTCTGGTTGATTCAGGGTCACAGAATTCGACTGCCGCATAGACAAAGAATTAAAGATTGGACAAGCGTACTGTTATGGGTTAATCTGTTGAGCAGGTCTTCTCTGGATATTATTAAATCAGGCATGGATTCTATCGTGTTGGTTTTAGGTTATGTTGGATCAAATAATTTACACGAAGAGCAAAATATTTGACGTCCGTGTGTTCTGTGACGCCCCAATGAAGATTAAAATCTTTCCGAATGATCGCTTTGCATCTATTGGTTGTTTGTGAGATCCATGTATTCCTCAATTTAAATCTGTATTATCACCCGGTTGGTGATGGCATTTATTCTGAAAGTGGAGCTCTGTTGTACATGTAGATCCAGCGTTGGGCATTGGAATGTCAAATAGTCAATTGGATATGTAAATGCATTGTAAGGGGTCTCTGAAAATGGCTTTGATGCCTTCCCTAATTCTCCCTACAGTTTTATCAACCAGTTCTCTGTAAGGACTTGAGCATACATCTTAAAACATGCATGTGAGGAATGTCTGTTTAGCCATTATAGGAATAATGTTCCTGTATGGTGAGTATTGTGTGAGAACAGAGCGGTTGAAGTACGAGTCATTGTAAGGTCTAAGAAGCATTGGGCGAGCCGGTTAATTTATGTATGTCAGTACAATGGAGGGGCGGGGGTACAGGTGTCTAGATTGGCTTTTGGTAAGGTTTGAGAATTCTCCTTGAGAGAGAGATTGAGGCGGGAAAGGGTGAAAGGTGGTGTGGGAAGGTATCTTATAGCGAAATGGTGTGAACTGTGTTATCAGAGGGATTGCATTAGGAGTGATTGTGGAACATGTGGGAGTTGGATCAGCAGCATTTGGTGAGGTTGGCAGTTAATGTGTGTAGGTACTGGTCAGGAGTATGGAGAGGTAAGTTGTCCAGGTGGGCTTTTGGTATGTGGGGATTATACTCCTGATGTGGTAAATTGAATCTGGGTGGGGTGTAGTATGGTGGGGGAAGTTATAGTATCTTCAGTTGGATTGATCTTTGTGTCATAAGAATGAGCGGAAGTGTTCCCGTGAGGCCTGATTAGGAGGATGGCAAGCTGTGGGACACAGTAGGTTAGGTTATAAGTGTCACTAGCTAATCGGGATGGTCTGTTGAATGGGAGCACCCTCTTATGAACTCGACTCGTAATCCCATAGTGTGGGCTAGTAGGGTTTGAGCAATGTGCGTGAAGTTGAGCCGCGAGTCAGGAGGCGCAACGGGGGAGACTCGGTAGGAAGACAGTGGGTAGATGGTCAAATCAACGTAGACCTAAATCAGTGGACTGACTCGTTACCTTTCCATTGTTGTAGATGGATATGGTGATTGAGTAGAGAGGAGGAAGCAATTATAAGCTTGCAGCCATGAGGGATGTGATGTAATTTTTTCACTGAGGAAAATGTCATTCCAGGGTGGGCTGCTATGGTTGAAGATGAGGTCTGTTTTAAGCTTCCCATAGTGCCCACTGTGGTACTGCTCGCAAAAAGTGTGTCCAGAATCTTTTCACGGGCTTTGCGTTTTTACTTCTTCACCTATGTCTTGGAGAGATTCAGAGTTTAAAATCTCAAAATTAGTCGGCTCCAGCTTGTTTGAAATTGACACAGCAAAGTGGGGATTTGGCCTCCACCACCCTGGTACAGGGCTTCCATGAAGGGCATGTAGGACAAGGTCATTGAGGGGGACCACTGTGGGATCCACCATGGGAAGATTAGAGGGTGCTGTATGGGTCATAGAGCACTGCCAAGCAGCGTTCCGGTGTGTTCTCGTAAGAGATGTAGGGTCATAGCTGCCAAGTGGCTACATGCCATTTGTGAGTATTTCAGCTAACGAGCAGCAGTTTCCACATGTAGTTTTGCTGTTGTCATTTAGTATAGATGTAATAATGCCAGCAGGCAAAGGCGTTTGACTTTAGCCCAGGGGTGGTCAAACTGTCCCAACTGGGTTACCTGGAAGCTATGGAAGAATGCTTGACTGCTGTGTCTGAGGGAATGGTAAAGTGAGGAGTACTCTGAGGATGACAGGCTTTAGCACCACTGAGTCTCCAATGGGTGGGTACTTATAGGTTGGTGAAAAGTTGAGTACCAGGGACTGAAAACGGGCAGTGTCCACACGATGACATGGAGTACAGAACCCAGTGGATGGTGGCTAGGGGGCCATACATTGGGTGCTCTTGAGTAACTGAGACTTTAATTGATTGGTTAATCTAATTGAGTCTTGTGCTGGCAGGACCAATTAGAATTGCCAGGGGAGGAGTTTGCGTGAAAAGACTAGGAATGGAGGGACTTTTAGAAACGGCTAAATGAGCACAGCGTTACTTTGTATTTATGTGAACTAGATTTGTTCTGTTCACTAGTCAGTTATCCTCTCACAAGGATGGCCACCAGTTTTAAAACAGAAATGCAAACTCTTTGATCGTGAAGACTTCGTGCTTCCTCTGCCCTTAACCGAAATAGATTCTAGTGGTACTTTGGCCAAGTAAGACGCACAGCTCTTCCCTCAGTTACATAAATAAGCAGCCCTCGTCATATGTTCATTAAAAGCTGCAGGATAGGAAAGTTTCCAGAGGCCGTGGACTTTGTGTAGCAGGAATATGCAGTCCTCTTTCTATGCTCATGACCATACCTTAAAAAAAAAAAAACTTCTTAAGTTGTCTACTTACGGTGAAAACCATACACCAGCCGCACCATTCACTCATTACATCACTGATCCTACAGAGATCAATCAATTAATCTGTGTGTCACCCATTGAACATGGCTTAGGGCAATGCACAGCCTGGAATGGAGAGTTGGGTTCAAGGTGACCAACAAGTCCGAGGCGGATCCTCTGCTAAGGCAGAAGAGCGTCACCCCACTAAGTGCAAAAAGAAAATGATAATGCAACGTTAAAAACATTACGTTAACATTTTCTTCAATTAGGGGCCAGGGCGGGGCAGGACTTGCAGCCTGGGAGAGGGTTCCTGCTGCACCTTAAGTTCGCATGGCGGTTTGGCCGACCGTCTTGGGCTGGCCAAACTGTCATGCACACTTTGCTTGCATGTTCTCCACAGGCTTTATTGTACAGCCTGGGTGGAGAACATGCACAACCTCCCAGTCCATGTCTGAGAGCCGAACCACGGCACTCGGACCAATCAAGACCCTGCTGTAAGGCAGCGTCATGATTGGCTGGGGGAGTCTGGGAGCTTGGGTTCTTCCGTTACTGCGTCAGAGGCGAGGTGGTGGCTGGTCATGGGCGACAGCAAGGTAAGTCTTTTTTTTCCTTCTAAACCTCCACCCCATGACAAGGTTCCCAACCAGCTGCCACTGCCTTCAGCTTCATTAGAATGCCAGCTTTCATAAAGTATTGTTTTTCAGACGGGTACCCTAATGTTTATAGAAACAATAAGACAAATAAAACCATTTTGGTTTTTTTAGTGAATTTTTTGGGGGGGGGTGTTTTTGATGCCTGCAAATACCAACTTGAACTGCAACTTAAAGTTGCCAAAAATGTTACCTGTGAAACTGCTGGATGTTATTGTCCAGCAACTGTGAACCAGTCCTATTATGTTATCCACATCAAACCTTGTACGGGATATACAGTCTGCGACAAACCTATTAAGAGGCCTAGATCATTCTTTTTGATGAGCCTGTGTGCTACCCTCTTGAACATGAGGTCCTCCGACCTACTGATCTTGTGTTCTGGAAGTCTAATTTGTAGACTTGAGTAGTAAACTACTAATTTGTGTGTCCTCTTTTGCCGTTCAGTCCCTTTGCATAGTTGGTGGTCCAAAGAAGTATAATCATGACTGCAGCTCAGCATTTGGTAGTAAAAGTGAACGTCACTTTGCAAGTATTCATCTTTTTTTTTATTTAAAGGTCAGGAGGTGCATTAAAAAAACGTGCGTAACAGATTTGCTGTTTGCCCTGAAGTTTACCCAACCTCCTCTTGTGCTGCGGGTTGTGATATTTGCCGTTGTGCAGCAGCGTTCTGTTCTGAAGGCACTTTCTCCATCAGTAAGAAATGCAAGATTTGCTCCCTATTCTTAATCGGCTCCTGTTCTAGTTAGCACAGAACAAAGAGTTCACGAAGAGAGTCGGTTTTCTTTTTAATTAAACATGCGCTTCTAAGTAGCCAACCCAAAAATTATTTCCGTGTGGAATCATTGGATCCTGCCTTGAATACTGTGGACCAGAAATTGGAAGGCTTATGAGAATGTTTTTCAGAGATTTGGCTGCTTGACGTAGTTTGCAGCTTGCAGACTTGAAGCCTAGGTCTGTGGAGCTAGTGAGCATTTTTTCTGATCAACTGTGTACATTCGCATTTCTAAAATGTTAATTTAAATGAAAATACACTGTTTATTATGAAAATTCCCTTTTTGTAGGCGTAACATGTATGGACCCAAGCTTGAAAGCCCACCTAAAAATGTTTCAACCCCACCCATGCATGGGTCCCACGGACACAATGATCAGCTCGAGATTTTCCTTGGTTAATATTTGTTTTCTTTCACCCTAAAATAAACTTTCACAAAGTTTGAATCGTTGGAAAGTAATACATTTTTCAGTTCTTTCACTTAAGGTTGGGCCAAAGGACCTTTGAAGCTCCTACTGAGGATCTTAAGCTGCAAAGAACATGGCTTCGTTGGGAGAGACCACCACCATTGTCATCCAAGTTCCGAAGCATGTCCTTTTTGCAGATAGCAGATGAGTCGTTGAAACCGTAAAATCATCCTCCAAATCCATTGTATACAATGTTTCAGTTTAGTTAGTGAATGGGGAAAAATGTATGCCCAAGATGTCTCCTGTTGAATTCGAGAAAAACCCATCACATGGTGTAAAACTGGTAGATACAGTTTGGCACGTGAGCTAAAATCCAACATCGGAGAAAAGGTGCCCCCAGCATTCCATCAGCTTGTGATTGTGTTGGGACTCAAGCGCATGCAGGCACATGTCTATGAAATAGCACATGATATGGCATGACATGGCTGCCAGCAACATCATGACCCTTACACACACGTCATCACTCCCTGCCCCTATTTAGGTCTCGCCTAGGCAGTGCTTTCGCTGTCTCTTTGAGACTTGCTGCATTCAGGATATGGGCATAAAGTTCCGCCCACTTTCAGCCCATCTTTTTAATTGGCTCCTGTCCCTGTCCTTTGTAAATGGTCTTTTCATTGGTCAATAGGCTTAGTAGTCCCTCCTTAGTACCGCCTTGTCTCTTTTTGTAACCTCCCATGAGGACAACCCCTGTCACATGTGTTACACCCTAGGGTTTAATTACAGCCTCAAGGCACTATTTTCTTAAAAGGTTTCAGGCAAGACAGACACACTTGGTCCTAAGCTAGGCTGGCAGTGGTTACTTAGCTCACTAGAACATCTCACATTTATGAGACAGTCTATAAATTTCCCTTCATCAGCAACCTAATCCGAAATTAATGTAATTCTTGTCACATTTCAAAGCTACTAATTGTATATATGGACATAGCTATTTGAATGTACTCGTAGTACTGTCTTGCATGCAATGCATTATGGGTAGGGTGGATTTACCATATCTTCAGCAGGATGCACTACCATATGTGACCAAAAGAGGTCCGCCGTGCTGGTGCCTTGCTCACTAGGGACCCCCAGGAGCAGTTTGCGGTACTGCACATAGACATGCAGTGCTGGTGCCTTGCTCACTAGGTACCCCTAGGATATGGGTACTCGCAGACATTTTCCCGGGGGCCGCCAAGTTTGGTCTATGGTGTGACCAAGGGCGGCACTGATGCCAGCGGGGGGTGCAAAGTGTATGTAGGGGAGCAAAGCAGGCGGTCTTTAAAAATGAGGGTGTTCCTAAAGTTAAGAGCCTAGTTACTTCCTTTTCCCTAACTGCAATTAACCTTTAAATAAGTGTTTGCTGTATATTTAATTTTTATTTTTCATGTTAGTGCTTAGTCGAGTAAACGGCAGCCCAGGGTTGCTGCAGCCCAGGGGGGGCCACATGTAAAGGTCAGGAGGGCCGCATGCGTACTTTGAGTATCACTGCTCTAGGAGGAGCTTGAGGTACTGCACCGAGACATGCAGTGCTGGTGCCTTGCTCACTAGGGACCTTTAGGAGCAGCTTGCGGTACTGCACCGAGACATGCAGTGCTGGTGCCTTGCTCACTAGTGACCTCTAGGAGCAGCTTGCGGTACTGCACCGAGACATGCAGTGCTGGTGCCTTGCTCACTAGTGACCTCTAGGAGCAGCTTGCGGTACTGCACCGAGACATGCAGTGCTGGTGCCTTGCTCACTAGGGAGCTTTAGGAGCAGCTTGAGGTACTGCACTGAGACATACAATGCTGGTTCCTGGCTCACTACGCAAACATTTGCAATGCACTAGGTATTGCATTACTGAAAGTATTGGCTATTGGCGTTGCATCATTTGCAACACCAATACCTAAAGCTATAAGTAATGCAAGACCTATTGCATTGCAAATGCTTGTTTCAGTGCTGTTTTGTATCCAGGAAAGACATTTGTTTGCAGTTGAAGCAGGCCATTAGCAATATGCATTGACAAAGCCAGTGGGTCAGAAAGGTGAGACCTATTAGCTTTAACAGTGATTGATTTCATGTCATTGGGGACGGTTTGCATATGTTTGGCTGTACAAATCCTTCCCTCTTTTGGATGACTGGTTGTTCAGAGTGCCACATATAATGTGTGTAAAAAAAAAAAAAAGGCACAACAGTGTTGGGTACAAAAGTCACTGCATAACCTGGCATGCAGGTTATAACCCACAAAATCTCTTTGAAGAATCAGAAAAAATATTTCCTAGTTTTTAGATTTGCAGTTCATCAAATTAATTTGGTTTACTTGAAAGGCCTCAATGCCTTCTGCCAGCTGCATGTTTTCAAGCTTTTTTTGGGGTTTATAATTAGTATTGGAGCTTTATCCAACCCGTTTGCAGGCAATTCCCTTTAAAATCATTCATGCATAAGTACTATAGATCAGGCTAACTTTGGTTCTCTGGTGACACAAAATGATGCTGGATAGGATTTGCTAAGCAGCCACTTAGGTCTCCTCGGCCTTAAATATCACTTGAGATTGGATTTTTAATTTAATTAAGCCATACTGAGATACTCTGTTGACTTGCACTCTAGTGTCTTTTTTGTCTTGCCTTACTTCAGTCTGAACTTTCAATGTACTTTCAAAGCATCTGGCAAAAGGAGTTCAGATGTAGGATTGACGCTTCTCACCAAGGTAACTCTTGTACGCCTAGTTATTTCCTATTCTGGATTGATGCCATGTGTGTCTGAAAAGGGAATGGTGTGGTCTGAGTGTCATGCTTTGAGATTAGCCACTGCAATGACGTGCAAAGTGTAATTACTGCGTTTCATGTCCACTTTGAGGCTTGAGTGTGTGCGTTACATTAAAATTTGTGTTTTATTTTTTTGTAGACATTATGTTTGCAAGAGGCATGAAGAGGAAATGTTTTGAAGGCGAAGAGGATATCGAAGGAACAGTAGCTGGCTTTAGAACCATACCTTCATACAATCTCCAAAGGCAGTCTTTGTTAGACATGTCCTTGGTCAAACTTCAGCTGTGCCACATGCTTGTAGAACCAAACCTTTGTCGCTCTGTGCTCATAGCCAATACTGTACGGCAAATTCAAGAGGAAATGACGCAAGATGGCACTTGGCAAATGATCAGTGCTCAAAGTACAGGGCAGCCACCTTTGGACAGATTGGTTTCAACAGACATCCTTTGTCGTTCTTCAAAGGAACATGAAGGAAAACAGACTTCTGGTTATAGTGAATATGAGGAAATTCAAACACAAGAAATTGTTTCTGATATATCAGCTGTTGGCGGAGTTCAAGCACCTCGAATCCTGCAGAACAATCTCTGGGAAATGGAAAACCAGCAAGAAAATAGGGGAAATTTTCAGAAGTCAATAGATCAGATATTTGAGACATTGGAGAATAAAACTCCAAATTCTGTTGAAGATTTATTTTCTGATGTGGACACTTCTTACTATGATCTTGATACAGTGTTGACAGGAATGATGGGAAATTCCAAAGTAGGCCACTGTGACGTCCTGGATAACTTCACAACTCAACCTACGACAAATAGTAACTGTAAATCAGAACTTAATGAGATTGACCATATTGTAGAAATTCTTGTTGAATCTTGAAACTTGTGTACACACTAGTTAAAATGTGCTTTATTAAGAGACTTGTACTTCATTGATAAAGGAATTGGTAAATGCAATTTGCATTAAATGCAAAGCACTTCCGAAGTTTTCAATGAAAAGTTAACATACACGGTGTTTTGTTATAATGTATTAGAATGCAAGTTTTTCCTGCATTTTCAGTTTACATTTTTATGACATGAAGCCCACACATAACCAACAGTTTCAACTCTTTAGAGATTTTTCTGTCCAGAGATTCCAAGCCTCTAAATAAAGTATGGCTTAAAAAGGAAAATCGACAAATGTGGTCATCTATTCAAGTGATTCATTGGATATTTCCTGCTGTACTACACTCCTTAGTAGCTGCCTGGCCTGTCTAAAAATGTATCACTAGATCACCATTTCTGCTAAAGCAGATTGAACATGGTGCCTTTGACTTTTGCCCTTTTAAAGGCATATTCCTTGAAATCATGGCCTCTTGTATTGCAGTGATTTTTTTTTTTTTAAATAAACTTTCTGTATACTTTGTTTACAGAGATTTGCCACACTCTTTAAACTACATTATGCTACTTATATGCAGTATTTTAGATTTTTCATCTATTTTCCTAAAAATATATATTTTACTATTCATCTGGTCAACTGCTATTTTTATTATAAATGCATGTTGGCTATTTTTGAAAACTTTTCAAGAAGGGTTTTATCTTTTTTTTAAAAAAACTTTTTTTTACTTGAGCTACATCGTAGCCCACTTTAAAGGATGGACTCTGTAAATACACAATTTTATAAATTGTATTTGCCGGTGTAAGCGTTTTAAGAATTCTGTACTTCAAAATAGTATCATACTAACTTAGAAAGTTGATTTGTGTATGTAGCACACTTACACATTTATGAACAGTCTTATTGTAATAAATGTGTTCTGTGGAGACGGACATTTCATTTTTGAAATTCTGTTCAAGCCATGCTTAATTTCAAAATATAAATTATGCTTATTTATGTGAATGTCAACCGAGGATGTATCTACCAGCCAGAAAACAGTTGAAAAGTATCTTGCACTAATTACTGCATAAAGTGTTGTCGGGGCCTTCAAACATGTCTGGTATGATATCACTGTTATCTTGTCTTTTCTCTCCACTGTTTTCGACTTTTCACTTAACCTCACATAATTCAAAGCAGTTCAATATGGGCTATGTATTTGCTTTGTATACAATTCATACATTCGTTATAGGGTGTATTTTGCATATCTGGCTCCTAAGGACCATTTTACGAATAGGTTGGTTATGTTGCATCTCTGAGCTCTAAAGTTAGGTTTACGTTTGTACTTGACGTTTGAGGCTGATGTCCAATTCCAATCATTGTTTTTAATTTCTGGTGTGAGTGGAAAAACATTCAGGGTTTCTCTGGATTTGATTATTAAAATCTGTAAAAAGTCACCTGGAGAAACAAGAAATCTACAACTGCAGGCATGTTGTAACCATTTTGCCTTGTTTATAGATGCTGACCTAACTTGTGGTATTCAGTCCTAAACGTTGCTACTTTTAACGGTACTCTAGTTTTACCCCCAGACAGTAAGTATGATCAGTATGCTAAGCTGGGGAGAAGTTTTGAAACCTGCAGCAGCAATTATAATGACTTCAATGGTTTAGAAGTCCTGATTAGTAAAATGTCATTTTGCAAGTTCAGTGTTGTTAACGTCTCTCTAAGGCTTAGGCGAGAAAATTTATGTAGTTGGGATATTTAAATTGGGAAGAAGTGGGCTAACCCTTCAGTATTCATCCTTTTTTGAATTATGGACTGGAAGTATAATTTTGACTTGCATTTGCAAGTCAAATATCTGAAGTGTTGGGTAGCTGCACTGCCGTTGGTTAAAAAGTGCTTTGGTTGGCCTGCAGTGATGCAATGAATCGTCCTAGTATTCAAAACTTAACTTGTATTACACGCTGGAAAGTTTTCGAACGCTTATTGTTCAGACTGATGAAGTTCTGTTTACTGTCTACATAACCCGATTGTTGTCTCCTTTTGTCAAGCATAATTTCCTGTTCTGTGGTCAATTTTTGATCTTTCTAGTACTTAAATTAATTTTCACAGTTACCAGTAACCTTTTCAAACAAAGCCATCTTAAAACTGGATGTTATACCAGTGTGCTGACACCTGTAAATTTCTATGGACCCATAATGAAACTTGTCATACCCTGTTTTTGTCAGTGAAAGTGAAAATAACTTTTTGTTATTTGTATTTAACTTTGCCAAGGGGAGAGGTGGTTACCGTTCTTAAAACCAATTTAATTGACTTAGCATAGTATTTTATATCTTAAAGTGTAACGCCCATAGTTTATATTAAACTTTATGCATTATTTGGATTTTATTTTTATGTGGTGTTTTAAAAAAAACAGAACTGGATGTGCCAAATAAGTGTTTTTTGAAACTTTTAAGTGTATTCCTCTACTGTACATTTTGGGGTTAATTTCATGACTATCTTTTGGAGCTGCAGCACTAGTCTCCTGTTCACTGTCACTTGGACCAATCACCTGGGGTGTTTTTTTCTCTTTGCCACCTGCAAGACCTAAAGACCACAGCACCGCTACTCAACCTCTTTATTTCCTGAAGCCACCCATCTCTTCACCCCAGGGTCACATACTGGGTAAACCCTCAACCATAGAAGTATGCTGTATTTCCCACTCAATGGCACACCCTCCGATTATGCATCACACTTAACTGTGATACCGTGGTGTACGGAGAGCATAGCGCTCTCATCTCCTAAATACACGGTCTCCCATCCACAACTACCATGCTTCTGGTCAGTTTGTTATGCAAACAGTACACATAATTTTGATGTACTGCCCCGGTGTATTGATCTGCTATTGATAACAATTTGGTTAGCTGACCGCTGACATCACCACATACACATTACTCCCCCTAGCACTTACAAACAGTTCCCTAGAATGGAACTAATCAACTTTACAAAGGAACAGCATTTCTACCAGAAATGTGCCAAACCCTACTAGTCCTTCAAATCAATGCTCCTACACTGCTGTATCTTCCTGGAACTCTACCCTTTTGTTCATTGTAATCCTTATACCTCCTCTTTACAAGATAATATTTGTGGATATTTTGAACATCTGCCACAACCTAACATTACAATTCTGGGATACTTTAGTAGCTGGTTTGATCTCCAGACTGGTGGTCAAAGTGTGCACCAGTCTTGCGACATTCTTTTTAAGACTGCTCGTGAAGCAACCTTCACCCAATTGCAGTAACGAAAGTAATATCGCTCTTCTTGGGCAACTACTCTTGTATTTTCTTCAATTCAGACAGTCAACAAATCCATATGAATTTAAATGGAAATGGAAAAACTCCCCACTCTCCTTCCGCAATTCTAATCCTTAACCTTTCTGCCCAAAGTTGCATACCAAATCCCTAAGCACCATTCTGAGAGCTGGTTCAGTGGTGGTGTTCCAGGGCAATTAGGGGCTATTGGGCCTCAATTTGTAATAATAGATTACCACAGGTGTCATGGGGCATCTCTGCTACGAGATCCCAAACCGGGAAAAGAGTACCCCTTTTAGCACTTGACTCTCAGGAGGGGGAGGCAAAGAGGTCCAAGGATGACTAGGAGGAGCAGTTTATTAGAAACGTGAAACTCCACAAAACACAAATAATGTTCAATATATTAATGTCCAGTTAGTGTTTTTCTTTTAAGGTAATTTTTTTGATACGCATACAGTTAAGTGTGATGCATGAAATTTAAATGCCAACATTTGTAACCATTTAAATGGGATTTTTAGAATATAAAACGTGCATATTGTATTTGAGCGTGTCTTTTTTAGAAAAGAAATTCAGGCCCGAGTTAGGCATTGACTTTGCACAACATACCAGTTGAGGCATTCTCCGTCACAAGATTTGTACAATTAAAAAACAACTGGCATACGCTAGTAGTCCTCCCTAGCAGCTGACCTGGTGTTCAAGTCTGAGGTCCCCTTCAACACAAGAACCTCTGCCCAGTTGTAAATGCTGAGATTTGGTGCTGCTGGAAGATGCCTGGTCACACAATGTTTTCCCTTCCACGACTTGGATGCCTGACCGTACCTCACTCCTTGTATGCCAGGAGCTTAGGGTGGTTGCATCTCTCCAAATAACCACCCAAATGTATGGTGCAGGAGTAAGTTAATGGATCGGGGTCCTTTGGGTTCTAATCCCAAGTGCTTGGCATATCCAAAACAAAAAAATAAGGCTGCTTATAGTGCAACAAATTGGACAGCGCGTCACACACACTGATCAAAATGGGGACGACTGCAACATACTTTCTGTGAAACTGCCAAAACCTGTTGCAGTTATCGTCACGCCAGGACTGCCAAAATGCTTGTAAAAAAAAAAAAAAAAAAAAGACTGGTCAACTTTTCCTGCTTCTTGAGTTCTTGAGACAGCCTCTGGGCAAATCGGGAGGGCTGTAGTGAAGCTTCATTTTCAAATTTCAATACTTGGATACAGATTTTGATATGGTTTTCAGGGTTCATTGGGGCCTCCTCTAGATAGCACTGGGGCAACTAAAGGTTCACTGAATAATGAACAAAAGGCCTTGCCATAGTCAATCACTGCTCATTTCCATATGTGTCTCACAACATGGACCTAAAATTACTAAACCATCTCAAAATGCAGAAGACCTGCAAATCCGGGAGGCGTTCTTGACCAAGTTTGAGGGTGGTGAAGGAGGGACACAGGATAAATCTGCTGTTGAAGAGGAATGAGTAATCATTCCAACGTGGAATTGGGTCCTCTGCAGCACCAGAAGGGGAGAGTATGTGGATACTTTTACATGAGATACCTTATGTAGTGGTTTTCTGCTCCCACAGCTGTCTCCCTATACAGCAGGTTTTAAAGGGTGGTGGAGATTTTAGTCTCTGATGTGACCAGAGTCCAATTTAATTGTGACCATTTATTCTTCCTATATTCTGCTCTGCCAGTAGTCACACCAATGACTGCCCTCTCCCTGCCCTGCATTCTTGTAGATTTATAAAATGACAAAACTCAAACGGGTTCATCTCGACCAGTGTCTTGAGGCTAAATGCTTTCAATGGACGTTCCTGGGTAAGGATAGAGACAGTCTATTTTCTGGCTTTTGTCCAGGCCCAAAAACCACCTGACCCAATGGTAAGGTGGATGCTGCAATTAGCCTGTTTTTCGCAGGCCTACCCTCATCCCCTTCCACCAAAATCAGAAGATAATTCCCTCTGTAATGGGGCATTTGTTGTAAAAGGCATTTTAGCCACCAACATGGAGAACTAATTCCCTCCACTCAGCCAAGCCTGCCAAGTGAATTTCATTAAGCCAGGGGCTCGAAAAACAATTTGCATGTGTGTATCTGGCATTTCTATGGGGCTAACCTAGCCAAGAGGCAGCAGAGCACTGAATAGGGCATGGGTACTCACAAACATTTGCCCAGGGGCCACAAAGTACGGTACAGTGTGACCGAGGGCCTCATTGATACCAGCAGGGTGGCAGTAGGGGGTCTGGGTGGGTCAGGGGTTGTGTAAGGAGGTCTAAAAATGTTAAATAAATGGGCAAGCATTTATTTGCAGGTTAATAAATGCCTGTTTATGAATATTAGTGTTCAGCAACTAAACAGCTTGTGCTGCTGTTCACCGGGGGGGGGGGGCATGTAAAAGTCAAGGGGGCCGCTAGTGGCCCCCAGGTCGGTCTTTGAGTATCACTGGCACGGGGTCAAAGTCAATGAGTAATAGAGGTAGCTGGGTTGAGGAAAATTCATGTATTGTGATGTAGTGCTCTTTAAAGAGGTGAGCCTTCACCTCTTTCCTAACTTTTAGCAGTGTTGGTGCTGTCATGATGGATATAGGAATGTTCCAGTTTTTGGGCGCATAGATAGAAAAAGCCCACTTTGTGTTTTTTTAAATTTATTTAAACATCGTAGTCTTTAGTTTGATAGTGTCCTGGCTTCAGGTGTACCATGAGGGATGGTGAGCATGTTTGTAGGTATGTGCCGAATTTCAGTTAAGGTGAAGGAAACCCTAAATCAAATTTCCAGTCTCATTCAAACATGTATCCTGGTCTGATTCTGGTGACAGTCAGAAAATATTATTTTACCATTAAGTGCTTGCAATCTGTACTTTCACAGTATTCAGTGTAGCTGGATTAGGGGGATCTGGACTATATGGGTTCAACATCTGATTAGAAGGTCTCGTCTACTAGTACGGTTATGGAAAAAAAAGTTACTCATTTAGTCTTCACGTTCACGTGTATTGCACATGTAGCTTGCAATCAGCCTTGAGCCCCTCACCCGGTCTGTCCACTGGCAAGCGAACTTATGCTAAAAAGTAAGTACTGGTGGTTTCTGCTTACCAACCAATTCCAGGGAAGCAGTACATTGGGTGAAATTCTTCTATACAAAGGCCAGAAACCAGAGGTCGGAAAAGTACAAAAAAGCATAGGTTAATTTCACATGTAGAATATCCTTACACGCATCCATACAAGTTCCCCTAAATTGAACCACTCCTTGTTCTTGGCCTCGATCGTCATGCTTAGGAGAGCCCACTTGACTAAGCTGAAAAACATTCCATGACAGCCATTACTAAAGGGCAGCAAATATAGACAATGTAATTTGCATGCAGTCACAAATTGAGTACCTCAACGGCTGTCAAAAGGCTCTGTAACTTTATCACCCCCTTCAATCCTGTCCCAATAGAACTGTAACACTTTAATTGATCGCTTAAGAGCCAGCTTTCATAAAATTCCACCAATATTACTCTTGTACCTTGAGTTCCCCCAAACTGTTTAGTGCAAACTCAAACTATCTAACCAGACTGGCACAAGCAATCAAAACACCCAACCCTGTTGCCCTCGAGTCCTCATACTAATCATTTAAGCAGATTAACTCCTGTGTTGTCCTACTCTCTTCAAATATATCCTTCCCTTTTCAAACACATCTATGGTCTTGGCCCTACTTATCGCCTCCTCACAGCCAGATCAGTCTCGAACCATTCATTCCAGCATATTTCAAATGAAAAGTCCATCTTTAGACCCACCTGTCCCATCCAAACATAGGCCAGTCTACAACATTCCATGTCTGGCAAACCATTCAAATGTATTTATTGCATGATTAATTAAAATCAATCTTAAAAACAGCAAAAGAGTAAAACCGTCATCAAGCTATCAACCATGGCCTTAATTACAGTAAATTAAAGACCAGTGTGGCTGAAGTTTTCTTTCAGCGGTTAAAAATGTAAAACTGAAGTAATCTTGGCAAACTAATGGCTTTCCATATGATCAACTTTCCATACTTAAAAATCAGTTAAGTTTGCAGAGTCCATAATTTAATAAAACAACTGAAGAGCTGGGGTTTGGCACCATTCAAAATGCTTCAGCTCACTACCTAATAGTATTTGAAAAGAAATTCCTGCAGATACTTTTCAACCTTTAGCATATATATATATATATATAAAATAAGTCCTAAAGACTCCACTGCTGTGCATATGCAGCACATTTGATTCCCCCTATTTTCCTTCCAGTGAGACCTAAACTCAAATGATGCAACAAGATAAGGTAAAGACTAGTCAGTTAATGTTTCAGCTGTAGGACCTGGGGAGCAACAATCCTGTGCATGATTAAAAGCATAGGAAGTGCTATCTAGCAACATTTTTCTTTCTCAGTCACTCAGGTACTTGTATAGCGCGACTACTCACCCGTAAGGGTCTCAAGGCACTGTTGGAGAGAAGGGGACGGACTTCGGTTCAGTTGAATAGCCAGGTCTTGAGGTCCTTCCTGTACTGAGACAGAATTGCTTGAGGTGTAAAGGCAGGGTGTTACAGGTCTTTGCAGTGAGGTAGGAGAAGGATTTTCCTCCAGCTGAGGTCTTGTGGATCCATGGGATGGCGGCCAGGGCCAGTTGGGTGGAGCGGAGGTGTCTGGTTGGTGAGTAGGAGAGGCGGTGGTTGAGGTATGCAGGTTCGGTGTCGTGGACGGCTTTGTAGAAGTGTGTGAGGAGCTTGAAGGTGATTCTTTCGTTCACTGGGAGCCAGTGGAGGTCTCCGGTGATATGGCTGCGGCGGGGATGTTCAGGATGAGTCTGGCGGAGGCGTTCTGAATGTTCTGCAGTTTCTTCAGGTGGTTTTGAGTGATGCCGCCATAGAGTGCGTTGCCGTAGTTGAGTCTTCTGCTGGCGAGCACATGCATGACCATTTTCCTAGACTCTGGGGATCCACTTGAAGATCTTTCAAAGCAAGTGGAGCATGTAGAAGCAGGAGGATGATACGGCGTTGATTTGGCAGTTCATGGAGAGCAAGGAGTCCAGGATGATGCTGAGGTTTGGCGTGTGGTCTCTGGCTGTGGGGTTCTGAGCGCTGCGGGCCACCAGGAGTCGTCCCGGACGGAGGGGGTGGAGCCCAGGATGAGGACTTCAGTGTTGTCTGAGTTGAGCTTGAGGCAGCTTTCCTTCATCCAGGTGGCGACTGCCTTCATCCCGTTGTGCAAGTTGCTCTTGGCGGCTATGGGGTCGTCGGTGAGGGTGAGAATCAGCTGGATGTTGTCGGCACAATGTTGAGTCTGTGGTTTCTGGTGATGGCTGCAAGCCGGGCCATGTAGATGTTGAAGAGGGTGGAGCCCTGAGGTACTCCGAAGCTGATCTCTGGTTTCCAAGTAAAACGGCAGAAGTCTTACTGTGTTTGGCCGGTGAGGAAGGAGTGGATCCATTCAAGGGCTTTGTTGTGGATGCTGGTGTCGTGGAGTCTTGCGCAGAGGGTGTGGTGGGAGCCGGTGTCGAAGGCGGGCGAGGGGCCCAGGAGGATGAGGGCTGTAGCCTCGCCTCAGTCGAGGATAGTGCGAATGTAATCTGTAGCGGCGAGGAGAGCGGTCTCTGTGCTGTGGTTGCTTCTGAAGCCGGATTGGGAGAGGGCCAGGATGTGGTTTGTTTCCATGAACTTTGAGAGTTGGGCGTTGATGGCCTTCTCGATGACATTGGCTGGGAAGGGGAGCAGAGAGATTGGTCTGTAGTTCTTGAGGTCTGTCGAGTTGGCAGAGAGTTTCTTCAGCAGGGGGTTGATCTCTGCGTGTTTCCAGTCTTCCAGGAAGGTGACGGTATCGATGGAGCAGTTGATGGTGCAGCAAAGTTTGGGGGTGCCGCCTCTGTTGAAGATGTGGTTAGGGCAGGGATCCGAGGGAGCTCCGGAGTGGATGCTCTTCATGATCTTGAGGGTGTCGGGTGAGGGGGGCTCCATTTGAGCATGGCCTGCTGGGGACTGGAATCCGGTGCGATGGTTGCAGGTGGGTCTTGGGTAGCAAAATTACCTTGATCTTGCGATGAAAAAGTGCTGAGGTTGTTGCAAAGTCTTGTGAGGGAGTAATGTCTGCTGGGTTTGGCGAATTCTTTGATTACGGTGAAGAGTTCTTTGCTGTTGGTGTTGATGTGTTCCTCTATGGCCTTTTTCTTTGTTGTTCTGATGTGGTGGTGTGCGGTGACAGCAGTATTGAAGGTTGTGTGTTCTTTCGAGATCTTGCTGCTCCTCTCTTCTCGAGCCTTCTACAGGTGCATCTGGAGTCTTAAACGGTGGGGGGAGAACCAGCGGGCTTTCTTGGATGGCTTCTTGCCTGAGGGTTTCTTGAGGGGAGCCAGTGTGTTTGCGCAGTTGGAGATCCATAGGTGGAGGTTGTGTGCAGAGGCATTGGCGTCGGTGGTGGGGGTTTTGCTGAGGGAGGTGGGGAGGTGGTGAGCTGCGCTTCGGTGACCATGTTCCAGCGTCTGAGGGCAGGGGTGGGCGTGGTGGTGTACGGTGGGTTTGGGGAAGTGGACGCAACGGTGGTCAGTCCAGAGCAGCTCTGAGGTGTTGTTGGTGGCGGAGATGGGGTCAAGCATGTGTCCTGCAAAGTGGGTTGGAGAGGTGACTAGTTTGAGTCCAGTGGTGGTGAGGTTCTCCAGTATGGATGAGGTGATGTGGTTGTTTGGGCTGTCCAGGTGAAAGTTGAGGTTGCAGAGGAATATGTAGTCCATGGAGGCGAGAGCATGGTGTGCGATGAAGTAGACTATGGATTTGCCGAAGGGGGAACAGGGCTTGGGAGGTGTGTAGACGAGGGTGTGGCAAAGGGTGGTGGTCTGGTTGGTCTGAAAGTGGAGGTGCTCCTTTTTGGTCGAGTGGTCGTCCGATCCAGTTGTGAGGCGGAGGGTGTTTTTGTGTATGATGGCGATGCCTCCTCCCGGTCGGAGGGTGCGGTCCTTGTGTATGATTTTGTAGCTGTCTGGGATGTTGGTGGCGATGTACAGGGCTGAAGTTTGGTTCATCCAGGTTTGTGTGAGGAAGGTGATGTCTGGCAGGTGGAGTCAAGCAGGTCCCAGATCTCCACGGCTTGCTTGTGAAGGGAGCAGGTGTTGAGCAGGATGCAGCTGAGGTGGTCCGGTCCTTGTGGGTCATGTGGCTGGTGGGTCTGGTGTGCGGAGGCAGGTGAAGATACAGTTGCGGCAAGAGAATGGGCCCTGGGTGTCCTCAAGCGACACTAGGTAGAATGTGGTGAGCTGTCTGGTGTGGAGGGTGCTGGCTTCGTAGCGGTGGAAGGTACGGGAACCAGGGTCTGTGACGCTGTGCATTGACTATCTTAGTTGAAGCAGAAAATGCTTGTGTTTTTCAATATTTGTCTCCTCACTTGTGCAAATAGTGATTGGGCTTTTCAGAGATATGCTAACTTAAAATTTCTAGCCAGCTCAGATGTAGCAGCTCAGTGGGGTCTGAATGGAAATTCAAATGGAAGATAACTAAAGGACCTTTACACACATGCTTTTTTTTTTTTTGAAAGATGAAATTTGAATTTTGCCTCTGGCACTTTCAGAAAGTCAAAAGTTCTGTAAGACGTGCACAGCCCAATGTGACAATCTGTAATGAAAAGCAACTGCCTAAGAGTCTGCTATAGTTTGGAAGTCATAATATGCAGAATTGGGCTTACTGCTCTGCCTTTCAGTTTCCTGCTCAAATATAAAGAATTTGTTCACGGCTAGAGCCTTTTACACATTTCCCCAACTTTCTCCTCAAACCAGATTACAAGATGCTTGTATGGTGGGAACAGTTCTAGCTTAAAGTTATCCAGTGACTATTCACTTTGTATTTACATTTTTCTACCAAATACTACATTTTTGTTTGTCAAGTTTGTTTTCTAGGGCTACCAGTGTGGAAACATCTCTTTAGAGGCTTTTTGGTCCAGCATAACTGTCATTAGGAAATTGTAGTATAGGGAGAGAAAGATTGCCAAATTTCTGGGACAATTAGTTTGTCTCACTACTTCCTGATAAGGTCAGCTGTATATATTAAGTAGGAGGGTTGGCAGTAGAAGTTTATTTATGTTGCGTAACTTGATGAAACGATGAGATCCATATAAAATATACATGTGATCTTATATTGAATCTGGTGCAATGCAGATTAACTAACACATTCATTTTACTGAAAGGTCATTACAATACATACTTAAAACTATAAAATTTGAAATCCGTTCAAATAAAAAAACAAAATATTTCATTGTGGGGATCATAAAATGACTGCTGCAGTTCCTATTGATAATTGCAAGCAAATTGGGGCAGAAGCTTGACATCGTGTGGCCTATTTTAGGCTAGCCTTTAGTTGTAGCACAGGTAATGTGAGGACTGAGTTAAGATCTATTTGAAGCTGATCTACAGCGTATAAGAAATTTCTATATATTAGTGACTTTTCGTCTGCCAGAATTTCTTTCCTCATGAGAAACCTGTCACTCTTCTTTAGGCAAGCCACCCAGTGAACCACCCTGCCAGACCCTGGGTAAAAGCACTTTTTAAACCCATGTCCAGCCTTAATGCTGCCACTGAAATTGCGCAGTTACAAGAGGTGATGTTTCTTAACACTCGCCCGTCTATTTAAGAAGCCCCATTTAGCTATGTCAGTAGATTACAGTGCATAGAGCAGTGAGGTGGGGATTGTCACATTGTAGACCTCTAAGAAATAGGAGAAATGTCTTCTGCCTGTCGCCCTGTAAAGAGCATCCAACCCTCTGGCCTGAGACTGCTTAAATCGCATTATTCTCAACATGTCTTATCGCTCAGGTTGGTGTAGGACTTTACTACTATCTTTTGGCTACCCAGGAACCGAGAGCATTTGACGTGTTTGGGTTTCTTCTTACCATGAAAGCACATTATTTTACTTTTAAAGATGTTAATCTTCAAATGATTTGCAACAGCGAATTGTTGCAAAGCCATTAAATGACTATTAAGGCCTTTGGGACTAAGGTCCAAGATTACTATGTCATCCTCGTAGTGCAAACAAGCTACTGCTCTTCCACCAATAGACTAGGCTATACCCTTAGTCTGAGTCAGGAGGGCAGGAAAGTCAGATGTATACAGAGCAGAGTAACTGCTAAAAAGCACCCTTATTTTAAGCTATTTTGGGTTACTATCGCCTTTGAGAGGCTTCGATCGTCCCCCCAACAATACTCTACACCAGGTAGAAGAATTGAGTGCAATTTCTAGATGTAGATGGTTTCTCTGCATTCCCAGTCCTGATTGCTTTTCCCACAACAGTGATAGACTTGATAAAATGCTCTGGAGAAGTCTATAAAGGTCGCTTAGTTCACTTCCCCTCTAACAGTTACATATTTCTTATTGATCAATTGTAGGTGACAGTATTATCGATAGTTTCATGGTTTCTCCTAAAACCTGTTTGCTCAAGTGGAATACTTTTATTTCCTTCAGCCCACTCAGTTATCTGAAACAGTAAGCATTTTGCAAAAAACGTTACCCACCGCATTCAGAAGGGCCATCTGGTGGTTGTTTCTTGGCTGCTTACTATCTCCTTTTTTTAAATAGCGGGACTAAATGCTTCCAGTCCAGGAGGGAGGAACTTTCCAATTGTCATAGCAGCTTTTAGCGACCAGTAACAATATTTTTGCTCCAAAGAGACACTTCCTGTTATATTTCCGAGATTGGAACGTCATCTTGTCCCATCGCAGCAGAGGCACACATTCCTCGAATACCCAGCATAATTTCCTTAAGTGAAGGAGAGTTATGGGTAGATTTGCCCACTTCTGGCTTTGGAGAACTATCCACCTCTCCATTTGCCACATAAAGATTGGAAAGCAAGTGTGAATACCTCTATTGCGGAGTGGAAAGCTCTAACTCTTGACCTATACCCTTCTACTAAAGTCGAGAACGACTGCATCTGGCCCTTAACAGTGGCCTTTCTTGGTTCAACCCATAGCCATACCAAAGGGGATGATGGACGGAGCGTTTGAGCTAATCAAACACTCAACCCCAGTCAACTGATCTGGGTTTAATCCATCATCATTCTTTAGCTCACTCCAGCACCCCAGTTCAGTCATGGCCATATGCAAATCAGTCTGACCCTGTGCCTCATGGGTACAGTCCAGCCCGAACTGCCAAGCCATGTCTTCCCTGGACCGGAAACAAGCATCCTGGGACAGGTTTCTGGCTATTCAGCTGTCATCAGCCAGGCTAGCTTGAAACCAGTGGCAAAGTGAGCAAGGCTGGGCATACCCTGCCAACTTAGGGCGAACAAAGCGATACCAAAGGGGATGATGGACGGAGCGTTCGAGCTAATCAAACACTCACCCCAGTCAACTGATCTGGGTTTAATCCATCATCATTCTTTAGCTCACTCCACCACCCCAGTTCAGACATGGCCATATGCAAGCCAGTCACTCGCCTAATGTTTTTAGGCGGACCTTTAAACGTCTCCTTTGCCTCTTTAATAGGGACACTTTGGCATTCCTCTCAGATGACTATTGCATATTTTGATTCCAAACTAGAGTGTTTATTTCTCTATTTAGTAAGAGAATCGGAAGAAGGATAGGTTTAGAGTTCACCTTCTGTGTTTTCCAATTAGCACTTACTACAATCTGCTTCATAAGCATGTTAAAACTCTACAGCGCCTACATTTTTGAGAGCCATTTCTAATTTACTCTTTAGCCTGTAACTCATTCTGTGGTCCCACTAGATTCTCCCTGTTTTTTTAAATCGAATTTAGAGGAGGCCCAATCAAACCTCCACGAGCAAGTGGTGGGGACACATTTAATCCCATCGAGAAGACCTGCTAACAATGATCACTAAGTGATGTATCAATTATTTTTAGGTCACCCAACAAGAAGAACGAGGAACAGCCACCACAACACAGTCCAACTGGCCTGCCCCAGGACTTATGCATATATAGTGCTGGGGAATCCGATTGCAATCTCCCATTAGCAATTATACATTTTTTGCTTCTCAGTTGGTCAGATAAAGACTTCCCTCTCTTATCAATTCTTATTTTCTCCGGGAAAATTATAGGAGGGATGCGCAAGGTCTTTTTTTCTTCTTCTTTCATCACCTAATTGATACAAAGCATGAATAGACATTTCACCTACTAATATAACGTTGAGGGCCTGCTACTTGTTTAGAGTGTTTTTGATAAATGCCTTATTCAGAAGTGGGTCATAGGGTGCATCAGGTGGAATATAAGTGTTTATCAATAGACGGGGGGGGGGGGGACCTGATTCCCCACCGGAATGGTAGTCACTGCCAAAAAGAGGTCAGAGGGGTCTCTATTTTTATTTTTTATTTAAATATCTTTATTTGCATTTTGTAAATTTTTCCTTTAAAGAACATATTTCAATCTTACAGTTGATATACGTATACAACATAAAGGGGCCAGTTGGCTACATCAAACATGATAATTGGTATCATTTTCTCTGCTGAGACATGTTAAAGTGAACAATATCAATACTATATAATAAGAAAATGGTTGCTTATTATGACCTCTTTACGTTGCATCACGCTTAAGTGTCCAAAAGGGTGCATTATATCAGAGGGGTCTCTATGGCATGCATACTTCCACGTGAAGTTATTAGTAAGGAGACTTGCTACACACCGCCTTTTGTGTGTCTGAGTCTAGGGCTGGGGCAGGTGAGTTGAGGTTGTTCAAATACAGTATTTAGGGTCAGCCCTGAACCAAGAAGTCAGATTCCTGCAACCTACGAAGAAGAAAGAATGTGAGATAGTGACTTCCTGTCAGAGCGAGCCAACGGTGTAGCAGGGATGCGGTGTTGCGAGCTTGCCTAACCCTTCTTGAGACCGCCAGGTGACTCGCGCCCGCACCCTGCAGTCTCGGGCAGCACGCCGGGTTGGGGAGGACGCCCCTGCCCCGCTGGTATTGCTTCCTCCAGGGTCAGGACTAGGCGCAGAGGCCAAGCGAGGTGTGCTTCCATAGCCGCTCGTCTTGCCGCCCCGCCCCTCCCTCACAGAGGCAGCAGCAGGACCGGAGCCGCGAGCCTGAAGCACGGGTGCAGGAACATGGATCACCAACACCGCCCTCACACGGAGGTGAGGTGGGGAGAGCTGAAGAGAGAGCTGGGCTCTAATACCTACCTCAGCTTGGTTGCGGCCCCCTGTTTAGCTCCTGCGTGACTCCTGCTCGTTTTCCATCTGGTCTCCCTCGACCCTCTTGATCCTCGCTCGCCCCAGCCTCTCCGCAACCGCTGCTGGAGCAGAGCGGCAGTGTTTCTCCATCGGCGTCACCTGCACCCATCAACCACGGCTTTGGTGCGAACCATGTGAATCAGGTGAGCCCCTGGTGAGCCCTTGTACCTTTTGAGACCAGAGAGTTCACCAAGCAGTCAAATCAATGATCCGTGGATTGGTTGGGCGAGCCTGGGAGTGCAGCTGCAGCGGAGTGGAGCAGAGCGGGGGCGGTGGGGAGTGAGCAGCGATTTTCTCGATTTCCTTGGCAAACTCCTTTTGATGGTAATCGGGAGAGGGAGAACGGATTGCAAGGACCCGGACGACCGCCGCAATTACCCCACGGACAGAACACTGTTACACGCTGCCAAAACTGCTGAGTGGAGTTGCGGGTCATGAGCGGGCCCGGAGCAGCGAGGGCAAAGGTTGGTGGTGAGACCGTGGTGCGTGCACTCCCCATGTGTACACTTCCCGCAATTGACAAAGGCATGGCGGTTCTCCTGTCTCCTCGTGTTGCCCCCCCCTCAGCGTAATCAGTGTTATCTCCATTTGCCATGGTCGCGCTCCTAGAGGGGCATGTGAGGCGTGCTCTTGCAGATACATTCTCTCTCTGCTGGGCGGTTGCATCGAAGCTGCATTCCGTCTTCTTCAGTGGCACCCTGTTGAAAGACGAAAGAAGACGCCCAGCAGAGGAGACTGTAGAGAAGAACTGACTTGGCCTCAGCCCTACTGGCCCATCTGCAGTTTCCAGAGATCCTGCGCCAAAAATCGCCTTGTGCTGCAGCCAGCGACCTCCAGAACCCTGGGACGACTGACTGCCTTCAACAAAGACTGGATCTCCTGTGAACAGCAGCTCTGTTCAAAAGAAACTCCCAAGACCGACTCTGAGCCTGCTGAGGACAAAGAAACCCAACGCCTGGAACCACCACTGCACCTGTCGCCTACGGCCCGAGTGGCCCACTGGTCCCAGCGATGTCCCCTAGTGCTCCAGAGTCTGAGTCCACCGTGGATTGACCCCTCCAGGACTCCCCAACGTCGCCTGCAGCCTCTGCACGGAGACCCCCCCAATCGCCAGTGACCTCAATAGACACCCCTGCCTCCTGCGCCCTGGAGAAGAGAACCCGAGGTGCACCTACATCCCCGAGCCCTCCAATTTACCTGCCCGGCTGTTAGTTCCTCCCGGAAGTCTACCTGGACCGAGCCTGCAGCCAAAATCCAAAACTGCCAACTCTCATTGAAAACAGGGCACCAGACGCCAATACAGCACCCTGCACCCGACCGCTCCTGTGCCGCTGTGGGTGCACCTTGTGTGCTAAACTGGATCCCCCTTTGCCCTGAGCTTAAGTCCAGGAGCTTTGCTCCCACAACCTTGTGGCCTGCTCATGAGCAGCCACCAACCGGAGGCTCCCTATATTGGATAACATTGGGCCTTAGCACTCTGCACCTGCCCTCCCTAGTGCCGCTGAGGGTGTTCTGAGAGTGCATCCTTGACCCTGGGGAAACCCCGGTTCTAACCCCAGAATACTAACTCCCACAAATAAGTACTTACCTGCAAACCGTTAACTTCATTTTCCTCCATAGGAATACATTGACTGTTTTTCCTTGACAATTGTTCTAAGTGTGGAGTTGGTTTGTATGGAAACTTGAAAAACTGCAAAAGTACTAAAAGTGAATTACTTACTTTTTGTCTAGGGAATGTCTCACTGTGATATATCTAGGCATATCAGACTGATTAGCAAAAGTAATCTAAAAAGTAACGTACACAGTAATCTGCACAGCAACTAAAAAGTAATTTCGAACCGATGACTTACCTGTAATTCAACCAACTGCATTTGAACCTGCATTCAACTGTAAGTCATTGCATAAGATTTTGCAAAGTATTATTTCACTTGCCTGCACCATGCTTGGCTTTGGTCTAGAAACAAAATAACTAAATAATATTTTTTTTATACAAACAAATTGGTCTGAGGTCAGTCTTTGAGTGTGTGACATCATTTGCTGCCTGAGTGTGTACAACAAAGGCTTAACACTGCCCTCTGATAAAGCCTTACTGCTCGCCCACACTACCACAAATTGAGAGTAAGGTGCTATCTACTTTTATCTCTGCCTACCTTTGGGGTTCCACTGGACTCTGTGCACACTAAACCTTACTTTGATATAGTATTTACAGAGCCAGCTTCCTACAGAGACCAAAAAGATGTATTCCTACCAAACAAAAATACATCGGTTTTTCCTGAGTTTGGTTTAAGGTAATTTTGAGACATCCATTTCCCGGTCTGCAACATGCAGTCGTGGAATTTGGAGGCAGTGTTGTTCGGATGACTGGCCACGGACACCACGATCTGGGTGTCATCAGCATAGAACACTAATGCAAACCCAAATGATTTAATGAGATCAGCCAAGGGGGGGGTCACATAAAGATTGAAAAGCGTGGTGATCAATGACGAGCCCTGTTGGGCCCCACATGGTAGAGAGAAATCAGGGGAGTGGAACTCATCCATTGTGAAGAAGTGCTTACGGTCTGAGAGAAAAGAATTCAGAAACTGAAGGGCCTTACCCCTGATGCCTGAAGAGGATAAATAGTCTAAAAGAATGCCGTGGTTCGCTGTGTCATGTTGCAGAGAGGTCTAATAATATTAGGGCAGCATTCCCACCTGCATTTAAGGTTTGTCTAATTTTTTCCGAAGCAGTGATGGCTGATTCAGTGCTGTGTTGGCTTCTAAAGCCTAATTGGGTGTCATCCAGTAGACCATTGACACTGATGAAGGCAGAAAGCTTGATATTAATGGCCTTCTCTACCATCTTTTCCAGGAAGAGAAGACGCAAAACGGGGCGATAATTATTAGGCTCTTTGGCATCCAAGGTGGGTTTTTTTATTTATAAAAGAGGGAGGATGGATGGTCTTTTCCACTCTTTAGGGAAATACCCTGTTTCAAACATCCAATTGAAGTTGTATGTGAGGTATTTGGCTATCATTTCCGGAACAAGGTGAAGGATTCGGGGGGGTGGGGCGCATTAGGGTCAAGTGAAGAGCCAGACTTGACCTGGCTAAGTAGGGTCTGTACGGATGCTATGGATAAGAAGGAAAATGACGTAAGACCAGCATTGTCTGTTGGAAGAGATCCTTTGGGCATGCTGGAAAGAGAAGCTAGGTTAATGTCCTGATAGATTGTGTCATTGGGAGGAATAACTCAGATCTAATATCCTGTACTTCTGGAGAAGAGGTGAGAGATGGGCTAGCTGAAAGCGAGTAGTAGACAGTCTCAACCTTGGACCTAAAAACACAAGGCTAAGGCATTACAAAACACTTGATCAGAGGTATTATTTTTAGGATCAGGAGCCTTAGTTTCTTTACTACAGCAGAGGTCCTCAGAGGAATTTACAGAGGACTGAATTTTATAAGTAAAATAGCTAGATTTAACTTTTACAGTCATCTCCTTGTATACTGAAATGGCCAGTTTGTATGAGTCTTTGTCTAGGGGATCGTAGTTAGTGTGCCATTTCCTTTCCTGTCTGTGACAAATTTGCTTTTGTAATCTCAGCTTGTCATCAAACAATGGTTTTGATGGGGAAGCTCTGTGATTTTTGCAAGGTTTATTTGGGGCAAGATAATTGATGGTATTATTAATCCATTGATTATAGATGGGAGGGGCACTATCCAGATCAATCTCCGTTACCGATTGAGCTGTTTAAGGTATCGGAGTTAATTTTATGCCATGAACGATGGGTCGTGTGGGCTATTTGATGGTAATTGTTCGATTTCTTAATGGGCAGCATTAGGTGAAACATGACCACATGATGGTCAGACCATGCCAGAGGAATAGATGTTGAAAAAGGCAGATGTGGGTTGTCAGAAAAAATACCAACCAATAGATGGCCTGCTAAATGAGTGGGATCTTTTGCTATATCAGCAAGACCCAGACTTGCCAAGGAGTCACAGAGATTAACTAGGGGGTTCTCGAGATGGAAATTGAATTCACCCATAATGGTGAAGTTAGGGAAATTAACATTAATTTCGAGCACTTGGCCGGTGTGAGTAAAAGTTGACCTAGTACCAGGGGGACAATAGATAAGAACCCCATTGAAGGTATTGTGATTGGTTAATTCAGTTTGATAAGAAACTGCATAATGACTCAGTGTGGGGGGGGGGGGGGTCCCTGGAGTCCAATAATGATTCAGTGGGGGCCTCCAGATTCCAGTATGATAAAAGGGGGGGTCCACAGAGGTGGAAAGGCTGAGAACCACTGTTTTAGACCATTGGCAGTTAGGCTTTCACCCCGGGGGGGGGGTCGGTCTGAAATGGCGCTCTTAGAAATTAGGTTTCTGGTTGGCAGAGTATGTACCTTGTCCAAGCAGAAACCACAATCCTAGTCAGGGTAAGTCAGATACACAGCAAAAATTGACCTGTATTCACCCGCTGGTATCTTGGCATGGAGCAGGCAGGCTTAACTTAAGAGGCAATGTGTAAAGTATTTGTGCAACACTTTAATTACAGTAACACCATGGAAACACCCTAAAAAGACTCCACACTAGTTTAGAACAATAAAAAATATTTTTATGAGTAATACAAGACCAAAATGACAAACAACCATTTAGTAGAACATGAGATATGAATTTTTAAAGATGAAACTGCAATATAGTGCTTAAAAGCATAAAGCGGAGACATCTGGTCACGCTTGACCAGGGTAAATCAGAAAGTTTAGGCTGACCACGATGGAGGGCGGACCAGATACAGGAGCCATGCAGGTCATGCTGAAAACAATACTTTTCAGGAGGATGCGTTGTCGGCGAGAGCAAGATGGGTCAGGATGTAGAGAGTTAGATCGATACCTTCTCACTCCCAGGCAAGACACAGCAGGCCACCACAGCAAAGCAGTTTCAGCAAAGTGGCAGTCCCTTCTGACAGCAGTCCTTCGTCCTGGCAGAATGTCCTTAGATCCAGAAGTGTACTTAAGTCATAGTGTCAGAGGTCCAGTACTTATACTCAAGTTGGCATTTGAAGTAAGGAGACTTCAAAGAGCTGCTTTGAAGTGCACAGGACCCTGCCTTTTCTGCCCTCGCCCCAGACTCATTACAGGGAGCCAGGAGTGGCCGATACAGGTAAGAGCGGTAAGCGGTGGGGCTGGGGCAGGGCGAGGGGGGAAGTTGACAGACGACGGGATAGGGAAAATAAAATAAATAAAACAACTTACTTTGCACTCGTCTTATTGCCGATGCGCAAGGTAAGTGGTTTTATTTATTTACTATCCCTATCCCTTCGTCTGTCAACTTCCCCCCCTGCCGCCCCACCGCTCTTACCTGCACTGGCTGCACCTGCAGGGAGGTATGCAACCCTTTGTGTGGAAGAGGACCTAGCCCTTTCAGATGCAGAGTGGCAGCTCCTCCATCTCATCCTGGCTAAGGACGACCCATCAACATGCAGATGGATGCTCAGTCACACCTACTCTTCCTTTGTGTGTGGCAGTCTAGAGGGAATGCAGGAAGCCAGCTGTTACCCACCCCAGACGTGTATTCCAGAAACAGGCAGAAGGCACCAAATGGTTTAAGTAAGAACAATTTTGTACATTGTGAGTCCAGAGAGACACCAATTTTGCTCTTCCTATCTTGTCCCAATTGGAAACTACACTTATAAAATGTCATAAGGAAGTCCCAATGTTATCCTGTGGGAGAGATGGGCCTTGCACTAGTGAAAAATAAATTTAAGAGTATTTCATCACAAGGACATGTAAAACTTAAAAAGTACATGTCCTGCTTTTTAAATACATTGCACCCTGCCCCTAGGCTGTTAAGGGCCTACCTTAGGGGTGGACTATATATAATAACAAGCATTTGCAATGCAATCGGTCTCGCCTTTGGGACCTTATATGTATTTAGCTAGGCAGCACATTAGTCTGGGTGCTGAAACATCTACTGTTCTTTAACATGGAGGGAAAGTAAGCACCAAACTGCGGAACACGCCAGGTATAGGAACACATGGAGAGAAATATTGCCTATCAGCGGGAAATGATATATAATTTGGCCTCGTCTTCAAGAGAATAGTCTAAGAGGTCAGACAGCAGGAGAGCAAACCATAAGAAACTTTTAACAACAGAACAGAACACAATTACAGGTCACAATAACTCTTTTTGGACGATTGCCCAATTAATGCAATTACTTTTTCAAAGGAAAATAGAAATTGCTGTCGGGAATGTCTACCTTTCATGGAAACCACATAAAATGCAGGTTTCCTTCAACAACTAATCTTTAGAAAGCATTGCCTTTATTCATACTATTTTTGTTTTCAACGTTCTTCCCTATTCCAAACGAGGCTCATTTATGTTTGGACTTTCTGTAGCTTTTCTGCATCTACGAATCTGTGAATGCTAAGGGAGAGCCTGGATGTAGCTTGAAAGCCAGGTTAATTTATTGTATTGATTCAAAAGACCGTAACTTTTAAAGAAAAAAACCCACTAAACTAAAAATTCTGCAAATTAAATGTTTTATTTCAATGAGAATTTGACTTCATACACATTTAAAATATAATTTCTGAAATTTAATAGCTTTAGTGACTAATGCAGATTAAAAAAGTGTTGATTTATAAAATATAATTATGAAAAAATTTTGATGAACAACTAGTGGAACTGAAGTCTCTCTAGGACAGATTGGTAGCACGGAAAGATTTGTGTTGATGTGCACCGTCACTTCTAACATATCTAGCTTTCTTTATGATGATGTTTTCCAAAACTGTTTGTTTTGTTTTCCTTTGCAAAACAAAAAGTGAATCAAATAAGGTTTACTAAGTGCAAACACGTGCCGGCTGCTTTGACTGAACAGTACAACACAGAGCTGGATTAAACCATTCATTAATTTATCGGTGTGTGCCCCCAGTTGTTGCTTGTCATTTTAAAAGATACCTTCCATACCTATTATTCACATGCATACGTTGAATTGAGAGAACTTGATGGCACAGAAAACTGTACCGAAGAGGCTTGTGATGCAAATGGTTTGCCATGGTGCCTCTAGTGGGCTAAAGAGGTTCTCCAAAATAAATAGTTTGGGAAGAGGATTCCCACATTGAAAACGTTTGACAGGAACTAGCTCTGATTGAAAATTTAGGGCACATTGGCCGAAGTATTCAGGTAGAGGGGGTTACCACGTTAGTAGATATTGTGTGGTAAACCCGCCATTTGTCAAAGTCTATGGGTTTCAGATATTTTTTGTTTTTTAGTTAAATATAGCCTTGTCAGGCTATTAAAGGCTGCACTAGTCACTTTTTGTACAAATTAGGCTGTGTCAGTAATTGTGTTGCTGTGGCGGTCTGTGTCTGACACTCATTCATGTCTACTCACTGAGAAAGTCTTATATAATGTATTTGTATTGTATTTTACAAGGAGCAGTTATGAAGTGGGTGCGTAGCCTAGAGAGGTACTGGAGTGCAGGGCATAAAACAAGGGATACATCCACTATATGTGGCCTTAGTAAGTGCACAATCATGCATTTATATTGTGGGTAAAGAGATAGAGTAAGAGGCTACTTTTAATGGGGGGAGGGGCTAGGAGGTGAATTCGGCGAGTTTTAGAGGCAGTGCGGGGCATACAGGAGCGATCAGCAATGAGTAACGACGTACCTTGAACATATAGACAATAGTATGAATCAGAAAGTGGCAAATCGTCGATAAAGTTTGCGACGGTGTATTTGGTACTTTATGTCTATGTACGATTTCCTGCATGGTTAAAGCACTAAAAGACAAGCATATGTGAACGTGCGATTCACAGACTTTAAAACACAACATAATAGCTGTCCTATCTGTAGGTTATAGCCTTCTTTGCCTCTAGTCTAAAAGCCATTGAAAGTACTAAAAATCTATGCCCTATCTATGGGTTGTTATTCTTCTTCTATTTTCAACGCCCTCTGTGCATTCTGTCTTTTGTATCTACAGGCTGTGCATTGCTTGTTTTGGTAACAGTCTTTCCTCTCTGTCTTAAAGATACACAGTCCTGTTTTCATGGCGGCTTGCTCACCCGGGTTGCTGCTGGACGTGGAGGTGTTGATAGTGCTCCTCCCTTTGAATCTTGGCTTCTTCATCCTGCAGCTGTGTAGCGGACGATTTTAGGAAAAGGTGGGATGCGCCGGGAGGTTTCAATGTTATGAGTCTGGGGTACCGCAAAGCTGGCAGTCCCAAAACAGCAACAAGCATTTGAAGGCACACGCGGGGAGGAGGGGGGGGCGACGCGAGTGGTGCGCGCGCCTCGCGCTGAAAGTTAGTAACAAAAAAAATGAAGGTGATAGTTGCGCGGCCGTGAAAGTGACACGGCCGCGCGGCGCGAAAGTGAAAGGAAAATGAAGCTGACGAGGAGGGAGTGGGAGGAGGGGGGAGGGTATTCACGCGCTGTAGTGCACGTCGCGCGCGCTTGTGCGCTTGCGAGCAGCAGGCGTGACCACACACTCGTGCACCATGGCCTTTTGCTTGCGCGTAACCGCAGGGAAAAGGCCACGACGCACGAGCGTGTGGTCAGCTTTTGAAACCCCCTTACATAAAGTCTTCGCCTAGCAGCGCTTGCGCGCTACTCGAGGCTCGACCTAAAAAGGAAGGTTTGGGCTTGGCAAGTAGGTTAACTTGCCAGGCTGAAATCGCAGTTTACAACTGCACAAACTGGCTCTGCAGTGGCAGGCCTGAGCCATATTTAAAGTGTTAAGTGGGTGGCACAATCAGTTCTGAAGGCCCACTAGTGGCATTTAATTTTTTGGCTCTGGGCACATATAGTGCACTTTAACAGGGACTTATAAGTAAATCAAATGTGCCAATTGGGGATAAGCCAATGTAGCCATGTTTAGAGTACAGAACACATGCACTTTAGCACTGGTTAGCAGTGGTAAAGTGTCCAGATTCCTAGCCAGCAAAAATAAAGTGAGCAAAACAAGAGGTCAAAAGGCAAAAAGTTAGGGGAAACCACGCCATGGATGCCAGGTCTAACAAGCGCTATTTCAAGCCATTGATAAAATAAGGAGTATTATGGAAGACAGTCACGCACCAAAGAGCATACTACGTGATCCTGCCACATTTGACACTGTCAATAAAATCATTCTCAATGACAGGCTTAGGCAAATAGGTATGTCTGGGGCACCAGCTGCCTAGTTGCCATCCTTCGTTAAGTATCACACCCAGGCCGTGTCCTTGTCACCATTTTGTTCATGGAGCTAACGGGTAACGTTCAGAGTTTCGCAAGGTTCCTCACTTAGTCCTATTCTATTTAATAACTCCACGACACTCATAATCTCAGCTCGTTGGCCCTTATGACTTCTTTGCTAAGTCTTATGCCAATGCCAGGTGTGCTTCAAAATATAAGCAGCTGTCTCTTAAGCATCTTGAACTAGATGAGTGTGAATTTCCTAAGACTAGACTGCAACAAAACAGAACTGTTGTGGGCAAGGACCAACAGCACCGTTCCCTCTAGTCTCCTCAGTTAAGAGTTCCTCCCACCCTAGTTGAAAATGTTAAATTCATGGATGTGATTCTTGATGAGAAGCTGGCCCTCACTAATCATGTTAACAATGCCTCCTTACGTCACATCATTGGAAATTCTCTTTCATGCCAGTGTTGTGTTTCCCTGTATGCTCTATACTGATGCAATAATGCCCTTCCCAAACTACAGCACTTTCAGAACTTGGCATTTTAGAAGTTGTTTGGTATAAAAAAGGTTTGACCATGCCTTCACTGTGCAGGGACGGCTTCACTGGCTTCCCTTGATATATTTATTGTACACTCACTATTACTTATGTAAACTTTTGTTATATTTGCATTGTCACGGCCCTGAAGAAGTACCTCTATGGGAAAGTAATGAAAAGAATTGACTGTTTTTATTAGAGTTTGGTTCAAAGACTTGTTTATGGCGCACAGAATCTAATATGGATCAGAACTGTATATTATCCATGAAAGATTTTCTAAGTATTCTTCTATAAAACCTCAAACCCATCCAATTCTCGCCTGCTGCTCCAAGTTCTCCAAATTAAAATGTGTCACAATCAGGCCCACTGGAATTATGCTGCTGCTGCATTTTTTGCATAACTATGGATTTTCAGTGTTTGCCACATAATCCATCATCTGCTGCATAATCTGCAGATTTAACAAAACAAATGTGTTTCTAGCTCATACGGATCAAAAGTTACTAAAAGTGTGGTGACATGTCCCCACGTAGTGGAAAGCCCTTTGCAAAGGTTGACTGGTCATCTTTCAACTGCTTATTGCTGTATTTGTGTGTTCAATTGGTTGTAACAGGTTGAAATCTTTGCCCAGGCAGCGATACCATGTGTAAAAATGACATAATAAAGAAGTCATATTTTCACAAAATATGCTGCATAATTTGCCTTTTCTTGCTGCATAATCTAATCAACCCTGCTGCATAATTTAGTCCTCTCCTGCCGTATAATTTCCTGCCCTGGTTACATTGCACTACAGGTGCATGTGTGCAACATCCCAGATTAGTTTGCTTTTAGGAAAACCTAGAAGATGTCTCTACTTCGTTAATGTCTACAGTTTTTTTCCTTTTTGTTCCCGCTGTGTTTCCTTTTTAGTGCCAAGATGCTTCTGATTTTGTATGCGCTCTAAAAGGATTGAAATGAATTAATGGATGATGAGCAGACAAAATCATCTATGTTTACTAAGATTCTAGATAAGCAAACTACCGATGCTAAAAAACCTTTTAATAAAGATCTCATAGAACACACCTAGGACCTAGGGGAGAAACCACACCAGTCCCCGACTGCTCACTATTTGCCGTCCCAGAAATATAGTACTGTTCTATTCAATACCAGATGGTCTGTTTGTCCAGATGTCATCCTTTGAATCAGACAAAACCAAATAGCATCCGAGCCTCCTGGCTTTAAATGCGACTTGCTTATTAGACATGTTCACACAAACACTGTATGGAAAATGAGAGCGTTATTTACTCCATTCCAGGAGCTGCTGTAAGATGGTATCGCTGCCACAAAACTGGCCATGATTATCAAGCTAAAAACTGTTGATGGTTTACTAGATGCATGGCTCTAAGAAGACGCTCTTATAGGGGGTTCATTTGTTTTTTTGTAATTTTAATTGTAAATGGTATTTACATAGCGTTTACCAAAGGCATTGAAGCGCTTTGCGACAAGTAGCACTCTACTACGGAATCCAAGATTATAGGGTAAATAGTTAGAAGATTAGTAATATATATTTTTTCTTTTTTTTGCATTAGTTATATTATGTTTATGCTCTTACTTTCTTGTGTGTTAAGTAGAGTTCAGAGTACGCATAGGATGATGGGAATGGATTTGGAAGGGGCAGTAAGTTGTTTTTGAAAGTAGTGGTTGTGTGTGCCTCTTAGTTGGGTGACATGGCTAAAAAAGGAGGCAAATGTTTGAGAAGGAAGTTTGGGGGTTCACAGTAGTCAGATAGGTTTGGGTATTTTTTGTAAAATGTAAGCAGGTTATTAGATAGGCTGTTCAATGGGCTGCATCTCTTTAATAAACAGCTATACTTGTCTTGAGAAGTTTAAGCAAAGTTGTGTCACAACCTTGGCACTGGGATTAGCCTCTCCGTTGAGCCTGTAATTCTTAGGGTAGTCTTCCACCAACTTTTTGACTGCTTACCTCCATGTTTTGCTGTATCTTTTTTTTGACCTTAGGACTCTGAGTACTTTACCAGTGCTAAAGTGCATGTGTTTCTCCCCTAATCATGTTGGCATTGGTGTATATCTGACTGGCATATTTGGTTTTCCTGTAAGTCCCTTGTAAAGTGGTACACCATGTACCCAGGGCATGTAATCTAAATGCTACTAGTGGGCCTGCAGCACTGGTTGTGCCACCTATACAAGTAGCCTTTCAAACCTGTCTCAGACCTGCCATTGCAGGGGAGCTCAAGGCTCATGTGGAGATGCTGGGGCTAACTGAGTGGATCTGTGCCACAACAAGGTCTATGGCTGCCTCGGAAGGGAGTCAAAAAGGGCTGGAACCTGGAATAATGGCCCAGCCAGCTGCGAAAAAGGGGAAAGGCAGAGGGCGTGGGAAACCAACCCCTGAATGTACCTGCAGTGAGATGGATGAGGCACCTGTGGTGGCCGCCCCGGAGTCCACTGAGGAGGACATTGCTCTCCATGGTGACCTGCCTACACCTGCTAATTGTAGAGCGAGGAACAACCAGGCAGGAGTTCTGAGGGGCACAGAGGGACTGCCCAACACTTGAGGGAATGAGGTGCCAGGCCGAAGCCCAAGCAGCAGGTGATTTCTCTGGGAGCTATTACATTTACTGGTAGGACAATCTCCTTTACAGTGAGCCTAAGGCTCCTGTGCATGGGACGTCAAGAGCCCTGGTGGTCCCCCAATGCTACTGGGCCTTTTTACTGTAGCTGGCTAATAAAATACCCCTGTCAGGACCCCACATTTCTATTGGCGCAAGATCAGAACATCCTCAGATACGTTCTGTAGGACCTGTGTGTCCAGCTATGCTAGTGGGAAGACAGGGAAAACGCTGAAAGTTCACCTGGAACCACTACCTGTCATTAGCACCCCCTTTGAAAGGGTTGGCATCGACATTGTTCGGCCTATGGATTCCCAGACTGCTTCAGGCAACAGGTTCATCCTGGTTCTGGTGGATCATGCCACCCGTTACCCAGAGGCCATCCCTCTGAGGCCACCACTGCACCTGCGGTGGCAAAGGCCCTGATGGGGATTTTTACCCGAGTGGATTTCCCCAAGGAAGCTGTGTCTGACAGGGGCACAAACGTCATGTCTGCATATATGCAGTCAATGTGGAAAGAGTGTGGGGTTACTTGCAAGTTCTCCACACCTTACGACCCCCAGACTAATGGGCTTGTTGAGAGATTAAACAAGACCCTGAAAGGCATGATCAGAAGTATGCCTGAGGAAAAAGTGGGATATCCTCTTTCCTTGCTTGTTGTTTTCCTACAGGGAGGTACCACAGAAGGGAGTGGGCTTTAGTCCCTTTGAGCTTCTGTATGGTCACCCTGTCAAAGGACCTCTCAGTTTGGTGAAGGGATGGTGGGAGGAAACTGCCAGGAAAGTTCCCCAGGGTGTAGTGAGCTACATGCTGGCCTTTTGTAGCCAATTGGCTAAGTTGTGGAAGCAAGCTTCTGACAACTTGGAAGCCAGCCAGGCTGAAATGAAGGAGTGGTATGACCAAAAGTCTACTACTGTGGAGTTACAGCCTGGAATTGATGGAGCAGGGTTTCGCAAAAATTAGACCTGCTCGAATCGATACCCCCATAATACGTACTAACAGTAAGTAGTTGTTGAAAAAACTAATGTACACCCAACACGAACATAAGGGAAATTGCTTTGCGCATGTTTGAACTAACACGTAAACAAAATAATATTGTAATAACATTTGTAATCTGAGAAAAAACAAGAAGCGTTGGATAAATAGGCCGCATATGCTTCAGCAATTTGCATGTTGCATGCTGTTTTGAACTAATAAATAATACTATTTTGGCACAAAGCTTATGCTAGGTAACATTAATGGGGAATAATGAGAGGTGGGTGGTAAACAGTGAATGTTTCATTATCATATGATTAATAGATGTTCATTTTCGTTTACTTTAGTGTGCTAGAGGAAGCAGCCATCTTTCTAAACTTGGCTAAAGTGGGAGGGGGAAAACACGAGGAGTGAGTTCGCTCTGTCAGAAGCAAGACAGACGCACAGTGCACCGCAGATGACATGAGGAGGGTGAAGGCCAGAGTGTCGAACGACTGCCAAAACAAGTGCCCAGGCGTGGGACCGGAGACACAGACTGCAGATGATGTTAAAGAATGAATGAAATTTGTTAAATTTTGTATCACATGTAATAAAGTGAGAACAAGCTGAGAGCCATACCCTGGGAATGACTGATGAACAAAGAAATAGATGAAATAAAAGTGAAGTCACAGTGGTGTGACAACGCCACCTCCCAAGCCCACCAATCCCTTTACGAGATTTAGGAATGTTTGCAACAATAGTGGGATGGGCATGTTAGTTTAAGAGTATAATTGGGGTGCCGTTGGGGGTGTGGGGGCAGCTTAGGCCGGCAGGAGAGATAGAGGGGAGATGCGTCGCTGTCTGTCGGTTTGCAGAGAGGCCTAACTGTTCCTGACCTGTCCCGATCCTGTTTTCTTCTTATCCTTTGTTCCCTGATCCTATTTTGGGGAACCCCCATCATCCCCTAGGCCGAGGGGTTGGTTTTCCTACAGACCAATAGGTTTGTATTTTGTTAAACTTGTTCTCAGAATTTAACTTATGGATGTATTTTGTCCCTGAAACTTTTGTCTCTTCACCTATCCACTCCGTCAATGATATGTATTATTAGATGAAACTATTGTCTCTTCATCTATCCCCTCCGATTAGGTATATGATGTTTCGCATACATTTTTGCTGAAACTTTTGTCTCTTACTCTATCCACTCTTTCATTGCATAAAGTCATTGTTGTTCGGAATGAGTCTGTATTTCATTTACTTTGCATATGTAAAAATTTCTCCTTTCGTGAGATTCAGTGTTTGTATTTTGTGACCAAATGCAGTTGAGCATAATCCTCAATTATTTGAGATAAAACTCATTATTAACTTCACCGAGAGTCTGTGATCATTACAATTTATTAATGGTTGGTTAGTTAGAAGTTAATCATTGCCATCAACTATTCAACTAATTGGTCCATCGACCAAGTGGAAGAAAAGTTGATGTAAAAAGTTAGTTATGATGCCATAATTTAGTCTATAAAAATAAAAGAATTGATCGTACATATAAATTGACCCTAGCGCATCAGGGATTCTGGGTGAATGTGTATGGGCCATTGTAGTATGATGTTATTGAGTATTGATCCCTGATAAAATATTGGAGTTGCGCTGGATCAGTTACCTGGTAGCAGAGGACGGTTTAATTATTGATTAGTTTGGTAATGATTATTGATTGTATGTTCTTAACATGAAGAGTTAGTGTCATGTTCTATGTTGTCTAGAAGTACAGGTACGGAGTTACCTGAGGAATCCCGGGAATGGAATTTAGCCTGAAGTAGGCAGAAGAAGAGTGTGGTAACGAAACTACACTGCAGAAGTACTTTGTCTGTTAAAATAATACCTAAAAGCTACGAAGAGCTGTAGGTGTTATATTAGGGACATTTCGTATATAAGGGGAGTGACAGAAATAGCGAAGGGTCCACTTCCGAAACTCTAGCCTCATCCCCAGGAGAGTAACAAGATTCCTTTTCACGCCAAAAAGTCCTCTTGTGAAATCTTGGCCTTATCCCTAGAGGAGTAATAGGTCCACCCAGAACTTGTTTGAAAAGTAAAATAGCGCTGGTCGTTATTAGGACTTGTAGTGAGAAAACCTCTTGGAAAAGTGAATAACTATCTCTTTATTTAGTGGAACAGACAAGGTAGCATTGTTTTATGTTGTTACTAATCGAATTTTTTGATTAAGAGTGATTAGAAAATATTGCCGTATTATTTTGTAAAGGGAGGGTCAGTAGAAGGAGTAATACGGACGTCAGAAAAAGCCGCGCTGGTATTGGACAAGCAGCGGGCGTGTATTGAGCTGTGATTGGTTGGTTGGTGTGAGCCGCGCTGGTATTGTTTGAGATTTTGCTTACGTAGCAGTACTGTGATTGGTTGGTTGGTGTGAGTCGCGCTAGTATGGGACGAAAAGTTTACCAATCGAATAAAGAAAATACAGAAAGGTTGTTGTTATTTACATATGATAAGACCCCTTAGCGGAAAGAGTCAGAAAATGAAGTTGATGCAGAAAATAAAGAATTTCTTTAAAAAGGACAAAGCAATTGTGACTAGGGAAGGAATTCCGATTCCACCTCCAAAGACGCCTGCTTCGTTTATGATGTTGGAGCGAGGATATCATACATGTGTATGGTTGGAAAATTGGGTGGAGTATTCAAAGGATGATGGTGTTCTAGCTTTTCCTCAGTATGGTACATTTAATGTAAGGATATTGCAGAATCTGAGAAATCGAATGACTGCATTAGAACCGAACCCTAGATTGACACAGTACGAAGCCTTGGAGGAATGGGAAGTTGAGGCATTTGAGAGAGAAAAATATAGAATTGGAAACAGAGGTTATAGGAGTATAATGTTCAGATATCCTTTTTGAGAATAAGGAAGAAAAGCTGAAAAGATGGAGGAGAGCTATGGTAACGGAAGGGTTATACCCAGTTTTAACTGTTGATGAGCAGACAGGAGGCAAATGTAAAGAGAAAAAGAAAAATATAGAAACCTCAAGTGCAAGAGATGGTGTAAATGATTCTGATGATGAGTTATTAGAGGATATTATGACCCAAAGACCCCCGCCATATCGAGAAAATTCAGTTGAAGTGACTCCGAATGCACCCTTTATGGGAAATCCACTGATCCCACAGATTGCAGACATGGCTAGGATAATTAGAGAAAAAGAGTTTGAAATGCTAAACAAGACAAATGTGGAGCAGATTCAGAAAATAAATCAGTTAAGTTTAAATGCAGAGGCGTTGACGGTACCGGTTACGATAGGTCCTGTAGTTCCTTTGTTTGGAGAAAACCTGAATACACCAAAAGTACATACATTAGCAGTTCCAATGGGTAATGTCAGGAGCGGAATGGAGACGATAGTCAATAGAAATAGACAGGCTGACACGAATGTTACATTGTTAGATCTTCCAGTTTGTGAAATGATAACTGAAACCCCTAGGAGAGATACACAAATAAGTCCAAGGAGAATAGGGACAAATATCACTCCAATGACTCCAATGACAGGGAGTTCAGCAGGTCCTTCTTCAGAAGAATTGAACGATTGGATAAAAGAAAGGGAAAAGAAAGAAAAACTACAGAGTATAAATGAGAGCCAATTGAAGGTAGATTTGGAAGAAATGATTATTGGTACGATCAGTCAAGACAGATTAAGAACTTTCAAGTCAAGGAAAGCTTTATTCGACTGCATTTTTTAACAATCATAAAAGCTCAAAACTTCATAAAATTTCAAACAGTTCATAAAATTACACACAATCAGAGTAGTAAAAATTTAAAATATGTATAAAATTCATGCGTCGATAATAAAACCATCTAAAAAGCGGCAAATGCCCATACAATTAGAATTCATAATTTATAATACTTTTCCTTTGATGGAGTACTTCCTTCAAGAACATTGCTGGACGCCAAGCTACATGTTCATTCTCCAAAAACTGAAGTTTAATCAGTGCCGGATGGCATTGCCTCAACCCTTGATATCTTAAAAGGGGAAGAATCCATACTTTCCTTAACTCTGTATAAAATGTACAAAATAAAACTAAATGAATGGTGGACTGGTCAGAATAATTATCACACGGACATAATTGCAGTTTCCGTGACCAGTCATTCATTTTTGGGAAGGTCACGAGTCTGTGGACAGTACCCAACCTAAATCTGGTTAGTAGCCGCCTATCAAACCCACCAGGTACAAATGTTAAATATGGTTCCATGCCAAAAGTTGTTAAAAGTAGCTGGTGTTGTTTGACACTAGGCTTTAAAATCTCTTCTGACATTCTTATTGTAACCAGTAACTGGAGTCCCTCCTTTTTTTAGATCCTTTCTAATAATTGCCTGCATGGATCTTGGGTCAGAGAAATATTCTGCGTGCCCTAAGTCATTCATGAAGTCACGCACATACCGAACCCAAGGAATCTTTAAAACCCCCTCCAATTTAAGACAATCCAATAAGATCTCTCTGTTTAACTTGGTTTGCTCTTTTAACCATATCCTGTGCCACAGTAGAATGGGTTCCAGTTTTATAAGGTCAGAGATGAAGGGAAGACCCAACTCATCGTGGCAGGCATAAGAAGAGGTACTGGCTGGGACTGATAAAATATATCTTAAAAAAGAGTTTTCTACAACTTGGATCGAGTGGGTATTAACAAAACCCCAGACCCCCGCCCCGTACATTGCAGTTGTAGTGCATTTGGCTTTATAAATTTGTATGAGCTCACCTGGCGGTTTCCTGCCTAGCTTCCTAGAGAAAGAAGCCAGGGCAGCTGTTGTCTTAGTAAGCACCAGTTTTTTCGCAGATATAGCTTGAGCCCATGAATCGCCTTGGTTAAATAAGATGCTGAGGTATGAAAAACTCTTTGTCTGTGCTATCTTCTGCCCGTCCACAAACAGACCTCTTGACCTCTGACTTCCATGACCACAACTCATTGTATAAGTCTTCGATATATTAATAGAGATACCTAGATCCTTCATAAAGTCACTGTCCAGGACCCTCTGGAGACCAATTTGTGTTCTAGACATTAAAACTGCGTCGTCCGCATAGAGGAGTGCCGGTATGGGACGTCCCCCCACTAAAGGAAAATCTTGATTATTCCTAAGCAGTACTTGGTCCAGTCCATTAATGTAAAGATTAAAAAGAAAGGGGGCCAGGACACAACCTTGCCTGACCACCCTTCTGATGGGAAAGGGAGCTGTGCGTTCACCACCCAATCCATAACGCACACTCGCTGTTGCGCCACTGTACAGACGCCGTAAAAAAATAATAATATCGGGGTCAACCCCTGCAATTTCTAGAACCTCCCACAGTCTGCTATGTCTTACAGAGTCGAAGGCCGCCGTGAGGTCCACAAATGCCAGAAACAGGCTTTCCTTCTTAGCTCTCGTGTATTTCCCCACTAGTAAGGCCAGGTTTACACTCTGCTCTATCGTTCCCAGCCCCTCTCGGAAGCCATACTGAATGTCTGATAGTATCTGACTGTCTTCTGCCCATGCTTGTAGGCGCTCCAATATAACTCTCCCAGCTACTTTTTTAGGTCTCGCCTAGCGACGCAGCGCATGCGCTGCACGCCTTGGCGAGACTATTGTTGTCGGTTTGGTGCGCGAAGTGGGACAGGACATGTGCGCGCCCGGACAGGCGATGTGCACGCGCACGGCGACTCCTCTCGAGCGATGTAAGCTTTCACACGCTCCCACCTTGATTTAGGTTTCAGTTTCACTGCGCGATGCAACTATACAAGGCAGACACATAAATTTCAGCGCTTCAGCATATCAAGAACTTTGTGCCACATGGTATTTACTTTGCTTTTTTTCGATTTTGTTGCCTCAACACACAACAGTATTGTTCTTGCCTCGCCGTGCTTTTTATCTGCCCGCACTCTATCCTGCCACTTATCCTCAGGTTTTTAACTCGCTGTGCCTGTTCCTCTGCCCCACACTGTCCTGCCACTTATCCTCATGTTTTTAACTTTAAGTGCCTGTTCCTCTGCCCCGCACTCTGTCCTAACACTAATCCTCATGTTCTTCAGTTGCGCTCTGTTTTCCCACCTATACTCATATTCTTGCTTCGCCCTGCCTTTCACTCTGCCCCGCACTCTGTCCTGCCAGAGCAGAGCTGCTTTAGAGCCATAGAACCAGGTCAGCAGAGCTGCTCTAGAGCCTAAGAACCAGGTCAGCAGAGCTGCTCTAGAGGCAGAGAACCAGGTCAGCAGAGCTGCTTTAGAGCCAGAGAACCAGGAGCCAGAGAACCAGGTCAGCAGAGCTGCTTTAGAGCCAGAGAACCAGGTCAGCAGAGCTGCTTTAGAGCCAGAGAACCAGGTCAGCAGAGCTGCTTTAGAGCCATAGAACCAGGTCAGCAGAGCTGCTTTAGAGCCAGAGAACCAGGTCAGCAGAGCCGTTGTAGAGCCAGAGAACCAGGTCAGCAGAGCTGCTCTAGAGCCATAGAACCAGGTCAGCAGAGCTGCTCTAGAGCCATAGAACCAGGTCAGCAGAGCTGCTCTAGAGCCTAAGAACCAGGTCAGCAGAGCTGCTCTAGAGCCAGAGAACCAGGTCAGCAGAGCTGCTGTAGAGCCAGAGAAACCAGGTCAGCAGAGCTGCTTTAGAGGGAGAGAACCAGGTCAGCAGCGCTGCTTTAGAGCCAGAGAACCAGGTCAGCAGAGCTGCTTTAGAGCCAGAGAACCAGGTCAGCAGAGCTGCTCTAGAGCCTAAGAACCAGGTCAGCAGAGCTGCCCTAGAGGCAGAGAACCAGGTCAGCAGAGCTGCTGTAGAGCCAGAGAAACCAGGTCAGCAGAGCTGCTTTAGAGCCAGAGAACCAGGTCAGCAGAGCTGCTTTAGAGCCAGAGAACCAGGTCAGCAGAGCTGCTTTAGAGCCAGAGAACCAGGTCAGCAGAGCTGCTCTAGAGCCAGAGAACCAGGTCAGCAGAGCTGCTTTAGGGCCAGAGAACCAGGTCAGCAGAGCTGCTCTAGAGCCTTAGAACCAGGTCAGCAGAGCTGCTGTAGAGCCTTAGAACCAGGTCAGCAGAGCTGCTCTAGAGGCAGAGAAACCAGGTCAGCAGAGCTGCTCTAGAGGCAGAGAAACCAGGTCAGCAGAGCTGCTTTAGAGGGAGAGAACCAGGTCAGCAGAGCTGCTCTAGAGGCAGAGAAATCAGGTCAGCAGAGCTGCTTTAGAGACAGAGAACCAGGTCAGCAGAGCTGCTTTAGAGCCAGAGAACCAGGTCAGCAGAGCTGCTCTAGAGCCAGAGAACCAGGTCAACAGAGCTGCTTTAGAGCCAGAGAACCAGGTCAGCAGAGCTGCTTTAGAGCCAGAGAACCAGGTCAGCAGAGGCGTTGTAGAGCCAGAGAACCAGGTCAGCAGAGCTGCTCTAGAGCCTAAGAACCAGGTCAGCAGAGCTGCTCTAGAGGCAGAGAACCAGGTCAGCAGAGCTGCTCTAGAGGCAGAGAAACCAGGTCAGCAGAGCTGCTTTAGAGGGAGAGAACCAGGTCAGCAGAGCTGCTTTAGAGTCAGAGAACCAGGTCAGCAGAGCTGCTTTAGAGCCAGAGAACCAGGTCAGCAGAGCTGCTCTAGAGCCAGAGAACCAGGTCAGCAGAGCTGCTTTAGAGCCAGAGAACCAGGTCAACAGAGCTGCTTTAGAGCCAGAGAACCAGGTCAGCAGAGGCGTTGTAGAGCCAGAGAACCAGGTCAGCAGAGCTGCTCTAGAGCGTAAGAACCAGGTCAGCAGAGCTGCTTTAGAGCCAGAGAACCAGGTCAGCAGAGCTGCTCTAGAGCCTAAGAACCAGGCCAGCAGAGCTGCTCTAGAGGCAGAGAACCAGGTCAGCAGAGCTGCTGTAGAGCCAGAGAAACCAGATCAGCAGAGTTGCTGTAGAGCCAGATAAACCAGGTCAGCAGAGCTGCTTTAGAGCCAGAGAACCAGGTCAGCAGAGCTGCTTTAGAGCCAGAGAACCAGGTCAGCAGAGCTGCTCTAGAGCAAGAGAACCAGGTCAGCAGAGCTGCTTTAGAGCCATAGAACCAGGTCAGCAGAGCTGCTTTAGAGCCAGAGAACCAGGTCAGCAGAGCTGCTTTAGAGCCAGAGAACCAGGTCAGCAGAGGCGTTGTAGAGCCAGAGAACCAGGTCAGCAGAGCTGCTCTAGAGCCTAAGAACCAGGTCAGCAGAGCTGCTCTAGAGGCAGAGAACCAGGTCAGCAGAGCTGCTCTAGAGGCAGAGAAACCAGGTCAGCAGAGCTGCTTTAGAGGGAGAGAACCAGGTCAGCAGAGCTGCTTTAGAGGGAGAGAACCAGGTCAGCAGAGCTGCTTTAGAGCCAGAGAACCAGGTCAACAGAGCTGCTCTAGAGCCAGAGAACCAGGTCAGCAGAGCTGCTTTAGAGCCAGAGAACCAGGTCAGCAGAGCTGCTTTAGAGCCAGAGACCCAGGTCAGCAGAGCTGCTGTAGAGCCAGAGAACCAGATCAGCAGAGCAGCTTTAGAGCCAGAGAACCAGGTCAGCAGAGCTGCTCTAGAGCCAGAGAACCAGGTCAGCAGAACTGCTCTAGAGCCAGAGAACCAGGTCAGCAGAGCTGCTCTAGAGGCAGAGAAACCAGGTCAGCAGAGCTGCTTTAGAGCCAGAGAACCAGGTCAGCAGAGCTGCTTTAGAGCCAGAGAACCAGGTCAGCAGAGGCGTTGTAGAGCCAGAGAACCAGGTCAGCAGAGCTGCTCTAGAGCCTAAGAACCAGGTCAGCAGAGCTGCTCTAGAGGCAGAGAACCAGGTCAGCAGAGCTGCTCTAGAGCCAGAGAACCAGGTCAGCAGAGCTGCTCTAGAGCCAGAGAACCAGGTCAGCAGAGCTGCTCTAGAGGCAGAGAAACCAGGTCAGCAGAGCTGCTTTAGAGCCAGAGAACCAGGTCAGCAGAGCTGCTTTAGAGCCAGAGAACCAGGTCAGCAGAGGCTTTGTAGAGCCAGAGAACCAGGTCAGCAGAGCTGCTCTAGAGCCTAAGAACCAGGTCAGCAGAGCTGTTCTAGAGGCAGAGAACCAGGTCAGCAGAGCTGCTCTAGAGGCAGAGAAACCAGGTCAGCAGTGCTGCTTTAGAGGGAGAGAACCAGGTCAGCAGAGCTGCTTTAGAGCCAGAGAACCAGGTCAGCAGAGCTGCTTTAGAGCCAGAGAACCAGGTCAGCAGAGCTGCTCTAGAGCCAGAAAACCAGGTCAGCAGAGCTGCTGTAGAGCCAGACAACCAGGTCAGCAGAGCTGCTGTAGAGCCAGAGAGCCAGGTCAGCAGAGCTGCTTTAGAACCAGGTCAGCAGAGCCGTATAGAGCAATAGAACCAAGACAGCAGAGCTGCTCTAGAGCCTAAGAACCAGGTCAGCAGAGCTGCTCGAGAGGCAGAGAACCAGGTCAGCAGAGCTGCTCTAGAGCCTAAGAACCAGGCCAGCAGATCTGCTCTAGAGGCAGAGAACCAGGTAGAGCTGCTCTAGAGCCAGAGAAACCAGGTCAGCAGACCTGCTTTAGAGCCAGAGAGAACCAGGTCAGCAGAGCTGCTTTAGAGCGAGAGAAACCAGGTCAGTAGACCTGCTTTAGAGCCAGAGAACCAGGTAAGCAGAGCTGCTTTAGAGCCAGAGAACCAGGTCAGCAGAGCTGCTCTAGAGCCAGAGAACCAGGTCAGCAGAGCTGCTTTAGAGCCATAGAACCAGGTCAGTAGAGCTGCTTTAGAGGGAGAGAACCAGGTCAGCAGAGCTGCTTTAGAGCCAGAGAATCAGGTCAGCAGAGCTGCTTTAGAGCCAGAGAACCAGATCAGCAGAGGCGTTGTACAGCCAGAGAACCAGGTCAGCAGAGCTGCTCTAGAGCCAGAGAACTAGGTCAGCAGAGCTGCTGTAGAGCCAGAGAACCAGGTTAGCAGAGCCGCTCTAGAACCACAGAACCAGGTCAGCAGAGCTGCTTTAAAGCCAGAGAACCAGGTCAACAGAGCCGCTGTAGAGCCAGAGAACCAGACAGCAGAGCTGCTTTAGAGCCAGAGAACCAGGTCAGCAGAGCCGTTGTAGAGCCAGAGAACCAGGTCAGCAAAGCTGCTTTAGAGCCAGAGAAACAGGACATTGGGGCTTATTTACAAGCCCCTTGCGCCGCCGCTGCTTCACTTTTTCCCCACACAAAAGTGAAGCACCGGCAGTGCAAGGGACTTGTAAATAAGCCCCATTGTGCCCATTCGAACGCAATAAAACAGTTACGTAACCTTCACACCACGGAAAAGGTGAAATAAAGCACCAGTTTCTAAAGTTATTGCTCTTTCCACAGTTACTGGTAACTCAAGTCTCCGCCTGAGGTCTACTACATTTATTGTAATTTAAAACTTCAGGTATCAAAATGCAAAGTTGTGTGAGCTATTAGCCTTACACTGGCTGAACAACTGCCTCCTACCATAGGACTGTTACGAGTGTCTACAAATCTAAGATTGTATTTTGGGAAGTAGATGATGCACTTCATGCCTGCAACATAAAACAAGCATTTGCAATGCAATAGGGCTGGCATTACTAAAAGTTTGAGCTATTGGCGTTACAAATGATAATGTTTGTTAGTTTTTTGTTAAAAATATTCCAGCAGTAGCATAAGTAATGAAATAAAATCCACGTAGACCACCAGTACCACCACCACTAACACCACCAGTACCACCACCAGTACCAATACCACCACCACTACCACCACCGCTACAACCACCACAAGTACCATAACCACCACTACAATTATTACTATTACTACTCTGTGGTGATAGTAATAATAATAGTGGTAGTTATGGTACTGGTGGAAAATTACTATTATAAATTACAATACCTGTTAATTTTTCAAAAGGCATTGCCATTTACAATACCAATAGCTCTAAAACTCGCAGTTGCGAGACCTATTGCATTGTAAATGCTTGTCTACCATGGAGTCCAATAGCGAGATGGGCCTATAACACCCCGGATCATTGCGGTCCCCTTTCTTAAAAATTGGGACAATGATAGATTCCACCCAAGTCTTTGGCATAGAGCCCAAACAGCTAGCATTAATAACTTGGCTGACTATGGGCCCCCAGAGAGGAATATTTGACTTGAACAGGTCCACTGGTACTCCGTTAGGGCCGGGAGCTTTGCCTCCCTGGCTCACTGAGAGAGCTCTATCCACCTCTTCCACCGTGAACCGCAGATCTACTCTATCAATATTGTCCTCTAACATATCACTAACTGATAAATTAAGGGACTCCTGCCCGTTGTACACCTTTAAATATTGTCTAACCCAGGACTCCTCAGGTATAGCAATTTCAATAGCAGGACCGCCCGCGTGTTGTAAAAACCGCGTTTTCACTGCTCTCCAAAATGCGGCACTATCTTTCTGTAGTGCAGCACTATGAAGGGATTCCCAGGCTTCCATTCTCATTGCACTTCTTCTTTCCTTGAGGGCCAGCCTATAATCCGTTCTTGCTTGCCTGACATTATTGGGGATTCTGGGTTGCCTATGTAACTCATTTTTAACATTAGTGTATGCTCGCGTACATTTACTATCGAACCACCCCTGTCTTTTAATTTTATTACTAAGTTGAACAAATAATAGCTCCCTGACCCCTGTTGATAATATCTGAAAAGATGATAAAATGCTGTTGTGGGAGGCTGAATCGCTCAAACAAATATCAAAGGCGGATTTTTACTTCGTAACTAGTTGTTTTGTAACCGCATCGGGGTCCACCTTTGACCACCGTAATGTGTAGCCATTGATTTTATCAAGTTTTACACATCCTGTGGCTCCTGTAGTGTCGTCCACCCTATCAGACCTTAATGATGGCAAGCTAATCTTTAGGCATAGGGGAAAGTGATCACTCATTGGATTATCGCCAACGTTGAAAGAGTGCAGCCTGAATGCATAGTTATGGGATGCCAGTATGTAATCTATGGTTGAGGATAAACCTCTTCGTATAGGGCATGGGGATAGGACTAGCTAGTAGATCATTTACAAAACCCAACTCAGAGCTCGAAATCAGGTCATTAAACAGTTCCCCCGCCAGTGTGTGACAAAAATGAGTATTGCATATGCCCTCATCGTCTTTAAAACCACAGATTCTACTGTCCTCGTATGGGCATAAGGAACAGTTGAAATCCCCCAGAAGGAGTGTCATTGTGTCTTTTGCACTAGCATTACAGACAGAATTAAGGTCACTGCCCATATTTTTTACAACCTTTTCAAGCTCATCTGGTAGAATGTTATTATAAAAATTAACCAATATGATACAATGAGTCAAACTTTGATGTAGTTTGATCAGTTGATAATAACTGTCCCCCAACTTTGATTCCACTTTGTCTATTGCCAACTTGTTTGATATATATGTGCAAAGCCCTTCCTTAGCTCTGCCCACTAGTCCCTTCACTGCTGACGTGTGAAATGTTCTAAATCCATTGATATGAATTGGTTCTCTATTCCATGTTTCCTGGAAACAGAGTATATCATGGTTTAGAATGAAATCACACCAAGTTTGATTAGTTATCTTATTGAGCAATCCTGCTATGTTCCAGGAAATAATTTTACAAAGGGAACGCTCAAGGTTAGACAAGGGTCTAGTTGGGGCTTTAATAAGAGGAGTGGGGTTTGTTATTCAGGTGCTAGGTATTACTTGAGTTAGGGGCTCACACAGATCGGTGGGTGGGGATAAACTTCTAGTGCTAATCTCTCTCTCGCACGTTTCCCTCTCACTTATGGCAGGTGGTAGCCTAAGCACTGAATCGTCGTGATCTACGGTGCTCCTATTTAATAATGTTACATAACCACAATCCCTCATTAGGCCCTCATCTTGGTTCGAATACCTCCTCGATGGTGCAAGTCAATCGTTGTCCTCTAAGGTGCTGAAAATATCATAATGATTACTGACTGGAACTGTGTACCTGAATTGCCTTATCCCAAACGATCTATCTTCCTCTGGGATATACCACGGGAGTCTATGCGGTTGGTAAAAGAAGCCCAGGGGTAGGATGTTTATCCCCGTGGTTCTAACTGGCCAGTTGCCCCCCTTATCTAATATAGTTCCAACCAAATCTGGTGACCTAAATGTTAAGACTACACAATCTCCATCTAAAGTCTTATTAGAGCTGCCTACCCAACCAATCCGCCGCGCCATTTTGAACTCTGAAAATAACTTATTTGTGATTCCTGTCCTGTCGCTTAGTAAGTGTAGTGACCTATTCCTCAGTGTTGACCAGTGTTCCATATCCCCAGGTGACGGGGGAAACACTGGCCAGCACAATTGTGTACGGAGTTACTTCCGGAGGAAGATGCAGGTTACTTGGGCTTGACTGGTTGCCCCTGGGTCGGTTCATGCGTCGTGAATCACTTAGGGGCTGATCTTCCTCACTACACTTATAGTTAACCCTAGCAGGGGGAATATCCTTCTGGGTATTTAGCCTGTGGTCATGCCCTCTGATTGTACCTTGTGCGGGCTCTAATTGCTTGCCAGTGGGGGGCACTTCTCTTGTGTGCGACACCCCTGCACGATCCGAGTTGTTAGTTTTACGTGAAGGATCGTGTAGAGGTTGCTGGGGCGCAATCCCAGTCCCGTCACTAGCTATTAGGCCCACATTCCCACTAGGCAGGGCAGCCTTAGTTCTGCATTGACAGCTCTCGGGCAGAGATAGGGAGGAGCTGCTGACGATACTTTCAATTTTGCTTAGGCTCGCTTCCAAATGGGATAATTTAAGCACCAATGGATTCAAAAGGGCTAAAACAGTAATTTCCAGCTTTTTCCAGAATTCTACGTTATCAATGTCCTCAGCTAGGCTTGAGGCTTTTGGCGCAGGATCCCTTTGGGCCAAATTATGACCTGGGCTAGGCTCCCTCTCAACAGTCTTTTGTTTGCGCCCCAACATCTTAGAGGGGGGGTTATTTTGCATATTAGAACCCTGTTCCTTTCTTTTCTTTGGTGGTGGTGCAGAGTTGCTCCCTTGGCTGATTTTAACTTTCTGACCCCTAGTTACTACATTCAGCCTCGTTTGTCTGTCACATGTATCGTTAACATCAGCAGATTCTAATTCAGAAGCTGATGTATGCGATATGTGCAAATCATTAGATGTAGGAGAGTTAGGTTTAGAGTTGATATCTTCAGCGGGGACATTTATAACCGAGTGACTTGGGGGGCAGCTTGGCTCTAATGATAATCTACGCTCAGTAAGGGCAATTTCATGTATTAGAGCCGATTCGGCCCTTAGTAGGAAAGCATCCAAGGTCCCTACAACTCCTTGCCCAGTTAGCGATTTGCGCTTGCTCATGGTTTGCTCCCCCGTCACACACTCAATACAATATAATACAAGCTTTAGTTATGAGTGGTATATTAACCCCCAGTACCTTAATGTCGCAATTCAACAAGTGTCCGCGTACATCCACTAGTCCTATAAATGTCAATAACCGGGCCCAGCCCAGCCTCCTTTGGCCTCTGACGGGCTCGGACGGGGCACGCCTGCGTGTGTCCCACGCTGCGGGAGCCCTGGCCTCCTTTAATGTGCTTCCTGGCGCGTCTGATGACAGGTGCAGCGTGCGCGCCGCTTGAGCTGCTGGGTGGTGTAGTCCTCACCCCTCGTGGCACCGGTGAAGAAGACCTGTAGCAGGCGTGGGCGGCAATGGAGACCGGCTCCGAGCACTGGCGGGCGTTCTGGCAGGTAAACAACAGGCAGGTGAATAAGAAAGAGCTCCCCTTATCGAGATGATGAATTGTTGTTCTTGTGTAAAAGCATTACTTGGAGAGCGAAGAATCTTCATGAGAAAGTATCTGAAGCTGCTAGTGAGTATGGAATAGACATAGAAAAGTCAAAGGTGTTACAGAAATCGTACAGATTGGCATTTACTGAAAAGTATCTGGAGAGTTTGAATGCGTCTGGGAAAAGGTTACAGATAAAAGAGTTGATGAACATTTTGAAGAAATGGGGAGATGTAGATCGATGGAGAAATAGATGGGTAAGAAAGAAGGATGAAGCAGCTAGTAAAGGAATGTCTATGTTCCCGTTAAAGGAAACAGAACAGGTTGAAAGGGCGTGTCCGATGAGAGAAGTACCAGGTGGCGGATATGTTCATGTTCCGTGGTCAAAACAGGATATATTATCATTTACGAATGATTTCCCCAGACTAAGAGAGAAACCTGTAGAATGGTACAAACAGGTAAAAAGGTTTGTGAAGGTCGCGAAGGTTTTGTTAAAGGATTTAGATGGGTTGTTTGAAATTGTTGTTCCGACAGATTTGTGGACAGAGTGTAAGATCACTGTTGATTGGCCAAAGGATGAATATAGTAGATACGCTAAAACAGGTGCACCATCAGAGGAGGTGATGAAAAAGTACAATCAGGTAATTACGTTTCTGAAAGGGAAAATTTCCCCAAAGGAAACAGATTGGGTTAAAATTGACAGGACTACCCAGGAACCAAAAGAATCAGTGCACGCCTACTATGAGAGGTATTCAAACAGTATAGTGGATTCGAAAATATTGGAGACAAAGACATGGGACATTTCGTGTATCGTTTTGTGTTTGGATTAAAACCAGACATTAGTAATATGATTCAACTGCATTTAATTTGCTGGCAGAGCAAAACGATAGACGAAATTTTGAGGTATGCAAAGTATTGTAGTGATGACATTAAATCAAGACATAAAAAGTTAAAAGAGAAAATGATGTGGGCACAGGTAAAAGTGGCAGAACAGCAAGAGGCAAATAATAATCCTCAAACCAGTAATCAGGCGGGTGGTCAGAGTCAAAATGGACAGAATTTCAGTGGAGGCAAAGGAAGGGGAAAAATGAATAAGGAAGAAGCTATGAAGAAATTTCCTTGTCATGCGTGCGGAAAGCTTGGACATTGGAAGAATGAGTGTAGATCTGCTAAAAAGATTAATGGGGAAATCAAAATTTGATTCCACAGATGCAGAATGAGGTGGGTGTAAATCAACAGCAGCAGATAGTTACTAAACAGTTACAGGTGACGCAAGCTCCCATGCCAAATAATGTGAATGTTCAAGTGCAGAGGTACAGTGTGAACACTGGATATCATGGAGGTGACCAGATTGGTAAGAATCAAGGTGTGATTCCACAGTATTGGGTGCAGTGCAGTGGGAGTGATTCAGACTCATCTCAATGACGGTGCCTGAGGGTGGAGGAGGAGTGCGTACTTGGCGCATCCTTGGCGGTAGATCAGTCAGGTCCATTTGTTGACGGAAAGGTGGAAGGTAATGATATTAAATTTTTAGTGGACACTGGTACTACCCGTTCTACTGTGAGAGCAGCAGAAATTCCAAACCTACCCCCCTCGGGAGAAACTATATGTAGGAGTTTCAAATAAGCATATTAGAACACCTGTTACAAATCCAATTGAAGTTCACATTGGTAACTTCAAAGACATGCATCGGTTTGTAGTATGTGACTCGAGCCCAGTAAATCTCTTGGGAAGAGATTTGTTATGCAAGATGAACTGCACCATCTATTGTACACCAGATGGAATTGCATTTCAGACACCTGATGAGGATGTTGAATTTTAAATGATGCTAGCGAAGCAAGGAACAGAAGTGGATGAATTGTATTCACTTCTCACAGAAGAAGGTTTGCCTGAAGAATTAAAAAGTACAGTGAAATCTGATGTTTGGGATTTTTCAGGAAAGAAGATTGGCTTGATGACAAAGATAGACACAATTCAGATTACAGTAAAGGATGGTGCTATATATCCAAACACACCACAGAATAAAATGAGTCCAGAAGTAATTGCAGGAGTCGCTCCTGGGATTGACCAAATGATTGAACAAGGAATTTTAAAAGAAATAATGAGCAGTCCTTGTAATTCACCTATCATAGGTATCAAAAAGCCCAGTGGGAAATACCGGATAGTGCAGGATTTGCGAAAAATTAATAAAATTGTAGTACCCTGTTGTCCAGTAGTACCAAATCCGGCCGTGATTCTTTATCAGATCCCATGTGATGCTGAATGGTACACAGTTATTGATTTGTGCCAAGCCTTTTTCTCAATTCCTTTGCATCCGGAAAGCCAATATTTGTTTGCATTCCGGTTCGGAGACCGTGTTTTGGCATGGTGCCAAGTTCCTCAAGGGTATACAGAGAGCCCTTCAATTTTTAATCAGATCTTGAAAAAATGTCTGGAGACTAGTCATGCCAGGTAATTCGGTTTTGGTTCAACATATTGATGATCTACTGGTGGCATCAAAGACACGAGAGGCATGTGTGACAGACACAATTGCCTTATTGAACCATTTGGCAGAAAAAGGACACAAAGTGTCCCCAGCGAAATTGCAATTTTGTAAACAAGAAGTAGAATACCTTGGACACAAGATAGAAAAGGGAGTCAGAAAAGTAACTCCAGAAAGAATCAGTGTGATCAAACAAATGAGTCCACCTAAAACACAGAAAGAAGTACGGATGTTTTTGGGAATGGTTAGATATTGCCGTCAGTGGATCTATGGTTTCTCCCTGATTGCGAAACCTCTGCAGAGGTTAACAAGAAAGGATGTGAAGGATCCGATTGTTTTGGATGATGAAAGTATGGAAGCTTTTGTAAAACTGAGAAGTAGTCTGTCATGCACCTGCATTGGGAATGCCAGATTATTCCAAAGAGTTTGCATTGTACTGTTGTGAGAGAGATGGGTGTGCACTCTCAGTCCTAACACAGAAACATGGAATGACACGACGTCCAATAGCATATTTGTCTGCTACTTTGGATTCAGTGGCTGCAGCGTTGCCAGGATGCTTGAAAGCAGTAGCAGCTACTTGTATGAGTTTGGAACAGAGTGAACCGATTGTGATGGGGTATCCAGTTAAAGTATATGTACCACATTCTGTTGAGATTCTTTTGACCCGTACCAGGACACAGTATCTTACATCTAGTCGGCTGACTAAGTACGAGAGAGTGATTCTGGGTGCTGAAAATGTGACTGTGGTAAGGTGCACTACTGTGAATCCGGCAACTTTGTTGCCTAATTCTCGTTGTGAAGAAGTGAGAGACGAAGCTGATCATGATTGTCTGGATGTGACTGAACTCTGCACCAAACCCAGGCCAGACATAGAAGATTGTCCATTGGAGGATTCAGATTGTGAAATGTTTGTTGATGGATCCTGTTTGAGAAATGAAAGAGGTGAATTGTGCACTGCCTATGCTGGTAGAACCATAGAAGGGGTTCTTGAAGCATCCTATCTGAAAGGAGTAAACTCCGCCCAAATAGCTGAGCTGATAGCTCTGATTAGAGCATGCAAAATTGCCAAAAGCCTGAAAGTAACAATATTCACAGACAGCCAATACGGATTTGGAATTGTTCATGATTTTGGCCAGCTATGGATGCAAAGGGGATTTCTGACTTCATCAGGTTCCCCTATTAGAAATGGTAAAACTGTAAAAGAACTATTGGATGCTTTACAATTGCCCAAAAGAATTGCAGTAGTCAAATGTGCCGCACATAAATCAGGAGATGATTATGTGACGAAGGGCAATAGATATGCCGACCAAATAGCACGTTACTGTGCACAAAATTCAATGGCTTTGAACAGATCAATTGATAGGGGAAATACCGTATGCCATCTTTTGTTTACAACAACATTTGAAACATGGGAAGAAGTTAGACAGATGCAAGAAGAGGCAAGTGATGATGAAAAGGAAAGATGGAACAAAACAGGCTGTAGCAAAAGAACAGAGGATGAACTATGAGTTTATCTTGATGGGAGACCAGTGTTACCAGATTCCTTACTTTCCCATATGGCCAGAGTTAACCATGGAATTGCACATGTCGGAAGAGATGCAATGATCAGACTCTTCAAGCAGTCATGGTATGATCCAAAGTTCAGGGTCATTGCAGAAAGCCTTTGCCAGACGTGTGTGATCTGTCAGCAACAAAATCCAGGCAGAAAGACAGTTGTAAGTTGGGGACGAATTGGGAGAGCAGGAGGTCCATTTACCCGGCTCCAGCTTGATTTTATTGAGCTTCCCCCGTGTAATGGGCTGAGATACATACTGGTCATTGTCTGTCTGTTCTCTCGCTGGGTGGCAGCCTATCCCACGAGAAGGAACGATAGTCTCACCGTGGCTAAACTACTTTTGAGAGAACTGATCCCTAGATTTGGAATTCCAGTCACTTCGGAGACAGATCGGGGAACACATTTCAATAATGAGATAATTCGGCTGATTTGTGCAGCATTTAAGATTGAGCAGAAGCTGCATTGTGCCTATCGACCCGAAGCCTCTGGAGTGGTTGAGCAATTGAATGGCACTATAAAATTGAGATTAGGGAAAGTGTGTGCATCCACATCACTGAAATGGCCTGACGCTTTACCCCTTGTGCTGATGAGTCTAAGAAGTATTCCTGACTAAAAGACTGGATTGAGTCCCCATGAAATTTTCATGGGAAGAGCAATGAGACAAGCATATATACCAGCAAACAAACTAATGAGTATATTTGACGATCTAGTGCTTGACTATTGCAGAGGAGTGGCTGAACTGGTACGTTCTGTGTCTCACCAAGTTGGAGAAGAAGCCACAACGATACATCGGAATCAAGCTCATGATCTGAGTCCTGGTGAATGGGTTTATATTAAGAAGCACGTAAGAAAATCGTGTTTAGAACCCAGGTGGCATGGACCTTATCAAATCATACTGGTGACGACAATGGCAGTGAAGTGTGCTGGCTTGCCAAATTGGATTCATGCGAGCCATACCAAAGGAACCCTAGATCCGCTTGAAAGACCGAAGGAGCAACAACTGGTGAATGAAAAACAAAGATCAGTGCTTGAAGTGTGTGAAGCTGATGAATCTAGAGTGATAGATTCTGATGAACAACCAGATGGTGAACAGCCGAGCACAAGTCGAGTAGAGTGGGCGCAAGATTCCAGGGTTCGAAAGACTGCCATTGAGCAGGAAAGAAGCGAGTTTACTGTTGATCCAGAAGGAAATGAACTCCCAGCAGAACTTGAAATAGATGAGATTGTTCTTGAACCAGAAGGAAGTGAGTTCACGGTTGAAAGAGAAGTTATTGCAGAATCTGAAGAACCCAAAGAAGCTGAAACTCAGGAAGAAGAACAATCAGAAGCGAGAGCAAATAAAAGAATTTATGAAACAAATGCAGAAAGTGACAAAGTGAGAAAAGCAAAGAAACGAAGAAAGGATGAAAAGTGGCCAAGTGAAGTGAAAAGACTGAAATACACTCTTGTGAAAAGAAAGTTAAGAAAAAGACCAGAACAAAGCAATAAGGTCTCAAGTCAAACAGAACAAGAAGAGTCAGGAAAAGAATTAGTGCGAAAAACCAGAAGAGTAAGAATACCCAACAAGAAATTCAGAGCACCTGAATGGACCTATGTTATTCTAGAAGAAATTGAAAGTTCAGGTCTAAGTGAAGAAACAGATAAATCTGATACTGAACAAGTTGATGTAAACAAACTAAGACCCCTTTAAAGAATTGTGACTAAACTAAGGGGCAACCTTGCTGATTAAAAGAAAAACGAAACAAAGACAAAGAAAATTGAAGAAAAAAAAAAGAATAAAAGAAGGGGGTAAAGACGAAAGCTTTGATGTGTAGGATTACACTACTATTTTTAGGATCTTTTTTTTTTTTTGAATAGCTTAGAATTTATAGGATTAGATAGATTTTTATTTTTTTAGAAACAAAATGACTGAAGCAAAAGTGACTGAACTTCCAAAATCTAGTCTAAAACGTAGACGTATTAAAGCTTTCTTATGTAGTGTTTTGATGTTAACATTTATGTGGTTATTATTAACTGTCCTTTTACCTATTCTAATGGTAACTAATGATGGAAACAATACTAACAATGTAACAAAAGAAAGAATGAGTTATGTCACTAATGAAACTCCTAATACTAACTTAGAACAGTTGGATGGAAGTATTCTCCATCATGATAGATCAATTGGTGATTTCTCATTAAATGTCTTCACAAAATTACTTTATTAGTATATTAATACAATGAATGTAAGTGATTATTACGTGAGCATGCAATTACCTTAGTCTGTCTCAGAGGGGGTGACCTATCACCACCTACCGTTAACATATGGTGTGGCTTGCAGTATAATCACAAGCCTGTTTTACGTGACGGGAAACCTCGAGTACTACTTTTCCAATATAGACATAGATTTAGTATTTTCTGAAATTCCTATTATTAAAGAATTAAATAAGGTTTTAAGTGGTAAGGTTTTAAGTGGTAAAAATGCGCGATATATAGGGGAATTTTTCCATATTACTAAAACCTTAGACATAGAATATGCTTATAAGAACAATTTAACATTTAGTTTGCGGGTTGAAGAGAAAATTTTCATAGAAATGGTAGAAGATAGAAGAGAAAGTTTCAAAAAGAAAGCTGCTGAACAGAGGTCACGGGTACCACCATGGGATTTTAGGGAAGGAAATTATGAGAAAGGCGAAGGATACGCTGCAATGTCCCTGGACTGGTCACAGAAGGGAAAAATTAGTTTATTTAGAATGAAAACTAACTATAATAATTATTTTATTGGTTCTAGTGAATGTGAGCATACCTTTCAAATTACTGGAGGTTGGGGATTGAAAGGTGGAACAGATCCTGTTTTTCCAGGAATTTATTATGTGTGTGGTAAGAAAGTCTATTATGGTAGCTGTTATTTTGCTATTGTTTTCCCCAAGGTCTATCATATGGACCGAAGCAGCCATAAACTGAATGAAGTAAAGCAAGGACTAACACGTAACAAAAGAGCAAGCTTCTCAGAAATAGTAGGAGATATTTTTGGTGCACTGATACCCTCAGTTGGAGTCGTTCTGAATTCACATAAAATTCAAAAATTGTCCACAGTAGTTGATCATTTATCTACAGATACCGCTGGTGGATTCTTGATGATTGACACGGAAAAAATGGTTGCAATCAGGTCAATGGTTTTGCAAAATCGACTTGCCCTTGATATATTATTGGCAAAAGAGGGTGGAGTCTGTGGGATGTTGAAAGTCCAACATTGCTGCACATATATCCCTGATAAGAGTAAAGGAATCGAGGGATATATAAAGAATATTACAAAATTACATGAAGATTTGACCCAACTGGAGGTTGATAGTGTTTGGGAAAAACTTGGTAAGAGTTTCTCCTCTATAGGTAAATGGTTCTCTACCGTTGGAAGTAGTTTATTAGGAATAATAATAATGCCAATTGTTTCAGTAGCAATAATAATCTTAGTAATAATAACAACATATACGTGTTGTAAGTGGAAGAGTGGAAGAAAAGAAGTGACAGAATCAAAGAATAAACGAAGAGCAAGAAAGAGAAAAAGAGAAGAAATAGAATTAGAGGAAATGAAAGGAGAATACTATGACTTGATGAAAGATTTAGATGAGAGTGCCATAAAAAGAGAGAGGAATACAGAGTTATAAATGATTAAAGATGGCACTCGGCATGGTAGGTATTTTATGATGGCTCCTAAAAGCCATCAGAGGGGGGAATTGATGGGGCAGGGTTTCGCAAAAAAGAGACCTGCTCGAATCGATACCCCCATAATATGTACTAACAGTAAGTAGTTGTTGAAAAAACTAATGTACACCCAACGCGAACATAAGGAAATTGCTTTGCGCATGTTTGAACTAACACGTAAACAAAATAATATTGTAATAACATTTGTAATCTGAGAAAAAACAAGAAGCGTTGGATAAATAGGCCGCATATGCTTCAGTAATTTGCATGTTGCATGCTGTTTTGAACTAATAAATAATACTATTTTGGCACAAAGCTTATGCTAGGCAACATTAATGGGGAATAATGCAAGGTGGGTGGTAAACAGTGAATGTTTCATTATCATATGATTAATAAATGTTCATTTTCGTTTACTTTCGTGTGCTAGAGAAAGCAGCCATCTTTCTAAACTTGGCTAAAGTGGGAGGGGGAAAACACAAGGAGTGAGTTCGCTCTGGCAGAAGCAAGACAGACACACAGTGCACCGCAGATGACATGAGGAGGGTGAAGGCCAGAGTGTCGAACGACTGCCAAAACAAGTGCCCAGGCGTGGGACCGGAGACACAGACTGCAGATGATGTTAAAGAATGAATGAAATTTGTTAAATTTTGTATCACATGTAATAAAGTGAGAACAAGCTGAGAGCCATACCCTGGGAACGACTGATGAACAAAGAAATAGATGAAATAAAAGTGAAGTCACAGTGGTGTGACACCGCCACCTCCCAAACCCACCAATCCCTTTACGAGATTTAGGAACATTTGCAACAATAGTGGGATGGACATGTTAGTTTAAGGGTATAATTGGGGTGCCGTTGGGGGTGTAGGGGCAGCTTAGGCCAGCAGGAGAGATAGAGGGGAGATGCGTTGCTGTCCGTCGGTTTGCAGAGAGGCCTAACTGTTCCTGACCTGTCCCGATCCTGTTTTCATCTTATCCTTTGTTCCCTGATCCTATTTTGGGGAACCCCCATCATCCCCTAGGCCGAGGGGTTGGTTTTCCTACAGACCAATAGGTTTGTATTTAGTCAAACGTGTTCTCAGAATTTAACTTATGGATGTATTTTGTCCCTGAAACTTTTGTCTCTTCACCTATCCACTCCGTCAATGATATGTATTATTAGACGAAACTATTGTCTCTTCATCTATCCCCTCCGATTAGGTATATGATGTTTCGCATATATTTTTGCTGAAACTTTTGTCTCTTACTCTATCCAATCTGTATTTCATTTACTTTGCATATGTAAAAATTTCTCCTTTCGTGAGAATCAGTGTTTGTATTTTGTGACCAAATGCAGTTGAGCATAATCCTCAATTATTTGAGATAAAATTAATTATTAACTTCACCGAGAGTCTGTGATCATTACAATTTATTAAGGGTTGGTAAGTTAGAAGTTAATCATTGCCATCAACTATTCAACTAATTGGTCCATCGACCAAGTGGAAGAAAAGTTGATGTAAAAATTTAGTTATGATGCCATAATTTAGTCTATAAAAATAAAAGAATTGATCGTACATATAAATTGACCCCAGCGCATCAGGGATTCTGGGTGAATGTGTATGGGCCATTGTAGTATGATGTTATTGAGTATTGATCCCTGATAAAATATTGGAGTTGCGCTGGATCAATAGAAAGTGTGGGTGATGGAACCCATGGAGCCCAGTGCCCTTCAGGTCCACTGGACTGGGCCTTATGAGGTAATTGAGAAGAATGGTAAGGTCACTTCCGTAGTGGACTTGAAGAACCCCAGGCAACCCCACCGGGTGCTTCATATCAATCGCCTCAAACCACACTTTGAGAGGTCTGAGCTCACCATGCTGATAGTTATGGATGGCACAGAGGAAGAGAAGAGTGAACCTCTCCCTGACCTCTTGGTCTCTAAGGAGAAGGGTGGGACTGTGGAAGTAGCAATCATTTCCCCCCACTCTGACTCCTGAACAGCAGAGGGACTGTCACCAAGTGTTGGAACAGTCCTCCTCTCTCTTCTCCTTCGCTCCTGGGATTATCCATCTCTGTGCTCATGATGTGGACACAGGGGACAACCTCCCTGTCAAGAATAAATATAGATTGTCAGATAAAGTCAGGGCCAGCCTCAACTGTGAAGTCTGTAAAATGCCGAAGTTGGGGGTGTTAGAACCCTCTAGTACCCCCTGGTCCAGTTCTGTGGTTCTGGTACCAAACGTTGCTCCACCGGGCACCACACTTGAACTGAGGTTCTGTGTGGATTACAGAGGGCAAACTTCCGTGACCAAGACTGGTGCTCATCCAATCCCTAGAGTAAATGAGCTCATTAGGGGCTGCCCCGTACTTGAGTACCTTTGATCTTACATCAGAGTACTGTCAGATTGCCCTAACAGAGGGAGCCAAGGAGAGGTCAAGCTTCCAGAGGGCCACTATCAGTTTAGGGTGATGCTCTTTGGACTAAAGAACGCCCCTACCACTTTGCAGAGGCTGGTGAACCAGGTCCTTGCTTGTTTGGAGGCCTTCTCAGCAGTCTACCTGGATATAGCTGTTTTCAGTAGCAGTTGGGAGGACCACCTCTTTCACTTCCGGGAAGTGCTTCAGGCCCTGCAACGGGCAGGCCTGACTGTCAAGGCCAGTAAGTGCAAGATAGGGCAGGGGTCTGTGCTGTACTTGGGACACCTGGTGGGCAGGAGGAAGGTGTAACCTTCAGGCCAAGTAGAAACCATCATGCCCTGCAGCCTCCCAAAACCCAGACTGAAGTCAGAACATTCTTGGGCCTCAATGGGTTCGATAGGAGGTTAGGCAATGGTTATGGCACCATTGTTGCCCCCTTGACTGAGCTGGCTTCCAAACAGCAGCCCAGAAATGTGATTTAGACAGAGGCATGCCAAAAAGCCTTTGACTCCATGAAGCAAGCCATGTGCACAGCTCCTGTGCTCAAGGCCCCTGATTTCTCCAAAGAATTTATCATTCAGACAGATGCCTCAGAGCATGGTATAGGGGCAGTACTTTCACAGCACAATGAAGATGGCCTGGAGCCTTCATCTCCAGGAGGTTACTCTCAAGGGAACAGAGGTGGAGTGCAATAGAGAAAGAAGCTTTTGCTGTGGTTTGGAGACTGAAAAAGAAGAGGCTATACCTGTGCGGCACTCACTTCCTGATCCAGACTGACCAAAGGCCCTTCAGGTGGTTCATGCAAATGAGGGGTGGTGAAAATCAAATATTGTTGAGGTGGTCCATTTCCCTTCAAATATTGTTGAGGTGGTCCATTTCCCTACAGTGATTGGACTTTAGGGTGGAACATAGACCAGGAATAGACCATGCCAGTGCAGAAGGCCTGTCCAGGTTCTTCTGCCTTAGCGATGAGAACTCCCTAGAGGTTGGGTACCTCTCCCACTTTCAGCTGGGGGGACACATGTTGGACCTGTTTGCCTACTTACCTCCACAGTTTGCTGTATTATTTTGTCGGCCTTAGGACTCTGAGCCCTTTACCACTGCTAATCAGTGCTAAAGTGCATGTGCTTCTCCCCTAAACATGATGACAGTGGTGTTTACCTGATTGTCATATTTAGTTTACCTGTAGGTCCCTTGTAAAGTGATGCACCATGTACCCAGGGCCTTTAATCTAAATGCTTCTAGTGGGCTTGCAGCACAGGTTGTGCAGCCCACACAAGTAGCCTTTCACACCTGTCTCAGGCCTGCCATTTCAGGTCCTGTGTGTGCTGTTCACTGCCACTTCAACTTTGCATTTTAAACCTCTTGTCAAGCCTTAAACTCACTTTTATTACACATAAGTTACCTCTAAGGTAGGTCCTAAGCAACACAAAGGGCAGGGCGCTGTGTAACTAAAAGGCAGACCATGTAAGTTTTACATGTCCTGGCAGTGACAAACAGCTAAATTCATTTTTCACTGTTGTGAGGACTACTTCTTCCATAGGCTAGCATTGGGGATTACTTAAAACACCTTTTGGAAAGGAGTAGCTCCTTTATTTTTAATATCTTTGGAATGGTGGTGATAAATCCTCTTTAGTGGTAAAGTTGGATTTGACATTACCATTTTAGAAATGCAACTTTTAGAAAGTGGACATTTGTCTGCTTATAACTTTGCTCTGTGTGCCTGCAGTCTGTCTCCAATACATGTCTGGACTGGGTGACAGCTACACGTTGTGCATTCCCTCTAGAAACACAACACAGGAAGGGCTGGTTGTGGCAGGGGATTCATCTACATACTGATAGCCGACCTGGGCAGGAAGGAGGAGTGGTGCCTTACACGTACATCTAAATAGGTTGTTACCTGCCCTCACACAAAGGGCTGATTTACCCCCTACTGGTAGTCTAGAGCCATGGCTGGGATGAAAGGGATCCTTGTGGACTTCAGAGAGTCCCTTTGAAATCACCCTCCACATCAAAGGCACTTTTCGGTCTAAGTACTAGGGCTCTGGCCCTACTAAATCAGAACAGTACTGGACCTGGAAAGAACTCTGCTGGAGTAAAGACTGCTGTGCTGTAAGGATTGCACTTTGCCTTGACTGACTGTTCTGAGATACTGCTTCTCTGCTTTGCTGAGCTGCCCTGCTGCCTGATGAACTCTTCCCTGCTGAGGACAGGGACTGGACCGATCTCCCTTGAACCCAGATTGACTCCAAGGGCTTGCTGGCTTGCCTCCTGTTTTCTGAAGTCTCGGGGACACAAAATACTTCCTACAATCCTACTGGTGCTGCTGGACTCTGCCATCTGTAAGTCCTACCCTTACCAGAGGTGCCCTCCAGTCCTGGGCCTCAGAAGTGGGTTTCTGCAGCTTTTTCCTACATCGACACAGCAGTGACTTTGCGCCGATCGGAACTGGTGCATCGCCTTCAAAGCCGAAACAGTGGCTGCGTGACAACAGCAATTCTGCAGCCGGCGCGGCCCAATGCCGATAGACAGCGCGGCTTAACATCAATGCTGCGCCTGCATCATGAAAGGGTTTAACATTGAAGCTTCCATCATTGGCTCGGATCAGCGCTGATGCTCGCCTCCATCCATAGATCGACGACGACACAGCGCCTCCTCAACTCTTCGTCTCAAGTCTTTGACATCCACACTTTGCTTCTTCTAAGGTACTTTGCTTATCAGGACCTGTCTGAGTCCTGTAGCCGGCCTAAGTTTGGATTTGCCCTGGTCCCTCGTGACCTCAAGTACCCTTTCAGCGCTATTGACTTCTAAGCACTGTTTTTGCATTTATTCATTAAAAGTTCATATTTCAACTTCTATTGATTAGATTTTTGTCGTTTTGGTCTTGTTTTGCTCAGATAAATATTCTCTAGTTTGCCAAACCTGGATGGAGTATTATTGAGGTGTTTTAATTGAGTTGCTGTAATTTAAGTGTTACACAGATACTTTACACATTGCCTCGTAAGTTAAGCCTGACTGCTCTGTGACCAGCTACCAGAGGGTGAGCACAGGTTAATTTAGGGTGTGTATCTGACTTACCTTGACTAGAGTGGTTGTCCCTACTTGGACAAGGTGCAAACCTCAGCCAACTAGAGACCCCATTTCGAACACTCTCCGTTTAGGAGAGTTTGTCAGCACTGCAGAAGATTGTGGAGTAATTGGCACCAGTTCATAAGCCAGGAATAACCACCACAAGAATGTCAAATGTAATCCTATGACCTTTGCAAAAAGGTTGCCATGCCAGTCAACTTCATCTTTGGCCCCTATTGGCCGTATCTGGCATATGGATGGACTATTGAGGAATCTAATGCCCATGAAAAGATATATTATTGGACCATAGGTCATTACAGTGGGGAAACGTTCCACAATAGCTATTATCATCGTATGAAATTAGGTATGTGCGATGAACTTGTAGCTATTTTTGAATTAGTTTGGGAGGAAATGCTAGTATTTGATACGAATAATGAATTTATAAGTATATTGGTCTTACATTTGTACCAATCATGATGCACTAGATTGGTTGTATTGATTCTGTTTCCTTATTTCAGTGAGCAGACAAGTATATTCGTGCCACTTTGGTATGTAAAATATTTTATGTTTTGAAATTTGTATATGTAAGCACTGATGTATTTATTGTACACTCACTATTACGCATGTAAATTTGTGTTATATTCATATTGTCACTGCCCTGAAGAATATTCTCTATGGAAAAGGAACGAAATGCATTGGCTGTTTTTAATACAAAATAATGGAATGAAGCACAATTAAATAGACGAATTGGAGAGCACGCAATTTATGTGTCCCAATTGTTTCAAAAGTTTTTTTAGTGCTTCATTCCATTATTTTGTAATAAAAACAGCCAACGCATTTCCTTACTTTTCATCGAGAAGCTTCTTGCTTCGATTGCAAAAGTACCCCTTGCTGCTGGTCACTGACTTGGAAGGGCATTGAAGAAACTGCTTACGGAGTACTGTTGTGATTCTGTCATAGCCGCTATTCTGAATTGCTTGGAAAATCTGTTGCCCGCACAGTAAAAAGCAACTGTTTAACCAGTCGTTTCAGGTTAATTCTGATGATATTGTCTAAGCTAATTTCCCCAACAGTGAGATGTCAGGGAATTACCCACAACTTTATTCTCAATAAAGAGACATAAAGAACATACTTCGCTGTTGAAAGATTTGCTCCAGAGAAACAAGGACACTTGTCACTTTATTATCCCCTTAGGGAATTTGCAGATTCTAAATTGCAACCCCTACTTAAGCAGGGGTGCGGCACAACATTATTCTCAACTAATTTATTTAAGCTTTTTCTGGGTCCACCCAATGCAGTTTTTGTCAGTCTCGTAAGGTATTCCTGCAAGAAGCTATCTACATAACCAAAGACAAGGGCAGAAAGGCAAATGCCCCCTCGCAAGGAAACACTAGCTACTACTTTAAATAGGACAGACAGGACATTTTAGCCTTCTCTGTGCCCTAGGTTAGTTGACAATAATTCCCTTAAAATTCAGCAAATTTCATCCATTTGCCAGATCCATACCACAGGAATGTCATTGCTTTGAGTATGTAAAGGGGTCACAACTCCCAGAGCTGTGTGCTAAAGCACCTCAAACAAATTAAAGGAAAATGTTGCTTGATGCAGGTGGTACATGAAACATTAGTTCCTGAAACTGACAAACATTATAAACCCCTCATCTGGATAACATGTAATTGCAGACAATTACCCGTTCCCTAAAATGAACTCTGCTAATAAATATTTCTCCTTTAGTTTGGGAGTTATGTCCAAACTCTCCAAAGGGAATATGCATGAGTTCTTATTTAGTGTGTCAAAGTAATTTCACTGTTACCATGGATTTAAAGTTATATGGTAATCCCATATTGCAAATATGGTAATGCTATCCCCGATTCTATGAAACATTCTGAATGTGGACGTTTGAGTGAATAACCTGATATTTCAAGACTGCCTTGATACTTTCACCGTGAGATGCAAAAGCAAACAACAGGTATAAATCTGGGACAAATCTGTGGTCATAAGAACAGTGTAGTCAAGTATGGAAAACTCACAAAAGTCTTGTGAGGCCATTGGTAACATCTAGTTTTTACAGCAATAGGATTTGCAATTAGTTGATGCCATACAGAATGGTCATCTGTAGATGGTACTTCCAGAACAGACGATTACCTATGCCATTGAAAAGGATGGTCTCACTATAGGAGAGACTCATGAAGAGATTGGATAAGCAGTGCAGGAAGGAACTATTAGTCCCCAAACCTTTTTTTAATACAGGTTTTTAAAGTTGCGTCCAGTGGCGGCTGGTAGGAAACGGTGGCAGGGGGCCAGGGGATAGTGGGGGGGGGTTAGGAAATAAAAAAGAAAACTTACCTGCTGTTCGCCATCACCAACCACCACCTCTCCTCGCAGGAACCAGGTGCAGGAAGCACCCAGGCTTCCAGACTCCCATAGCCAATCACGACGCTGCTGATAGCGTCGTGATTGGTCATAGCGCCATGGGCCGGAGCTCAGAGAGGGAGTGGGAGCCTGGGCATGTTCTCCAGCAAGGCTGTAATACAGCCTGGATGGAGAACATGCAAAGTGCACATGACTGTTTGGCCTGCTCGAGACGGCTGGCCAAACAGTCATGTGCACTTTAGTTGCAGCATCAGCCACTCCTCCTCCCTGTGACGCTGGAAGCCCAGCCGTGCCCCGCCCTAACCTGGTGGCAACTGGAACACTAAAAATAAAATGATAATAACTTCTGATATTATCATTATATTTTTTCCATTGCACTGCTTTAAAGCAGTGAGGCGACGCACCTCCACCTTAGCGGAGGAGCCGCCACTGGTTGCGTCATAGTCATTTGTTAAGCAGAAATGTAAGAAGAGAGAAAATACAAGAACACTTTCTAGAATACGTCTGTTTGCCAGGCATATGTCACAATTTTACAATTGTTCTGTAGTGCTTGTCAAACCCATATTGCTGCAAGGGAACATATGAGTTATTTATTGACATTATAATTATAATTCATTAAACTGCCCTTCCAAAGAGCTTAAATGGATTTAGTGGTGCCATCATTAATGCGGCGTGGACACTACAACTGTACTTTGTGCAACACCACCATGCTTCTATTAATTATACAATGACAGCATTTATTTTCTTAGTGGAGATTCCTAGAAAGATTTTTGCAATACAAGGGATTTTGGTTTGTTTATTTCCAGATTTGCTCCTTTCTATGATTTAAAAATATAAGAACTTTAGTGTAACATCCCCATTCAGGTGGCCTTAAGGAACATTTCAAACTATTAAGCAAATGTTGTGAAAACTGATCGCATTACATTGAAAAATTGGTTTACAACGCGTCCTCTTCTACTCTTCTCATTGCTTGGCTCTCCACAAACATTGACACAATTGTCACGATTTAAACGCGTCACTAGTTATCAACCGTGGACGCTGTCATACATGACATATCTCATAGCAAAAGTGCTAAGAAGAACATTCTGGAAAAATAGCGGTAGAATTTGTCCTTGGGTTACAAGGTTTCCTTGATAGTGTAAATTGCACAAATAGAGCGATGTACCAACCAGAACTGAAACACGTTTAATAACCCTCTGAAGGAGAAAAAGGTATAATTTCTTTTATCTTCTTCACAAAAGGTGGACGTGGACTGTGGACCTTGAAACACCACAAATAGATCAAGGCACGAACATCCAAGACCCTCTAGGAGGCACTCTGACTTCACAGGAAAAACAACTTCATAATCAGACTCCGAAAAAAGAATTGTCCACATTATGTCAGGCTTCCTGTAGATGTGCGAAGCTCGTACAGCATCAACTTACGTTCAAGTTGTGATTCAGCAAAGCTCTTATAGGATGCCTGTAAACCATCAACAAATTATACAAGAAGTAGTATAAATCATGATCAAATTCGGAATAATTGAACCCCATTTCCAGTCTCCACCTTCGAGGTAGTTGGTGCTCACCAATCAGTGTGGTGCCAAACACAGATACATTGTTACATAGACGCCAGATAAATTAAGACTCACTGATAATGCACACCTCATTTTAAGAGCTGAAATTAAACATTGGACCTCACAAAAGTGTACTCGTAGATACCACTTGCTCTGGTAGATGACCAAATTTCATTATTTTCTAATGTACTCAATCTGCTTCCGTTAAACTTTCTAGCCTTGGGTTTGTATGGCAGGCAATACCCTTCCCGTCAAAAGTTGACTTCAACCTTGCTTGCAACTAGCTGTATGCAATGGCCTGTAGAGCTGATATCTTAATCTACTGTGTAGAATGGAAGTCACCTTTCTCACAACTCTGCCCCATACATCATACTGTGGTTTTTGAATTAAAATTAAGCTGCAAAAATTGATTATGGGGCATCGTCAGTGAGATTATAGGACCATAAAGTTAAAATAGTTGTGTAGTCTCTCCTTAGTCTGGCCAGTTATTCTATGTTCATTCATCTTGGATTATGCTACAAGGGCTGGCCTATTGCCAACTCTCTCAAAAAAAGAATTTGCCCAATTATTTGTTTTGATTGACAGTGCCCTGTGAAGCTTTCATGGCATGGCTGTATGCTCTGACCCAGTCCACCTTTGCATTGACTTTTCCAAGTATTTACGTGTTCAGAAGGATATTTCTTGTGAAGGCCTAGGAGCTGTTCTCTCATAGTCTGCCAATGGAAGAGAACAACTCTCATTGTATATCAGTCACATACTGCCTCCCTGGGAACTGTGCTATTAAACAATGGAGGTATCTTGGTCATTAAATGGGTCGCTCACACTTTCTTCTACTAGTTTTGTGGCCAGACATTCACTGGCCCCACTGACAAGGTTGTCGGGAAATTATGATTTAAGCTTCCATATAATTCACTGGTTCCTAGCATTTTAACCATTTTCTTACACCACTCTTGATGTGTGGGGCAAGGCATCTTTATGTTTTATTAATGTTACATGCAATACAGGCCTGGTTGTATGCTATAATGGGTCGCTGCATTTAAAATCTAAGGTGGTGTGGTGCAAGTGCAGTGCCTAAACGCATGTTAGCTTGTTTGAATGGTGTAATGGGGTGTGTGCTTGATTGCCATGTTATTCTTAAACTCAATGTTTTTCCTAAAACTCATGCTCACATGACAGAGAAGCAATGTTCATTATTTGAGGCGCGCACTGTTCAGAAGCACCCAGTGGTTTATACCTTTTAGACTACATGTCATCTGCATTCTCTCTTTGGCATAGCTTTATAGTTGCATAACTGTTCAAAGGATTTCCCCCTAAACTGAGTCACTCTTCCACATTTTCTACAGTGGGAATTGGATGCAATCTCTCCGAGGTCCCTTCACATTGCAGGATCCACTTCTCTACTGGCCAGATTGGCCAGTAAGAGGCTTACTGACAAAGATACTCTCCCCAAAAGTATTTGCACCTCTGAATCAAGTGAAGCTCCTCAGTCTCAGCTCCAGGGATGTGTATTAAGCTTAAGGAGAGACTGTTACTGGAGGCGTTAAAGAAGAAAACAATCACAACCAGGGAGCCCACATGAGCAATAGCGCAAGATGAACTTCTCTTTCCCTGGCCAGCCACTGATGAACAGATCATCAGGAATCCCACCTTTGTGTACAGATTCATGGATTAATGAAAATTCAGCCCCATCCTTTCTAGGAAAATCATATTCCGTGTATCTGTGAAATTCTGATATTGAAGAGAAGAAAGGTCATGTGGTCCTGGCCGGTGGCCTTCTAGGTTGGCAGAGGACCACTCTTCATGTTTAGAGGTCTGTCTTTGCCTAGTGGGGATCTCTATAATGCAAGTGAATCAACACTACTCATTAGTCTATCCCCTATTAGAACACTGAAATGTTGAGCACTCTATTGAAGACAATGTAGTGCTTGGGCTTCTAATGGCTGGTAGAAGCCCACAGCATCAACATTTCAATGTGTGAACAAAGGCCTCACGGAGCCCAAGGAGATTAGAACCTCCCTTGGGCTTCGTGAGGCCTTTGTTTTACTATTTAGAACATTCTGCCCTCTAGGAGCGGAATGTTCTAATAGCCTTAGAGCCCTCTGTAGTGGTCTCTACCTGCCATTAAAGGCCCACTCCCTTGTTAAAGGCCCTCACCTTCGGCTCGGGCCTTTAACGCTGGAGCGGGCCTTTAATGGCCAGTAGAGCCCGCTACGTTGGGCTCTAAGGCTATACACAAAGTATCTTGTATATCATGCTAATCAATGGATAGTTTCCCCACACACACTTTATGATGTCATTGTGTCAGCAGTCGTGACTCATTCACTTAGTCTCCCCTCAGCTACTGGTCCATGTGTCTAACTTCACCCCAGCAATAGCACCTTATATACCTTAATGACCAATGATCTCTTATGGAGCGAGCATGGATCACTTTTGTTCAGCTCATGTTTTGCTACAAAAACATGCAAACAATGCCCCTTTTCCGAAGTATTTGGAAGCTTATACTACTTTTCCTAATTTTCTCCGGCACACATTTCTACAAGGCCATGTTTTCTTAAGCTGTGATGACAACACATTTACTAGAGAAGTGAAAGTTTTCCTTAACTGTCGTGTTAGCCTGAATGGTATTGGAAAACATAGAGTATTAAACAGAAAACATAGCAATCAAGCATACATTTGCTGGCATTACTATTCAAGGGGTTCACTTTTCTAGGCTCTATGTCTATTACACTCATTCTATTATATTGTTAAATGCAGCCATGCTTACTTACAATCAAGCCAGTCGTGTAATCAAAATACAAAACATTTTGGGTAACAGAGAAAACATTGAGCGTTTAAAGTATAACATCCAGGCGTTTTTCTCTACAAGTACCTACTGCTGTTTGGTCCCTTGTTATACTATTTTACAACCATTTACTCTGACATTATCTCAAGCATTATTTATCTTGCTGTCAATAATCTGAAAATAATGGAATTCATCATTAATGTTATTTAAACCAATTTAGAACTTGTCTGCTTACTTTGTAACTTTAAAATATCTCATACAATACACCTTTATCTTTAACGGTTCAATAATTTTTTTTTCATTAAGTATGTATTAATATTATATTTTTTCCTCCACAAAATACCAACTTTCAAATCACCCTATCCTTTTAAATATTATTTGATTTGTTTTTCAGACGGTTACTAGCACTGATTATTTCCTCACCACACATTCAAAAAATGTGCTTGCCTTAAAACAACTGAGACTTTACCTGAAAAACGTAAGTACAAGGAATTAAACAGAAAGGGCTAGATTTATCCAGGGCTTGCATTACTCTTGTGTCATGCAAGGTGACGCAAGGCCAACACAAGCCCTTTAGTGAGATTTGCTATGCCACACAGAGCCACCTTGCATGGCTCAGCTTGGCATAGTAAATCTCGAGTAACGCAAGGCAGCGCAAGTCTCTGCCTTGCGTTGATCCCCCCTGGAAAGATGTTCCATGGGTGGAGCGTGGGTTTTCCCACGTGTCCACCAATGGTCTCTGGTGTATTCCTAGCTTTCCTAACACTAGTAAACCTGGGAATGCATCAAAATGGTACGCCTTCCTAGGGGAGGCAAAACTAGGAGAAATATGTTTATTTCTCCTCGTTTTTATCTTAAAGACTCAGAGGGTTGTTTTTGTGCAGGAAGATATTCCTTCCTGCACAAAAACAATCCTGGCTGTAACACTATGGTGGTGCAAGGGCACCTGCATTGACGCTTGGCAGCCACAACTGCGCTAGCGCAGAGGGAGAGCAGGAATGCACCATATCTTAGTAGATATAGCACATTCCTGCCCTCTCCATTTGACGCAGCACAGCAAGTTGTCTTGTTGCGTTGCACTAAATGTTAGTAAATCTGCCCCACAGTCTACCTCCGTTTTTTGGCACATCTCTAAATCATCTTAACTTAATACGATTTAATTATTTGATATTGTGTAATGTTCATATTGCCATTAGATGGCAGTCTAAGCTCATTGTATTTCGTATTTAGACCTCTGCTACCAGGCATGCAATTCAATATGGTTTAAACTACCTTGTGTGCTCTGCAGTTACTCCACCTCAGATTATTCAACATTTGATGACTTGTTCCTGATAAAAACCTTCCTTAAAATTCAATTGATATTGCAATCTAGTCCTCAATTTGATTGGAAAGCTACTCCAATTTCTGAGATTCAACGAGACTTCCGGGCCCGCCCCTTTCCCGTGGCAGAAGACCAAGGACTGTCTGTAAAGGAAATAGGCCTCATCAAAACGCCTGTGGTCGATGGATCCTGGCAGAGGTCCTTATGACCCCAGTGACTGTTTCAGCAAGCCGAAGGTGGGAAGAGGAACGCTTTGTCAATTGGGGAAGAGGGGGCAGCACAGACCACTGAACACTGGGTTGTGTGAAAAAGGCCGCTTTATTGAGACAGGTGCACAGTACAACATAACCTGGGCCTTTGCCGTACAAAACTATATCCTCACTATACATACTCACCTAAGATAAACCCCCCCACCCCTAACATATCCCTCTCCCCGATGACCTATTCAAACTTGAATAACATATGCCCATCAAAGCTGCTCAACTGAAAGTGGGACCTCTAAAAACCGTTCCCGTTTTCCTACCTCAACTACCCTTTTAACCTCCTTGAACTTCCTACCTAACGTTTTAACTTCCTATGTCATTTAGGCGTGAACTTCCTACCCGTTCCCCTTCAGCCTGAACTGCTGCTGACAAATAATAAAGTTGTGTAAATCCTGTCAACTTCTCAGCCGCCCGCCACCCAGGGTTAGGGGATACCCCCCTGGCCGTGCCCCCCGCGCACTTGAACAGAAGTGAGTCACATCTACAGAACCCTTTACTCAACCCCCAACACTTTGGCTAAAGCTAACTTCAACAGTAGCAGGTAAAGCTCCATCCCCATAAAAGACAAGTGAACTCCGTCCCCTCTAAAAAACTCCACGTCCTCAAATTTTAAGTCTGAATGTTGTATCCTGCCCATGCCGTTATCCTCGGAAAAGGCCCTCATCTCCTTGTTAAGTTTCCTCCTGGCTTTGTCGATGGCTGATGTTTTTTTAACCCCCCTCCACACTCGCCTAGGTATGAATTCCGTCCACATGGTGTGGCAGCCTACCCACAACTTACCTACCTGCCGAAGGTCCCATTTCATCTTCTTGATTAAGGCCAAACCTTTCTGCGCCACCAAATCATTTTCCCCCAAATGAATAATGAGCACATCCGGACAGTCCCCACCCCCTTTGAGCTTGTTCAAGCATGGTATCAGTTCCTTCCGCCGCATACTACCTTTCCCTTACCATATGATAGAGAATAAGTCCTTATTGAAATCCAGGTTGTGACCATGTAAGCTCGCCCTCGCGTGTCTCTCTGCCCATTTTACCAATGAGTGGCCCACGATCCAGATCATCATTCCCGCCTCTGAGGGACCGGCGACCACACCTGCAAAAGAAACAACGATGACAACCTGCCCATTTCCACCCTTCCTCCCCTACCCCCCTGATATAAGTCCGAAAGCAATCCGATTTCCATCTCCCCATTTCCCTAATTCTATTGGACCCCCAACCCCGTCTGCTAACCTCTGTCGCAGCACCAATCCGAAAGAGTGAGTCCCAAATCGGCTGGCGTCCAAACCTAAGAGTGTCAATGCCTTGCGAAGGATGGCCAACAGTTGAAAAGCCGTTACAGGTCTCCCATCCCCGTGTATAAAGACTCTACCCGTGCAAACCTCCCCGCCTCCCACTCTCTCCGTGCAGCAGAGGGCAAACTAAGGACACTGGGTAAGCTTGCAAGAACACTGCCCTCCCCGCTGATCAGTTTTGGACTAGTATAACCACACCTGCACCCCGTCGTCTTGCAGAAACACCTCCTCCCAGAGTAGCCCCCTGCTACTCTTTCCCCCCAGAAGTTCCGAAACCCGAAAGGCTCCAAAAAATAACCTTGACTTGATGGTCTAGAACAGACTCGCCTCCCAGTCCTCAGTGCATACCCTAGTAAGGGACTGAATCACACGCATCAAAATATCCAATGTCATAGGCCTCGGCTTACGACCCGCAGGGCCTAACTCCTTCGCCCAGCCCTCCAGGATTCTTTCCCCAGCTCTCCCGCAGATGGGGGATACCCCCACCAAAGCCTGCCCATAAAAGCGATGCCCGCCAGCTTCCCTGAAATCGTCACCATGGACTGCCCTCTTTCAATAAGGCCCAGTATGAATAAGGATGACATCCTCAACTCTGTCTCGTTCCTGTCGCCTATGCTGCACCCCATTCTTTAGGAACTCCTCCCAGGCCAGTAGTTAAGCCCTCCTTGTTGACGGGGCTAAAGACCTAGCTACCAGGTGTAACAGCCTCTCTTTCCTACAGACCATAACTCTTGTGGCACGCGCGTCTTCTCCTGATCCGCTCCGTGGTCAGCCCATGGAACCTCTCCCACTGCGAACGAGACAAAGCATCAGCAATGTCATTGTCCACACCGGGAGTGTGCTTGGCTCTGAAGGCAATATCAAATCTCAGACAATGCAAGACAAAAACTCGCAGCAGCTGCCACAGCTGTGGCTCCCTCGCCCACTGCCTGTTGACCACCTACACTACTGACATGTTGTCTACCCGGAAAAGGACTCTTTTATGGGACAGCTGGGTGCCCCATAACATGACCGCAACAACCAGGGGAAAAAATTCCAAGAAGGCGATGCTGCATCTGACCTTCCTCCATTCCTCAGGCCATTGCTCAGCACACCAGTGTCCCTACCAGTATAGGCCAAAACCGCAGGCCCCCGCGGCGTCCGAAAAAATCTGCGCGTCCCAGTCCATGTCCACCCAGGATGAGAGGGGAATGCCATTAAAGTCGTGTAAAAAGGCCTTCCACATACGCAGGTCCTCCCCCACCCCCGCTTTCAGAAAGACATGATGGTGGGGTTCAAATGTCACAGGAGCATCTGCACTTCTTTCACAGTCACTTTCTTTTTTGCCAGCATTGTGTCAAGTAAAGCCACCATTTTAGTTTTCTTGTCCTCTGGCAACCGGACCTCCCCTGCTGCAGAGTCAATTTCAATGTCCAGAAATGCCAGCACTGTCGTGGGCCCCACTGTTTTCTCCGGGGCCAGAGGCACCCCTAAGTCCGCCATCAAACCTTGGAATCTGTCAAGCGAGTCCTGGCAGCCTCCTGACCCCGCTGTCCCTACAAGGAAAAAATCATCCAGATAGTGTGTTATATGTTACACCCCAGTGTGCCATGGGAATAACCATTGCAGAAAGGTACTGAAACACTCGAAGAGGGCACACGAAATGGAACAACCCATGGGGAGCGCCTTGTCCACAAACCACTGTCCTTCGAATTAAATCCCCAACAATTCAAATTCGTCAGGGTGTACCGGCAACAGATGGAAAGCTGACTTGATGTCACTTTTTGCCATCAGCGCCCCCTGTCCGACGTTCTCCACCAAGGCTAGGGCTATGTCCACTGACGAGTACGTCACCGTCACTTGGTCCGCGGGGATGAAGTCATTCACTGACTGGCCCTCCGGCCAGGACAGGTGATGGATCAGGCGATACTGTCCTGCTTCCTTCTTGGGCACTACCCCGATAGGTGACACAACTAAATGGTCCACGGGCCATGTGTCATACGGGCCTGCCATTCTCCCTTCCTGTATCTCTTTAAACAATTTTTCTCAAACAATTTGCGGATGCTCTGCTGATTTTAAATTGGCCGCCCAACGGCGAACTCTAGGGCTGTTGTATCCCAGCCTGAAACCTTCCTTAAACCCCAGTAGCAAAACCGCAGCATCGTCCGTCCTGTCGTAAAAGGAGAGCCAGAAAGCCAATTTCTCAAAGTTAATGGGTGTATGAGCCTTTCCCTCCAAGTCCCTGTGCTCCTCTACCCAACCGGAACCCCCTCCCTGTCCGTATTGTGTCCCCTGGGCCACCCCAGCCTGATTCCCTGTAGTTCCTTGTTGGTGCCCGAAGCCCGCGGTGGTGGGGGTACCGGCCGAGAAGCAGGCCACCAAAGGGTGTCTGCCTCAGCATTTCGGGCATTCGTGCTGAAATTTGCATAGCTCTCTTGTGCATAGGCCTTGTTGAAGTCCCAGCATGCTCCTGTTGGACTTGGCCCTTTTTGCAGGGTCATCCCTAAACTTTTTGCCTTTCCCCTAGCCTTTTGTCTGACATGGTGTTGGTGGTTTTAGGCCTCTGGGCACTTTAGCACTGCTGTCCAGTGTAAAGTGCGTGCGCTCTCTGTGTTATGTATGGTGAGATTGGCCTGCCCTCCCATAGGAATGCATTGGGGATTCCCTGATAAGTGTTTCAGTGGTAATACCTGAGATGAGAGGAGCAGCGTGGTCGAGTTTGGTATTTTTATTTATTTATTTTATTTATTTACTTGAGTTTTATATAGCGCTGGCTAGACCCGGAGGTATCAGAGCGCTTTACATAAGGACATAGCGAGTTACAAGTTGAAAAAGTATCACAATACATAATGGATAAATAAACAATACAGGAGTAGATTAGTGAACACGAAAGTCAGGATAGGAAAGATCAGGGACAGCAGGTAATCCACAGGAAGGAGACAGCAGCGGGGAAGAAAACGAGACAAATGTCCGAGATCCGGCTGGGTAGGTGACGGTATGTTTGAAATAGTAATAATAAATGCTACGCAATGGTGTGCACAGATTTATTATAACTATTTTAGAAATGCCACTTTTAGAAGTTGGCATTTCTGTGTGCTATGTGTCTGCCTGCCTGATGTGAATTGCATGTCTGGCTTTTGAGTGACAGGGGCGGGGAGGTGTGTGTGGCTCCAGGAAGGGCAGGGTGAGTCAGCGCTAGGCTGAATGGGACATCTGCATTTGGAGTGGTGGGAGGAGAAGTCCCCGGTCCTTGAATAGGATTGTGCCTGCCCTAGTGAATGCTGGCTCCGCCCCCCTGTGGTGTGTCTGATGACGAGCCCCCACCTAACAATAGAGAAGAGGAGCCCTGTCAACAGAGTGCTCCAAATCCCCCCATAACCAGTTGCATCTGGTTCCCCCAAAAGCCCTGTCCTGCAGACAAAGAGATTCTGTGTATAAATGTAGGGGCTGTGACCCCATGTATGGTGTGCTGTTCCTGACTTGCCGGGGCGTGCTGCTGCTGGGGCCCAGGAGGAACCGCCATGAGGGTTTTCCTCCCTGGGCCCAGCCTTGCCCCCTTGATCTCTAAGGACTGTTGCTGTTGGAGCTGTGGCTCCTAGCGCCTCGAGAGCGCTATATTTTGATTTCCCAAAGAGAGGAGAGCGGGGGCTTCGCAGCGCGGAGCTGCAGCCCTTATGGAGGGAATCCCGACGTGGGGATTCCCCCGCATTTTGCGGATCAAAGCGGGAGCCCACCCCGCTTTATGCGTTTTTGACAGCGGGTGCCCACCCCGCGTTTGGAGTTGTTGGCGGGTGTCCACCCCGCTTATGTGCTTTATGTAAAGCGGGTGCCCACCCCGCATTGCCCGGCCGAGAGAAGTCACCGCCGTGGCCCGATCCTATGAGCAGGAAGCCAGGCGGCCTTGCCTGACTGTGGGCGGGGCTTAGGAGGCGTCCGGCGGGGCAGGGACAGGAAGTCCCGCCCGCCGCAGAAGCCGTCTGGAGCCTTGCGGGCTCCCCGTCACAGTCCCGGTCCCAGGAAGGGGGACCGGGCGAAGTGAGGTCAGACGAAGCCTCCCCAGCGAGGGAGAAGAACAGAGTGCGGGCCCAGACGCGGCACCTTGTCGGTGCCGGTCCCAGCAGCGAGAGAAGGCCGGAGGAGTCCCAGGAGGGCCCGGTCAGTGGGGCTGGCTGGGGAGCAAGACCGAGGCACATTGTCGGTGCCTGAGCGGTCCCGCAGGAGAGCCGGCCGCTCCAACGTGGGGCATATTGTTTTTAGGGCCCCCATGGGGGTCCAGAGGGCACAGTGGTGCCCGTGCCTCTTCATTGCCTCAGTTGCGCCGCCGTAGCGGGCAACTGCAAATGTTTGGCCATATTTGTTTAGGTGGAGCCCCGCGGGGGTCCAGAGGGCACGTTAGTGCCAGGGCTGATTTATTGTTCACAGCTGCACCGCACCAGCGCGGGCACCAGCAACGGTGGGCATATCTGTCGAGAGAGCCCCAGTGGGGGCCCGAGGGCACAGTCAGTGCCAGGGCCCACGTTTTGCTTCACAGCTGCACAGCAATTAGCGGCAGCTGCAACGTTTAGGCCATCATTTCCTTGGGGTATATAAAAAACAAGGGAACCCAAGTAGAATAGGTCAGGGACCTTGGGAACTAAGTTATTATAAAGAACAGTGGTCCCTGAAATAGGGAAAGATCTATGAACAATGAATATAGTCCCAATCAGTACTATATTTTTGGCCCATGTCCAGCCGGACAGAGGTAAGTTTAATATGCAAAATAATTCGAATAGAACACAAAAATGTGAGGGAAATATCAGTGGGATACAAGCCTGTATCCGTAAACTCACATATCTGGACAAACACACAACATAGAAAGGCTCAGGCAATTTGTGGTTGTTTCTAAAAAATAATATACGTATAGTGAAACAACAATCATAGAAAGGTCACCTTTACACAAAATATATACAGAAATCACTGTGTATAAGGTTGACAACTGTGTCGACGACGTTTCGATCCTTATCTGTAGGGTATTGGATCATCATCAGGACTAAGAAATAAAGTGCCTGAGAGCATATGCCTGTGAATTACTGCAGTGGAGCTCAATGAATGAGAGCTAATTATCAGCGCCATAATGAATCGGTCCCATTCGGCGCGAATTGCGAAGTGGGCCTGATGTGACGCTCGTAGTCCCTGAAAGTAATGGCGCGATCAAGGAGCTCCTTCCGACTATCATGTCTTGAAACAGCCTTCGTTGTGCAGCTATCGACCCCGCCTCATCAGTCTCCCATTGTGGATGGCTCCACCTTCCATTGCTATGAAACCGAACATATCGGTTTAATTTTCCCATTCCAGGGTCCAATTTACCTTGCCTGCTATACAGCCCGTTCTTACTAGCTCTCATTCATTGAGCTCCACTGCAGTAATTCACAGGCATATGCTCTCAGGCACTTTATTTCTTAGTCCTGATGATGATCCAATACCCTACAGATAAGGATCGAAACGTCGTCGACACAGTTGTCAACCTTATACACAGTGATTTCTGTATATATTTTGTGTAAAGGTGACCTTTCTACGATTGTTGTTTCACTATACCTATATTATTTTTTTAGAAACAACCACAAATTGCCTGAGCCTTTCTATGTTGTGTGTTTGTCCAGATATGTGAGTTTACGGATACAGGCTTGTATCCCACTGATATTTCCCTCACATTTTTGTGTTCTATTCGAATTATTTTGCATATTAAACTTACCTCTGTCCGGCTGGACATGGGCCAAAAATATAGTACTGATTGGGACTATATTAATTGTTCATAGATCTTTCCCTATTTCAGGGACCACTGTTCTTTATAATCATTTCCTTGGGGGGCATTTTTGGATGAGACAGGAGTGAGATACACTCCTCTGCCCCAGCGCAATTGCGCACTTGTGGATTCTGCTGCATTGGCAGCGCGCCCTGACATTATGGACATAGGGCATTTGAGCCCTCTGGGAAGGCCAGTTGGCCAGGGGGACCGTATGAGGTTATTGCATACTGCGTGTATGCTGGTGAGGCCTAATGCGTAATGTGTTTATGCTTATGAGGTTATTGCATACTGCGTGTATGCTGGTGAGGCCTAATGCGTTTATGCTTATGAGGTTATTGCATACTGCGTGTATGCTGGTGAGGCCTAATGCGTAATGTGTTTATGCTTATGAGGTTAATGCATACTGCGTGTATGCTGGTGAGGCCTAATGCATAATGTGTTTACGCTTATGAGGTTTAATGCGTAATGTGTTTATGTTTATGGAGTTGGTGCATAAAGTGTTTTACGCCTAATATGATGCGGAGTGCATAATATGATTTATGCTGCAGGATATAATGCTGAGTACAGTGTTTCGCCAGTCATTACTGGTTGTGTTCTACATTTATTATTTGTGCTTGTGATGGTTCTGACAGTGGCCCAATTGGCCCTGTCATGTGTATATAATCCCCTGTAAATATTGCCCAGTACCAGTTGGCACAGTGTAAATGTGTGATTATGTGTCTAATGTGTTTATGATAATACAAAGGCTATTTTTTATATAACCTTGTGTGGAGTTCCTTTTGTGGTGTGCCTAGTGGGTTGCTACTGTGTGTGTGTGTTGCGCAAACGCTTTACACATTGCCTCTGGGATAAGCCTGACTGCTCGTGCCAAGCTACCAAGGGGGTGAGCAGGGGTTATCCTCAGCGTGTAACTCCCTTGCCCTGACTAGAGTGGTGGTTTCTGCCTGGCTTAGGCGCAAGCCCTAGCCAACCAGAAATCCCATTTCTAACATTGGTGGTCAGCGGTGAGGATAGGACTTGCGTTTGCGCAATAACACAGCGACAACTGGTTGCACTACAAACTCTGCATCTAGATAATCACAAGTTTGGGGATTATTGTTTCTGATTTTGTTTTTTCCTTAAAAGTATCATTTTTTGGGAAATGTGTTCTCTTGTTGCACTATGAGTTGTGTATCTTGCCAAGGACAGAAACCAGAGAATCTGAAGGAGGAGACTACCCCTATGCTGCGTGTTGTTGGGGTTGGCCTGCAGTGGTGACTTAATTGACAAGGAGAAACTAGCTCTGGAGGGTAGATTATCCCCTAAGTGCAGTTTGAGTTTTCTGGATTCCCCAGTAAGGGTGGGATCCAGTGGTGGCAGCAATACGGAGTCCAGTGTAGGAAGTCCCACTCCCAGAGCCCGGAAGATGGTACCTAGTTCCCAAGAAGAGGGGTACAGGTTGAGATTCAGGGGCAGTAAGAAACTGTCTCACCAGTCTTGGGGGGAGTTTGTGGATGAGTGTTGTGATGCACTGGACGATTGGGTGCGAGTTCTCTAATCCCAGGGAACTTGCACGGGAGGCAGACCTCTGGCTGCGTGTTAGAGGATCTGAAGAGGCATTTGGGAGTGATCCTAAAAGGAGTGGCTCAGGTATCTTCCGGACCTGCGTGGTGGAAGAGGTTCAGAGTAGCCCAGCTAGGTCCCGGTGTAGTGGGAGGGGTGTAGGGGCTCACGTCCTGTCTCTGTGGAGAAGGAGTGAGTGTGGGACTGCGCACCTTGGGGTGCCCGAAACCCAGTCTCAGGGCCTGGAGGGTTCCTTAAGGGAACACCAGGTTGGGGGCCTAGGCTGTACTGGTAGGCCATTTGAGGGGGATCTCCCAGTGTCTAGAGAACCTGGAGCATCTGTAAACGGAGCTCCAGTGGTTCTGGTGTCTGGCAGTGCCACTCCTAAGTGGAGGGTGCAGAAGTCCAGATGGAGGGGTGAGAGGGGGAAAGAGTCCCCAGTGGAAGAACCAGTGGGTCAGGGGCCAGCCAGAAGGGCTGAGTCGCCAATGAATGACCATGTTGACACCACTTCTGTCCTGGGGGATCTTCACGCACTGTCAGAGGGACAGGGGTCGGGAGATCTGCGCAAGGCAGACTGTCACACGACACATGAGTTATGTGTCACCCTCAGGGGGGGCATGCATGCTCCCAAGGAAGTCCTGGTGCGCCAGGCGGGTGCTCAGCCGCAGGGTTCCGTCCCTGGGTTGGGAGGCCAGGTTCAGGGTATGCCTGACCTGGAGGGAAGGACAACTGTAATCAGTGTCCTGACCGATGTAGCTTCCAGGGGTACCACTCCAGTTGGGAGGGTACAGTGCTCTGGAAGGGGGTGCAGAGGGAGGGAGTCCTCGCCTCTGACCCCGGTGCAACCTGAGGGTTTAGATCCCAGGTTGGTAGACCAGTTGCTGGAGAGAGGTCCTGAACTGGTGGGTGAATTGTGTTCTGAGGTTGCCTCTCATAGGAGGAGAGTGCGGAACCCCAGGTTGGAGGATCAGTGGCAGTTTGGAACTACACTGAGAGGAAGAGTGGAGAATGGTTACTATGTGCCAGGGGTTACTGCCCCCCACTCTGTGGATTGGCAAGGACCGGAGGTGTCTGGATGGTCTAGGGCCTGGTCCTGGCCGAGGACAACTAGGGGAGTACCAGTGGGGTAGCCTAGTTGACCCTGAGAGCTTTTACAGAGGGAACCACATGGGTTCAGAGTGGCGTAGAACCGGAAGGTGTCCCTGCAGTGGCGGGCCCGCGTCCGTGTTCTATCGCCCAAAGCAGGGAAGCCCATCAAGGTAGTGATTGGTCTACCCAGCGTTTTGGCTGGAAGGGGGTTGTGTTGGACTTGGTCCTTTTTGCAGGGTCATCCTAAACTTTTTGCCTTTCCCCTAGCCTTTTCTCTGACATGGTGTTGGTGGTTTTAGGCCTCTGGGCACTTTAGCACTGCTGTCCAGTGTAAAGTGCGTGCGCTCTCTGTGTTATGTATGGTGAGATTGGCCTGCCCTCCCATAGGAATGCATTGGGGATTCCCTGTTAAGTGTTTCAGTGGTAATCCCTGAGATGAGAGGAGCAGCGTGGTCGAGTTTGGTATGTTTGAAATAGTAATAATAAATGCTACGCAATGGTGTGCGCAGATTTATTATAACTATTTTAGAAATGCCACTTTTAGAAGTTGGCATTTCTGTGTGCTATGTGTCTGCCTGCCTGATGTGAATTGCATGTCTGGCTTTTGAGTGACAGGGGCGGGGAGGTGTGTGTAGCTCCAGGAAGGGCAGGGTGAGTCAGCGCTAGGCTGAATGGGACATCTGCATTTGGAGTGGTGGGAGGAGAAGTCCCCGGTCCCTGAATAGGATTGTGCCTGCCCTAGTGAATGCTGGCTCCGCCCCCCTGTGGTGTGTCTGATGACGAGCCCCCACCTAACAATAGAGAAGAGGAGCACTGTCAACAGAGTGCTCCAAATCCCCCCTGAACCAGTTGCATCTGGTTCCCCCAAAAGCCCTGTCCTGCAGACAAAGAGATTCTGTGTATAAATGTAGGGGCTGTGACCCCATGTATGGTGTGCTGTTCCTGACTTGCTGGGGCGTGCTGCTGCTGGGGCCCAGGAGGAACCGCCATGAGGGCTTGCCTCCCTGGGCCCAGCCTTGCCCCCTTGAACTCTAAGGACTGTTGCTGTTGGAGCTGTGGCTCCTAGCGCCTCGAGCGCTATATTTTGATTTCCCAAAGAGAGGAGAGCGAGGGCTTCGCAGCGCGGAGCTGCAGCCCTTATGTAGGGAATCCCGACGTGGGGATTCCCCCGCATTTTGCGGATTGAAGCGGGAGCCCACCCCGCTTTATGCGTTTCTGACAGCGGGTGCTCACCCCGCGTTTGGAGTTGTTGGCGGGTGCCCACCCCGCTTATGTGCTTTATGTAAAGCGGGTGCCCACCCCGCATTGCCCGGCCGAGAGAAGTCACTGCCGCGGCCCGATCCTACGAGCAGGAAGCCAGGCGGCCTTGCCTGACTGTGGGTGGGGCTTAGGAGCCGTCCGGCGGGGCAGGGAAAGGAAGTCCCGCCCGCCGCAGAAGCCGTCTGGAGCCTTGCGGGCTCCCCGTCGCAGTCCCGGTCCCAGGAAGGGGGACCGGGCGAAGTGAGGCCAGACGAAGCCTCCCCAGCGAGGGAGAAGAACAGAGTGCGGGCCCAGATGCGGCACCTTGTCGGTGCCGGTCCCAGCAGCGAGAGAAGGCCGGAGGAGACCCAGGAGGGCCCGGTGAGTGGGGCTGGCTGGGGAGCAAGACCGAGGCAAATTGTCGGTGCCTGAGCGGTCCCGCAGGACAGTGGGCCGCTCCAACGCGGGGCGCATTGTTTTTAGGGCCCCCATGGGGTTCCAGAGGGCACAGTGGTGCCCGTGCCTCTACATTACCTCAGTTGCGCCGCCGTAGCGGGCAACTGCAAATGTTTGGCCATATTTGTTTAGGTGGAGCCCCGTGGGGGTCCAGAGGGCACGTTAGTGCCAGGGCTGATTTATTGTTCACAGCTGCACCGCACCAGCGCGGGCATCTGCAACGGTGGGCATATCTGTCGAGGGAGCCCCAGTGGGGGCCCTGAGGGCACAGTCAGTGCCAGGGCCTACGTTTTGCTTCACAGCTGCACGGCAATTAGCGCCAGCTGCAACGTTTAGGCCATCATTTCTTTGGGGGGCATTTTTGGATGAGACAGGAGTGAGATACACTCCTCTGCCCCAGCGCAATTGCGCACTTGTGGATTCTGCTGCATTGCCAGCGCGCCCTGACATTATGGACATAGGGCATTTGAGCCCTCTGGGAAGGCCAGGGGGACTGTATGAGGTTATTGCATACTGCGTGTATGCTGGTGAGGCCTAATGCGTAAGGTGTTTATGCTTATGAGGTTATTTCATACTGCGTGTATGCTGGTGAGGCCTAATGCGTAATGTGTTTATGCTTATGAGGTTTAATGCGTAATGTGTTTATGCTTATGAGGTTATTGCATACTGCGTGTATGCTGGTGAGGCCTAATGCGTAATGTGTTTATGCTTAAGAGGTTATTGCATACTGCGTGTATGCTGGTGAGGCCTAATGCGTAATGAGTTTATGCTTATGAGGTTAATGCATACTGCGTGTATGCTGGTGAGGCCTAATGTATAAGTTGTTTATGCTTATGAGGTTTAATGTGTAATGTGTTTATGCTTATGGAGTTGGCGCATAACGTGTTTTACGCCTAATATGATGCGGAGTGCATAATATGATTTATATTGCAGGATATAATGCTGAGTACACTGTTTCGCCAGTCATTACTGGTTGTGTTCTACATTTATTATTTGTGCTTGTGATGGTTCTGACAGTGGGCCAATTGGCCCTGTCATGTGTATATAATCCCCTGTAAATATTGCCCAGTGCCAGTTGACAGTGTAAATGTGTGATTATGTGTCTAATGTGTTTATGATAATACAAAGTCTATTTTTTATATAACCTTGTGTGGAGTTCCTTTTGTGGTGTGCCTAGTGGGTTGCTGCTGTGTGTGTGTGTTGCGCAAACGCTTTACACATTGCCTCTGGGATAAGCCTGACTGCTCGTGCCAAGCTACCAAGGGGGTGAGCAGGGGTTATCTTCAGCGTGTAACTCCCTTGCCCTGACTAGAGTGGTGGTTTCTGCCTGGCTTAGGCGCAAGCCCTAGCCAGCCAGAAATCCCATTTCTAACAGCTCCCATTTGGGTCCCTTGGTTTCTGATGCCTCCCCCCACCCCGCCTCGGGTGGGGCGACCCTGAAAGGGCTTGTAGACTATTGGCAAGCCACTTGCTGTAAAGATTGTCTTACCAAATTTCGCTGGCCCCATGGTGTGCTGCCATAAATCCGTATCTAACTCGCCCCTTTGGGGATCCGGGTCCACCGCTAGCCGGGCCAAGAATTCCTTATCATATTGAGCCCAAGCATTGCCCCTGAAATTTAGATGCGCCTTTCTAATGACATCCATGTACTTGAATATGGCGACTGTCCTTTCAGGGAACTTCCAGCAATAGACGCTGGCATAAATGAGGAAAGCCGCGGTCCAGTTCTCGATCGTTACTGGGACTCGTGGGCGTTTGGATAGTTCTAACTCCTCCTCCTTGGATCCCTCCTTAGACCTGAGCTCTCTATGTAGCAGCTTTAAGATCTCTACGTACTCCCCCTTCCAGATTTTCTGCTTTGTCGATGGCATTAGATGCGCTCCCAAAGGTTTCGCCGTCCCAATGTATGGTAATTTCTTGAATTTGACCTCTATGCTCTCCTTCTTAACCCCAGAGTCCTGTTGGTCGCCCTTGTCCCCTTGTCCTACCCCCACATGCCCCTTGCATTCCACCCCTTCTGCTGGAGGTGATGTCTCTTGCACCATGCACACCGGTGGGTCCTCCGTCCCCACTCCGGTGTCCCGCACGTATCGCCCTTTTTGTAGGTGGGCCTCCCCGCAGGCGTGGGGCTCCCCGGCATCCACTCTAATGGATACCATATTCACGTGGGCCTCCCCACTTGCTGCCGGCTCCTTGGCCTCCACCCCCACAGAGACCTTCCGCACGCGGGGCTCCCCGCTGAAGTTGCCCCCCATAGACCCCTGCGTCCCCATCACTCCGTGTGCCTGCTTCGCCTTATCTGGCGCCAGTGTCCGTGCCCGCTCCGTGGTCCACCGCTTCGTCGCCGGCTGTGCATCCTGGCCCTCCGGCACCGACTTCTGCCGCTGCGCTCTCTCCTCCTGGAAGAAGCTAGGAAACACGTTAGCTGAGCCCCCCACCACTCCCTCCTCCCACCATTGAGCTTCTCCCTCATCCCTCAGTTCCCCTTCCTCCAATCCTCATGTGTGTGCTTCTACAGCTCCATCCCCAACAACCTGCCCTGCCCTGTCAGGGGGGGGGCGTACCCTGCCCCCCCCAATCTATTCCCGATGCAGTGAATGTATGGCCTTGCTCCAGGGAGGTGGAGTATGCTCGAAATCCTTCCACCCGTTGCACCGCCGAGGTTGCACTGTACCCACTTGTGGCAGTGATCTTGCCGTCCAACGCTGCATGCCAGCTAGCCGCGTGGGGCTTCGCTAACTCTTCACCTCGTGGCCGACGAGCCGCATGTGGCCCACCCGAGTCGGGCCCCCCCGGACGTGTGCCATCCTACAAAAAGTGAACATGGTCCAACCAAAACCTATATTCAGTTATGCCCCGACCCCTGCCAAGCCACATTGCTCGGGGGGGGGGGCGCTAGCACCCCGTAAAAGAGGGTGCCCCCCAACCCCACCTGTCCCCCCAACCCGTGCCCCACCCTGCTGGGCCGATGCTCCCCTACCCTTTGACGTACTATATACCCTGCCCGGGGGCTTCACAGCCCACTGTCGGTCAGGGGACGCAGCCGCGATGCAATCCCCCCCTCCCAGATCTTCCCCGTCGCTCGATTCCAAAGAATCCAGCCCCCTGGCATGTCTGACAGGGCCCGCAACCCCGGGTCTAGGCAGTACTGGACCCTCCCCCGGGGACCCTTTGGAAAACTCCTTAACCAACCCCTCTCTAACCCCCCTGGGGCTCTCTCCAGCCAAGAGTCCTGTTCCCAGTCCACCCCCTGACTTGCCCCGCCAGCTGGGATCCCCACAGGGGTCAACACCGTACCCCCTTCCTCCTACAGCCACTGGGCATAAACTTCCCTAAAATCCACCTCAGGCCAAGGGGCCTCGACGGCCCTCAAGGCCCCGAGGCGTTTTATTTTGTCCTCTAAGCCCTCCCCACCCCCTATTTCATCCCTGCCCAGGGGCACTGACAGTGTGCTCCCTGTAATAGTAGGGGCCGAGGGCTCCACTACCATGCTCCAGCCTTGAATTCCATTGCGAGAGGCCTCACTAGGCCCATGTGAGGCCTCCCGCTGCTATGACACACCCCCTGCTGACAACTGCGAGGCCTCCGCTAACCCGCTGAGGGCCTCGCATTCCCCAGATGCAATTGCAGCAGGCGGGGCCCTTCCGCTCTTGCGGGGGCCTCGCCTGATGCCCTTCTGCTTTGGCCCGCAGCACAGGCGGGGCCGCTTGTGCCACCTCACCCCGCCCCTGCCCGCACCGACGGTCTCTCTACGGACGGGAGGGGCCGCTCTTCGCACACGTGAGCGGCCCCTCCCCCTTACATGGGGCACAACTGAAGGCCTGCGCTCCGGCGCGCAGGCCAGTACCGCAGCAGCCACCCCCCAGCTGACTTCCGTGGGGGCGACCCGGCCCATTGGGTGCCTCCTTTAGCAGGTCAAGCCTGCCAGCTGCGGGCAGCAACCGAACAGCCTGCTCGACTCAATCGCCCTCCATGCTGAGTGCGATCGCAGAAATAAGCGAGCTCTGACCAACGCTGCGAAACGCGCTGTGGGAAAACCAACTGCCACAAAAACAGGAAAGCGTGCCAGCCACCGGGTCACCACGTTGAAATGGTGACTGGCACACAAAATGGAGGGTATTTATATTGGGCTACCACTTAGCCCAAAAAGAGCCCAACCCGCCGTGCAGTCCTCTTCCAATTGGTCGAGTTGGACAAATGCATTAGGTGACGCAAGCCAGGGGGTCTGGCTTGGTTCTACGAGTCAACTGAGCCGGTACAACCATATCTGGCAAGTAAATGGCAGAGCAAACGTCATGTATTAATATGGTAAAGACTCTTCCAAATATTTTTTTTCCCTGAGTACATTTGATTGTATAATTGCATTGACATCTGGTTAAATTACTATTTTTTTCCAAATGAACGCACATAATTCCCTTTGACTGCGCTGAGTGGGCAAAGAAATGTCAGTTTGTCATGCACGCTGAATAAATGGCCACTCTTCTATGTGGAGCAATATATTGTCTTGAAAACCACACTTGAGGTTTTTATATAGCGCATACACTGAACTAAATTACTTCAAAGTACTTTCATAACTGACGCGCATTCAAAATGAGACAGTGAAGTAAAGTGATTTGCCTAGAGTCACGCAATTTTGTCAAGTGTGAATTTGAATTCAGGTTGCTGGTAACAATTATGCAATTCAGCCTCTGGAAAGACAGTAAAACAATGACAAGGAAAGAAAGCAAGGATGACAAAGAATCTGAAAGAGTGAGATAAAGGGGAGGAGAGTGTATGTGATGGATTAAAGAGGCTTGAGTTCGAATCAAGAATACACAGCCTTGGTATTCGGACCTAGGGTTACCACCTTTCCAAGAGAAAAATACCATCCGTTTGTTGTTGTTTTAAGAGTCAGACAGGGCTGGGACATAATATTAAATAGGACTTTAAATAAAATCATATGCTTTCATTTGTAACATGACTTTTCTGACTTTGTTTAATTATTAGTCATGGATCAATAACGCAGCTCTCAAACACATTAAAAGTAATTTCTATATATATTTGCTGTTTGAAGTAGGTACAGCTTAAGGCCAAAAATACAGGCTGTTGGCGATTTTGCACATTTTTCTTCTGGTAGGGATATCAAAATACCAGTGGTGCTGGTAAAAAAACGGTCAGGTGGCAAGCCTATTCGGACCCCTGACATTGGACAGCACCGGCAGCGAGCTTCGGAGCAAAACGTTGGGACCCGACATTTATTCTTTCACAGATTAAGCACTGTGTAAATTAATACACTATGTTCAGTACATCCAGGTATCACGTGTTAATTCAGTCTGACACGAATAATAGGAGTGTTTTTATTAATTAGAAAAATAATGCATAATTCATATAAGCTTAAGTAGCGTGACTAGGCCACAGCCAGCTTGCATTGATATCAATTCATGTTTGCAGAAAGAAATGTACACTTTAATTTAAACAAGTTTTTCCCACATGCACGTTTCTCTGTGTGCTTTTCAATTTCAGAAAATCAGCAAAATAAAAGCTTTATCCATGGTTTTACTTATTTAACAAAACATTACTGTATTAATTTGTATTCCTTTTGAGGAAGCTATGTCAATCATGTTCCTGTCATTTCACTTTCTAGGTCCTTTGATCAAATCTTTCCTAGGGACTGTTCATTAGTTGAGCTGTCTTTTGTATTTGTGTATTATATAAATATCATGTAATTTCCCATTCACACCTCATACACCAACATTCAGTAAAATAGGTGTTCCTAGATGCATCTAATTTGATGTATCTTATGTATTAGAATATTGATGGTCCAGGCACAGTTGAGATTCACGGGCCGTGTTGAGGCTCGGGGGGCTCATTTTTAACTTGTTTTTTAAAACATTGGTTTTACTGTGTATAACTTGCTGATTTTTAAAACTCATGCTTAGGCTCATGTTTTATTTCACGCCTGTTTACAGTTTGCACTGAAAGAATAGCGGAGCTGAGTTAAAGCTCCAGGGCACCATTTTGGCATTTTGTTCACGGAGGTTAGCAGTTCACTCCCTGGATGCTACCGCGCACGCCCACGATAAAAGGGGGCGGATGACGCGCCCGCACAGCGGGCGCGCCGCTGGCGCACCAAAGGCAAGCCCGTCTGCGCCCGGCCGCGTCTGGAACGCGGGCAGCGCCAGCCACCCTGCCCATCTTAGTCCTCCGGCTAGATTGGCTTGGTCTAAGGAGCAACTAATGGCTCTCTTACCACGTAGGTGTGTGGCGCACGTATGTCTGGATTTTTGTGTGTTGGGACAAGATAGGTTAGACCAGGAACCGCACTGTAACTCCTGCTCCTTTAAGTTGGAAGTTGGTGTTAACAATGTCTCCCGTACAGTATTAACCTCCACAACGGGCACCAAAGGTCACATGTCTACATCCAAATCCACCCTCAGGGCCTGTCTAGTGAATTGCAGGTCCCTCCCCAAACATGCGGATGACATTTGGCTCACACTAGAGTCCAATTGTTGGGACTTAATGTTCCTAACAGAAACCTGGCTGAGGGACAGCTCCAACCCTGATATTTCATTGGCTATACCGATGGGTTTTAGGGTAGCTACAATGAACCGTGCAGGCAATAGACTGGGGGGGGTCTTGCCGTGATCCTAAGAGACGATTGGGGGATCACGTACAAGAGAATGGAGCAAACAGGGCTGATTGAGGCTATGACATTCGGTATAAAAATCTCCCCGGCTTCTACTTTTGCTGGTATGTTGGTCTACAGACCCCCTGACACCCCGGCCGCTCACCTACTGGAGCTATATGACATCATTGCAGACCTCTCGTTGAGGCATGCAAATTTTACAGTCTTAGGTGATTTTAATGTCCATATGAACGATGATATTTGCCCCCTAGCCTCTCAAATGACCGACACCTTTTTGGGGTTAAACCGAACCCAAAAGGTAGGGTTTCCTACCCATGTGGCCGGCCATATGCTTGACCTAATTTTTACCAGTGACCATACTCTAAAAGCTGAGAAGCCTCTACCACTAACCTGGTCGGATCACCAACTCATCCCCTTCAACATGACATTGACGTCTGGTCATTATCAGGACAGGTCGGGGTATGAAGACAGAAGGAACTGGAGGAAGGTCTTACCTGAGTCCATGGGTCCGGAGCTCCTGCACACCCTACCATGCCCCCTAGGTGATCCAAGCCAGGACACATTGGTCTTTAACAGATGGGTCACTGCGGCCCTTGATAAAATGGCCCCTGTTAAAATGATGAAGCTAGCCAGGAATAAACCCTCGGCCCCCTGGTTCACGACCGAACTTCGGCGGGAAAAGAGCTTGTGCAAGAAGCTCGAGCGGGCATGGCGAAAAAACTATGAAGCAGAGGCCAAGGGTGTTTATAAAGCAGCTTTAAGGAAATTTTCAGGGATAAAACGTAATGCCATTAGGGACTACGTGGTCAAACAGATTAAGTCCTCTGACAATTCTGCAAAAGAGGTATTTAAGATAGTCCAGGGATTTACAAAAACCTCAGGCATTAAAGAGTACCATTGCCCTCTCAGTTACCCTTTGCGAAGACTTAGCCAGCTTTTTCCAGGAGAAAATTCAGGCGATCTATTCTTCCTTCCCCCTGAGAGGGGCACCAGATAGGCCATCTTTCACTCCCCCCCTTTCTGGTACGTGGTCTGAGTTCCGTCCTTTTTGTCCTGAAGCGTCCCTCGTGGAACTGAATAAAACTAAATCGGGCTCGCCGGCAGCCCCCTGCCCAGCCAGATTCTTTAAACTGCTGGCCCCTTGGTTTAACCCTGTTTTGAACTACATCTGGAACTCTTCCTTGAGAACAGGGTCTTATCCTTCCAGTTGGAAAACGGCTTTTGTCCGACCCATTCTTAAGAAAGAAGATGCTGACCCAACAGAACTTAAGAATTTTAGGCCAATCTCTCTCCTCCCAGTGCCGGCCAAAATTCTGGAGAAAGAGTTACAGAAACAATTATCAGTTTTCCTGGAGTCGAATAACCTTCTTCATGACTCCCAGTCAGGCTTCAGGACAGGATATAGCACCGAGACGGCTCTGCTTGAGGTGACAGAGACTATACATGCTACTGTAGATCAAGGGAGCTGCGCAATGTTGGTGCTGTTGGATCTTTCCGCAGCCTTTGATACGGTATCGCACCAGATCCTTTTGGATAGACTTGAGCTCCTGGGAGTGACGGGAACCACCTTAGCCTGGTTCCGTTCATTCCTTGAGAACCGGTCTCAACAAGTGTCTCTTAACCCGTATGTCTCCTCCTCCAGACCCCTGATGTGTGGTGTCCCTCAGGGTTCGGCTTTGAGCCCAACCCTTTTTAATGTATACCTCATTCCTCTGGCATCGGTGGTGGAGCAATGTGGGGTGAAAGTCGTATCATTCGCTGATGACACTCAGCTGGTGTTTTCCTTTACGGAACATAATGAAGCAGCTTTCTCCTATTTCAGGCAGTGTCTTCTTAACATCTCATCATGGATGACGGACAGCTGTTTGAAATTGAACACCGATAAAACTGAGGTGCTGTTTTTAATTAAGCGTCGCCCCCACGGTCAGAACTCTGGTGGCCGTCAGAGTTAAACCCTCCCCCTCTCCCAGTCACTTCCGCAAGGAACCTGGGATTTCAGCTTGATGCTAAACTCACATGCAAAGCACAGATCTGTCAAGTCTCCTCTCGGTGTTTTTGGAAGCTGAAAGCTCTGCGGAGGTTTCTCCATCTCCTTTCCATGGAGTGTAGGAAAACTATAGTCCACGCATTGGTCACCTCACATTTGGACTATGCTAATAGTCTATATCTGGGCTGTCCGGCATTTCTGATCAGGAAATTGCAGATAATCCAGAATGCGGCAGTTAGACTCATTAGGAATGTGCCTCTCCGCCATCACATCTCCCCTCACCTGCGCACCCTTCATTGGCTCCCGGTAAAGAGGAGAATAGAATTCAAGGCGCTAACTTTGGCCTACAGAACAGCGGGTGAGATAGGCCCACATTATCTGAAGCGGAGGCTGCAGAAATACCGCCAGACAAGGGTCCTAAGATCTGCTCAACAGGAACTGCTCGTGATTCCACGTTTTGCAAAGGCCAGGATTGGCGGTAGAGCATTTTCAGTAAAGACCACTGCCTTATGGAACTCCATGCCAGTACACATTAAGAAGGCCACTTCTGAACCGCTTTTCAGAAAAGCGCTGAAAACCTAGCTTTTTGGCCTACCCTAGACCTCCACACAAGACCGTGAGTCCTCACCTGTTGCACCTGTGACTAACGCCGGGACACTTCCGTTGGAGGTAGCCGTGCGCTCTATAAGCTGTAATAATAATAATAATAATAATGTTCAAATTAATTTGTTATATGGCTAGTACAACCCTATTTTGTAATCTCTCACTACTAAATGTGTGTGACTTCTGCACCTAAAACCCTATAAAAGATGATGTTTTTGGGATATGTGCCAGTCTTTCTTTGCCTTTCTGATTGTGCAGACGCTTCTGTATTCTGTTTATTGATTTGTACTTAAGAGCTCTAGGTGCACTCTTTGGAGGGAGGGAGGGAGGGAGACTCAATGTCAGTTCTCTTGTTTAACTATATCTGGATCTGACTGCTTACTTGCTTTGGAGGTAGATCTTATGTTGATCCTCTCGCATTATTATGAGTTACTATTGAGAGATTTATTGCTAATTACCTAACAAAGGGCCATATGTGCAAATCATTTTTGTGGTAGGAAATGGTCCGATTTGCAAAATCGGGCTGTTTTCCAACCACAAGAATTCTTTTTACATATGTACAAATCACAAATTGTGATGTGGTAACACGTTACCAAATTGCAATTTGTGTTTGTGATTTGGTATTTGCAAGGGGCGTGTTAAGGGCACCCCTTCCAAATACAGAATCGCAGTAGTATATATGAATATTTAACAACCAAAGTATGGTTGCAAAACATTCCTTTTTTACCCACACCTCAGAGGAGGTGGTAACCACTCGCAAATGGGAAGGGGTCCCCAAGGCACCCTTTCCCCGTTGTGAATGTTGAAAGAAATATTTTTTAAGTGCAGGCCGTAGATTGACGGACAACTGCTGACTCTTCAAAAATGAAATGAAAAAGTTTCATTTTCTTTTTTTTAAACGCACCCAGTTTTCCTTTAAAGCTACATTAAAAGGGACTCCTTGGAGGGCGTGGAGGAGTTTCTGAATTGACCTGGGCTTTCCCAACTTACTGTTGAATAGAGGGAGGATCTGGAGGAGGAACTCAAGGTGGAGGAGTTGACTAAAGGTATTAGAGAAATGGCGAGGTGCTGAGCGCCCGTGAAGGATTTCCAGATGTACTTGGCTTTGCTGGTCCCCTGCCAGCTGGAGAGAATGCGGGAGGCTCAGCACTTCGGGAGGTTACCGCAGTCCATGAGAGAGGCATTGATAGTTATGATACCTAAACCTGATCTGGACCCTGGCTCATATAGGCCGCTATCTAAGTTAGGAGTCGATACCAAAATCCTATCTAAGGTTGCATGGTACAAGAGGACCAATGTGGATTTATACCTGGTTGTGGGATGCATATGAATCTTCGGCAGCTGGCCCACCTACTACACTCGGTGGAAGAAGCGGGCCTGGGTGCTGCATTAGTGGCACTAGATATTGAAAAAGCTTTCAACACTCTGAGTTGGGAGTATCTTTGGAAAGTGTTGCAACGCATGAGACTGGGGCCGCGGATCCTGCACTGGGCTACAGCTCCTATATTTTCCACCAGTGGCCAGGGTACGGACTGACGTAGAGTATTCGATTGTATATCCGTCGAGAGAGGCACGAGACAGGGATGTCCGTTGTCCCCGCTTCTCTTTGCCTTGGTGATAGAGCCCTTATCGGTAAGTTGTAGCGCAATATAGGTGAGTGGGTTATAAAAGTCTGCGAGATCTCTCATGTCGTCTCACTATATGCAGTGGATGCCCTAGTATATGCCTGGAACCCGGAACGGTCGGTTAGACTATTAATAGAAATCATGGACAATTTTGGCAGAGCGTCAGAATACATTTGAATAGACACAAAACAGTGCTCTTCCCGCTAGGGAGACTGGTGGTCAGGAAACTGGCGGATCTCCCTGAGACAGGACTCGCGTGGAAGTGCAGTCATTTTTGTTATCTTGGAATCCAGTTTGCACCTTCCTTGAAAGACCAGTATCGTCTGAATATGGGAAGGGTGTTTGAGGCTCTGTAGGCCTCCATCCAGTTCTGGAGCCGACTGCCAGTGTCTGTGAGGGGCAGGGTGACTCTGAGCAAAATGATACTGCTCCCCCGATGCTTCTGTACTTTACAGGACTCCTGTGGCCCACGTTTACTGTATTGAATAGCCTGCTGGTGTCCCTGGTATGGACAGGTAAAAGAAGTAAAGTTAAATTGGAGATTCTGAAGTTAGACCTGGAGCACGAGGGACTAGGCCTTCCCGATCTGCAGATGTACGATATAGCAGGGCTGCGCCAGTACGTGGCCCAATGGTGTGAGGAAGGAGTAAACGGGGAAAAGAAGGTACTGGCTGGGATGGTGGATGGAGATGACCTCCCGAAGTGTTTAATTTGGGGAACCAGGGCTCCAAGTGACTACCCCTTCATTGTTCACTAGGTAGCGGAGGCCTGGGAATTGACGGTCACTCGGGTACTACGCAGGTCCCCTTGTGACAGACTGCTCCCCATGGGGTGGCTACGACCTTTTCAGCAGATATGCTCCCTGATGGATCTGATGCAGTGGACAGAGGGTGGCTGTACTATGGCTGGGGATATTTATCTTAACAATAAGTTCCCGGCAGAACCAGTGGAGTCACAGACACCAGCATTGTTACTAGACTCCGGATCCATTGGGGGCTTGATATCCGGTATTTATAAAGCATTAAAAGCTGACCGGCATACAGACATGACAGTGGTGAGAGATAGATGGACCGGGGATTTGCCCATGCTGCTCACATACAGCGAGTGGAGGATGGCCTGTACACAGGCCAAGAACATGGCTAGTAATGCCCGCTTTAAACTCACTCAATTTTTGTATTTGCACCGTACTTACCTTACACTGCAATGGCTCCATAGAATGTATTCCTTTAGATCAGGGGCATGCGCTAGATGCAGTGCTGTCCAATTGGCATTCCTACACATGGTGTGGGATTGTCATGCTTTAAAGGGGTACTGGGAGATGGTGGTGCATATACTCCGGGCAGCTACACACATACACATAGACCTTTCCAATAAACACTGCCTCTTGGAAGTCCTCCTGCACCCCCAAGAGAGAGAAAAATATGGGTACTAGATTGGCCCTGTTGGGGTTAGTACTGGCAAAGAGAAGCCTGGCGCAGCCTAGACCTTCAGACATACACAGGTGGCTGAACGACTTCAGAGAGTGGACGGTGGCAGAGAAACAAAGGCTGACCTTTCTTCGCACTAATGAACATGCAGAGAGGGACTTAGGGGGGTCACTTATGGTGGATCACTTGAGGACTGTTGGGCTACCATGAGTGAGAATGGCACTCACCTCCCAGGATGCTATCTCTGAGGGCCCTCAGGGGGATACAATGCTGATTGGGGGTCCGGGAAGAGATACCTGCGAACGTGAAGGTAGCGAGGCTGTGGACCCCCTAAATTACATCGTGGCTGTGGTTGCATACTGTAGTAAGTAACTACGGATGCTTGAGTAGTTGTAATCAGGAGTTTATTAAGGAGCACAGCTAGAGGCAACACAACGCCTGCTGACCAAATCACCAACTGACGTTCCTAGAACACACACACATAGAATAGAGAATACACGCAGGTATTCTGGAAGGGTGAGTGAGGGGAGACATAGAGAAAGGCATAGGAATACATAGCGACCATATTATGAGAGGTTATAATATACAACACACCTTTCTCCTTTATGGGGAAAGAAAAACAGATACAATAAGGATGTAAAACAACCATCCTGTATGTACAATTAACATCAATAATCATTGAGATAAGCTGGAGGTCTGCGACACCTTGTGATTCTGTTGTTCACATACAAAGGAGTGATCTGAAGATTAGGGGAGTTGCCAGGAGAGTAGTTGGCAGTACTTCCCGAATCACCAGCATCACCTCCACCCACACTCCTTCTACTAATAGGAACAGGAAACAAGGGATCATCCTCCATTGTTGACAACATGTAACCACTGTTACCTGTAGAGGCATGAGTGTCTTGGACAGTGGTATCGTTAGGTGCAGGACCTTTTTTTTGATATAACGCAACTCTGCGGAGGTTCCATTTTTCCCCATTGGTCAAGACCACGTAATGGGGAAACACCTCTTTGACACTGAACGGACCTTTAAACTTGGTTAACCCTTTTGAAATTCTACCAGGTTTTACTTTGACAAGATCACCTTTTGAAATATGAGAAGAGAACGTTCTTTCGGAACAAATGATGGGAGTGGATACAGAGTGACCACCTTTAGAAACTCCTTCTTTAATCCAGGACGGAGTAAGTTTAGTACTGGGAACTCTGCCTCGCATTAGTTCAAAAGGTGACTTTTCATTTAAGCCATGAATAATAGTGCGATAGGCCCACACCATATCTTGGACCATGTCATGAGCAAAAACGCCACTGGAGCAAGCCATCTGAATAATGCCTTTGACAAGTCTGTTGGCCCTTTCGCACAAACCATTACCCTGTGGGTTATACAAGGATGTGCGATGATGTGTGATGCCACACTTAGATAAAAAAAAACACATATTGTGGGAGACAAGTTGTGTACCATTATCTGTGATGAGAATATTAGGATAGCCCTCTTCTTGAAAGAGTGTTTTCAAAAAAGTAATAGTGCTGTCTGTGGTAATGTCTTTTACAAATCTAACTGTAAGCCATTTGGAGAAGACATCAATGGACACAATGGCGAAACGTTGACACAAAGGTAGTTCCTCCATTGGTCCAATAAAATCTAGGCAAATGCTGTGCCACGGACGACTAGAACTTACTAGCTGACCCATAGATGAACCAACAGCAACTTTAAGTCTCTTCTCACCCTCTTTGCATGCTGAACATTTTTCAATCCATGAAGACACTTGAGAATCCATGCCCGGCCACCAAAAATTGGCTTTAAGCCTGCGCTGGGTCAAAGTTTGTCCCAAATGTCCTTCATGGGCAATATCAAGTAGTTTTGATCTTAAGCTTGAAGGTGGAACGAATCTGTCACCTCGCATGAGAATGTTATCTCCGCAAGTTGATAACTCATCTAATACCTTCAGAAAAGGACGAGCCGAGATGTGTACACAACTCTCCCGTCTGGAACCCAACCTTATAAGAAGAATGACCTGTTTAAGAACATGGTCATTAGCCATTGCTTTACACCATTCCTCGTGTGTGAAGGTGCCTTCACTGACAGCAAGGACATCTTGAACTGACGCAACAGCCCACTCTTCATCCTCAACATTGAGGGATGCATCATCAAGATCTTCCCACTTGATAGACATTCTAGATAAACAATCAGCTTGAAAGTTGCGCCAACCCGGGACATGTGAAATGTCGTATTGATATTCTTGGAGTTTGGCAGCCAACCTCGCTAGCCTGGGAGAACCCTTGCCCGCCCCACCGGGAGACAGTATGCAAACTAAAGGTTTGTGATCAGTTTTGAGGAGGAATTTGGTACCCCACAGATAAGTACGGAAATACTGGACACCCCAAGCAGCAGCGAGTGCCTCCTTTTCAATAACAGAGTAGTTTTGTTCTGAAGGAGTGAGAGTGCGAGAGGCAAAAGCAATTGCTCTCTCCCCTTCAGAATACTTCTGTAATAAAATAGCACCTAAACCAGTGGCACTTGCATCAACCATGACTACGGAGGTACGCTTCGTGTCAAAAGGGGCTAAAACATTTGCTTCACAAATTTCTTTTTTGATGAGGCTAAAACATGTATTCTGGTCGTTCCCCCATCTAAATTTTACACCTTTTTTGAGTAAAAGTCTCAACGGCAATGTCTTGTCTGAAAAGTTTTTCACAAATTTAGAATAGTACTCAATCAACCCCATGAAGGATCTGAGCTGATCTTTGTCAGATGGACATGGGGCAGACTGAATCGCTTCCAACAGATTCTTCTTGGGTTTGACTCCTAGAGCTGATATTTCATAACCAAGATACTCTATCTGTTGCACAAGAAAGGAGCATTTGCCTTTTCGAAGCGTAAGGCCAGCTTCCATAATTCTGTGCAAGACATCCTTGAGTACAAGATTGTGGTCAGCAATAGAGTCTCCAAAGACAAGAATATCATCTTGGAAGAAGACTGCTTTTTGAACACCTTTGAAGATCTCCGTGACCATGCGCTGAAAAACGCTGGGCGCTGAAATTAGACCAAACGGGAGCCGTGTGAACTGGAATGTTCCCTCCGTAGTTATAAATGCGGTCAGATGTTTAGAATCATCGTGAAGTCTTATCTGATGGTATGCGCTCTTAAGGTCTAATTTGGAGAAGAACTTCGCTCCCTGCAAGGTAGATACCAACTCTCCAATATTTGGCAGGGGAAAGGTGTCTGCAACAACACATTTATTCAGTGACCTTAAGTCCACACAGAACCTCAATTTTCCGTCCGATTTCTTTGTAATAACAACCGGAGACACCCATGAGGATGCCTCTACTGGCTCAATTACACCATTTTGCAACATTTCATTCAACAAGGATTTGACCTCATCCCTAACTGATAGAGGAATTTTCCTTAATTTGTGTTGGATGGGAATGCTATCTTTTTTTAATCGGATAAGATGAGAGTAACCCTTCAATTCACCCAGCTCATCTTTGAATATGGCATTGGCACCCTGTAATATGTCATCTAAAGAGTAGTCATCGACCACCATGACTTGAGAAGGTGCCCTAGGGTTGATAATGATATGGAGATCGTATTGATGGACCCAACCCAGTATAGGAGGACCATCAACAGAGACATAGACTTTTCCTCTGATGGATCTATTCTTAAAGGAAATATGAGATTCAAAATACCCTAAAATATCAATCGTGTCCCCTTGGTATCCTGTAGGAGATATATCGCTTTTATATAGTGGTTTGTTTTCCCAATGACATTTAAGTAAGGATTCTGGAATAATGGTATATCTGGAGCCTGTATCAACCATGAGGGAAACTTCACGACTATCGATGTTAAAAAGAGCTTTAGGTCTATTTTGTCTCTTATCATCATCACCAACTACATCAATGTCACTAACAACTAGCAACCTTTCCTTCTCTGTTCTGAATCCTTCTGTGGAATCTTGGATGACCGCTACTTTCGGCCGATTCTTAGTTTTGCACATCTTTGAAAAATGTCCAAGCCTCCCACATTTTAAGCATTCTTTGTTTGATGCAAAGCAGAACCTGGATTCAGACGTGTGTCCATTGCTGCCGCAACGTGAACAAAACTTGGATGGAAATTTATTGGGTGCAAACTTTTTGTTGCTTGGCCTATTTTTGCTTCTTACCAAAGCAACTGATTCATCATCGCCTAAATCACATTCATCACTTGGATTTTTGTCTGAAACTTCCGACACTTCTTGCTGAGAACAGTTTTTCCTTTGTATTTCCTTCATGCAATTCTCCGATTCCTCAATCACTTTGGCCAAATCGATGGCTACTTTCAAAGTGGGATTTTTCGCAGCCCATAATCTTTCCTGAATCTTTTTATTATTGCATTGAACTATTAACTGATCTCTAATAAGTTCGTCATTCATGGGCCCAAATTTACACTTCACGGATAATTCTCTTAATCGAGCCACAAAATCATCAATCGATTCATCACTCCGTTGGCGATGAGTATAGAATTTGTAACGGTTCATAACCAAGTTTTCCTCTTTGGAAAATCTAACCTCTAGCCTGCAAATTGCCTCTTTGTACTCGTCTGGTACGGGCTGCCCATTGGCTTGGAGTGCCTGAGGAAGAAATCTGAAGATGCGTTGTCCTTCCTTACCGAGTGTGCTGAGGAGTAATGCTTTTTGCGTTTCCCTGAAAATTCCTGACCATCTAGAGCATCAAGGTAGTTCTCAAAGATGATAATCCAATCCTCCCAGGGAGTGGAGGGAGTACCAGGTTCACTTAAGAATGGTGGTGGAAGGGTGACTGCTATTTGATGAGACATTGTGATGATGTGAGATACGCAAACTCCAGGTATGTAGGTCTGGTGGTGAGCTAACCTACACTGTTAGTAAGTCTGAAGGAAAGCTACCAGACACTAAATGTCTATTTATTGCAAACCCCTCCACTGTTATTACATGCACAGAAAAAAAAAAAAAAAACACAAAAATTGATGGCTTTTTTTTTTTAAAGTCAGGATGTGCGTATCATCGTACGATAAGCACTGTAAACATACCTGGATCCCGAAAGTACAGGACAGGTGTGCGTATCACCGCAGGTACACCCTACGACGCGCTGCAGTGTTGATTTCTCCAATCTAAACACTTCCGACGGCTTTCCTCGACAGATGGTTGGTTCCCTAGCAACGCGTCTTGTTGTGCACTTTGCGCTCAAAATGGCCGCTTAGCGTGCTGACGCGATGCGCTGAGAGAAGAAAACGAAGCGAGGCTTGAAACGCAGCGTGCAATTTCCCTTACGCTTGCTGACGCTGGTTTAGATGACGTGATAGTGGCGTGGTTGCCTATTCTGATAGCAACTAGGGGCGATTGGCAACTGTCTTGTGTTGATTGATGGCGCGGTGGGTGGTAACCATGGAGACGCGCTGGAGTATGGAGACGCGCTCAAAGGTATGCGCGCATACAGACTCACGGTTGCTGGATGACGTCAGTAAACCTTCTCCTCCTTCGTTTTGGGACCATCTGTCCCGTGTCGCTCTGGCTGTGTGTCCGTCTTGTCTCGTTGGACGAAGATCCTTTGATTTTCGTGGATTCGTTTTGGTGAAGCGTCGCCTGCTAGCCGTGGTTGGGAAACGATGGAAAACAGCACCCTCCTGCGATCTGGTCAGCTGCAATTATCCCAGTTCGTCGCCAAATTGTAGTAAGTAACTAGGGATGCTTGAGTAGTTGTAATCAGGAGTTTATTAAGGAGCACAGCTAGAGGCAACACAACGCCTGCTGACCAAATCACCAACTGACGTTCCTAGAACACACACACATAGAATAGAGAATACACGCAGGTATTCTGGAAGGGTGAGTGAGGGGAGACATAGAGAAAGGCATAGGAATACATAGCGACCA